>CM036911.1:16075000-16707731 GCA_020800305.1 Porphyrio hochstetteri
TAAACAGGAATGTCATCTCAAAAAGTTGACAGTACCACCACAGACTGGGAGGACATTAGACACAAGACAGATTTGAGTATGGCAGTTGTAGGTGATTAGAAAAAACACTGTTGCTTAAGCAGGAAATGTCATTCTTATGCCATCTTTAAAGGAGGAGGAAACTATTTGCAGAGAAAAAAATTGCCAAGTAAACATGCGTTGTATGCAATTCATGAGAAAACTTCTGTCTCATCCATGAATCCCAGCCTAATATCATAAAGTACAATTGGGACTCCAAGACTACTGTTTATAACCACTACTAAGCATTTTAATAAAATTACATGTACACAATATACACACTCACACAAGAGTGCACATTCAACAGTAAAGTTTCCATCATGTAACTAGAAAATGAATTTTATCAATTATCTCACTATTAATTAACACGGTTAAACATTAAACTGAAACTAAATTCAAAATGTAACCCCCTACCTTGAATAAACACATCCTTTCAAAAGGATTTTTGTCAGGAATTCAATGATGTTACAGCTCCATCACTGAGCATACAGGTATGTCTATACTTCACACCTCTTCACAGCAGGCATCACAGTGGCTTAATGGGAACCGTTACAATATGTGCTGCCAAATTAACGTTAGAATCAGGTGACGTATGATTGAGTTTTCATATGACAAAAAATTGAGCTAAAAAATATTTTCAGCCATAAGTTTCATAAAAAGCCATGTGATAAAAAGAGGTTACTTCAGCCACATATGCAAACAAGTAAAAAGTAATTTGGAGTCCTTTTATATTGTTACTGCAGGACTATGTGATCCACTCTGTATGTAACAGAGGATAAAAAAAAAGGGGGGGGGGGAGCACTAACCAACAAACATTTCAATGGAAAGAGAGGGGAAATTAGTTTTAATCTTTGCAGTGCAAGACCTTGACTTCCTTACACACACAGGATTCATTCAGGCTCTTCACCCAATGCTTCTATTGACATACAATTTCTAGCTTAATCAATAGAAAAATAGGTGTTCAGATTACTTTTGAGGGCTTTGACAACACTAAAACATCTACACCACATTTTGGTTTCAAAGCACACTTCTTGAAGCCTTAATGAACAATTTATTCCCAGAATGAAGTTCTCAACAAAAAGCAAAAGGAATCTTCAGCTCGTCCTCATCTACCTGTTGTGAAAAAACGTTCCAAAAGCAGAGACATACTCTATCCATAAGCAAGAACTCTTGCTGGCCTCCAGCGAAACGTTCACATTAAGGAACACAATTATTTTGTCAAGTTTTCCCTGGAAGAGATGCATAAAAGAATCTACACTAAATAGAACTCAAGGCAAAAAAAATCTTAATCTACAAATCCAGAACAAGAACAATTTGTAAGATTGTTAAACAGGAAACTGTTTTAAAATATGCCTCCTATTCTACAATGACACTGCACAGGAAGTAATAGAACAATTTCTCTCTTTTTTCCTTTATACAACTTTTCAGCATTGTTTTCCCTTGTCCTGTGTGCAAACCTATAAGCTTCCCAAGCTCTGTATGTTGGTCACTCTTTCTCCCTATCCTGTTGCCCCTTCCTCCTGACCATAATGGACAGTTCCATCCTGGATGTCCCAAAAGACAAAGATGTGCCTAGTAAGTGGGTGAGGTCAAACATGAGCACAGCTATTTATTACATATACTGCAACCAGATGGAAGTAACTCATCCATCAAGGAACTTGTCATTCTCATCACATTAGCTTCTTATAAAAAGCCTCCTGCTCCTTCTCCGATCCACGCAGTTCAGCTTCCTCTCTTCTGTGCACTTTTAGAAAATGAACCCTCTCTAACCCCATTGCCACTTTCTCCTTAAATCATTGCTACCTATCACTGCATGGTTATTTTTAAACTTTACTTTTATCAATACTCATCCTGTAGCTCTGGGAGATATTAAAAGTGTACCAGGGCAAGGAAGGGCGTTTCTGACACTTGCTCCCTCATTCATCAGCCCCTCATAGGCCCGTTGGTGACAATGAAAAGATTTCACAATACCGTGCGGCAGAAACTCATTCTCCCACTCATCCATCATGCTCAACCTAGCAGCAGTTCTACTGACCTAATCTGTAATGCCTCGATGCTCACTGGAGATTTCTTAAAGGCACCCTTCATTGTTGTTAGTTACAAAGAGTAAGCCTGTGCTATTAGATAAGGAGACTAAATGGTGCAAGAATTGATGTAATACTGTTTCGTCACCAAGTCCCAGATTCGAAGGCTGCAGAGTCAGTGGGGGAAATGTCTTTTTATCTGAATTCTGTTGAAGATCACACCAAAAGGAGATGAAGGAAGTTTTAAAGTCACTTCTGGATGTAGATAGGTATTAAAGGACCAAGTGTGAATCACTACTGCTAATTCATCACTTTCTGATAGTTACAGCCTTACAGGTGTCAGATATTCCACAATACACCAAGAAACCACATTAGAGTCTGTTCCTCAGCAAATGACAGTCACAATTAAGGAAGACATAGTTGAATATTTAGATGGAACATTTTTTTCTAAAGGAAATAACCCACACCTGTGTAAGCAGTTGATATAAAAATAAGGACACTATGAAAAATGTGGTACAGATTTTGTAAGAAGGGATAAAAAGATACAGCTAGATGGATTATTTTATCACACTGACACAGCCATAAAAGAATGACAACAGAAAGACTAACTGATGAACATAAATAAGTAAATAGCAATCAGTGAGTGAAACAGTGATTCGGTAAAAGTTCAACACTTATTGTGTCATTTCACTTAACTGAGTTAACTATTAGATTTTGATGGCACAATGAATCAGTCATTCACAAATAAGGAAACACAACAGTGCAAGGTCTTCTTTACATTAGGATGTTATTCCTCTAAGAAATGTTAGTAAGAGGTTTACAGATTTACAAATAACTGAACAAAACTTCTATTATTTAACCACAGACTCTAATTTGTTACTTGGCCAGATTATTTCAGCTCTTTACCTTCTGTGAAGACTGTCTAGGTACCACAAAGAGAAAAACCTCTTTAAGGGTATCAGCTTGCAGTTTGCACTACAAGCCGAAACCAAAGCCACAGTCATTTTAAAAGTCCAAACCCAGGTTGCAAGGACAGGCCCCTGACCTACATAAATAACAGCACACTATACAAAACTGTCAACAAAGAAAAGGTTCAGCTGTGTTTTACTCACAGGAAATTGGGGCACAAGAAATTAAGATACCTGCCAAAGATCACATCAAAGCCTGACACAGGGGTAGAAATTGACCCCAGGAAAAATTTCAGGCATTTTCTTATGCAAGAATTCATCTTTCCATCTTCACCTTTACACACTAAGCAGAAAGTATCAGACCAAGATAAAAGGATTGTTTAGTCACAATACTCAAATGTAAAGAGTACATCTGTAAAGAGTACATAAATGTCATGCTTTATGCTTGTAAAACATTTACAACCTGTTTTATGCATTATATAGAGGACAAAGATGTTGCTTTTCTCTGCTTTTTCTCTAAATGGTAGTGAAAATACGAACACAATATGTACTTTTTTTTTTTAACAGAATACTTTTTCTTTTTTAAAGTAAGCTTCTTTGGCTATTAGAAGAATCAGGAATCATGCTAAGACCTGCCATTTTAATAGACTAAAAGGCTATGTTACTTAGGTTAGCATACAGTATTTATCTGCCTTGTTTAGAGTTGGTGTATACTCAATAACGAGTGGCAATTCAACTCAAGACAGTAAAGTCTTTCTCCCCCTCCCCAAGAAAAAGCAAGCTGAAGAAGCCAAGCCCAAGATAACCACAAAAGCCAAGCAGGTATAGCATCATCTCCAACACTTTCAGAGTTCAAGTGCTATTAATACCACTTTTTCTCCAATTCCCTTCAACAGAATCAGAGCTTGCAAAGCACTGAGCACCTGAAATATGCAAGATCACTTTACAAGTGATCTACACTATCACAAGATACATTTTAGAGGTCTAAAATGCTCAATGGGCATACTGCATCCAACAATATGCAGGAAGGGGAACCCTCAAAAGAAGATCATTACTGTAGCTACAGTACTAAACGCATGCATCGCAATACACCATTAGCTTTTGGAAGCTTATTTGGAAATTCCACGACTAGAGGAAAATATCTATTTCTAACACAAGATCTCCAATAGCATTCACAGCCATGATACTTGCCATGCTGTTCACATTGTCTTTTAGCCAATGAACTCTGCTCCAATATCCAGTCGTCACTTTGGGTTATCTTCTACTGGCAAACCACTGCAACTTTTTTGGGTGATTGTACATTTTGGTACTTATCAAAACTCTGTCATCCTATTATGTGAATGCCTTATGCAATTTTTCTTTGAATCACTGCAAATTCAGAAGCTACCTAGCCTAAAACATTTACAGAAGTAAGGACTGCTACATATCTTTTTGGTAACAGTAAGGAAATTACACCTTTAGAAAGACAGAGAGCTCCTTTCATAAACAGCAGATTTATGGTGTGTTCTATTGAAAGCAATTCCCAGGAGAGTGTTAGTCAGCATACTCTGTTATGCAGTATCTTTAGCTGTATTAGGTTTTCTGTAAGTAATTTGGTATGCCTACTTCCCTTGGAGAAAAAAAAGCCAAAACAGAAACCTACAATGCAAAAAAACCCCACAAAACAACGACCCAAAACAACACTGCAAGATGTTGTACTGACATCCAGCCAACAGTTAAATAAGGAAGCAGAGACTTAAGAAGGATTTGAGGTAACCAAGCTCCCTGCAGAATATGACCCTGAAAAAATATTGCTTGTAGGTGGTGTATGTTAATCACTGATCCCTGGAAATCTCATCTGAAACATGTCTAATCAGTAATAACCAAACTGTCATATTTTGAGATGACTCCATTTCCCAGAATAGCTAAGATGGTTCCAAGGATCAAGATTCATTGTCCCTGTCCTGAACAATTAAGGTCAGGATTCTCCAACATTCATGTTAGAGCTGCTTCTCTCTTGTATGTCAGGACTCTAGCACAAAGCTTCTCTGCATCCTGCAAGCAGGAAGATATCCGACCCCCCTCTTAATACTTGGATCTCAGTAGGAGACCAATCCATGGACAATTTTCCTGTCCTGACTTGATAAGCTTAAAATTTTATTAGAAGAAAGTAATATTACAGCTCAAATGAACTGATAGAGAGAAAGCCACTGCAACAAAAGCATACGCACCGACCTATAATTTGGGCATCACAAATCATAATTAAAATGTAAAATCTCCAAAATAATGAACACATGGCTAATTTAACATGCTTATAAAACATGCAAGCTTTGATAAATTAAGGTATATTTGCAATTGTATTTATAACAATGTAGGTCTTTTAAAATGTATGTACTGGGGCAGGAGGGGCATGGACTGTCACAGTGAGGATGGTACAGTTTTCTACACTGGGAGAAGGCAGGAGGAGACTTTTTATAACCTCAAAAGGCAAACCCATATTTCATAAAATGTTATTTAACACACTGATGTGATAAGGTTGAAATTCTCTGACCTAAGACAAGCTATTATTGCTAACTATTCCCTAAACCCCACTGCTGTGCTTTGGGCTTGTTTATTTATTTATTTATCAGCCTTCCACTTTCCTAAATCCAGCTGCAGACCATCTGATCTCTGCTTCCCTCTTAATGGCTCTTCATGTTGAAGAATGATTGCTTAGAGAAATGGGTTTCAGTTTTGAACAGTCTATTTTATTAAGAACGAATTGCAGCGGTAAATACTATGGCACTTTTTAAATACTAGTATTTTCAAACACTAGCTTACAGATCTAATACAAAAAGGAAAAGCTTTTTATTCAAATAAAATAAGCTGTAATAATTAAATATACATATTTATATATTTATGCATTGCATTAGATCCCAAAGTGCTTACAAGAAGTACAAATCTGCAAAATATCACAAATATGAAAAACTCCCTACACTAGAACTACTTGACTTTTTGCCAGATAAGTAAAAATCCCTTTAGATAGAAATGAAAGGGCACAGGTTTGGCAGAGGGGAAAAAACTAATTTAAAAATGGAAGTAAATTCTGTGCCTACATTGGCAAAATCAGTCTGCAATTTTCAAAACTTTTAATACAGTATCCTGATCAACGCAGAAAAACAACCAAGATCCACGTGCTTTTCATTTAATAACACATGATGATACGGAGCACAAAGTCATTTACAGCTGAGATCACAACATCACTTAATATCTTCAGAAAGTCTTCATAGTATCACTAACACTACAAAGATTTTTATCTTAAAATGTTGCTCCCTATATTTCCTAATCATAACCTTGAGATTTCTTAACACTTCTGGGAAGCCAAGACTCCCAAATACCATGCACCAAATGCCAAGATATATGAGAAAGTTATGAATCTTTTTAGTTACTTTTAAAAAACAAATATTTTTGTCTAATACATTTACAACAAAACCCATCATTTTGTGAACCTGCAGGACTCAAAGCTAAGAACCTCTCTTTACCAGACTCCCAATGTAGGAAATCACAGATTATCATGGTAGTGAATTAAGGAACTTACTTTCCAATTCCCCCAGTTGGTTTGGCAAAACCAATAGAAAACAAGAACATTTGACATCTTCCAGAGCCCACCAGCCTCAGGAAAAAAAAGCTACAGGAAGAATTGCAAAAATGCCCTGGGTCAGTGGGAACAGTTCCCTCTGAATTGCATTATAAATTGGTTGGATTTGTGAGGCCAACAAGAATTGTGCAACTAACTGCCTGAGGCAGCTTAGAAAACCTCACCTACAGTTCAAATTACCATTACATTAACAAGAAAAAACAAGACTGCAGAGAAATTGGTACAGTTCTATTTGAATCATAGCACACCTTAAGCCCTTCCACTATTGAATATTAAGTGTACAGATTCAAAGTGCATGTAAAGAGATTTTTGCATAGTTTCACATGGACAAAACGCATCATTTATCCTAAACCAGAGATAAGGTCCATAAAAGACTGACAAAGCATTGTCTTTTACAATATATCCTATATATAAAAGCTGAGATCAAATTATCCAAACATTAAAACAAAGTACTGACATAACAGCACTTGCTGCATAAGCAACTCCAAACTTTGAGCCAGATTGTTACAAATACAAAGCATGTAAGGGTGCTGTTAGAAAATAAGTAATATTGTGTCCCGGTACTCTACTAAATGTGTTTGCCAGGCAGGTAATTTCTGGGTATTCTTTTTTTAATCTGACCTTAGAAAAAATCTGGAGAAAGCCATTTCAGAGTTTTTCTTCAACACTTATCTCAAAAATGGCCCATTTGATTCGTGAACATCTCTAATGTATATCATCAGTGACTGAAGGAGTTTTTTTATATGATTTTTGACAATTTAACAAGTCCTCCTGACAAATTAAATGGTTGTGTTGACAACTTAACTGTACTGCCAATCAATATTTTCAATTACTTTCATTGTCATTCAGAAAAAATACAACACGAGGTCATACAGTGGTAAAACCAAGTAAAGAAAATAAAATGATGCAGAGTTGTGGGGGAGGGGGCAGTGGGAGGGGACTGAAACTTTGAGGCACAACATGCAATTTAAACATTCTTTGTTTTTCAGGGGAAAGGTTAGGTGTTTCAGAATAAGTTCTCTAATTTTAGATCTTGGTGACATCTCACTGAGAATACAACAGTTTCCTTTCTTCCCATAAGCTATTTAAAAAGTCATTAAACTTGAGCTGCTGCCACATGGCACTTTCAGTGAAATCATCCTCTTTATTCCATCACTTCACATCATAACCTACATGTTCTTAACTGCTAAGCCAGCTCTACACAAGGTAGATAAATCCAAATCAAGAGAGCTACAGGTCAATTACAGAATTTCTATGTCACACACTTTTGTCAGTCTTGACCAACACAACTCTTCAGTGGTTAGTATTTATTGGGGGAAGGGGGAAGGGGATGACCCTCTGTGATTCATCTAGACTCATTCTAGATGACCCACACTTCAGTGATGACCTGGGCCTTCACTCAAGCCAAGGCTGGTTATGCTGTGCCTTGAGGAGCGATCACGAAGTTTACTCCTAAATCTCATTTCTCACAAGACAAATATAGGCATGAAAGCAGTGCCAGCGATTGCCATAATCTTAACATTTAACGTATGCAGAAGGAAATTTGCTTACATGCATAAAGGGAACCTCAGCTTTCAGCCATCTGTGCACCCACAACTGTGGCAGGCTAGAACCGAGGAAAGGACACAGACAGGTGAAAAGCCCAAAATGAGTAAAGAACGGGAATTTAAAAGTATGTGCAGCAAAAGAAATTTTTGGAGGCAAAACAAGAAAAAGCCTGTGAAGCTGCATGTTGGAAAATGAAGAAAAGTGATGATAGCATGAAGATAAATATTTGGAGGCTAAATTATAAAGAAAAGTGAGTGGGAAGTATGAAGGTGAGTCTAGTTTTCAGCTAATCTGAGCATAAACCTTTTGCAGAGGGAGCACCCCAAAATTAATAATCATTTTAAAACCAAAGTAATGCATATATTACATATATTGTGTGAGACCAGGTAAGCCTCTCTGCATCAGCCTAATATATTTTCTTATTTTTGTCAGAATTCTTCTACTAGAAAAAGAGCTCCAATAGAGATATTTACTAGTATCAGTCTAACTCCTCCTTGTTTAAACCATTCTACAAGTCCAGGACAATTAACAATAAGACAAGTACGGTGATATCACTGGTCACACCATTTATAGATTTTATTCTCCTGCTATTAAAAAACAATTTATTTTTCACTATCATATGGGGGAGGAAGAGTGGGAGAAACTTTTCAGGCAATTCTATATCTCACCTGAGAAATAAGCATGGGGAGACAGGAAGAATGCTTTTATTCCCACAAGAAATGTGGAAAAAGGCATACTGATATAGTGATTAAGTATTGCAAACAATTATAGTTTTCTTGGCAAAAATCCAGCGGAGACTTTGTATATAAAAAGACAAAAATTAAGAGAGAGATCACAAAATATTGCCATTGGTCAGTTCTAGCATTTTCAGTGGATTTTAAAATCTCTTTGGTATTAACTCAATATTTACCAGTCTATCTTAGGTTTTTTGTATTCCATTCTAATTCTGAGACCTGTTTTAATATTTTCACCATGTCCATTTAAGAAGTTGCATGCATAGGAGATGCTTTCAGTTAGGAAAGGCAAACAATCACTGACCCCTCCCCTTCTATTGGCAATTACTTAAAAAAAAAAACAAACCCTAAATAAATGCTGATATTAAAAAAGAAAATATGCTACATCATCTAGTCTTCATCATTGTAAGACATGCTGTTTCTATTCAGGTCGATTCCAAAGCTACCAACACACAGTTATACTTAGGTGCAACAAAAAATAAAATTTGTCTTATGAAGAATCAGCCTACAGAAGTTTATGTGAAAAGACTGACTTCTTGAGGCAGATTCCATTGCTTGTGTTGTTGCAAAACCAATGGATTCTGCACAGTTCTGTTAACCATCAGCAATTATCTTCCTGTCAAAGCTAAAGGTAACAGATTTCCCCATATCCAGCGAGGCTATATCATCAACCGGACACCAGCATCATTTGACGGAAACTAAATCACGACACCAGCCAAGAGCTCTGACAGACAAATGTGCTGCCTCCGAAAATCTAGGCCTATCACTCAGAGAAGGAAAAAGGTTCTCTCAGCTGGTCTTTCTGAAAGGAGATTAAATGTTGTAGATTCTGTAAGTACAGTACCAAGCAAATCCTAAATATGAGAATTATTAATGGACTTTACTACTGGTCTTTTTAATCTTTTGCCAACATACACTCATCTATTTTACCTTGGTCTGTCTTGTTTCCTGATGGACATAAAAGACAGGAACTGTGTATTATCCTAGTCTTAATCAGAGACAGCAGCACAAGAACAATGTACCTCTACCTATCATACGGATAACATTTTAGCACTAGCTGTTCTTTTATAATGAAGACTATGTAATAAAAGCTACCTCTAATATGTTCTGTCCTTAAGCTTAACAATAACATTCATTTCATGATATGCTACATAATGGGGATATCACTTCTTAACCTGCTCAGTAACAAAGTACTGCATTATCACAACACAATAGCAGTTTGGCTGGAATTTCCTGATAATCTGTGCCTGGAATTTGGCTTTCCCCCTCCACCCCCCCAAAGGGACATAGAGTATACTAGATCAGCCTGTAACTGCAAAACTACAATTTGAGTGTGGCTATCTTTAACCCATGTAATATCCAAGGTATAAAAAATGCGATGCTTTATAAAGCAGTGCCATATATTGTTAAATACAAATCAAAGAACTTTCATTGGCAAGTCAGTGAGATATTTTTCTTACAAGATCTGGTATCACATTACATGAAATCACACGCACAATTTATCTGGTGGAAGTTCCAGTGGAAAGCCTATGAGAGGGACTTGATGTCTGAGGGGATTGATAGTGCTGGAAACTGCCTTTCACCCTTAGGTCACTGGTTCAAATGTGGGCCAAGCTAGTTGTGACCTAAAGCTGTTACTATTTGACAGCTGTTCGATGGCCTATGTGAAATGAGCAGATACGAACCAGTACCTATTAGGGAGATGTCCACTCCGTGTGGAACAAACAGCTGTAGCAGACATCAATTATCATCCTTGTTGGAAGCATCTGAAGAGCTTCCAGCAGCTGGAGGAACTGTATGGACACGATTCCCAGAGATGCTGACTCCAAGCAGGGGCTGCTATACATACACAGCCTGTTTTGGGAAAGACTTAAGTGCACAACCTACATTTCATAAGGCTGGAAGTTTTAGCCCTGTAAGGCTGCTTTCCAGTAAAGAAAATGTTTCCCTAAGATAACTTAAATGGACAAATGTCCCACAGAACACACTGTGAAATCTACTAATTAAATTTCAAACTCCAGGTTTTATTTACTGCAAGTGTTTATAGCTCACATACAGAAGAGGGTACATTAAAACAGAACATTTGGTTTAAAGAGTACTGTCCATTTCATGCCTTTTTTATTTTAAATTTTCAAGTATTCTGCCAAATTGACAGATTTTATATAAAGCAGAAGAATTGAGGGAACAAGGCCAAGGCCTGGAGTTAAATGAGAAGCAGTGAAATAAAAAAAGATGCAAATTAGTATTTCAACTGTTTCATGCTGATACCTTCTATTCTAAATAAAAGTCAACAAAGTTGGGGATTTCTCCTCTCTTTGGAAGACAGGTGTTCGATGGGAGTCATACAGAGTTTAAACATAATTCAAATGTTTCCATATTGAAACCAAAGTCCTGGATTGTATAGCCCAAGGAAAGATATCCACTACTACTCCATTTCTTTCTGATCTCTCCCACACGATGAAGAAAAATACACTACTCGAAAATAAAGAGTACTCCAAATATGGATATAGCAGCATGAAAGGTTCTATAACTCAGAGTCTGCTTTTCTGCACATTTAGAGCTCAAGGCATAAAGCAAGTACCAAACACCTTCTAAAGCTCACAATGCAAAAAAGGATCCTCTTCTTAAGCTTCATATGGGCTTCAGATTTATTAGAACATGAAGCAAACATGAGATCAGGTACCAGGCATTTATTCAAAGTTCTTACTGATTTGAACTGATTAGTATAAGCAAGTTCTGATACTTGTATGAACCCATACTGCTGCACAATTTTAGAAACAGAAAAGCTAGAACCTATTCATCTGGAAAGGTTAGGTATTTAACAGCTAGCTAATTCATTATTAAAGCCTTCAAACCAAAGAAAAAGCTAACCTGGGTAAGTCATGAAAATTCTTAGCTTGAATCTATTTTTAACATCTGTGTGATACCTAAATTACCTAAACAAATAGGCCACTCTTACTCATTCTGCGTGAAAATGATGCTTGTGAAACACCGCCTTTTAATTAGCATGCTTTATAATACTGAACAAAAGTATTTAAATGAAACACATAAGCGAGGCACACGTCATGCTGAATCATCTTCACTGATATCACAACACTCCAGTGCCATGACACTGTTGCTACAGGGTCTGAGCGCTACCGAGGGAGGACTTATTTACCTACCAGCAGGAAATCTCATCCAAGAGTGCTTCAAACCCTAACTGTCCACGTTTGCCTAAACTAATCCTGTTAACATACTCACCACTGTGCTTGCTCTGAGAGGACCCATACACGTAGTCTAAGACAACAGACAGTACTTCCCCTCTTCCACATACTATTTAGAGCTTGTATGGGGGTAGGGCCAAGAGGAGAAAGGAAATAAAATGCAACTACCAAATTTTTCAGCTTGTCACAGCATAATAACCAAAATATACTTTTTACCTTTATAAATTAATATTTCTGTTACAAGCCGTTGAAGGAAGTTTATAACGCAAATAACACCTGAGAAATCAGTCACTACTGTAGTTAATGACTGGTTTGGTACATTGTTAACTGCCCTTAACTTCCCATGAGCGGTTAACTAACAAACCAGTCATTACCTACTTCATGGGGATTAGAGGTTAAACATAAACTTGATTATAAGCTATAAATGTGAGTAATTTGAAATGTTATTGGTTATTACAAAAATATATGGTAATAATTTCCTCTTTAATGAAAGGGAGCATGTTTTTAGTAGTCCCTAGTTTCTTGTTGAGGATTAGGAAGAGAGATCAGTCTATGATTAACAGCTACACTCTTATGATGGGCATCTGGGGCTAGAAGGGAAAATTTAATACTCACTACTTATCTGCATCATAAAATAGAAAAAAATCATTCTATCTGTACAATAAACATGGAGTTTGTAGGCCATGTTCTTAATCTCCAGTTAAAAATGTTTGTGGCAAATATATACGGGTTTTAGATACACATATATAGGGGGAGAAAGGTTAATCCTTTGCTTGTATTATGGAAAAAAATAATAATTACAAATTGGAAGGCTTCAAATACATACAACAATTAGTACAGAAGAATCTTTCCAGTGTAGCGAAATAACTACTTACAGAAAACTGGAATAAACTACTGCTTTCAAGAGAAAACAAGTGGTAAAACGTAGGATTAAACCACAGAAAAATTAACATCTTCAATAGAGATCCTTCTATTTCAAATAAAAATCACTGGAAACCTGTGAATTTTCAAAAAATTTTGCATCTTCAGAACAGTTCTTTTACAGCAGTGTTATTCCTAATATACTACTGTGCTGCTTAGATTTATGTGATGCATCTTGTATTCTCGTGCCCCTACCACTCAGCTCTTTCTCTCAAAATTTGAAGATGTTCCCTACATATAAAGTAGTGCATGTTGTGTTACCAGGTAATGCAGAAAATGTTTTCACAAGCCCAATAAAACATTTCATGGAGTACATGAACTATTTCATTCAATTTTCTGAAATAGCCTTGTCCATATCAGACTCTACAGACATCTCTGGATAGAGTATAAAAGGAATATTGCAGTCTTCACAAAGGAAAACCTTGGTAGTTGGTTTATTTTCCTTTGCGTTACTCAGACTTTTGGACTTCTAGAGAGAAGCTATTCAGTAACCAGAATCAGGACAGAGGAGATGTTTGAAGTGTCCCAGAGCACTATAAGGCACCAAGGAAACTATTTATAAATTAATTAGCATATATATACATATCTAGCAGTAAGAAAAGAATACTGTAAAATGAGCTGAACCAGTCATGAAAATTAATCAGAATACCGATCTATTTCTGCCTCAGAACTGATGCCTGTCTCACTGATTAGCAAGTTGATTAAAACAGGTAGGTCTTAGCCTTAAAGCTTACTGAGTTTGTAACTTAGATCAAAGAACCGGGTCCAGAAACATCAGAAAGCTACAAGAAGAAACGAAATCCAGGTGGCTAAACACCTGCGTGTAAACACTAAGCTACTCGCCGTGTCCTGTGTTAGGAGTGCAAACTGAAGATATGATACTGTACAGTGTCAGGCTGAGAGTCACCTAGTTTTGCAGGGAAAATCAGAATGTCTTAAATCATTTGCAAGTACTAAAAAACTAAATTGAGGGTTGAGGTGGGAAAATCACATTCTGCGCTTACCCTAGTAAGGTCAACATGGCAAATAACCAGCTCTGTCGTACGCTAATTAAAGAGTTTGAACAGCCTTTTGGACTAAATCTCATGAACTTTCTTTCTGGTAGCTGGACAGTGGCCAGGGGAAGTAAACATGGACAGGCAGGTCTAAATCAAAAGAAAGGCTCATAGACCTCAGCTTAACAGAAAATGACAAAACACGTATCCCATAACGAAAATCTAAAATCCAATTGAGAAAACAAGTTACAAAACTCTGAATGGCTGTCATCAAAATTATTTTTGTTCTTAAAATATGAAATTGAAGCTACCGAGGGAACTGCCACTAGCATGTTGGGCTTGGAGGAACATGCATTTTGTATGTCTAAATATAAGCAATTAGAAGTATATTATAGCTGGGGCAGCAGAGGTGGTGGGAAGGAGAATCAAAGCTATACAGTTTATTCAAAGACTAGAACTCTCAAAGGATAAAGCATTGTTTCTAAAATAGAAAAGGTTGACTCCTATACAAAAGCAACTTCCTTAGCCTGTAGGTTTGATGTTACAGCCCAGTGTCAGTCAGCTTCTAACCTGAGGGTCGGTCACCTGTAGTTCAATTTGACATATAGCAACCCACAAATTATTAAAAATAAAATTAAAAATAGCATTTTATTTCAGAAAAATTACATTAATTGAGAATGGTAGACCAATGCAGTTGAACAGCAAAAGCAAGAAAACCCAATTCCACTCCAAATTTTGTTGATAAGACTTAATTTCTTGGTTTGTTTCCTCAGTCTTTTGTAGGACTGAAAATTCTCTCATACTGAAAACTGACCATTACTATAGTCACCATCTTTGTTCAAGACCCCAGTTTGTTTAATATTGTATAAAAATATGTTTAATGCTATTATAAGCAGGACAGAATTCCTTCTAACAGATGTCTGCACTGCAGGAAAAGCATGGTTCCAATAATGTTCTGTGTAATCCTGTTGAAAACAAAACTGGTGTTCTCTGCACTTGCAATTAAAATGTTTTCAACACAGACAGGGTTCAGCTGTATGTGTATCATACGAATACAGACTAAATATTGTAAGTATTATACATATAGGACACCAGCTTCATGGTTGCATTGCAGCAATAATGCTCAGCATTTTTATGATTATTATACAATAAAGACATGAATTTCTCATTACGGTATTGGTATAGATATGATAGCATTTATACAGATTCTTAAACCTATCAACCAACTACTTTAAATCACTGGAAATGTTGCTGGGTTGTAATCACTTGAAAAAGAATTGTGCAACAGAACAGTGGGTGCTGGTTGTCATCTGCAGGAAAATGCTTCAAAACACAAACCCCCTCAATTGCACATTCTAAACCTGCAGGGAAATTTCAGGCAGGCTCATGTGCAAAAATTCACAGGTCCTTTTCAAAAGCAGATAGCAGGTGCTAGGAACCCTCACATCCAGCCTACTCAGTCCAAGTGGGGTCCCCCAATACTCACCACACACGCTGTAACACAGATGCATACACCCCAGTCTATCTACCCCCCCCCCCCCCCCCCCCTTTAGTGGCTGCCACGCACAAGCAGTGATAGTATGCTACCTACAAAAACAGAAAGGAATAAATAAATAAATAAGGCAAATTGTGAACCCTTCCCTGATATTCCTTCACATCCTTTCGTCTAGCACAGTGCAGAGGACTAGGCAACAGCAGTTGCCACACCACTTGGGAATCTGTGAGCCTGACAATACAGCAAACACATTAGGAGAACTCAAAAGCAAATGTAAGAGAGAATACAGGTAAAGTTGGTAGGAATGGAAAATAAATCCACATTTCTAGATAAAAGGTACAGGCCTTTATTAAACAGAGGTCCTACCAGAAGGTCTGCCACACTGCAGGGTATTCCCCAGAAGATAGGCTGAGGTAGTAGCTAATCTCAAGAGCAATGCCACCATGCAACAAAGGACCAGCAATTTTATACATTATTGCACTACTCTTCTAGCTCACCGGGCCTCCCTTTCCACACAGCGTAACAGAGATTCCAGAGATGACCTTAAAGTCACCAATAACCACAGACACCATAGAAGACACAAGTACATTCCACTGGACAGAAGACAGGACTAGAGGATGGCAGAAGAAGGATCCCTTCCTGTCTCTGTGACTGATCTCCAACTCCCCCTTTCTCTGCCCCTCGCATCTGCATGCCTGCAGCTCATCAGGACAGGGACATGGCACAATGCTACATCACTGGTTTGAACCCCCAGACTATTATTGGCACCGTCCCGCTCACACCCTACCGAGAAGTTTTTCCTGTATACAGCATTTTAGCAGCCTCACTCTATATGGACAGATAACATCAAATGAAATAAGACAGTAAGCAAGCATGGAAGCATAGGCATTTAATTACATACGAATTTAGAGTCAAACATCAATTTTTAGTACACTGTAATTTTATAAATTACTTAATAATGATTGAGAGTTTTCTCTAGAAGAAATCTAAATTTAGAGTCAAAAGTACACCAAAGTTTCAGATGCAGACTGAGTTTTTACTAAAATAAGCCTTTAAAACTGTCTCAGTGTATGCATTTTCTAGTAACTAATGTGTTTTCTTGTTTCAGATTTACAAGTTAAACAAATTTCAGTAAATATTGCCAAGAATATTTTGAAGTGTTGTGAGATATGTCCTTTTTGGGGGGGAAGGGAGGACGGGGAGGAAAGAGATTCACAGAAGGAAAAAGGATTAAGTGCACACGATGTACTTGAAACATATCCAGAGCATTTTAAAAGCTGAAAATAAAGGCTTTTGAGAGATACATTTTGGGGGCTGAGAGGAGAATTGATACAGAAAGCTAACCTGGCATGATTTTAGGGGATATATCTAAAAAGCCTAATCATTGATAATTCACAATTTGTGAGCCTGGTGGGATTTCATGCAGAGCACTAGCCTCACTAAGGTAATTGGTGCTATTGAAACAACACTGGCTCAGCAGCATGCTGCTTTCTTCCTCGCCTCTGGGCACAGGAAGGATCAATATTTGTTAGGATTGCTTCTTGTTCCAACAATGTAAGATTTACAATACTTGCTAGGATTCTCACTTTGTCTTCACACAACTCATCAGTGGAACCCAATTACTAACCTCAGACAAACAACATTAACATGAGCCTCTATGCTTCTTTATTGCCCTTCATCCAAGTCTCATTTCAGGGTCTTCAGGCAGTGCCACTATAACAGATACTACACTTTAAAGTGTGCTCCAAGGAATAAATTTTCAGTCTTTCATTACTCGTACCTTGATTTACTTCATATCATCTTGCCGCTATAGACAAAGATAACACACTGTAAATTACAGCCATCCTGTCTTGTAGTTTCAGAGGTAGGGGGAAGGCAGGGAGTGATGCTTTTGCGCTACAATTAGCACTGGGCACCAGAGCTTCATTGCTATCCTTGCTAGTGACTGAAACTTGTTTTATCAAAGATCAAAGCCATTATTTCAAACAAATTAATTTCTTAAATAGCTTTATATTTATTTCGCACTCTGATAAATGAGAAACTCCGGTAAAAGAAAAATACATATTTTTATATTGTTTATTGCATTAACTTATGTCACCTAACTTTACTCATGGGGCTATTTCCACAAATTTTTCAGTCCTGATGTCTTAATAACACAGTGGCCTCTGACAGTTTGCTGTTCATTATGTCTTACTTGAAGATCAGTACACAGACCGAACATGGTATTTCTGTTCCAAATGTTTTAACTAGTAGCACATACTTGGCAATAGAAAGCTTGGAAAACAGTCATTGGAAAAATTCCTTCAAGTTAGCTGTTGCAGTACCCCCTTATTTGTCCTACAATTTCCTCCATCCTCCATCCTATTCCAGTGGCTGATAACTAAGAACATTAGTTTTATGCGACTTGTCAAGCTCAAATGAAAAGAGAGCTAACTTTAATGACACTGCAATTAATCGCCCCAATAGACAGACAGCTAAAAGACAAGATATTGACTTCATTAAGGATAATGTATTATGTCATTAAGTTGGTAGGGTCACCTTGTGTATCATATATGCTTGCTAATATATTGGCATTTTCCTCAAATAAGATAAATTCAGATATGAGTGATAAAGCTGATTAGAAAATGTTTAATCTAAATAGGCTAGTTTCCTTATATTCTAGTTTGCAGCCCCAGGTATAAGTTGATTAGTAAAAACCCATTATAGATCCAGGTTTACCTCAAATAACAGGTCCTAGCAATTTATAACCTGGAGATTTGTTGGGGTGGTGTGTGTGTGAATGTGCTTGGCTTTCCAGGGGTTTTTTTTTGTTTTTTTCTCCCCCTCAAACTCAAGTATTATATACCCAGGCTGCACTTCAGATTTGTTTTTAAATGTATAATCCTCTTCACTACATGTAAAATCAAAGTGACCACTGCATGCAAAATTAGTACTTGTGTGTGAGAGTTTAACCCTTTACAAGTCAGGAGGTTGAAATTAGTTTCATTTGAAAGAGATACTACAATAATAAGCTATTATAAAGCTAATCATTCCCCCCAGTTAAGAAATATCGCTTTTTAGCCCCATTTAAAAGCAATTTTGTTGGGTGGAGATTTTTTTAAAATCAGTATCATGGAATATTTGGAAAGTAAGATATATCTGAAAGCAATTCACAGCACTTAATAACACACAAGTAAACCAGGTTTTGATATTCACTGCCGCCTTACTCATTTCCATAAGATACGCTGGGTCGGCATGTTTCTCTCACTAATGCTATCTTCTCAGGTTTCTAAACAGAGAGCTGCTCATTTCATTACACGAGTGACTATGCATATTGCAATTTGGTAAATTACTCTATACCATAACATAAACCTAACACACTAGAAGAAAACTGCTTTATACACATGGTCTGCCCATGCTACTGCTTCAATAAGCTTAAAAAACTAAAATAAACGGGGCACTGTTTATTTTAAAACCTCTTCACTACAAGATTATGCTACTATGTTTAGATTTACATTTATTAAAGTTCTCAGATGCCAGATTTATTTATTCAATTCTGACCTAAGAGTCCACCTAAATCTTTTTGTAACTTATTTACTATATTTAGAAAAAAAAAAGTTTAAATAAGACCAGGGTACAAAAAAAAAATTCCACAGATCTGCTTTATTCAGTGAGCAGCAAAGTGATATAGTAAAATGAATATGATTGTTTGCCTGTTGCTATTAATTTATTTCAGCAGTTCCTCAAGAAAAAAAATTATACTCTGGAGGATAACAGTCTGTTAATGGTCAGTTCGCCTCAACATTACTGTAGGCAACACAGGTGACC
Organism: Porphyrio hochstetteri; assembly: GCA_020800305.1. Taxonomy (NCBI): domain Eukaryota; kingdom Metazoa; phylum Chordata; class Aves; order Gruiformes; family Rallidae; genus Porphyrio; species Porphyrio hochstetteri. Next base: position 16,094,309 of record CM036911.1, read on the forward strand.
TCCTTGAAAAGAACAAGCTCTAATTAGCATCGCATACAATCCCTTTTTCCAAACCATACCTTTTAACCTGTACCCCATCTTTTCCAATATTTCCATTAAGGTTGTCAAAAGCAGAAGTTTGGGAACCTTTCCTTGTGACCTTGGCATTTCTTCTCAGGCTTAACGTATTGGCATTTTTTCCTCTGACTGCATCGCTTCTCATTTGTCATGATTATTGTTGAATTTTTCAACTGTCATTCCCGAACGTAAATCAATGGTTGTCGACTTCCCCTTTGTCATATCTGCACTGCCAACAGCCTTTCCCTTCTAAATGAGGCTTCCTCCCTTTCCATCCATTAAAAGAGGCCTGTCTTTTGGAGAAGTCAATCCTTTGTTAGGTCACTCCATTTATCATTCTTCCAATCAGTACCTGACATACTTATTCAGCCAGGTCTTCAACCACACAATCATTGTTCATTTTGGGAGGGGGAAGAAGGGGAGAGAGAAGGGGGTACTTTATTTATGCATGGTGTTTTTTGCCATTCATCTTGACCAGTTTTATATATTTCAGTGCTGTTGTGTCTTTAGGGTCTTTACTTACTTGAAGGAAACACCAGATTCAGAAAAAAAAACCACCTCACACCCACAGGGGAAGCGGGGAAGAGGATGGCAAGAAAACGTCTTGCTGTATTAAGAATTAAGAAAAATTTAACAAGAAATCCAACAATAAATTCAGTTCTAAAAAAGGGCTCAAAAAAAAAATCACTTCAATGTTAAAAAAAATCACCTAACTGGAACAGAAATAGTAATGGATTGCATGCCCTTTGTGACAAAGTTTAAGTCATATAAAGTTATATTACAATAAAACCAGTTTCTAAGCAGAATATTGCTTCATAGTGACTTACAGAAGCCTTCAGGACATGACTTGTTCAATAAAGAAAAGGAAGTTAGTGCCTGTTATTTATGCGGCTACAGTCACGTTTGGTTGAACAAATTCACAGAGCTTCGATCTCCTCCACAAATATTTCAAACAGGACTGCAAACGATGTTATTAACGTGCTTTCGTCATTGCTGGTTGTTCAGTAAAAATTCCTGAGGTTTATTAGAGCTACCCACAAAAGCAACTTGTACCAACTAGTTTTTCCACAATAATAGCTTCCTAGATCACAAGTCCTAAACCCAAAGTACTGCACTTATAAAAAGCGCTGGCCTGTATCATGGGTGGGTCTAGTCCTTCCCTATCAAATAATATAAATGTGAAAAGAATGCATTGCACATCACACAAGTGTGATTTCTCCCATAAAGTAAAATGGCAAGATGAAAACTGCTCCTTTTGCTGCTGCTACTCAATGTGACTTTATACCAGCTCCCATACCTAGGTTTGGCTAAGACTCTAAGCAGACATAATTAGCAAGAGGAACACTTACAGGCTGGAGAAACCTAGACCACAAGTACAACTGATACAGGTTCAAGCACTGCACAGACCTCCTTTCATTAGCACTCAACACATCTGTTAAACTGATCCTTTACCACAGGTAGTAACACACAGTTTAGTTCTATGTTCTCTCCTCCTTTATTTCGAATATGTGAAAATATAATTCAGGCAAACTAAGTAGCAGCTATTCTCTTCTAAGATCTTACTAAGCAGAAGTCTGCTGGAAAACCTTCAAAATCCTGCTGCCTTCTAGATCACCATAATTGTGGTTGTTATTTATAGTGTTTGGCTACCTACCAAAGCCATAAAAGATATACAAACCAAGTTAACAGATCTTTTGATGAAGTACCCCATGCTGCTGTTTTCTGTTCTCTACACAGACTGATACATTTGACCAATGCCCACAATGCTGGGACACATGCACATATGTAGAAGGTATAAAGATGGACATAGTATCTATTTAGTGCATCAGAAGAAAGTAAAATACTTATAAACTTTGGAAATGAGAGAAGAGAGGTGTGGTCTTCGAGATGCAGAATTCAAATTTCTGCTGTTTCACAGATTTTTATTTGATGTGGAGTGATTCAAACAGGAATTTTGATCTTCTACTTCCAATTAGTAAAAAGTTACATACCCATTAGGGTATTACAGAAATAATTTTTCCAAAATTATTTTGACGAGGATTTTGGGTGGGCAGATCAGCAATAAATCATAATTAAATGGAAATCCAGGGAATTTTTCAACACCAGAAAACTGATTACTTGCATGCCAGGTGTTACCTGTTCCAAGGTGCAAGTTTTGCTGTGCCAATGCAATTTAGACGGAAGAAATAATTTTGCATAGAATTAAGGGTCTTACACTGGAAAACAACTAAAATGCTACATTTCTATCAAAATTATTTACATCATGGTTTCTCAGGGTCCAGTTTAACCATCAATTTCTGCATTCAAGACTTTAGGTGAACACATAGCAGTGGCTAAATACCTTAGCATACGCTCATTAATAACAAGCAATCTCCATAGAACCACGAGTGTAATGTGATAAGCCAAATCCCTTTTGGGTTTGGGGTACATCTTTACAAAAGATAATCCAGTATTTGCTTTAAGACCCAACAGATCTTTGTGTGTAACCTTGCTGCAGAGAAGCACAAGTGATTTCAACAGTTCCTGCTGTACTTTTAAAACTTTGGGATACTACAGCATACAATTTTGGAAGGCAATATGCAAGTTACCAAAACATACCTATCTAAATACCAGGATTTATATTTCTCATTAAGTCCATTTTACTAAACAGGTAATTAATAGCACTACATACAAGCTTGAGATGTCAACTAGTTTGATTTATTCTTCTCTTCATCGCCCTTGTATCTTGCTTAATAAGACATTTTATTCAGATACTCCTGAGGTAACAAAGGCAAAAGCTTTGCTGCTGTATGTTGTAAAAGATTTATTTATTTAAGTTGTATAAGGTAAGGGTCATTTCCTTGTGAAAAGAATAAAATACAGCTGATACTGTTTTAAATCATATCATGTAATCCCATTCTTGTCCATGCAGTGGATTTACAGATAAGAGCAGCAATCTTCCTAAAGCATAAAAAACCAGTGACCCTTCTGGAACCACCAAGTGACACAAAGAGGTGTTATTTGCAAACCAAAAGAGCTATTAATACACAAAACACTATATTGAAGGCAACAGTGCTGTTTTTTGAATGTGTGAGGAGTAAAGAAAAACAAGCAGAGGTTGCCGTTCTAGCTCTAACATCGCTGCTTTGTGCCTAGCAAATACAGCACATTTTATTGCATTCATTCATTCCTAGTTAGGACTTTCACTGACTAAAGAAGGGGAGAATGAAAGTATCTTATCTGGCAGGAAAATGCTGCTATTCAAACTCTGAAGAAGTACTCTTTCCACACCACCCCCTCCATTTTGTCCAAGTAAAGAGCTTTATCATTCATGCATTTGCTTAGACTATATATATTGTAATGTATTCATATGCACCAGCAGCAGACACTATAGGAAAATTGCCTGGATAAAGAAATACAATCTGTAAGATCATCTCCAATTTAGAAGCTCGCAAAATATCTAGACATAAAAGGCATGGATTACTGTAATTTCCTCACTTATTTAGTTTTGCAACTTTACATTAGGTGCTAACGTGAGAAGGGAGAAGTAAAGACTCTTACTTGATTTTCTCATTATGTAATTTGAAATTGCACCCATAAAAACCAAAATGCCCTTTAGGTCCATCACTGAGAATCCTTAAGAGCTCAGGCCATCACACAACCCCAAAGCATATGCAGTCAGTGTTTAATACATTTCTAAAGTATAGTAATGAACATGTTGGTTTTCAAATGCAAACAATGCTGTCTTTCAACACACTTTAAAAAAAAAAAAAAGCCTAGCAACACCCTTGATTTTTCCTTTGTGCTTATATAGTCTTGATTTTCTGCTGTTGTTTCAACAAAGGACTACTAACATATGCTTTCAACATTTTAACTCGGGGCTTTATACTTCTGGACATAGCATATTTTTGGACACGTGATATTCCGACTTTATACTAGGATTTTTAGTCTCTGTATTCTAACCATGACAAAATTGCTTTCTATTAATTAGATAAAATGTATTTGTAGATGGAAAATGAATTGTCTAATTCAACACATTGCAACAAAAATAAAACATGAAAGCATGTATGGACGTAAGCGTTAACTAGTACTTATTTGTATCAGCTTGTCATTGTAACTGAGACACAAGCCAAAATCTGGAATTGCTTATGATCAAAAACTGTGGCCTTTGTTTCCTTTTCTATTGCATGTGAGAACTGCTAACCTGCATTTTATGTCAAATACAGTCACAGTAGAACTCAGAACAAGTTTTGTGACGCAACACCCAAAAACTTAATTGCATTTAATAACTTCTATCTATAATTATAAACAGTCAAATCTTTAAAAGGACTGAAATCTACCTTGCACTTCCTTGCAGCTTTCATTTTACTCAGTATTTTTAAAGATCTAGTTGCATTCCAGAATTTCTTTAACTTGCAGTGTGCATTTTCTGACTGTCTGTACACAAGTTATACCTTACTTTTTATTTGCATTTTTCTATTGGATGCTATTTCTTCAGAAGAGTTAAGCCAACACCCTGACAAAGTACAGTATGGACTGTGTTTCTAAAGCCTTTCTTATATAACAGTTATGTAGGACAGCACCTTTCAATGTGTTATCCTTTACCAAATATATATGTATCTCATATGTAAAAAGGTTACTTACTTTTTACATTTTACTTCTTGCCCCTCCCATTTCTCCTTAAAATGTGTTTGTAATAGATGATCACAGGGAACTGTATTTGAGAATTACTGATTTTATTTTAAAAACCCATATTAACAGTTACTGAGAGTTGATTTTTTTCCTACAATCTTTAAGATATAAATAAATTTTCCAGCATTTGTGGAAAACCTTTAAAATCAATAGGTGCTGCTATTTGTGTGGCACTGCAGTAGTACCAGGTGTAAATCGCAATGATGTACAGCCAAATTAATCTTGACATTTAAAAAATTTTAAGGAAAAATTGTATGATTAGGTTGATAATCAGATGTATAAGCTAACGCCATATGAATGGCTAAAGAGAGACCTCCAAGGCAATTAATTTTGGTTCAAACACCAAGTTCTTCCAACAGTTACGGGGACAAAACTGCTTCCACAGCAAAACCATTTCTGCCTCTCATAGCAGTGATGGGCCAGTGCAGTTACACAAGATGGAAGTGAAGGGAAGGTCACGGGGCTATATGGTACATTTAAAAATGCCAGAAATAGATGCTGATCATCTTGTATTTCTTTTCCAAAAAAAACCTCTAATCAGTTCTAAATTTCTTAGACAGTTTGCTTTCTTGCTGCACCTAGAAATGTGTCATTTGTCTATTTAAAAACATAACAGCTCACCACCCCTCCTCACTAGCTTTCGTTGGCCTCTCTTTTTTTCCCGTTTAATGTCTCTAACTTTATGCCATGTTCTTTTCCTCTTTCAGCACGGCTGAGCAAGGCTGACAGGCGGATTCCTTTGCTTTTCAGGGTATTAAAGCCACTTTCCCGCTCTGACAGCCTGTTCTACTCTGCCACCTTATAGCTCTGGCTTCACACTTCTCTGGGCAGCCACTGCTTCTTGACAGACCACTGTCACTTCCCATCATCCTCTCTGTATATCCTGTTCTCTCCCCCTCAGCACGCATCCCGACTTTCCAACCAATGCAATTATTTTTTTTGACAAGCCATCCATCAGCTTTAACTTTAAAAGCACTTTCCGCTGATATCCATTGTTAAATCCCTTGCTTTTTATGGAGCTTGCATGAGAGAATATGATATCAGACATTCAAACTACCAAACCATGTAAATTTACTTTGTTCTCAGCTATGTTTCCAATTTCACGTCCAATTTTTCGGTACATTATGCGTAGTTGTTGTGCTTAATATGATGTTGTCAAATCCCATTAAAGTTCACTGCATTGCACGGCTTTAAAAACAGGTTACAATTTGCATTCTATAAAGAAAGGAAGGAGTGCAGTCTGAAGTCAAGCTGAATCTTATTAAAATTATCTGTTCAATTGTTACATTTGTAGATGGAGTAATTTTGAGGCATTAGCTGAGACACATATGAAAATGTCAGTGTGCCAACTAATGACAATGAAAGCAAAAGGAATATATCTGTGAAACTCAATAAAGCTCCTTTGCTGGTGACATAAATTTGATGATAATCCGAGGAAATGAATAAGGGACCATCCAGTTTGAATAGGAATTACCTTTTCTATTAAATCACTTTGCTGTATTTCCACTTGGCCTACATCTTGGTCCTATGCCAAAATGACTCTCTCTCAGTGGACTAAAAAAATCCCTACAGGAATAACATTCTCTTGAGGAATATCTTTCATGTAAGCCTCATAACCAATTTCAGACAGACACACTTAAAAACCAAGGAAATAATTAGTCTCTCTCCCCATTCCCCCTCCCCACCACTTCTCTACATAAGGGGGGATGAAATGCTTTGCTAATACACAATTAGAAGACACATCCAGCGATAAACACCCCTGTGTTATACTCAAAGGCTTGCTTTTATATAAATCTATATAAACAGTCACAGGTATAAACGTAAAGTTCATCAGGCTGCCAAAATTCTTGGAAGATAAGGATTCCTGTGAAAAGCAAATTTTTTCAGTATTTTAGTATAGTAGCTCACAGCCTTTAAATCCTACCCTTGTCTTTTCCTTGTAAAAAGAGGACAGGCAACAGTAATAAGCAATGCTTCTGCAAGAGTCATTCATTTACTACTGTGCATTTTTTACAGTACAATGCAATTAAAATCTGCTCTAAGTGTGCAAATATAGTCTGTAGCTCAACTTGCATCAGTGACGTTACTCTTTCGACTCTAACAAGAAATAGAATTAAGTCTGTTTGGCATATCTAAACTCTGACCCCCTTCAGGTAAAATCTACTCAGATTATTCCTTAAAAAACATGTTAAAATGTGAAGTTCAGATTTCTGGAACTTACTTAAAGTGAAGAGGCAAGGGCAACACTAAGTGAAACCTGCAACAGCTGTTCAGTCAATAGCTTCAACACAGATGCCTTTACAATGAAACAGTATCTGTTAAACCCCAACAAAGGTAGTGAATGAAAGAGAGCTGCTCATCTAGAAATGCTAATCCGATTAGAGATTATCATGATTTATCTTTTCCAGATCTATTTAAGGTGATCTTAATCTGAATGGTCCTCACATACTACAGTGGCTTTGCATGAAATCACATAATAGTTACTCTTTACACTCATTCTCCTAATCATGTTTCTCAAAATCCCAATTCTTCCCCGTTTGAACCATGTGCAACAAATTTCCACGTTCTTTATCATGATTATTAAAGGCCTCCAAACCCTCTGAAATTCTTTCCCTTATGTTAACATATCATGGCCAAAAATGACATTACCTGCAAGGTGATTGGTATTCTCTCAGTCCCACCCATTACGTATTAACATGTCGTTCATTTTGGCTCGTTTTCAGGGGAAACGTGACCACTAGAAAGCATACACCTGGTCCTATCCCACATTTCTGAGCTACTCTGCGCAAATCCCTCCACCCTTCTTTCTCTTCCAGTGAAAAAACTGAGTGAATTTTTTGAATTTTAAGAACTTTGAATAACAGATACATGATCTAATTCTACAAGAATTAAAAAAGAAAAAAGAATAAGGAGTAACAAATAAGAAAAATAGGGGATGTGGGTATGTAAATTAATAAAGATCAGCAAAAGTGTAAGTGATCCTGAAGTATGTCACTAGTTACAGTCATTCTATGTTACTAAACCATTCTTATTTTCATGTTGTATTAAAGAAATTGAAGGAGGTAGTTCAAGCACAAGTAACCTATTAAAGATACTACACCTTTTAAAAACTACTTTAGTTAATTACTGCTGTTACTATTTCCAATTTGTAACTCGGCATAAATGGGTTTTTCTACTTGCTTTCTCTAGCAGCTTCCATCTAGACCCCAGCCTTTACCACTTTTCTTAAAACAGTGCACCAAACCCATCTATCACTACTTTCCACTATAAATACTTTCATTACCTTTTTATTTCTTTCATCTTTTCCCTTCTTCTGCAACTGCTCACTGTACATTTTTATATCCTTACATTTTCACATATTCACTTTTACTTCAGTATGTTCCCCCTCTGCAAAAACATGAGCCACTGCCCTCCACTGGATTTTCATAGCCTCTGAGCAAGTTCATCTCTATATAAAGGGTACTTAAGAAACTATTGCACTGCATTGTCAAAGGTCTTCCAATTTAGATGCTGTACAACTTGTGGAGCAATTTTAAAAGATAAATATTAACCAGGATTAAGTGGACATTAGTGACACTGCGTACTTAAATATCTTTTTCAACTGAAAAAGAACACCACCTATTTCATAGTGCCTGGCCACAGCCACCACAGCAGCCATCACTAATTATCTACAAATTGAATCTACATAAACTGACCTAGAGGCACTTAAAAGAAAGAGGTTGGTTGGATTGATAATCTAAAGACTTCTTATTCTGTGGAAAACTAAACCAATAAGAGAGGCTCAACTGAAACATGAAACAGCTCCATAAAGAAGTAAAAACTAACAGAACTTGGGTTAGAATTGATATTTAGAAATATTCTGAACTTTAACTACTATTTGAAGCTAGTTACAATGAAAAACATGAACAAAAATAGAGTGTTTAAAGACCATCGATGTTTAGGAATGCAGTTTCAGTAAAAGCAAAGCAAGCTTGAGGCTTGCCACTTCATTTTCCCATTTCTAGTTAGAGTCAACTACATATTAATCGGTTCTTTCAAATTTTCACTGTGACAGTACTTCAGTCAGACCTCATGTAGAACAATATGTCTTAACACCCAGTTACAAAACCAAACAAAAATCATCGCTTTCAATCTGTAGAGTAAGACGCAGGTAGTGGTGCTAAAACCTCTGTGCATCTGCTGCACTGGGAAGGTTATTAAAGTTGGGTCCAGAGAACCAACCTCGTTCTGAACCATGTTTGTGCTGAAATTTCCTGTGGGAAATCACACTGCCCATGAGACAATTTGGGTATTAAAACCTGAAAATCAAAATTACCCACGTGATACTGAGAAGTCAATTTTCATGATAGAACAACAACAGAGTTTGAGAGGTTTGTGTGTTCCCTCTGTATTTAAGGACAGCTTTAAACATCTTCACTATGCTGTTACAGTTTTTCTACATTACATCCATTTTCTACCAGAAAATGAGCAATGACCACAAGCATTGAAATCCATCTTGCACACTCCCAAGGTAAAGTAGCCTGTTTTTACACATTTGTTAGCAATGTTTAGAACATTTCATTATTTCCTCTGTTAACCACATAAAAATATTATGTGCTTCCAATAATTACAGAGAACTAATTTTGCTGTCACCCATTTCAGCTGAAGGGTGGGATTTTTTTTTTGATGGGTTTGGGTTTACTTGTTTGTCTGTGCAGGCGGAGGGGTGTTGGGGTGCGGGTAGTTTTTTTACAGTTCACTAAGGTCCAAAGGGAAAGAGAGATATATATTCCTAAGGCTAGACAACGCCTATCTGTTTCTCTCCTGAAAGTGAAATATCCTTTATGAACACACCATGGTTGCAGTAATGTAATTTTTTAAGAGTAGTTTAGATTCCTGTGCATCTTAAAAGGATGAAGCAGGTATCTATAAAGCGAAGCAGACCGAGAATGCATATGGCAATGTTACTGAAAAAAGATACACGTTACTATTACGAAATAAACATCCATTCACAATTCACGTGTAGTAATTTTAACCCATTTTCAGATTAAAAGCAATGAATAGCAGCTATCCCTCAGAGTGCTTGAAAGAGCTGTTCTCATAAGACTGTACCCTTTTCATCACTGGTGATGCTCTAAAGGCGGAGTAAACAACAAGTTGGAATTACAAAGACTGATGTCCTTTTCAGTTCCTGCCACTTATTTTAGAGATTAAATTCACACATGTACTGGAAAGATGGTGACAGAGAAAAATTTACTTTCAACATGCGGATGAAAAATGATATCTTCTCATTACTAGAAATTTCCGAAATTTCACAATGGCCTATAACTATGGGATACAGCAGTGCTCTAAACAACAAATACTTCCTCCCTCCATAAGAAAAAAAGTTTACTTTTCTGCTTAATCCAATATTCTCTTCAAAACTTGCCACAGTTTTCTAAATGTGTGACCACAAAAAATAAAATTAGCTAGAGTGAATGAAAACATGCCTGTTTCCCTCTGTTGATTTGTTACCTTTTCTAGTTTCCAGGCAATTCACCTGTTTGGGAAGGAGCAGAAATGAGAATGCATTCATACAGTAGTCTGATAAAATGCGGGAGCTTATTATTACATTTTTGAATAATCAATCAACAATAAAAGCAAAAAACCAAGATGCTGGTATTCTTCAGATATTCTTCCATAGCCTGACTTACTTTGTTTCTATAATATTAAAAGATGTTAGTGCAGTTTTAAAATGCTAATAATATTTAGCATCTCAAAGACTGAAACACCTCAAAGAACTTGATGATAGCATTAGGGAAGGTCCACTGATACCTTATATGAATGGATACTAACTAAAGAAAGATTCTGTGATCTTGTCCCCAGCAAGATTATGGAGCAGATCCTCCTGGAAACTATGCTAAGGCTCCTGAAAAATGAGGAGATGACTGGTAACAGCAACATGGCTTCACTAAGGGCAAATAATGCCTGACTAATATGGTGGCCTTTTACAAAGGGTTTACAGCACTGATGGGTAAGAGTCATCTACCTGGATGTGTGCAAAGCATTTGACACTGTCCTGCATGATATCCTTTTCTCTAAATTGGAGAGACATGGATTTAACTGATGGACCACTCAATGGATAAGGAATTGGTGGATGATTGCGCTCAGAGTTGTGGTCCATAACTGTTCAAGTGGACACCAGTAACAAGAGGCATTCCTCAGGGATCAGTACTGGGACTGATGTGGTTTAACATCTTTGTCAGCAACATGTACAGCAGGATTGGGTGCACCCTCAGCAAGTTTGCTGTATGAAGACACCAAGCTGTGTGGTGCAGTCAATATGCTGGAGGAAAGGGATTGCCATCCAGAAAGACCTTGACAGACTTGAAATGTGGGTCCGTGTGAACCACATGAAGTTCAACAATTCCAAGTGTGTGGTCCTCCACATGGGTTGGGGCAATCCCAAGCATAAATATAGGCTGGGCAGAGAATGGACTGAGAGCTGCCCTAAGGAGGAGGACTTGGGGTTGTTGATGATGAAAAGCTCAACATGACCTATCAATGTGTGTTTGCAGCCCAGAAAGTCAACTATATCCTGGGCTGCACCAACAGAAGTGTGACCAGCAGGTCAAAGGAGGTGATCCTCTTTACTTGGTTCTCATGAAACCCCACCTGGAGTCCTATGTCCATCTCTGAGGCAATATGTCCCATGTAAGACAAACACGGAGCTGTTGGAGCAAGTCCAGGAGGGCCAGGGAGTTGATCAAATGGCTGGAGCACCTTTGTGCAGCTTAGAGAACAGAAAGCTCTAGAGACACCTTATAGCAGCCTTTCAGTACCTAAAGGCGACAAGAAATCTGGAGGGGGACTGTTTACAAGAACATGCAGTGACAGGAGAAGGGGCAATGGCTTTAGACTGAAGGGGATTAGATTTAGATTAGATGTGGGGAAGAATTTTTTTAAATGATGAGTGGTGAGGTTCTGGAACAGGTTTGCCAGGAGACGTTGTAGATGTCCCATCCCTGGACATGTTCAAGATCTGGGACTTGAAGCTCTATCCAGGGCTTTGAGCAACCTGGTCTAGTGGAGGGTATCCCTGTTCATGTCAAGGTAGTTGAAACTAGACAATCTTTAAGGGCCCTTCCAACCCAAACCACCATATGATTCTGCAGAAATCTGCATAACCAAATCAAGTAGGTACAGCTTCTGATGGCAAGTAAAAAGGAGCAGCACTATCTTATGATGAACCAAGCACTTATTAGAAAATGCTAGTTAGATTTTGCACTATGTCTTTTAATCTCACTTAACTTCTCTTTTATATGTTAATTTGTATTTACAAAAAGGTGCAGCTTCAGCTTCCTAGTTATGTTGATATCTACTGTCAACAAGACAATAGCTTAAGTCTTAGATTTAATTCTCTTTTCAAAAACTTCCCATACTAGAGAAAATACATCTACATTTTATATATATTTTTAAACCAGTTGCATACTGACACAAAACATACAAATAGGATTTATCCAGGATTAAATAATAATTTAGGATTCAGTTTTTCATCATCAAAAGGGTTAAAATGTCTTTTTCCCCAACTCAAAGAGCAACTGCATTTTCCCTTCCTCATTTATCCTATTTACTAGCTGTTAAAAAGAAATACAGAGACTTCTTCAGAGCCAGCAGTTTTGCTTAACTCACTTAAGCATAAAGATTCAAGGCTCTGAGCCTCTGCCCTCAACACCATCAATTCTAGTCCCACCTGAAATTTAAAATACTAAAGTGATTGTGGTGAATTTCTGGGAGTCAATCTTTCTGGCTGAATGGTTGTCTTCTTGATGGAGAAGGGCAGCTGTCCCTGCGGAGAAGGGTAATAGTAGGATTTTGTTTTATCCTTTAAGTCAGACTAACCTTTTACTGCTGATTCAGCCATACATACAAGCAGAGAGTAATCATAACGCTGTTCCTCAACTCTACCTTTCCCAGGAGCACCGCCAGACACAAAATAACAGCTAATGTCACTAAAGTGATGTTCTAGGCTGAATATACTAGGAGATCAACCCAATGATTCTATAATAGCAGAACATTACAGTTTAAGATGAGTTAGAGAGGCTGCCACGTTACAAGAAAACAAGTATCAAAAGGAAAAAAACCCATAAACTAATGCAAGTATACTTAAAAGGTACTGCAATATTTTACCTCCAGGTACAGAGAAATTGCAAATGTTAATAAATATATCATTTCACTTGAAGGCTACTATTTTTAATAGCAGACAACAGAGAAAAGATTCTGTGTGGAGTAATGGATTTCCCAAATTTTATATATGCAAGCTTATGTTACATATGTGAAAAATATATCAGCTTATGCTTTTTAAAGACACAGTTCACTTGATTGATCATTATGTCTGTAATATACTGGATGTAAACTTCACAGTAAGCAAATATACCCTTTTAGAGGCCAAACTTCCGAAATACTTTGCACGAGGGCACGCTGGCTGTTGCTAGGTTTATGCAACTTCCATAGCAACTGCAGCCATAATATAAAGAGCTTCTCAAAGAGGTAACTTTACATAAGGTCAACAAGTCCCCTGACAAAAATTTTATATAGTACTCAATCTTAGACATACAGCCAAACCTTTGTTCTCTTCATAACCCTTAGGCAAAAAAAGCTAATGAGAATCACAGATAATATATTAAATGATGGTATTTTCAGGACAGCCGGGATTCCATTCTATAAATAATTTTAAAACTATTACCCAACAACATATTGCAATAAAAACCTCACAAGGTCTGGCTCAACAAGCAGTTACTGGCATGGTTTTGCTACTAGGTATGGAAGGTTTTTTTTTTTTAATGTCTACAGTGAATTTTCAGGTGCTTCTATAAGCATGATGCTGTCACTTAAATTCAGTGGGATATTTCCTTCTGTGGAATGTTAAAATGAATAAAATCTTGCTAATCAAAATATCAACAAATATCATAAGAAAACTCTTCCATGTTTTGTAACAACACTCTTCTATAATAGAATCAACCTTATTTCCCTTAAACGTAATATATGAAAAAAAGGGTTTCCAATCCACTGAAAAAAGAAGAAAAAAATTCTCATTGCTAACCGGAATGTTTTTGGAATTAAAAAAAGTAAAATTCTTCATATTGGTCCAACTTAAAACTAAACTTTCTAAAATACAAAAAAACCACACCAAACCCCAGAGCCTTTTTTCTACAAAACAAACTTAGTCCTTATGCTTACAGACGATTTTAAGTAAAAATGCGGCATTCAAAACTAGTTACAGAACACTTCTTAGAACATTGTGCACTAGCTGACTGAGAAATCCCATCTTATCCTATCAAAATGACATCAAAGAGAAGTGCAATTCAACTTAAAGCAACTAGGTAAAGAATGGCAGTTTCAGTCATTAGGTCTACTACTCATGCTTCCTTAGAATTCTGTCTTCTTTTTTAATGTGAGAAACAATAAATTAAAAAATGGACAGGCAAAGCATAAACTAAATATAACGACTGTACTCCTTCCTCATCAAGGATATGAGATTTAAAGGATCTTTGTGCAACACTTCATAAAAAACAGATCTCTAACACCTTTTTGTACAATGAAGGAAAATATTTATAATTATCATGTAATAATTATATATGTAATTATTTTATTTAAAACATTTACTTGTATAGTGGAAAAGGAGGAAGCATAATAAGTGCACACCTAAGAGCAAGAACCCTAAAACTGCTGCATGCATCTAAATTTGTTCTAACAGCCTGAGCCCTAGCCACATATTCCATGAGTAATTTAATCCAATTGAAACCTTGAAACAATATTCAGTACAATCAAAAAACTTAAGACAATTACAGAAAACAAATTACTTTCATTTTCAAAGCAGATGCTTGATATCTAAAAGGTAAATACATGAATCCAGACACTTTACAGGGTTGGGAAAAAGAACATTCAGCGTCTGTGATCGATGGAAATGTTTTTCTCTCCTTTAAAGCTTTTGAAAGTATTTTAATATTCTGATGCTCATGTTCTGTCATATCTACTTCTCATATTAAGCTCTTCTTCCAAGTCTACCATAGCTACTAGTATCCTGCCTGCAGAAACACAACACCTGGCTCTATAACCTAAGAGGCTATACCTCCAAGAGAATCAACAATGATTAAGTGTCTTGTCAGAAAGTCTTTACTAGCATTACACCACTATACAAGGAAGCTGACAGACAGCTGTAAGAGGAACTTTTATGCTAATAAATCTGAGGTTTGTAAGAAAAATAACCACAGATGAGTCAAACTTTTCTGGCTGATACATGACAGCGATTTACCCACCATAGATACAACACAAAGGTACTGTGTTTTAATGTCAAGGTCTAAACTCAAGCAATCAACAGGTAAACTTCCACTTGATTTAACATTGTAAATTCTCCTTTTAAAGGAGTTTTAAGATTAATTCATAGTTAACACTTCCCAAAAAAAGTTTAGGGAATGTAGATGAGTGGGAGGTGAGAGTCTATTGATCTTGGCTGTTGCTCCTTTCTTGAAAGTAATACTGATTTACCATTATTGGGTAGTAAAGTAGCACGCAGAAAAAGGAAGAGCCCATCACAGAAGCAGATTCTGAAAGGCATGGAAAAAAAGGGAGTTTTTCCCAGTCCATCATTCTCATCCTGAGCCTCAACATTAATTCTCTTAGATGGCAAAAAGTCTAACACATACACCAGTCCAGCACCTCTTCTTTCCTTGAAGTCCATGATTTTACTCCATTTCAGCAGATAACACTGACTTATGAACTCCAGAAGCAAGATCCAAGCAACTGAGTCTGAACAGGTCTGTGACACTGCTGACTGCTAATGAAGCGGTCAGAGGATAGACAGCACATATGTTCTTGTAGCAAACACTAAGAGAAATGATAACTCCTTTTGAGTGCCATAGCCCTCAGCACATTTGATGCATTTTCTTTTTAGTAGAAACAAAAGGATTATATTTCATGCCATCAATCCTTCAAAGCTATACTTGTCTTTTCATTAAACAGTAAATGCATTTACCTCAAATATTTTCAGATAAAAATCTCCAGTGATCCTGAAATGTTAAGCTGCTCAATCCCCCACAGCCCAACAATTCTGCAAAATTACTTAATGCAAAGGCTAGAGGCCTCCAGAGCAGGGCTGGTTCCTCCCAAAGGATGAGCCCCCTTCCCCAGCTGGGATGCAGTTCTCTCTGGGAACTGCTTCATTGCACGTATCTCTAAAATTATTCAGGTCAGTTCCACTTAGAAGAAAGTGTTAAGAGCACCTGAAGTGCACTGAGGTAACACCCCAGAAGGCTATACACATTGCTTTTTATACACCAATGTCTCACAACTCTTACAGTGTTGAGTAATTTGCCTTCCACATTCCAGAGATGTGAAAGCACCTCAGCACTTCATACACTGGTTACATTACTTGCCAAACCAGCTTTCCCCTTACTATACTTCTTTTGGTTATGCGGGAGAGGCCAGTTCTTGCTGTAGTTATACTAGAACATCGGTGTAAAGCAATACCATGCTGCCATGCAATAGCTCTTTAATGTCAACCATAACCTTCATAAATGGGTTTGTAACGAGAAACCCTTGTTTGTCATTCAGTAGGTATGATTGATGCTATATGAGTGAAGTGAAGCCACAGTGACCATCTCAATAACATGAACAGCTGCCAAATATTCATTTAGCAGAATGAGTTTAAAAAACTTTGAGCAGATTGCTTTCACAAGGCTGCTTTCAACAAAAGGAAACATAATTAACGAGCTAATATCAGCATGTGTCTGGCTAAGCTAATGAATATCAAATTACACAGAAACCTGTATAAATCATCATTATCCTGAATTTTAATTGAACTTGCAATTAAACATGACAAATTTTATATACACTAAACCTTTAATTTATACTTTCAAATAAGAAATAATTTATCATTTTTAGTATTTCATAGTTAATTTCCCAATATGTACACTTCTAATTAACAAGGACAGACAGGAGTTTTAAAAAAAAAAACCACCCACCCCGACAAAAAACCCCACAAAACCTACTAAATAGCTCCATTGGTTACAACAACTTTCACCAGGTTAAAATCAGGGGCCAAAAACTTACAGCAATGCAGCAATCCATTGCTTCTGCAACATTTTTAATTTTAAACCCATCCTTCAAATACTACACACAGCTAGAAAAGAACTGGGCTGCAGCAATGTCTACATGGTCATTTGAAACCAGGGTAAGGTTTCAGTAACAGTTTTTGAACAAATTCATAGTTTTAACTTTGCAATGCTCCATTTACAGAGTTTATTAGACTTGTTGTGGACTAGGAGCCTGTCACAATACAAAACATCGCTTCTTGATGAAATAATATCTAATTCATTATCTAGTTTAATTTTAATGATGTATTCCCTCATTTACAATTATCCCCTTTTCCTTGTATCTGGTACATACTGATAACTTAAAAAAGGGATTCCTGCCCCACCTCCTAATATTCATATGCCTGTTACCTTTTTTCATGTTTGTTTCAACATAATATTAATTCAGTTTCTATCCATGTCTAAATAGAAAAAAATTACTCACTGAAAAATTTTACCTTACAGATTCAATCTGAAGTTTAGAAACAGAAACAGCTGCATTGCTGTAAGCAGTCAGAAAGTTTTTCTAGCACATTTAACTCATCTAGAAGAATGGGATGGAAGAAAATACCAACAGCCTGCAAAATCTGTAGCATAGACACAGTCAAGATGACATGAGAATGCTTTTGTTCAAGGAGGTTCAACAACACCAGATGAAAATGCCCCTCTTCTGGTATACTTTGCTCTCCCCTAGGAAACTCTGCCAGCAGAATTACACCAGCACAACTGGCAAGACAGTACCTTAGAACAGGGAAGCTCCCAGCTAGGAAAAGCTATGCACAACCAGATGGCACTCACATTGATAACGTGGTCAAAGTTCAACTGCAATTTTCATCTATCTGGTCACTGTAAAGACTTGAACACTTCCAGACTAAAGCTTCATTGGGATCTCAAGACAGGCAACACAACAGATCAGAGAAATTATTCTGAACTGAAGGTTTTTAAAATTGCTTTCATTTGGTTTGTTAACACTACGCATCCTTCAAAAGTAGATTGTTCTTTCAAAATCTGTATTTAAAAGAACAGTCTTCATGGTGTGATTTGCTGAACCTTCAAGATAACATACATTGTTGAGTACCAGTTTCTTTTTCCATTACCTTCCCAACTGCAGAAGTGAAACAAGTGGGATGAAAAGGAGAAACTAAAAGAAACTTTAAACTTTTTCCACTAGGAAACAGCTTTAGGAATTCAGCAGAAGCTGTTTGTTAATTCCCACAGCAAATGAGATCAACATCTTTCATATTTATACACTCAGCACTTCAGAGTGACGTCTCTGATTTAATGAGCAGCATAATAAGGGATACAACCATTTCCATTGCCACTGTTAATTACAGTAAACATGTTTGACTGCTTCTTGCAGTTCTTGCTTTTCCTCAAGCCCTTATTTTATATATAATATATATATTACATGCGCCCTTATTCTCTGATTTTTCTCTGCTGTTCTGCCTGCTCTCCTAGGCATTGTAGTACCTGGCTATGCTCACATACAAGAGAGAAGTGATCTGCCATGGCCTTGCTGATTAAATGAGACCTGGAGATCCTAGAAGTAGCTCAAGTGTTTCCAGAACATTTGAAAGAAAACCTCTCTCATGCAGCTCAGCAGGATTTCATTCCTGTACATCCATTTCTCTAAAATGCTTTGAGAAATGTAAAGCAAATAATAGAAGAAATAGCAGGAAGTCAGGGATCTCCCAGAATTAGTTCCCCATGTAGCTGGTACAGCTCCTTAAATTACTTAATCCCTAACAGAAATCAGAGACAAAAGGCAATTAATCACAAGAGTAGTATCCATTTCTGGTTAGAGCTTCCTTAATACTGAGATCTCATTGCAGCTCTGCCACCGCTTAACTGTACAATCTTCATTAATTACTCTGCCTCTCTGGCTTTCCATTTATTCTCTTGGAAAGAAGTAGATTGATGCTTAACTCACCCAATAATTTTTTCCCCTCCACTAATAAATCCATTTGCAAACTTCTTGCACATTTCTGCTCCCATAGTTCCCCATTCAATTGTCATGCAGAGCCCTCACTTTTCTGACATCACTCCTTCTGCAAACACAGATTCTAGTCAGCAAAAATAACATTGCATACCCATCACCAAGAACAAA
Organism: Porphyrio hochstetteri; assembly: GCA_020800305.1. Classification (NCBI taxonomy): domain Eukaryota; kingdom Metazoa; phylum Chordata; class Aves; order Gruiformes; family Rallidae; genus Porphyrio; species Porphyrio hochstetteri. The sequence goes on from CM036911.1 coordinate 16,113,233, forward strand.
TGAATGAAATAAATTCAGACATAATCCTCCTCTGGGTTTTCCTAGTGCATTTTGCATTGTCTGTCTACTTAGATTACAAGCCCCTCAGAGCAAGGACATGTTGTCTTGTTTGACTTGTACAGCTCAGAGCACAGTGTTTGCACATAAATAATATTAACAGCGATGATAATACTGGTTTGGTCAGTCTCAATACACATGAAAATGATGCAGTAAGTGTTTCTATTTTTTCTTTTTCCCTTTTATATAAGAAAATGTCATATTTCTTCTAATTTTTCATGAACTTAGAAACCTGATGGAACTGCACACACCAAGGCTCTGAATGTTTAATGCTTTTGCTGAAAAGCACTGTGTGTTCATGCAGGAAAAGCAGCAGGACAAATATTTTCACACATTATCAGATAGCTGAGTGAAACAGACTCCATCAGAATTTACAACTGAAGGCTACCAGAATTTACAACTTGCGAAATTGTGGCTGTCTGTATTTTCTCATTACAGTGTGCTTGCCAGAGATAGAGAAAGCAGGTTGCTTTCCCCCCACACACACACTTTCTCGTCTCCTTTTTTTTTTTTTTTTGCGATCCACCGTCTCACTACTTCCTAGTTAAACCTTGTCTCAAGTTATCAACACTCTCTGGAGAGATAAGCTTCTTCTCACTTACAACCTGTCACTAATAATCGAACTTTCAAGACTCCATCTCGAAAAGAGACTACTGGAGGCACACAGGTCACAGGAATTAACCGCCACCAGTCCTTGCAGAAAACTAAGCTCATCAATCTATAGCTTCTCGTCATAATTAGAATAACGGCTTTGAAAATTTGGGCTGATGTTGACTCAGTCTTATGCCACAAAGACTGCTGATTAAAATCTTGGTGTGAAAGTTAATGATAAGTGCTGGTGGCATTGTCGTGGCGACAGGGACAAACAATTCCCTTGCCGTGACATTTTCAATGTCCTGCAGAAGAAAAACTGTCCTCTTTAGTGTGGCACTGTATGAAGCTTATTTATGGCTACAGGGCTTGCTGGATTGATGACTGTCGTAACGCACTGTCAAATCCTTTACTGACACATTCATTTTTTGAGCCCCTGGTATGGCAGAAATAAAACACAACAAAAATGTGAAAGTATTACTTATCAGTTTCTGTTTAAGTAAATAACGGATTAAATAGGTTTCATATATTTTTGTACCCAGATGTGCACACATCTTCCTACATTTACTAAATACATTAGAAACAAAAATATTTAATATGCTTGCAGATTCTGTTACAGTTTTTGACCATAGTTTTGCAATGGATTTTTAACAGACAAACCCCCAAAACAACTACTGCAGTCAACATAGCTTTAAGAATATAACTTTGCTTATACTGTGTTTATGGCAAAATACAGCATATCACACACTTAGCATTACAGTTTAAGAGCTCACATCAGAACTGGCCTCATGTTTGTTTTGACACTGAACTTCAAAGATAGGCTTCAGTTAGTTTCAGTTAGTTAGGCTTCAGATAGTTTCAGTAACCCTACTGAGAGTAGCAATTAATGACTGCAGACGTTCTTTTTATCACTTTTTGAAATGTCTCCTTTTCAATATAATCTTTGCACTCCTCCCAGTAAATATTATTTGCTAATTTTAAAGCTCTTGTTAACTTCCTACAGCTTTTACCATCTATGATGATCAACCATTACAAGCATATCATTCTGGTATGAAACAAGTAAAGTTACGGTCATATCATCATCATACAGATTCAAATGTCTTCAACCTCTGCATATCACAAACTCAAAAGTTTCTGCATATAGATTTTTCATACTAATAACTTCTCAGGAATCATGCTTACTTTAGCTTCCAAGTTCAAAATTATTAAGAGAGGATTCCTCTGCTTCTAAATTAAAATCTTATCTGCCTTTCTGGAAGGTGGGGAGGTGAGGGAAGAGGTCCAAGACAATTTTCTCACTCCCAGTATCAGCTTCCAAGTATAAAAGATATTCAAATTTCAACTGCAAAATTTGGTGACTGAAAACGATTAGGTGTAGGTAGCATTTGAAGAGAATAATAGTTACATGGAACGCCTTCAATCCTTAGAAACTGGCCTGGTTATTTTGCCTACCATCTATGTACTTACACCCTACAACATGCCCAAGCAACAGAGACCTTCCATTCTCATTACCATCTGTGAAAATTCATTAACAGCATCAGGACTGCTCTCTTCTTTCACTAGAAATTCACTTACATGTATTTCTCAGACTTGGAACTTCTCTTATGTTTAGATGGAAGTGTCTTCAAATCTGGGCCCAGTTAAAACACTGGTCCTCTCACAATTACTTATTAGTTTTAATAATGATGGTGTACTGCCAGTAATTTGAATCTTCTCTATTTTTATATTATGTGGGATTACAGCTTCATATTTACGGCTTTGTAAAGGTAAAAGAATTTACATGCCTTCTTTAATCTAGTATCTGTTAACTACTAACGCACTGCCAATGCTCAAAGTCCCATCAGTAATTAAACTGTGTGAATTAAAATGTGCAAGTTTGTCAAGACTCTTACGGATCTTTAGGCATGTATGTTATAACTTATTTCCCCAAACATTATGAAATAATTTTAGTTCAGGAAATTAAGACTCAATCCTTCAAAACTACCTACAAAAAAGGGAAATCCTATTTTAATAACATTTATCCTGCAGAATTCTCAGGAAACTTTGGAAAGTTTCAGCTAATACTGAACCATATTAATATACAACACAGTTCAGAATTACCAGAAATTCTCTATTGCAGTGTTCAACCCTTAAAGTCAATATACAGAAAAATAAATCTGTCCCTCAACAATTTTAAGTCCCAAACAGTGACATCCTCCATACTTGATTTATTCAGGTAATCACCATGCTAATTACAACTGGCCTTATTACCATATAGCAGTGCAGTAAAAAAAAATGCCCTTGCTAAATTACTCCAGTGATCTTTTGTGCATAATTTTGCCTCTAAGTAAATCAAATGCTTTATTCTCTTCATGTGTAGTATCATTTATACGTTTATGCCTGGATATTATTTTGCCTCTCCTGAGAAATAAAAGCTAGTTAAAGTACCTAAAGAAATTACAACCATCCTACTAGTGAGAGCGTAGATCTTGGACAACGGATGCATCAGCCAATGATCTTTACACAGGTCAAGCTCCATCAGCTAAGCTCCCATCTATTACAGAAGTTTTGATCAAAACTACTGCAAGTACAACTCAAAATTTGTCACGTGTCTTGATAATGACTTTTTTTGGTTGGTTGTTAATACAGCAGGCAAATTACAGGAATAGTTTTGAAAAGTGACATGTCAATTCTGTTTCATCTTCCTGTTGAAAATGAGTTGCCAATAATGGGACAATGCTGGTCAAGATGTAGACATTTTCTCAATAGTTTTGAAGACAAAATTTCACAGTGTGAGTGCCATCACTGAGACCTGTATCCAGTATTTGTAAAAACTGAGCCTCTTGCTATGTTGTTTGGGGTTGGGTTTTTTGACAGATTTAAATAGTGCCAGACCACAGTAAAAGTGGTATTTTGAAATGTCTGCTCAATGACTTAAAACAGCACAACACTCCCTGACTCAACTGGAAATAGGAATTTCCATATATCCCAAGCCTATGGACAATAACCAAAGAACCAACGTCTGAGCAAGTCATTCATGTTAGAAAGAATTTAAAACAATTAAAATTCAAATACATTAAACATTTACTTTTTACACCCTGTCTTCAAAATGCAGTGTTTGATCTGCTCCATTCTGCATTATAAAAAATTAAATATGTACATTTTGCATTAATTGGTTCAGATTTGGATTTCATTATGCTTATTGAGTGGGCTTCTCATCACATCCCTGCAAGCTACCTGCACTGTCTCCCTGCAGTTATAACTTATAAATGGTGTAATTACAAAGTAAAATTAACATAAACAGAAGTTGCAATCAATTATTCCTTTGTCAACTCTGTAAACAATACAGATATTTCAGGTCAATGTATCTAGCAAATACTGCAGAGTTTCATGTGAAGTTTTGTGATAAAATGTCAGCCTTTAATTTTCTTCACTTTGTCAGTTTGCAATTCAAACTTATGCGAAAATGTTTTTTTTTATGGAAAGGGAAGTGTGTGCTAAAATGGTTATACAATATAGTTTGTACCCTTCTTAGGCCTGATGAAAAAGCTGAGTGTACCACATGGAAACTGGGTGACTAAACAGATTGTCAAATATAGAGGAAAAAAAACCACAAAACTCTAGCAGTCAGTTTTAATTTTTTCATGGCCATCAGCTTTTCTTGTCCTATTAGTTACCATAACAGCAACACAGTGTTGAGCAAAATACCAGAAGCTTTCATTAGAACCATTAACATAATTTGATAACTGATGGTATTTGATTTCTGACTTTTGAACTTTGACTTAAAGCTTGGTGTAAGATGTAATCTCACTGATTGGATGTTTTTTAAAATACGAACACTTCATGTTACATTGCTTTGTTAACTGCAATTAATATTCATATTTGTCACAAATTATATTATTTAATAAAGAAGCAATAATGATGAAAGATGTGACAATGTTAAACCCATGTCGTCTTCCCCCGAATGATTAAGTCCTAATTTAAGGATTGCTCAAAATAAACTGAAGTCATGCATGCAGTAATGGATATATACAAATAAAAACTTTCCAATAAAGTATTAATGGTTTTGCTTAACTTTAAAAAAAAAAAAAATTAAAGATTAGTACTAAATCCAGTTATGTCAGATGCTTAAGAGGTACATTCAGGATGTTACACTTACAATATTGAATTTTATTAGTGTTTTCCTGATCTCTAAATACCGAGGTAAGGTAATAAGGACAGCTTTTTCAGTTCTAGTCTCTAACAGTGGGACCTGGGATTTTCAGAGACTGATAGAAGCTTCCCCACTTGGCAGTCTTTGCAGTCATAAACCTGCTCTGCTCCCTCAGCACTTGGCCAAATCAGTGTTAGATCTTGAGCTAACAAGCCTTGATACCTACACTGGGTTGCCTGCAAAGGTAAGATGCTTCCAGTAAATCTTCACGTGTAGGCAATTCTTTTTTCATAATCAGGCTCAAGCAGCTCATGCTTCTCCTGCAAATCACTGGATAGATGTGTACAGGTCAATTATTTGCCATTCTAGTAGGGCAACCAAAGGAACACAAAGGAAATAAAAACCAGGACAACTCCACTTTTGAAAACTATTCATAATATTAACAAATGAGTGAGTATGGTTCTGTGGAGGAAAAAATAAACAAAAGGCTTCTACTTAAATTGATCAGGTTAAGGACCTAAAAGAGACATTAGGTACAAAACATCCTGCAACAATAACCATATATAATGTATCATCTGTGTCTTCTCAATGTCCCTTTCTCTAGGCACTGTCTACAAACCCACAGATGCTTTGAATGTACATTCAAGGGATCTTTATTAGTACTATAAGTCCTACACCTCTATAGTTGCATGATAACAAATGCAAAGGAACACACACTATCTTCTTACAAAGACTCCAGTTTGGTTCTCTGGGGACTGTAAACACTAAGGCTCAAGTTCAGTTTCCTTGGCAAAATTGTAAACATCAGAAACATTCAAAATTTACAAAAGTTCATAGCATGATAATCTAAAGTGCTATGGAGGAAGGGGAAAGGTCAAAAAGATGCAGGAAGATGTGGGGATTTTTAAAAAAAATTTAGTCAGAGATCACATTTTAAGATAGCCTTGAAAAAATATATGAAAAAAAAACATTTGCTATACTGATGCATAGGAAAAAGTTCTTCATCAAAAGGGTTACTGGACACTGGAACAGGCTGCCCAGGGATGCAGTTGAGTCTCCATCCCTGGATGTATTTAAAAGATGGGTAGACAAGGTGCCTAGGGATATGGTTTAGTAGAGGACAGGTACTGTTGGACTTAATCTCAAAGGTCTTTTCCAACCTAGTGATTCTGATTCTGTGACAACTAGGATATATTAATCCTTTGAATGTGAGGAGAGTTTATAAAATTTTTAAGTAATTTTATACATGATATCCTTATTCTTCTCAACAAATAGTGATTCAGTAGGTTTAGCCTTTGACTTTAAAAAGTAAATACTCGTATTTTGACTTCAAAGAAAACCATTAATTTTAAGGATTTAGGTAATGAAAATGACAAAATAACAGCCTGTATGTCCTGAGGTAACATTAAACCACCCTTTTCCAGGTATCTTAGTGTGGAATTTAAGCCTCCTGTGTTTCATCAGGAATATTTTCCATCAAGAATCTGTACTGCTAAAAAATCCTACCTGAAAATACCTGATAGAAATGCATTGTTCTTACTTGCCTTAGATTTGGAATGTCTGTCTTGAGTTTAAGCAGCAGACAGGCAAAGGATGGATATTTAAGCTTCATAGTCCATCACAGTAAAATCTTTCCTACTCAGTGCATGGTTGGAAAAAAAAGGCTCAAACCCACATTTTTTTAAATTACAAAAGGATTCCAACACACAGGGCTGAAGTCTAGTCATAGCAACATGTGAGCCAACATCATAACCAAAATAATGCCAAACAGCTAGGGCTCTGGAATCTCTGCTCATCTATAAATTGGCTGTTTTCTTGAGTCATCAGTGTATATTTGAGCCAGGGGAACGATTAAGGTGAGAATACTATCTGTTAATGTACCACTGAGTTACCAGATCTCCATCAAAAACCTATCAGGAAAGTTAAATGTCAAGGAAGCATGTGATGCTCCTCATTACAGAAAATCAGGACCCTGAGACAATGTTGCATTACTAAAACAACATGCTGTATTGCAAACAAAATATCCCTGAAGGTCTCACAAAAAAATAGGAACATTATCAGAGAAGTAAACTAGGTGGACTTAATTTACAAGTACTGCAAAATTAGTATTGCATAGCAGTGACTAGTTATTTAAAAAGTCCCCAATATCCCCATCCAGGCAATGTACACAACCTCATCCAGGGAGACACAAAACCACAGCATATCTTGCCACCTAGATTAGGTATCTAGAAGACATAGAAATGGGGGGGGAGGGGGGGGGGGGAAGTGCACTGTGTTAGAAAAAGTTTTTATTCTAACAGCAGTTGTGAAAACATGAAGAAAAAACATTGTTCTAATACCTGAAAGATACACTGTGAATGGACCAAACAGAAGATATAGGTCCCTACATAATAGAAGATTCTATCACTATTCTACCATACCAAAGAAAAAGAGTATATTAAATGTAAGGCATAAAATAACAGTTAGCAAGGAAATCAGGATAATTACTTCACAAAAACGACATTCAGTCAAGTTCTAAACCATTGCTCCAAATTAAGAATTAAGTTAAAGCAAGTAAAATTTCCTGAGCACTCTCCTAAAGAACACCTGAAAAATAAGAGGAAGAGCTACCTAAATCACCATGCTTTGTTCTGTTAAAAACAGTGAATTTCTGTTTTTGACATCAGCTTTCTTGTCTGCAAATTCAGTCTATTTATTGCAGGAATATAGATAAATATGCTTTGATTCTATACAAGCTCTGAAATGAGCATTCACGTTAACATGTGTAAATCAGAATAGAAACCAGTATAACCAAGGATCAGGAAGAACAAAAATACAAGCAACTTGTCCTATCTATTTCTTTGGTCCATTATAAAGCTGTGTAGCATATTTTAAAATGCTGCTTATATGACAAACATTGAATCATTCTCCATTACTTCACAGACCCAATATTAATAACACATTTCTTCATCTTGAGTGGCAGAAATTATTTTGCAAAAGTAAAAAGCGAGCCTGGCAGATGCTTCTTTCGTGGTCTTCTAAGAAGCAGCTCATGCTATGATTCTAAGCGTCCCATTCAGACAAGGTGATGGTATCCACAGTGGCCAGGTGGCATAATAGAAATAAAAGTAAATTGTAATAAAAGATTGTCACAGGATCAATGTCTCATACCTTAAAATTAAGCATTTTGGCTTTGCTTCAGCATTCATCAGCCAGAACCTATTATCCTATGACAATATTCCATTTCACTGGGATCTCTTCATTATAAAATATATATATTTACAGTATTTGGGAGGTGATTTCTAATGCTGTGAATGCCCTTTGAAAGGAGACTATTTGAACATTATAGATTCCAAATGACTACTGAAGATATTCAATTCCCTGTTTAAATCTTTAAATATACTTAGGAATTCCTTATTTCAATAGGCTTTCTAATGTCTGTTCCTTTACTATTTAAATATATATTACAAAAAAAAAATGAGAAAGGTTTTCATTAACTCATTGCACTTGAGGAACTCACCTTTTTATTATATTGGTTTCAATCATTTATCACAATGCATTACCAATAAACAAGAAAAGGGACAATGATATTTATGTACATCACTATATTTGAATTTTTCAGGTTTTGAAGAAGGCTAAACAAACTGGATATCCCAAAATATTAAATTTGAAAACCCTAGCTCTGACACTGGAATAACACAGACACACGTTACAGTCTACTCACATTCACCATGTATTCTGACTCTCAACCTCAGTTGGTGTTTACAAAAAATTATGAACAGAAGACTTGTGTTGTTGGTGAATCTTTCTTATCTTGAAGAATTCAATAGGAAAAATATAGCTTTAAAAAAATAAAATCGTTATTTGGGGTAGTGTATTTAAAGAGAAGTGAAGTCTAGAAACTGTACAGAGAAAATACCTAGTAGGATCTGAGCCTCAGCACAATATTATCAGTGTCAGAATACTGATGACCCAGGTGGTATTTGTATGTTTGAAGTATGACATCTTTACTCCTCTGTCATCCAACACAAGTAATTAACAATAATCAAGTGGGTGTTAATTGGATATAATGGAACAATCTCCAGTCAGCCTGAGCCTACTATTTGCCTCTTACTAGTAATTATGAACACTAAGTACTCACACTAATCTCCTTCTTCTCACTGAAGCCAAACAGAGGTGCAGTATTTACTCAGCTGATAGCTTGTTTTGTCTGCAATTTAGTCTGTTTTAAGCCAAGAAACTCATAATTTGCAGAGCCGTCACCAGCTGCCAGGATCACACAAAAGAATGCAAGGCCCTAGATGACAGCAATTCAGTATATATCATCCAGGGAAAAAAGGGACAATTATTAATTAAACTGACCTGTAACATTGACAGTAGCCACAACACCTGGACACATAAATACTGAAAACTATCCATTTGTATAACATCTGATAAATTCACATTTCAGATCCATACTTCTCATACTGAAAATGTGCTCCTTAAACAGAAAACTTCCAAAGCTGCTATTCTTTTTCTATGAAAGATTTTAGCAACCCTTTTGCTGATAGGAAAGTGGTGAACCATCTCACCCACATCACTGCAGAATGTGCTTGGCTGTTTGATTACTATTACTGTAGCAAATTGAAAGTATCTTATCAAGAATGACCATTAGAAACGTATTACTAGCCATTAAGCAGATGGTTAGATGTTTTAAAATAGCTTTTACATAGTAATAGAATCCAGAATAGTCAGCTTTATTTATAGTTCTATTAAGGGCAAAAAGGAAAAAAAATAAAAACAATGAATTTTTTGTGTGTGGTGAATGGTGGCATTTGTCAGTGGTTTTGCAAGACTTACATAACCAATGTATAAATCAGAGAATTCATTACCATAGTTAAAGTACACTTAAATACTATCAAGTTTACATTTTTTGTAAAAAATAATCTTTCCATCAACGTAAGAATTGGATTAATTCAATGTATGAAAGCATGCAATAAAAGTAGCACACCAGATTAAGCAAAACAGTTTTGGGGACAGTTTTTAGGAATTACTCCCACGAAATTGCATCATTTAATTCATCCCAAACTTTGCCTGATTTAAGAGGGATTGAATTGGTTTTTTTCTTATGTTACATGTAGATGTAATCACTATGTCAATAACTAAGACATGCATTGATTTACAGAAATGATACACTATTTGGAATACAATTACTGATTGATGCAGAAGGCTAGAAATACAGACCATTAAGTACTATTATATTATTGATTCCATGTTTATATTTGGGAAAAATCACTCTATGCATGATGAGAATCTTGCCATTTTCCTATGTCAATTCACATCTGTGGTTGGGGCTTCAACACACACAGTTTAGATAGGAATTAGAATTATATAGAGCTTCTAACTCAAATACCACAAAGCAAAGCACAATAAACATACACTACTTAAGCACAAATAATACTAAAACATTGTAGTGGCACCTCATAACTCTTTACCAAAAAAGAAAAGAGCATATCCTAAGTATGCAATAATGCAGTACAGGTAAATTAATATAGCTAAACTACAATTTTCACAAATAAAATCAATACTTTGCAGCCATCATATCTACCCTTTCCCTATTACGGAGTTAAATGTTACACCTTTAAATCATAATTTCCCCAATGTTTTCTTTTGAAGTAAACTCTTTCATGACTGACCCAAAATGTAGCTTTAGATAATTCTTTTCATGCTTCTTTCAAGCATGAAATGTAGTTTTGAGTCCACAGTTTCCTTAAGTCCTATCCCAATTTACTTTAGGATTATACCTCCATAGATTTCTAGTCAATCTTCTGCCATGATCACCACAGAATGATCTAACAGAGTCCATCCAGTGAATTCATACTGCTCAAAGATATGTGGAACACTTCCATGGACTGGGCACACTACTTGGAGAAGCAGCATTTTCACCCCTGGTTAAGCAGAAGCAAGAGTGCTACCAGAATGAAGGATTAATTTGTTAAGGGACATATTACTATTCCAGCTGCCCTTTATCACACAATCTTTTGGAAAAAAATAATTAAGGACACTTGCCATGGTTGCACCAATATTGCTAAACTGGAAGCGACCAGCATGATTCAAAACTACACAATTCATCTTTCTGTACAGTGCACTCACTGGTACAGGATCTACTAACACTACGGTGCACTTCCCATTTCTACATTTCTTATATTGTCACTGTCCTGAGGGGGAAGAGGAAGAGGAGCTGTGGGGATTAAACATCCCACTCACTGCACCCAACAATGGAAGTAAGGGAATGAGGAAAAGGAAAAGCATTCACCTGAGGGGACAGGAAAAACTTGAAGTAATATTTATACAGTTTATTACAGTCTTTTAACTTGACGAGATCATTCCTTGTTTGTTGGCTTGGTTACTAAAGAAAGAACACAGGCAGAGAGATTCCAATTAAATGACACTTTCATTTAAGACATACCCATCTGCAGCACCTTATTTTGATTAGTTCTAACGTGAGGTTTCTTTACAATCATGCACTTTTCAGTTTGCCAGCTGTTTTGGATCCCACTCTGAAGTGCCTCATTCATCTTATACATGGTAGAGGGTATTCCCATTTGGCACCTACATTAACATTTGGTGCTGCACAGGAGGCACTTAAAAAGTAGGTATTGCAGTCACAGTACTGTATCCATTACTGAAGGGCTACTCCAGCAGCATTTTTTTTTTTGCTTCCCCCCGTAACTTAACTGTCAGGGTTTATTCTCTCTGTTTGCCAGCTTCAGCAATGAAGTATCTGAAATAAACTCTGCTTTAGCTTCTAAAAATGTGTCCCCTGAGCAGGGTACACATACATACACACACACACAAACAAAACCTCACCGATAAAGACTAGGTGCTCTGAACTGAGTTTAGAATTTAAGGCATAAGTAACTCTCTGGGAAATGCATCATACATCAGAAAACAATTCCTAGCTCATCAATCTGCTAAACCAAAATACTCGTTCAAGTCACAAAGCATCAATATCCATCAGAAGATATCTATTAAATATCTTAGTGCCATCTGTGTCATCCATGACTTAACTTCTGATATGTCTGCTTTAAACAATTCACTACTTTGAGATTAAAAAATTAGACAATAGTATACATTGCATAAGATACACTATACAAATGTCTTCTCTATCTCATCTACAAACCTTGTGAACTACATTAAATGGTTTTCTAACCACCACAGTTGCACTTACCATACCAGAAGATTTGCTATAGACAAACAAGCATTTCAAGGGGAAGTATCAATTGTCAAGAATTGCCTAAGGACAGAGTTAAAGAACTGGAAGAAGTTCAAGAGATACTTAAAGTTAACCAAACTAGTAACATACAGAAAAGCAACCATCCTGCTCTACTTTCAAGCCTACGAACTAGCATAGTGCCAGAATGCACCCTGCAGTCTTTTGAAATTCTGAAGTCCTTGGCCCAGGGATATGTACAAAAAGGTCCATAATTACAGAGAAAGGAGATGGTTCTAAGGAAATGACACAACAGCAGAAAACGTTCTCCCAAATGAGTTGCAGTCACACGCATATGGAAGATCACTTTTCAGGGGACACAGACACCTCTCAACATCCCAGTAGTCTCTTACTCAAAGGAGTTGAGGAAGTGCAGCGGTGTTGTAATAGAAACAGGAATTCACAGGAAATCAGAGACTTTGGCTGCATTTCCACTCAAGGTGTAAATTTGTTGCTCTTTTTCCTCCCCCCACCTTTCTTCTAGAAATGAGGGAACACAAGTGTAGTGCAACAGATCTATAGGAACTACAGGCTGAAACCAGAGATGTACCATACCAGTATAATTATGGCCTAATCTGGGTTCCTTGGTTTTTTTTTTTACAGCTCTAGGAAAGGACATAAGAAAATTTGTGCAGCTATATATGGACTAATATTGAGCTGCACATTGTCAGGTGCACTAGGAATGGTTTCAGGACAAGAGATTACCTGATAAAGATGAATTCATGCTTTGGTTTCACTGGATTAGATAAGCACAGCATATTTATTATTTTGCAATAACTTCATGGTAAAAATTAAACAGAAAATCTAGATAGAAAATACAGGCGGGGGGTTACTACATCTTTTTAGGCAAATAAATTGAAAATATGTTATTTTCTTACTATTTCATTCCTTTTCTAGCAAAATGAAATGTAACATAGGAAAAAATACCAAATGTTATTTGTTAAAACAAACCAAAACAAATGCTACACACAAAGGGTTTCCGCATGGCATGTTTTAGTCACATGGAAAAAATACTTGCCCAGTCTTGAAACAAATCACTTTTTTGTTCAGAACATAATAATTTTGAGATTAACAAAAACACCTGGGTATCTATTAATGTACACTATTATGCCATTTAGATACACGCTCAAATTAACACACATTAAATACAGAAATGATCCATATACATGAATGCCTATCCTTCCACCTTGCAAAAACCAAAATCCTGATGTTATTGCTATGCCACTTTAAAGAAACCTGTCAGGACTCTCACTGGCACTGTGAAAAGTAACATGAATGGCAGAAATTTTGATTGATGTCACTGCCTGCCTGTCAAGTGAAACAAGCAGGGCCAACCTAATCATGTTAGATTAGCGGATACAGACATGATATAATATTTTTCTGTTATAGATATGCACATAGAGTCTGCATGCACAGAATCACGGGGATATAAACATATCTTTCAAATAATACTATGTATCAAAGTGTATTACTATCAAACTCTTAAACAATGCCTGTGGGTTTGGGGTGTGGGTTTTTTTTTATTTTGCTGCTATAATCATATGCAACTAAACTTGATGGATTATTAAGACTTTCGAGTAGACCTTTCACATATTTTCTGGAGTTTAGTTTTCATTTTCCACTGATATACTCAACTAGGTAATTTATACTGCAAATCTAGAGTGAAATTGATGCAATCACATTCTCTAGATAACAGCCTAATATGCAGATTTGAGTATACAGTCAAACTATCTTCTGATAACAAGCTCAATAAATTTTAAAAAGTGAGAATATCTGAAGACAACAGACCTTCTGTAAGGTCAGAGAAAAAAGAAATCTTATCAGGCAAAGTGTTCAAACCAACAAAATGACTATTTCAGACCTGAAACTGGAATCCAACTACTACTGTCTGATCCTTCATCTCAGAAAAACTTGCTCAGCGGATTGATTCCCTGTTGTCTGATAAGTAGAAGAATCAATAAGAATCAACTCCACACTTCCCAAAATGATGCAGATAGTCCAGGTCTCAGATTATCTGAGAAAAAGGTATCCTAAAAATAGCTGAGAATCAAGATGCTTAAATATCGCATGAGAAAAGTATAATAAATAAAAACGGGGAGTGAAAACCCCAAAAGACAAAAAACAAATCTCCTCTCACTCCACAACTAACCTGGGTGTAGAAAAAAAACTTGTCAAAAGCTACATTTCAACTGGAAAGAGGTAAGTCTCCAAGATCCCATGCCTTAGGCTCTAGCTGACAGAATGCTTTTTTTATGTTTTAGACCCTGTCTTCAAAATCAAATACAGTGCACTTCGGTCACTGTATGGCTACAGAGTTCACAACAACAAATGAAGAGAAACTATTTCAACTGCATGGAAAAAATTTATTTTGTTCTATGTACTTCAAGTTATCAACTATGATTTTTTAATTTTTTTTTTTAATCTGGCACCCAACCAATACTAAACCTAAATATCCACAATATTTACTGTACAGAATGTGCTCCATAAGTCCAACAGAAAAATATATTTTTTGAGATTTAGATAATGTTAAATAAGAGAAATCGGAGTTTGTGTTTTCATCAAATATACTTCCCCTTCTTTGCCTTTGAACATAAAAGATCATTAGGCTTACTGGTCGAGTATCTTAATTTTGTGCCTTTTCATGAAAAGCATTTTTCTCTTCCACTGAAGCAGCCAGATGTACCAATATCTTTAACAGAACAAAGCCTCGTTTGTTTCATGTTCTATCCAAACTTTACGAAATTTGGAACAACAGAGGAAGAACACAAGTTGGAAGCAAGGGCTTAGTTCCTTGACACTGACTGTGTCCCCACCTCCACTGGCATTTAATCCTGAGCCTTGAAACACAAAGAGATAGTATCAAAGCACATCGTGAATAAATTACCATAGATTCACAAAGTTCGAAAAGACCTTTGAGTTCAACCATACTTTTCCTCTACTAAAATATATCCCTGAGCACCTCATCTACCCATCTTTTAAATACATCCATGGTTGGTGACTCAGCCACACCTTCCCGGGCAGCCTGTTCCAGTGCTCATAACCCTTTCAGTGAAGAATTTTTTCCTAATATCTAATCTGAACCTGCTCTAGCACAACTTGAGTCCATTCCCCCTCATCCTATCACCTTTCGGTTGGGCAAAGAAACCAACACCCACCTCTCTACAACCTCCTTTCAGGTAATTGTAGGCAGTGATAAGGTTTCCCCTCAGCTTCCTCTTCTCCAGGATAAACAACCACAGTTCCCTCAGCTGCTCCTCATAAGGTTTGATCTCCAGCCCCTTCACCAGCCTTGTTGGCCTTCTCTGGACACACTCCAGGACCTCCATGTCTTTCCTGTAGTGAGAGGCCCAAAACTGAACACAGTATTTGAGGTACAGCCTCACCAACAACCAAGTACAGGGGCACCATCACTTCCCTAGACCTGCTGGCCGTGCTATTTCTGATGCCATTGGCCTTCTTGGCCACCTGGGCACACTGCTGGCTCATATTCAGTCTGCAGGCAACCAACACCCCCAGGTCCTTTTCTGCCAGGCAGCTTTCTAGCCACTCTTCCCCAAGCCTGTGGTGCTGCACAGGGTTGTTTTGTCCCAAGTGGAGGACTCTGCACTTGGCCTTGTTGAACTTCATCCCCTTGGTCTCAGCCCATCAATCCAGCCTGCTCAGATCCCTTTGAATAGCCTCAGGCAGATCAACACTTCCTCCCAGCTTAGTGTCACTGACAAACTTACTGATGGAACATTCAATCCATTCATCCAGGTCATTGATAAAGCTATTGAACAGGACTGAACCCAGGACTGAGCCCAGGGGAACACCACTTGTGATCAGCCTCCAGCTGCATTTAGCTCCATTTACCACATTTATTTGGGCCTGGCCATCCAGCCAGTTTTTTACCCAGCAGAGGGTATACCTGTTCAGGCCAGTGGTAGCCAGTTTCTCAAGCAGAATGCTAAATGTTGTTAAAGACTTTGCTGAATTCAAGGTACACTACCATCCACTGCCTTTCTGTCATCCACTAAGCGGGTCACCTTGTCATAGAAAGCAATCAGGTTAGTTTGGCAGGATCTGTCTTTCATAAACCGATGTTGACCGGGCCTGATCACTCGGCTGTCTGTGTGTGCTGTGTGACAGCACTGAAGATGACCTGTTCCATGATCATCGCTGGCACTGAAGACAGTCTGACAGGCCTGTAGTTTCCTGGATGACTACATAAATTTCCACAATGTGTATTATGATTGCCCATTCATTGGGTAGTAAATTTAAAAGAATTTACTTATATTTAAATGTGATCTATATCCATGCACACTGCCTACCTACCCATACAGAAGTAGTTACTTGCACATAATCCATGTGAGTCTTGGAAAGGGCTGCAAGACAATGCAGAAGACATCTACTGAAATAATTTTGCTTACATATTTATTACACTTGCATGTTACACTTAAAAATACAGCCCAGACAACACTACCCTGGCTAAACTACTGGCCTTCCCCAGCCTGATCTGCTCAATGACTTAACCTAAGTCACCCAGCTCCCGATTTACTCTTTTCATGAAGGAACAGTGCAGGTTCTGCATGACCCCTGTTTTTCCAATCTCGGATGTGAGTTTTGCTAGCTTTGAAAACGTTTTAGGGCTTACACAGAAATTTGTAAAATGTCAGCTTGAAAATTTTAATTGACTTATTAGCAATATCTCTTCTTTGAATGACCTTTTAGTCCTCCTTATAACATATCGCCTACTTTTACTACCTTCTGGCTGACAGCTTTTAATATATTCCTTCCTAGTGGATGATATCATCTGTCCTTGGATGGAATTAACTAAAGCACTACACATTTAAAAGCTGACATTAATCCATATCCACAGATTTTTAACAGCTGCTGGGATAAATATTGTGTTTCCATGCATTAGGTTTTATATAACAATGACTAGTAGAAATAAATTGAGATTAAATATACACTGGCAAAATCAAAGCCAAGGAGAAAAAAAAGCACTCAGCTGATAAATGCAGTGTTTTAGTGGCTGCATATATCAATGACTAAAAATACTTACGATAATTAGCAAGAATAATTCAGTTACAGCATAAACATAAGGTATATTTTGTTACTGTGGCATTGTTATATCTCTTGATAGTCATATTTATAAAAAACTTCAGTGAAGAAAGCGCTAGTTCAAAACTCAGAAAATACTTTGTTTCAAGAAATACAGCAACTATTTCAGCACCACATTTCTTTTGCAAATTATGTATTTAGGTTTGCACCCCTAAAAAAATGAGTAATCAAGGACCCTAGGTAGAGCACGGATGAACACTCAAAGTGGTGCACAGGGAGGTAGCATTACATCTTGCTCTAAGTGGCAACTGAACAGCAAACCATGGTGAAAATTCACCATTTGTCAAATGGAAAAACATACAATTCAACAGAAGACATCCCCCCTCTTTCCCTTTGTCCTTCAAAATAAAATATATATCAGTAATTTAATAAGATACATTTGCAATGAACTTGAGCATGTGTGTAAGAGAATTTTTGAAAGGGAACAATTGCTTTGTCTTCAGACCCCATTTAGTAGCCTCCAAAATTGTTAATTACTTGTCTAGAGTCAGTTGGGTCTGCTAGCCCTGTGCAAATATTTCTGAAAAGAACAACATTAATCTTCCTCAATACATATACAAAACACTTTATGGAAGTTGTTTGGACCAGTTCCAAATTAGATATCCCAGTCTGATATTCTTTATATTTTATATTTCTATTTTAATAACATAGCTCAGGTTAAGAGCATAGCATCCTCTCAGACAGAAAGAGCTATTCCTGTTAACAAGGCACAGGTGCAGAAAACATCTGAAATTAGGTAATATGGTTGTGTGTTTGACAAGCAGACTAAATAAATATTTAAGTTTTCCCAAGCTTGATGCCAAATTGTTGTAAGGAAGTAAATATTTGTCTGTTTCTCCCTGTAGTCATCATTTTACAGTTAATACGTAGTTTTGTACATGCTAACATTTTTTAAACCCAGGTTGGAAACTTAAGGCCATGCTTAACATGCCACAATGTAGCAGACACCACCAGCACCAGTTATTTTGAGTTCTGCTTAAATTTAAATGAATGGGCACGTTAAAAGAACTCAGAGTTCAGATTACAAAGGTGTGATAGGAGGATTAAAATTTGACCCTGTATCCATAAAGTAATATTTCTTTACTGGCATATAAGGCAGAATTCAATTATCACAGCTCTCAAAGCTGCAGTACTAATAGAAAATAAAAAGATACTTTTTTTTCCCCCCCACACTGAAGGTTAGCAGATAATACTTTGAATACAGCAGAAAACAAATGTATATAAAGACATCATATGATTTTATAGACATTTCATGGGTTACAATATACTTTGTTTGTGGTTTTCTTTTGTTCAGTTGGTGGTTGTTTTTAACTAAAGAGCATCGGACCCTTAATTCTCCACCCTTCAGCAAGAGCACCTCATTGCTCTTTGTAGGGCTTGCTTTCACACATAAGGTTCTTTTATTCTGTCAGTTCCTCATTAATTATAAGAATCTTGTAACTCTGAAAAGTTCAGAAAGAATATAAATTTCTTAAAACTTAAGTCACACAGTTTTCAGCAAAGCTGCTGCAAAGGTTCTTACTACGCTTCTCACATCATTCCTTACTACAAGATCACAAAGTAACAACTAGTAACAAAAATTGCAAGAAATGGATTGATACCCCAACTAATTTACAACTCTTAATTTGCAGTTCAGTCAATCTGACTGAAAATATTGAAAATTTTGCAAGAACTGAATGAACTTAGGCTATGCTAAATATAAAATTGCTAAGCAATTTTAAACATCTATACCTTTTAACATGGTTAGCAGAAGCTAGACACACATTTAACAAGATAAAAAAATGCAAACTGTCAACTGCCATGGTTTTATTCATTTAATTCTCATGCTTCAGTTTGTATCTCTTTCATGCAACATCTGAGAACCTAAGACAGAAGGCTCCCAAGTCTCAAGGTTTTTGGATGGTTAGCCATAATGTCATTTTGTATGCATACAAATATTGAAGCAGCACACAATTACACCATTTAGAATCTGACTTAAAAAGCAACAGATTGCTGAAGTGCTGGCCATAAGATACACTCACCTTTAATCTCTTTACCCCTTCAACAATATTATATGGGAATGAGACTAACCCATACCTACATTTTAGGATGAGAACAGTCTTTCACATAATCTAGCATGCCATAAGAAGCCTTAATTTACATAATTGGACTGACAACTACTGATCCTACATCAAACCTCTTCAGTCTCATACAAAAGGCTGCAACCAGCCTTTAGCTCTCCTGCTTAAGACAGCCACAAGGAGTAAATAGCTGTCTTTGGTAGCTTCTCGTCAAGAAACAGGGATTCAAAAGACACAACTTATACTTTCTAGAAACATAAAAGTAACACTTTCTAGTTCTTCCTGCCACCAAGGTTGCTTTATCATATTTTTTTGATTCAAAATAGCAGGATTACCAAAGCCATTTTTTTAAGATTGGAAATATTGTTCTTCATAACTGAGAACTTTGTATACGATTTCCACCAAAGAGCCTTTTAGCAAGGTTTTCCTCGAAAGTCCTAAACCTGAATAGCTCTTCATATTTAGATGAAAATTTTGTGCAAGTTACACAGAGGCAATAAAGTAACGTGAAATTCCTCAGAATATAAATACCTTTTATTAACACACAACTTTTTTTAATGCAATCTGTGTATTCAAGATACTTAAAGAAATATTTATCACATATTTGCATTATAACCCGAGATTCATTTATCTATTACACTGGGAAATAAAAGCTCAAATCTCAGACACGTTGCTGACATAGCATGTTATCCCTCACAGTATTTATTAGCTCTGTAGAAAGATTCCAGGACTTGATTCTTAAATGGAAACATCAGCTCTCCACAGATCCACTTTTTTGAGTATTAAGCAACTGTTGATTGTATGTTTCATATATAAAAAAAAAAGTTATATATTTCTAAAACATATCAAGTATGTTTTCAGGCTGGACATCTTAGAGGTTTCTTTTGTGAGATTGTCTTTAGCAAGCCAATACAACACACTAAGTATTTCCAAATATCCTGTAGATGACACAAAGCAGGAAATCCCATGAAGGGTTTAAAATCATATTCAGAAGGACAGTTTACCTTAGTTCTGCTCATAACATCACACCTGTACGATTAAGCCACATGAACCATCACAGCCCATTACACAAGTGCTACAAGTCTACAGGAAAAAGCTGCTTCCACGTGGAAAAGGCACTGTAGAAATGGTTACCTCTCTGCTCTTGTAATGGCTGACCACACTCACACAGGAGAACAGATAGGTGCTGCCTGCTGTAGTGATGCAAATAGGCCATTAAGCAGTTGAAAAAATGTTACGAAGCACTTAATTCTACCTCTTGTTGTAGTACTATTAGTGGTCAGAAATCAGGATGTGAACCACAATCAGAGCTCAGGTGGGGATCTGGAGGAAGTTGGGGAGTGGAAGGAGTAGGTAGAAGGGTAATGAGAGCAAGAGAGGCCACATTAGCAACTTGATACCAGCTAACAATAAATTAGACTTATTACATTTAACACATTTAAATGTTTTAAAAATAAAAAAAAAAAAGAATGGGCAAGAGTCCTTTTACCCACAGATGTTACAAAGACAAATTATAACTAGAGATTAAATAAACTGTAGATTAATAAATTATTCTCTTTTCTCTTCAGGGTAAAAACATACTACAGTTTAGAAATTTTAAGGTATTTTCCAATTGACTGAGATTTCATCATTTTGTTACATAACTTTTCACTCAAAAAAATCTCCACTTACACTTTTTTTGCACACATACATTTATATGGATGGAGTATCTACTTCCTCCTTTTCAGCTGAGAGCTGGGGAAGTTGCACATTTAGGTAGTATAGAACAGTGAAGGGGTTTATTTAATACCAAGTTGTGAACACCATGAATTAATACAGCAGAAAAATCACAATGTATGATATTGTTCTTAAATTACTTTCTCCTTTTAAAGTGGAAATATATTTATTAATATATAATGTGGAAAGGGAAATATATTGACTCAGTGTTAAGACAAAGCTTTGGGCTAAATTTAACATTTTATTGTTAAAATAGATTTTTTTTTTTTCATTTTAAATGCTATACTATTGCCAAACCTTGGATTTTGTTGTCTGGAAGGGATAACTGCTTTCTTATGACAAAGACTTGAAAGATATATCCCTTTAATTTTTTTTTTTTTTTCCTACTTCACGTTCACATGTGTTGAAACTCATTGCTTCTGGAAATGAAGATGCTCTAGTGTCAGCTGTAAAATCTGTATCTCACTTCCTCAGACAAGTGGATATTTATTGACAGGGTGTGAGAGAGAAAGAGAGGAGAGACTGCCTGTCCTGGAGCCAGTAACCTTGGTGAAGATGCAATGTCACAAACACCAAGCCATCATTCTCATAGATGTACAGCATATTATTTAAAGGGAAACAAATATCGGCCACTGAATGTCACTGCAAGGACACATCTTCTGCCTCTTAACTAAACTTATCAGTGCTGTGGTTTAATATGGTACCATTTTCATCCTCCCCTCAAATTCATCTTACAGAGCAGCTCTTGACACTACCAGAGAGCAGTCAAGACTAAGATTTAGTGACATTTGCTTCAAACAGATCTAGATTTATTGACATTTGTTGCCTGCTTCTTCTCTCAGTAACTGCACACAGGATTAATTTTAACCATTTCTTAAACTCTGAAAAACTGTATACTTAAGGCAAAAGAAGTTCTGACATCCAAATTAGTGGTACTTGCATTTCCACTTTTAATCAGAGATCCAAAACTTTAATCACAAGACCTTAAACACATGGGCAAGGTTTTGCTGGAAATTGGATGAAAAAGGCACACACCGATCCCTTTTCAAAACAAACCCTTTTCCATTAGAGAGGGGAGGATTTATACCTTAATAGTATAAGCAAACATGTCATTAACAACTGTACATGAAAATACTGCAGGTGGAAAAAAGCTTTATATTTTAATAACTACATCAGCAGTAAAATATTGCTCAATTTCATCTTTATTTATTACTATGACCTGTACCTTATATTAACTTCTAACCTCCCAAATTAACACACTCCTTATGATTCTGCTTTTGTAAAAAAAAATCATGTCTTAATGGCTGAATAACAGAAATCTGTTTCTACAGATTTCCGCTGTTAATTTCTGCTATCTTGCTGTTAATCCTTATAAATTATAACTGATCGAATTCATGCTTTTCAAATCTACAAGTCACACTCAGTACCCAGCTGCATAACAACATAAATGCTTTGGCTGTATACAGTATAGAC
Organism: Porphyrio hochstetteri; assembly: GCA_020800305.1. NCBI lineage: Eukaryota > Metazoa > Chordata > Aves > Gruiformes > Rallidae > Porphyrio > Porphyrio hochstetteri. The sequence goes on from CM036911.1 coordinate 16,135,596, forward strand.
ATAGCTGTCCCTTAGTAATACACAAAACACACCTGTATCTATATTTTTAAAAGACAGATAGATTAATATACTCGCTCGACTTTTCTAATGTTAGGTAGAAGTATGAACTTGCAGTGTTCTGTAAAAGATTAACTACTAAATGAAAAAGAACTGCTGGATGTAAATTTAGAAGTCCAAAAACACCCAAGAGGCATAACTATAATTACTGCTGAGGGAAGCTGTTTAAGACTAAAAATACATTTCCATTAACAATCAAAATTAGTTTTCATTGCCTTTTTCTCAAGTTTTCAGTGAATAACCTTTGATGATGGCACACAATAATGATTCATTAGGAAAAAAACCTAATTTGTATTTCAGAAGTATGCACATTTTTAAAAAGAGTGAGAAAGCATACCAATGAAAATCAAATGCCAGAAGATGCAGAGGACAGTTTGGGGATGAATAACATTCCACAATAAAAGACTCAACATCGGAGTACATCCTGTACTTGTGCATACTGTTCCACAGTAGTATGATATTAAGATGTATGAATCAAAATAATTTATGCTCAGCTTTGAAAGATATAAATCCATCCAGTTTGTGCTATCTACTCAGCATTATCCAAAGTGTATTTGGTGGGAGAAGCACTACTGAGTACAGAAGAGCTGTAAAACATGACTGCAGACTACACCGCAGATACACTTTAGCTCAAAACTTGGGTGACAAAACACAGGTTTTACAGAGTTTCTACATGCCAGGAAAACACACTTCAGTTTATGGGAAAAGGCTACAGTGTATCCTTATAACAATATAAATCTCCAGAAGCCTTATGACGGTATCTAATTTACGTGGCTGTCACTGAAAAATGTGGTATAGTGAATTATAGACAATACTAAGCTTAATTATGAACAGTAACCTAGAAATCTTGATTAGAAATCATTTGCTCACTACACTCAGAGTCTGTAAAAACAATGATGAATTTATATAGCACACTGCAATTCCAAATAAATTATTCCTAGAAAATCAAAAGGAAGGTATAGATTATATAAGACATTATTTCTTAGGATCACTGCCAAATTTTAACTACACTATCAAATACAGAGTAAGAGTACTACAGTAGCAAGTCTACTTTACATAAAAAGAGCTACTTAGCATTCACATCAATTCTTTCCATCTTCCAAAGAAGGCACTTCTAAACCACAGGCCAAATCCGAACATGCTACACAGGACTGGCATGTATTTCAGTAGCGAACCTATGACAGAAGTTCTCAGATACATTACTGTTCCCACCACGACTGTACTATTTTCAGCCTACTCAGACTACCTAAGGTTTTCAGAGGGTGGGATCCGTTTTCCCAGCACGCTTCAGAAACACTCAGGGGGCAGGTGAATTGTCCAGTACACTTCTAGCTTGGGTTTGCATAAAGCTTCTTACAAACCCCAGTTGCAGATATGTTTGTCAAATCTCAGGGCTTCCATTTCCCTTGCTGTAAAAATAGACACTTCGTGCACATTGTGTCATAGGACTAAATCAAGGAAAGTTTGATCATTAAAGGAAAGAAAGCCAATAGCAAATAATAATTTCTAATGTTAGCATTGGATCATCATCTTGGGTGTATAGCAACCATGAATAAAACATGAAATTATAAAGTTCACTTGCATTTTTTATATAAGGGAAAATTTCAACATGAATATTTTGAAGGGTTCACCATTTGCCCTAAAGACCAGTCACTATCAGCTTCCTATGCAACACCCTCTCTTGAATGAAGTGACCTCCTGAAATATACTATTTTGCTTCAGAGAAAGACCTCATACTTAAATGTAGAAAGAGATTAAATATATCATGATTACAACAGTAAACATGTAAATTCTGATCAATAAGTACTTGCCTCGCCCTCCCCCCAACACTAACAGCTGCAATAAAGCTTTAAATGTAAAGCTGAGCACAACCAGCCATAAAAGTATGTAAAATAAATGAGGATAACATAATGAGGGAATCCAACATTCATCTCATAAATATAACATAACGACCACAACTAAAATGTCAGAGAATCTAATAAATCAATATGGTAGGACAGAGCTATCTTTATGCTTAGCATACATAAAAATATATTTACATGCAGGCTTTTTTATTTATTTTTTTTTAAACCAAGGATCAAACCAAAAAAATTATAAGAAGCTTAACTCCTTAGTCTCTTGATCAGTCAAAGTTTCACGGGGTTTTTTTATTTGGAGTTTCTACCCCATTGTAGAAAGCATAAACCATTTTTTCCCCCATAAAATAAGTAATCAAATTACATTATTAATTAACATATAAAGTACAGTGAAGCTATGTGTTTAGCCTTTTGAATAGGAGATATTGTTTGAAAGAATATCTCCAAGAGCAGGTGAAAAATCTTGTATAAATTCTAAATTTTCTGAAAAGGCAGATGTTTTGAAACGCACTTCATGACAGCGCATATTTTCTTAATAACATCTGAGCACTGATATCAAGTATTTAACTACAGGTTACAGAAGCATATTTCCTGTGCTGCAATACAAAACCTACACCAAGTGCTATGTATATATAACAAATAGAACATAGTGCAGACTCAACAAATGCCAGTCTTATTTCAAGCTCTGTCCCTGATTTGATTTCTAACAAGTTTGGAGATCCTTAAAGCTTATTACCACTTTAAGGACTAATAAGTCATATAAACCACAAACAGCCCACAATAGTACAAGGTATTACAGCACACACTAATCAAAATCAGTTCTAAGTCTCAAACTGGATTTTCGCTGTCTTTCGCACTTCATTACCATGTTGTTCGACCAACTGACACCCATGGCATCATGGTGGACAAGTCTTTGTAATTCCATTAACAGGCACAAGATGGCATTAGAACAGCTGATACAAGAAGAACGCAGGTCAACTTTTTTCCCTAGGTTTGCCTACACCACTTCGGGTATGACATGGAAGCAAAAGCCTTTCCACTTGGCTTGGGGACCAGTCTGAAAATGGTCACTTGGTTGTGTACTATTTACAGAGATACAACATTGGTTTTCCTAGAATGTCTGTGCAATCAAATCACACCATGATACTGTAGCAATGGCTGGTTTTTTCCAATCTCTAATCCACAAGCATTCAAACACATCTCTCCAAAAAAAATTACATCCCGGGCAATGAACAAGTGTTTCTATCCACTACTGAAAATCAGGCATCTCAAAAAGCTAAGTAAAGATGATCACACTTCCATATTATGGACACTTTTAGACACTAAGTAGACATTTAATCTAGAGACTAATTATTACAGCCAAAATTAAACATTAAGTCAAACCACTGACTGTCCTTTGCATTACACCCTCAGAGCTCCTCTGCTATAGCATGAGTTCTTTTTCAAGTCCTCTGTCTCAGACTAGTTAGCAACACTGTCATCAGATATTTCTATAATGTCCAAACTTGGATGTTATTTTTCAATACAACTACTAAAAACTTTCCAGGAGATTCCACTTATCTGTCAGCATCTTGTTGGGAAGTCTTAGAGTGAAACATTACTCCCCATAGTCAGGAAATTAATTAATTGCTTTCCTTTACTCCTACAGTTGGGGGGAGGGGGGAATTATTTTTCTCCTCTCAGACAACATTGACTATTGCTGACATGGAGAGTTGTATAGATCTTGCCATCTTCTAGACTTCACATTGCCTCTCTCTTAGAGAGACCACCGTGGAACTACTTAAACATTTATCAAATTTGCCTTGCAACAAAAACCACTACAGAGGTTAAGTAACCACTCTTGAAGTAAGAGAACCAAATTTATCATCTTGTATCAAAGCATAAGAGAGCAATTTACTTCTGAGGATCATCTCTATCCCAATGAGAAACAACAGAAGCAAGTCAGAGACTTTTCAGTAGCATCCTCTACCAAATAAGTCTTACATGTCATATAAGTTATAGAAATTAATACATAAGTTAAATAAGTTAATACATAAGTTAAACGTATCGATGCAATTAAAATAAGGCACCTTCTAATGTAGCATGGGGACTAATACTTTTTCAGCAGACACACAACCTCGTATGTAAGTTAACAAAAAAAAAGTCTAAAATATGAACACAAATTCATCTAAAGTACATCTAACTAAAGTGAAATCTCCTTCATTGCAGGCCACTGCACTCAAAAATTGATACTGACAATCAAAAATAAGAAATGCTGACAACAAGACCATCTCAGAAAAAATATTATGCACAATGATGGCTTGGGACTGATGTTTTCAACTAGTTACTGGACTGCTCTCTACACTAACCCATTGCTAATCAGTACTGACATACGAATCAAATACCTTTGTCCAAGCAAATCAAATGCAACAAGTTTATTTTTAAAATAAGTCAATTACCACAGTAATTGGCCTTGTACAGTTGCTCCCATTTTCACAAAGAACTTCTTTTTTTAAGATCTAACAGCAGATCAAGACAGAAGTGTTTTGAAAAATCTGGTGGCTTCATACAGATTGTTCTCCTTCACATTTTTAACTTGAAGTGAAGGATTTATTCTCTTTAGTCTCCACAGCTCTCACAGCTCAAAACTTTTGGGAAGGGCAATATCTCTTTATACCAGTAGTTGTTTAATGGCACTGCTGTTTCCACAACTATACCGGCATACTTGAGCGTCTTGCAGGTTGTGGCTCTTTTTTGGGGGTAGGGGGTGGAGATGCTATAATCTGTGCACTTCAGAAAGCAGTAGGAACACAGAGCTTTACAATTGATCTACAGTATCGAATGTACGCCTCAACAAGGCACGGGAAATTAAAGCACTACAATATGACAAACAAACCTTTAAATTTATTTAAGATTTTAAATTGAATAAACATTTGCAAATTCCTAAGACAGTCCTGTCTATTAGCCAGCCCTGTCTGGTCTACAGGAACTCTAGTCCCATTTGAACAAAGCTGCATAATTCCACAAATTACAAATTTTTGTAATGAGGAATATTTTAGCATTTTAAATCAGAGATTAAGCAGATTTACTGATAAAAAGTTTTACATTAAAAACTATAATTTTCAGGAGTAAGGACATGGGCATTTTCACAAGTGCAGACTCCAGTTTTGTCACTCTACATTGTGGTGCTCTTTCAATGCACAAAAATAGCTAAAAAAACATAGAAGTACCCACCTAGTTATCAGATCTACTCACAAGTAGAAGATCCACCAAACTGAACTGAAAGTGAAAATTACCATTGAAACAGACATTGTCTTTTAATATGGAAAAAAATACATGTTACGCCATACAGGTATTTATAAATAAATAAAGTCAGGAGAGAGGAGTGTAGAATATTGCAGCTTAAATAATTTTAATATTCAAAAAGTGCCAAAGTATTTGTAGGAAACTGGGAAAATGTTCACCTTTGTTTACCATACAGTTTTTTCACAGATATGTATAAGTACGCAGAGACGTTGCATAGGTATAAGTAATCATAGCGCAAATCTTATGATGCTTTAGTAGAAAATAAGATGAACTTTCATCTTTTGTGCAAAGAGGTAGAATTTCTGCAGCATGCATATTTACATGTCTTGCTCTCTCCATAATTTGTTCTCCAGTACAGGGATCATGTATTGACAAAAATCAGAGAAGGATACATGAGGTAAGAGCTTGATATCAAGTCTAACCTTTTACTATACTGTATTTTTACATTTATCATTTATATAGATTCTTAAAAACATACACAGTCGTCTTCCAGTTTTTCCTTCTTATATATAGTTTGGGTTTTTTTTGCTGGGGGTTTTTTCACCTTTTCCTTTCAGTCTCTCTCATCTACCTACTACAATGTGTTTTCCGTATCACCTCAAAAGCTCTAATCAGTTTAGATCAGAGCAGACATGAAAAGCTGGAACTATAAATTAACATCCTACCCCAGGGCCAACCATATCCTGGGGTGCATCAAGCATGGCATTGCCAGCCAGCCCAGGGAGGGAATTGTCCTGCTCTACACTACACTGGTGTGGCCTCATCCAGAGTACTGTGTGCAGTTTCAGGTGCCACAGTAAAAGAGGAACATAAAAATATCAAAGAGTGTACAGAGGAGGCAACAATGATGGCAAAGGGATTGGAAAGGGAGTTTTACAAGGAGAGGTTGAAGTCCCTTGGTTTGTTCAGCCTAGAGAATAGGAGGCTGAGGTGAGACCTTATTTCAGTCCATGGCTTCCTGATGAGGAGGAGCGAAGAGGCAGGCACCGATCTCCTCTCCTTGGTGACCAGTGATAGAACCTGAGGGAATAGCATGATACTGAGACAGGGGAGGTTTAGGTTGGATATTAGGAAGAGGCACTGGAATAGGCTCCACGGGGAAGTGGTCATAGCACCGAGCTTAAGTGAGTTCAAGAAGCATCTGGGTGATGCACTCAGACACATGCTCTGACTCATCTGGCCCTGTGTGGAGCCAGGAGTTGGACTTGATGATCCTTATGGGTCCCTTCCAACTCAGGATAATCTATGATAATCTATGATTATAGATAGTAATGCCATTGTTCTACACTTTCCAAGGAAAGTCCTATGACCATTCACCTTCTCTCTGGTACCTAACAGGTCTGTTTGTAGTTCATAAAATGACTGGTGGTATGCATGAAGACACCCTTTGGACATAATCAGATGATACACATGAGGAAGTTCCAGCACAACAAAGAAAAATTAAAATGTGCAAGAAGTGTTCAATTACTTCAGAGAAATATGGTCCTTTTTTAAAAAAAGTCTTCATATATATGCACACATGCATATAAATGTGTATATATTTTCTGTAAGAAACATTCACCTGACATTCCAAAATCTTGCAGTATGTTGTTTAGATAAAGACACGGAGAAATTTTGAAAAAAAAAACTATTTTGCATGCCTGTATTTTTTCTTGCTTCTGATTTCTGTTGTTAGCAAATTTCTTACTGCCATGTAATTCTATTTTGCTAATGAGAATCATCTCAAACCCAAACTGGAGGAATCTGGCTTAACAAGAACAGTAGGTTCAGCTTCAGACTGACCAATGTGCAAGACACAGCTATTATTCTGGCCAAATAATTTTCTTACAGCAATATCTGCTGCTTTCATTAATCTACACTTTTGGGTGCACTTTCTGCTTTTCAGCAGTCATACTACAAAAGGTGGGTTACTTAAGAAACAATTAGGTGCGTATACAAAACAATTTGCAGGCAGTCTGACTCTTTCAGCTTCCTAAGTGAAGTGCCTTTCAAGGCTGATTTATAACACTGTCGTCTTCAGAAGGCAAAATAATTAATAGGAGCATGGACTTCTAATTTCAGTGACTTCCAGAGAAAGTGGATTTCATTTGATTTATGATGGCCGGTGACTTTGCATTTTATCAGTTCATTCACTCATTATTTATGCTGATGACCAATTTCAATGGGTCGCTATCATCTAACTCGCTACTAATCAAAGAGAATTAGGGTTCACTGCATTATTTAGAAGCCACTAATTTATCTTCAGAACAAGTATCAAGAATAGTTTGGGGCCTCCTACACTACAAAGAAGCACAGCTGGCAAAGTCACAGCATTTGCTCTGTATTACAAATGAATGTGGTAGGGGGCAGTTGCAAGAACTACTACTTTTTACAGTTTTAAATGGGACGTGCCGCACGGGTAGAAAATAAATATGAAACATTGAAACAATGAAATGAAACACATTGTGTCTGACCTCCTATGTCAAACTATTTTAAAAATATGTTTTCCATTCCCTCTGCAAGCAATTCAAAGTTGCTTTACTTAAAAAATTCTCTCTTTCGCTCTGCTAACTAAATGGAAATCTTTGCACCAAAACAATCCTAGTTGGCATATTTCCTCATTTTAAAGTCATTTGAATGTATTCCAGACACAAGAAAATACATCAAACTTAAACATACAAAAATGGAGTTTTATCAGCAAGTAATAATGCAAAATCATATTTAATCATTTGGGAAAAAACAGAAACATTAATCCTCCCATAAGAAAAAAAAAACCCAAACACAAGGAAGATTAGTTACCTATTTCATTCTTGGTGAACAGAGTACAGAAACCTCATTGCAATATTTTTATGCACTTGGATGTGCATTTGTCCTCAGATTTCCTCAGGACTTTCTATACAGCCAACCTTAGGTGAGCTGCTTCAAACTGTATTTTGGACTATGGGCTCAGGCCCACAACCTTTCTAGAACTCTGGTGAAGTTCACAGCCAGTGATTTACCAGAACTACACCTGCACATACCACATAATAGCATTGGACCTTCCTCTAAAAACAGGGCAATAGTCTCTGCTCTGTTTTACCCAAGTTTTAAATGCTAAGCATAGGTGGAGAAAAAGGAAATGCAACATTAACATTATACATTATAGAAAGCCACTATTCCTTGAGGCCTACACACACGTGTCAGCAAGTGTGAAAATATTATTAATTCCTCCTTAAAAAACCCTGAAGTTTAAATGTGCAAAATCAAAGATATCCAAGGTTTCTTCATACCTCCAGTATCCCCAAAAGAAGGAGAAAACCCACCACCATTCAAGCTGTAGGAGGAGCGGACCAACAGCAGTGTTTTTTACTGCTATTACTCTCTCCCCGTATGCCTGTGTGGTGTCAAAAGATGGCAAACAATGAGCCTTCATAAGAGATTTGTACTTTATTACCCTCTGTGCATCAAGAGACAGGAGACAGCCCTGAGCTCTGCTGTCCCCAGGCACTTGCCATGGAGACAACCCCACTGGCTGGTGAGTTAATGTCTGCCCCCCACCTCTCGTCCTCCACGGGCAGGGAACTAGATGAGGGACAGCCAGCATTAACAACCTACTCCTTGGCACTGCCCTGCAGAAAATCTCTCCTCTTTAAAGACTACAATTTACCGAAGTCGGCTGTTTAACAGTAATTTAAACTTTTAAATTATTTTTTATATCTATTTTTTAATTAAGTGTTGATTTCTGGAGCGCCCACATGCTATCTACATTGATTAGGGTTTTTATTCCAAGCATATTACATACATTTCCTGCATGGAAAGGGCAAGTCCCATATACATTTGCCCATAGAATAATGTCAAACATGGGACATTAAAAATCAGAAAGTAGAAACTCAGTTCTCATACTACCATGACACCAAGAGTGCAGAAGAAAAGAATTAGAAAAATCATTATATAAAGCTACCAGTTTTACTGGAGAAAACTGGTGTTTTTGTTGCCAAACAATAATTACAAACTGATTGAAATTACTAAGTAGCCATTCAGATTAGTGCTCATCAGAGTTTTGTTCACATAAACACAACATGCTCATCATACTAATGATCTGAAATAAAACCCATGACTTGGCATAGTTTTCTGCACCATAACACAATTTACATTTCATTGCTAGTAAAATCAAGCTGAAACACTGCAAACCAGTTCATCTTTACACTGCTTGCATTTTCTTTGCTGTTACTAAGCATTAAAAGGATTTTTCTCAAAATATTGAAGTAAATTAGCAAAATTCAGTCACTTCCACTTCTGTCACTAAAAGCTGTCCATTAGCTAAAACCTCCTAGGGCTATTCAAATTTCTATATTTTTATCAATGAAGATATAATCTTTTTTCCCCCCTACTAACAAATACATTTTTACAGAAAAGAATGTACATCAATGAAATCTGCACATAGTGGGGTTTTTTTAATGGAAGTTAAAAAACAAAGTCTTCACCAATTACAGCACACCAATTCCTTAAAACATAATATTATGAAAAATGTTCTTGTGTATACAGTTCTGGAAGGAGGCAAAGAAAGAGAAATTTTTGTTTGTTCGGTAGTTTGTTTTCAAAATTTCAACTCACTGACAAAATTCACAAATGCTGTAGGACACACATAATGGCACATACACTTCAGAAACCAGTTTCTATAGCCAGCACAAGGCCAACATTCAGACTGGATGAAAAAAATCCTTAATCAATAGTAATTAGTTAACATAGTGGATATTAGTACGAATGTGAAAATGGCAGGGTAGTAAAAGTTCCAGATCTTAACACCATTTGCATCACATGCTTACTACATAAGAGAAGTTTAATTAATCTGTCACCAATACTGAGCAAGTAAATTCTCCCGAATCTCTCATTTGGCCAGACAATGTAAAAACTTAATTTATAACTTATGAAAAGCCTCAGTGAAACTCTCAAAGAGACCTATATAAGAAGTCACGTGAACCTAAAAAAACCCAAAACCCCATACTAGTTTTCCAAGAAACTCATTTCCTTATTGCACAGAGGATAACAGCCCAAGACAAAGTTGTGAGAAATGGCCTAGGTAGTGCTTAAAATAAAGAGATAGTATGTTCTGTGCTGAACAAAACTACACCACCTACCTGAAAATTTCCTTTAAGTACAAGAGCCAAACTACTGATCATTAAAAACAAAGAGATCTATCGGGAAAATGCTCCAAAGATTAGTCTACTTAACTGTGGTAGCAAAATCTATGAGCATTTGCAGAGCACTTACTCTAGGGAAAAGGCCTTTATTGCCCTGAATTGCCATACATATTTTCCCAATGTCTACAAGACTGTGTCTTCATAAAGTAAAAGATCCACCACAAACAAACTGGATTCATCTCAGCAAAAGCAAGAATTTTTATATTAGGCAACAAATTTTCCAGGTATTTTGTAAAGAGATATGCTTCAAGACTCAAATGCATCTCTTATTTTGCACACTAGTATAATCTCCAAACTCTGCAGAGGTCTCCCTTACATATACATATATGAACCTATTTTTTGCAATCAATCATAACCCTATGAATTAAAACTAAAAGCACTGAGAACAGTGTTAAAAGAAGGGGTGCATGGGAAGGGATGTGTCTACAAGAGAACCAAAAAAAGGTATTTCATAGAAGAACTTTCCACTTTCCCCAATCTGGCAAAATCTTAGAATATATATACTTTTAAATGCTATCTGATCAAGATTTTATTTAAAAAACTTCTTTAGTAATTACACATTTATCTATGCTATGCATTGGCTTTGAAACTTTCCTTTTTATATTTTTCTCTCCAAATAGCTAGAGACATTATGCATTCCCAACAATTGAACAAATTAAATCTTAGACTCCAATATGACCTCCTCGAGCAGGCAGCTGTAAAACTTCCATTGTTCATAAAACCCTGCATATGTACATCCCCAAGTCCCCCCTTCCTTTCAATATATATGAAAATGCAATTTACTGTACATCAAATGAAAAATGCAGTTTTCAAATGCATGACAACAGGTGCTAGTTAAATGATCAGACACTATTTGTTACCTAGTCTCTTACTCTCATTTGCAGCATGATAAATTGCATTTTAGCAGAGTACTGCGATCTAAGGGGTCCTGACATGCTTTTATTGATTTGCATAGGTTATATGCATGTATTCCTGTTTGTAGGCAAATGGTGCCACAAGTAAATTCAAGTCACCGTGCCTCTGTTTCAAGAAAATTGCAGTCATCACAGGGGAGCCAAGATGGAGTGAGGTTGGGTAAAAGAGACACATGCAGCCCATTGGAATCTTAGAACCTCTATTAAGATTTATAGGCTGCAGGATTCTTTTGGGCTTCAACATTATTCTTAGTAAACCCTTTCTGTCTTCAGTTGTTTATAAAAACTGGCAGCTTTAGCAAAGACAGAAGCTTATGTTGTAGGTAGCACAATTTAACATAATAGTGATAGCCTGTCCTCCAAATATCCTGATACTGATTTTGAAAGAGAAACAGTGCATATCCTCGATTCCCTTTACCGTAATTTGAAAGGTTTTCTTATTACTAAAGTAATCTTCTCAGTTGCATTTACACAACACTTTATGGCCCCTGTTAGTTAAGATTAGTTAATATATCTGTCCTCTCTTACCTCACCTCAAGTCAGCCAGCATCACTATTGCACTCTTAACAAAAAGAAAACAATCATGCATAGAAAGTTGAGATACCTTCCCTACAGGGTAAAAATAACAGATCTAGAATTAGGAATTGAAACTTCCATGTGTTTCTTCAAGCTGAGAAAGATGTGATCCACCCTCACCACAATTTGCATGTAATTCCCCTAGTTTGGTATCAGCACGTGTACACATGTCAGCACTCAGCCTATTAACTACAGAGAAAGCTGCTGGAACATACACAGTAACCCCACACAGGAAGATTATCTCTATGCATGCACACACATCGTTTTGTATCACAAATGTTGGAGCTGGTATGCAATGTTCAGACGTGTCAAGGTATACAGGCTACTGATCCAATCATTTCTTTGTAAATTTGCACATTACTGATAAAGGTTCAGGTTACTGGGGGAACCGTTAATCTATCAGTAAAAGGATTTAGACTTGACAGGCATACTTAGACCTCAGAGTATTCGAGTTCATATTTGTATGTTATTTCAGTACTTAAAATTTATTGAAGAACTGTTGGTAGTTTAGCATTAACTTTGATGGAATTCAAGAATTCTATTCTCTGTCTGTATCACAAACCCTAAGGCCAGTCAAAATTAATTTAACTGTAAATCTAAGCTCATTAAAAAGGAATACACAACAAACATTCAGAAAAATATTATGGGATAAAATTAGGGCAACATAGAATGCAATACCTCAGAAAACATCCAAATTTCACATAGACACTTCCATTCATGCATTACTAATAAATTCTAACTAAAACTAATGCATGTGAGTCCCAATTAACATCTAAAATAATTGCCTGCATTATCAATTTTACTTCCTACAGGTTTCAGCCAGGTGACAGGAGATAGGACAAGGGAAAATGGCACAAAGCTGCACCAGGGCAGGTTCAGATTAGATATTAGGAAAAAAATTTTCACTGAAAGAGTTGTCAAGACCTGGAACAGGCTGCCCAGGAAGGGGGTTGAGTCACCATCCCTGGATGTGTCTAATAAAAGGGTAGATGAGGTACTTTGGGATATGATTTAGCATAGGACAGGAACGGTTGGACTTGATCTTAAAAGGTCTATTCCAACCTAGTGATTCTGTGTGAGTCTATGTTTCTCAACAAACAATGAGCTACAGATTGTGTTTACAGAGGCTATCAAATGGAATGGGTCAGCACATCAAGATGTACCCTGAAAACATTTTTGCTTGCTGTCCACCCAGTTTATGTTTCAACAAATTAAAATTACATACTGACTTCTGCCAAGAGGCACAATGTGTTAAAAGCTACATCTGATTTACATTGAAACTAAGAACTCATTATTGAATATGAAGTACGTTAAGTCTACTTGGGAAAGCCATCATGAATAAAGCACAACTGCTAAATTGTCTTTTGAATTGTACACAGAAAGCTGTCCTCTTCTGAATGTCGGTAACAGACAAATGACTCTTCCAGAAATTTATCATTTCCATGTTATATGATTTTGTAGAAGTAGTATTTAGACAGTTCTGCCAAGGAAGTTCACAGTGTATTCTGAGGAAGACTTGCAGGTCCGCTACCTTCAGCTGTTCATTCATGCCTCCACACTAACCTTTCAATTGGAATGCCTGCTTGTGTTGTGTGATAAGAAGCAGCAACAGGGAACTGAGTCTAACAAAAAACTTTTCTCCTTAGATCGTTTTTGACATAGGTTAGTTTTTGACCTGTTCCACCATTCAGCCCAAATTATAAGAATTAAATAATTCAAGTGTCCTGTGGTCACTCTAAGTATAGGAACAAATGGTCAGGACTACATATATTGGTACTGCTCATCAGATTACTGCTTATTAATTTACAGTCTCAGTCAGAACCCACACAGAGTTATTCTGTGTGGAATAAAAAGCTTAAAAGTGCAGCTGTGAAACAGGAGAACACCAGCAAAGGAAAACAGGAGAGCAAAAGTGAATTATGCAACACCACACTGATAGGCTACTGTCAAATCCTGATAGAATCACAGACTGGTTTGGATCAGAAGGGACCTCTAAGACCATTTTAGTTCCAACCCCCTGCCAGGGTCAGGGACACCCTCCAATAGCCCAGGTTGCCCAAAGCCCCATCCAACCTGGCCTTGAACACTGCCAGGGAGGGGGCAGCCACAGCTGCTCTGGGCACCCTGTGCCAGGGCCTCACCACCCTCATAGTAAATAATTTTTTCCTTATGTCTAATCTGAATCTACCCTGTTTCAGTTTAAACTTGTATGCACCATGTATCAGAAGGAAAATTAAAGAGGTAAAAATGAGGTGGCTTGCTAGATGCTTTTGGAAAAGCACAAGCAGCAGCACAGCAGGAAGAGTATGTTCAATATTGAAAACATTTTGTATAAAAATAAAGTCATATTTAGTAGGGAATTCATATGGACATGTTTTCAGAGGAGGGCCTTGTGAAAATGCAAGTGCAGCCATTTTTATCTACCTACAAGATATATATTTGACTTTAAATTCCATTAGAGTATTAACATTTAAGGGCAGGGGAATGTCTGAGCAGAGCTAGCCCCCAGATGCTCACCCATGAATGACAGGATAAATGATTTGCAAAATATCAGAATAAAAATTCTGTCAATTGGCCCAATAACATTCAAAAAATACTTAAAGCAAATTTATCAACCTGAGCAATTCAGTACCTTCAAGTCAATTAGTTTGAGATCAAAAATATCTATGTCATCCTGGATGAGTTATTGCCCCCTGACTTTCAACCTCAAAACCCTTTTTTATTTAAGTCTTCTAAAATGGTACACAGAATAAAAATTAATCTTGCATATTACCACTCTGTCAGTGGAAAAAACCCCAAACAAACAACTAGTTTCAATATATCAGTATTGCCTCTACTTGGCTTGTTAGGCTCCTTCTCTTGCCCTAAGTTGATATTCATGTGCAGACTCTAACAACAAGCCTGTGTTCTCAACTTGCCGAAGATTTTGCCTATTAAAGCCAGCTTTTAGAATAGGTCCAGAATTCATATCCACGATATTCTACTCAGGTGACTGACACAGGCTGGTATTCAAGAAGAACATCTACCAGCTCCCACGCCTACAAGCATTCCTTCTCCAGATACAAGAGATTAGTCTGTACACCCTTCCCAGCCAGCAGACTGAGAACATGCTATCCGAAGTGGCCACAAGCACAGTGCACTACTGCAGTGAAAGTCTTTTTAGGAAAGCAATTAAGCACAGCAACTGGCATAGCCCAGCAATCTGACTAGGCAATAATAGTTACTTGAAATCAAAGCACAGAAAGGTATAATATTAACAAGGACACCAGCTGATTTCTCCTTAATGAATAAAATCTTCAGGCTATGGAAAATCTATGATAGTTTTTTTCATAACTAATCGATGGGCGAGGGGGGTGGCAGAAATCAAACCTGTCTGTCTACCTTGCAAAAGACAAAATAAAGGAGGGGGGGGGATTAAAATGTTTTTTCAGAAGAACTGTATTGCAAAATTCAGAAGTCTGCAGAACCAAAAAAATCTCTTGGGATTTCTTACTAAAGACCTTGCCTCTGGTACAAGTCAACTATTTGTATTAGCCTCAAAAAAGATATGAAATATTGTTCAGTTTCTCCCTAATGAGGGAAATTTAACATGGTTGGCGTAACATTCCATAATAATTTTTCTATGCAACAACTTCACTAACATTTCAAAAGCCATCAAAAATTTAACAAAGAAAATTATAATTAATATTACAAAACATGGAGATGAACAAATTAAAATAAGTGGCACTATCAAGTTATTGTTTTTCTCTCCTTTCTCCTACTCTGTGGAGAGATAATTAGGATTGCTTGACTTGCTATTCATTTGCTAGTGCAAAATACTTTGAAAAGAACCGCTTTCATTCTGGGACATTTTGATAGAGGTGAAGTATGCCTTTACACAGGGAAACATATAACTGATCACTGTATGGTAAAGGTACTTCAAAATCATGTTTTTCCCATATTTTTGCTCTCTCCTCCCCTTGTTCCAAGGCCATTTTCTTGCAACTTTCACTTAAGCTGTAGATGCACAAACAACTTTCTGTACTTGTGTAAATCCACATGTATGAATAGTTTGAATATACTGGTTGTGCAAGGCTAAGCACAAACGGGAAAATCTACTAAGTGGTCCATCCATCAAATTCCTTGTCTCCTAAATTGAAGACACATGATGCCATGTGTCACGTACTTTGCAGAAGTCCACGTAGACTGGGAAAACCTTTAAGCACCTTTTTTTCTATAAAAGCACACTATTGCTGTAAAAGGCTACACCCATTTTTACATAAATGACTAACAATTAACATGAACTTGTACATTAAAAATACCCAAACAAAAACACTTTTAACAACTTAAGAATAAGCCTTTTATAGATGTAAATGGCCTTCACAACAGCAGCTCTCCATCATGAAAAGGGTTAGTTAACAGGTAAAAGTAGACTTGAAGATACCTTAATGTAACAGTTCATCACTGCAGAAGGTAGTATAAAAAAAGATCAGAAGAAATTTAAAAGAGTGTAGTAAGGACAAACTCCTCCAAACCTTTGGACATCAGTATTTAAAACCTGATGCAGAAATATGCATTGCAATTAACATCCAATACTGAAAATTTAAGAAATTCCTGGAAAGATGACAATATATAAAGGATTTTTCTCACAGGAACAGAGAAGTGACAAATCAGTGTTAGCACTTAAACCATCATAAAGGTTAATTCCACAGTTCAAATGGATTTTCAGGGCATCCTTTGCACACTCAGACCTTTATATTGGGAAGCTTCTCAAATAAAGGCACTTGCAGAGGAAAGAAAGTAGCCGTGTCAAACCATAGGTGCAAGCTCATCAGATTGACATGCTATCACCATACATAAACAGTAAATCTATCTGCATTTTAGTAGCCCTCTATCTAAATCCTCCTCCCTCTGGAAAAAGCGTGTTCAGCAGTATTATAGCACACACACTTTGTTTGTGCTTATTAAATAAAAAGAAAGGATCACCTTCAACCATATTGATGATGGACTAGTGGATGAAGGATGTCTGTGAAAATTCACAACATCTGTTTGCTCCACTCTCTTCTCAGCGTGCTGCACCTATTCCTCATGCTTAATGATGCTCATCCACTCTGCAAGTTTTACGAACAAATGTGTGTTTAGCCACATTCATCATTCTGAATGAGCGTTCTTGATGAAGCATCCACTGGCCTGTTTCGCTCTTTCTGCTACACTTTAACAAATGACAACTGCTCTACGTATTTTTCATTTGTTAAAAATAAAAAGCTAAGTGAAGAATAGGCCCAGCAAATTTTTCTTTTACTCCTCCAGTAACTTTACTAGAAAATGGAATACTACGTGAATCTAAATGGTATAGAAGTTCACATGTGCAAATCTAAATGGTGCATACAGATGTATGGTATTTTCAAAGTACACAGCAGAGCAGTGTTTCAACAGCGCATCGGAAAAACATTCTAGCCCATACCAACAGCAGTTCAATCTTCTTATGAAAGTGATGCATTATGTCTTGCTACAATCAGCTAGGAGACTGATTCTGTGATGTAGAGGATGCCTTGACATAAGACACTCAGCACCTTTTGGTACCAGGCCAGCAATACATCATAGTGGACATCTGCCTTCCATTTTCCAGCTTCCCTCCTTTAAAAGTACACCAACATTTAAAGGAAAAGATGTTTTCCTAGAAAATGTGTCCCCTATAAATGCCACCCTAGGAATTAATTTAACCATGAATAACAATGCATGTCACATCTATTATATTTTTATCAGTTAGAAAAAAAGACTATGAAATATATTAGCAAGTGATCAGACCTAAAGAATCAAATCACATATAAATAAAGTGCTCAGAAAATTTAAGTGTGGAATGTTTCCAGGAGTTATCTTTCAGAATTTAGACCAACTTTCATTAGAGTTAGGCCACAGAAAAATTAAAATTTTCATTCCAATACTAATTTCCCTATATCTGTCTTTATGAGATTACTGATGCAGTATATGGTGGAACACAAGTATGCTGGTCTTCTGGTAGTGTTTTCTATGTTTCCAAGAACTACACAGATTAAATGTAGGTTTTGTGAAGGCATTCTACCACTGCTTAAGGGAATTTCTGTGCTTTATCAATTGAGCCTTTGTGCGCCCTCTCTGGTTTGTGTTGGTTTGTCAGGATTCATGTGTTAGTTATATCCAGGAGACCAGAGGGTGCATTGGATGAAGCACGTTACATCCTAAAATACAAATGAGCTTTTTTATGAAAAATGTTTATTGCAAGATGGGCATCTCAGGTAGAAGCAAGTATCGTGGTTCTTGTTGTCATGTCACCCTTTTAATAAATATGTTAGAAGGGAAAAGTGGATCCTTTGAGAGACTCTTACAAAATTTGCCATAGGTTGCCATCATTCTGAGAAGCTGTACAAAAATTTTACTTGAATAATGTACTTTTTGATAGTTCACAAAAGCCAAAAGCAGCAAGGGAGGAATTTTTGACTTCTATTCCATAAGAAAACACATCTGTCTATGCAAGCCAAATCGTAAAATCATTATGGCCAAGCCAAAGCGAGACATGACCATTCAATAAGAAGTTATATTTCAGTGAGTAATAGGATCCAGAAAAAAACATGTAGAAATACTCAGACACTGATACTATGTTAAAAAACTGAACTGCCTATGAATCTTTTAAAGCCAACTAACACAAACAGCCCACATAATCTCTTCCTAAAGCTGATGAAAGCTCTCCATCAAAGCCTCACTCTTTAAATTAACTGATATATACTAATAAGTTCACTGGGAGCAACATTCCTACTAACAAAAATAGTCTTGTATTTATACGCTAAATTATATAATTTCTTAGATTTAGAGACTGGCTAGCACTCAACTAGGCAATGACTGGACTAATTATCAGAACTCAAACTTCTGCTCCAACCTGGGAGTGACAGCATAGCTTTATGGTGACATGCAACTCTACAACAGTAAATCCTACGCTAATAACATAGTTAGCCAGAAGAATGCTACTGTATCCTGTTCCCGAGACTCTACACATAGCTTAAAAGGCATCAAAACATTAAATAACTAAAAAATAAAACTTTAACGAATGATATCCTGGTTTTCCAACATTTTAAAGTAAAAACTAGTATCAGCTTCCCGCAACCTTATCTGAAACCATTCAGTCAGACATATTGACTGACAAACTTACGGCAAAGCAGAATTTGTTGGAAAGTTATGTTCCATAACAGAAATGCATGGAATACGGAATACGGGTGAAAACATACTCAAATTCAATAAAAGTTATCATAAATCTCTGTGCAGTGGTGTAGCCTTTCACAATTTAGTACAATATAAAATTACAATCACAAATTTCAAGAATCATTTTTTTGCCAAAGTTTAGTAAGAACTTCCAAAATTTAGTAAGAACTGCCTCAACAAAGACTGACAAAAAAGGGCAGAGGAGAGAACTGTACAGTAAGTCAAATGAAGTCCATAAAAATTGAATCACTAAAATTTAATAGCAATTGCAACAAATGTCTATTCAGGCTCCTCTGAGGTGTAAGGATTCAAAGAATCCATTATTATATTTAACAGAAAATTGTCCATGACAAATTTATAGGCTATAAAGAAAATACTTGTCTTCAGATATCTACAATGAACACTGTAAAAGAATTGATAGCATCTGTGTATTTTTGTTATAAAAAGGAATTTGTAATTATAATAAAATATACAAATTACTAGTTCCTTAAGAAAAAAGAGTGTCTCTGATCATCATATTTCAGAAATTAGGTCTCACAGAGTGTTTTTTAAATATAAAAAAATTAATTTACATTTTTTGCTACAAATGCTTTTTTCTCTACTGTGAAACAGATCTGTATCTGAAAATAGAAGAAAAGATTTATGCAAAAAATAACCTCAAGGGGATCATTACAGAAACACAAAAAGTAATTGTCTACCAGAATTATAAAATATACTTGCAGTAGATGTTTAAAAATATGGGTACAAAATACATAAAATATACAAATGCACAGGATTTAATACAAGTGCAGTAATTTAAATGGTATCCCTATTTAAGTGACAGACTGATTAAGCCACGTAGCATAGTTTCTGAGGGCAGGGTGGGTGCTCTTTGCTAATTTAAAATTAGAGTGATATTAAACTTGATACATGTATTTTGTACTATGCAATACGTAGCCATCACGTTCATTTTCATGGCTTATGTATGCATAGAATATAGACAGTTTATTAGACTTCTTGAAATACACCTATAGACATAATTAATCACTTCACAAGAAAAAGACAGGGGGGAGGGAGAGGGGAAAAATAATATTGAAAGCAACAAGTACAATTCCATACCTCTACAAACAAGAGAGACTGAATGCCAGGATGATAGTACTCATACCCATGCAGCACAGCAGTGAGCACCATGAGCACTCATTCCCACCAGAATTAAAGAGCAGCAGGCTACTTTGCAAGTGGTCCCAACAAGTCCACAAACATCAGTATGCCCTTCTGTGACTGGCAAGGGAGGCTACAGAACTTGCAAGGCAGGTACAGTCTAAGGCATGCATTAACTCAAACTGTACAATAGGTCTCAAGAAATACATTGCAGTACTTTTGAGAAAATCAGAGCACAAATAACCCATAGATTACTGCAAATTACTCTGACAAAAATAAGTCCAAGCATATCTGACAGTAAAATTACACTCTCCTCAACAACAGTATCCCTTAGGTAATCCCCCTTCTCTTCCCATCCCGAATGGTAAATTGTCTCTTAGCTTTATAACAAATCAAGGCTAAAAGCTGCACACTGGCAGTAAAGCACTTCTTTTCATCTTACATAAATTTTATTTCTTCTCAATAGCATCAAGACTGGTATATTTTATGAAAATTATAAAAGCACCAAAAGAAACAAGATGTAAATGATATAACAATGCAAAGCATCTGAAGGACACTGTTTCTGCTATCTTCAAGAACATTGCACAACTTCTTTATCTATTGCAGGTTGAGTTTATACTTTTCCATGGAACAGCTATGCCTGTGAGCTATTTGGGTTGTACTTTTTTTTTTTCCTTGAGGAAGCAAAAGGTTTAATATATTTTAGACCTTTACAAATAAGATGATCTCAGCTAAAACCAATGCTAAGTCACTCATAAACTATTAAAGATCAGCACCTAGGACAAGATTTAAGTTCTTTGACAAAGGTTTTGTCTTGAGACGTGCCTTAATTTTCTTATGGACAGATTCAGAGGATCTGTAAAAATCTGTTTTTCTGTTTTTTCCCCTCCAGTTTATGACAATGTTTAATAATTAAGGCAGGTTTTCTTTTTTTTTTTTTTAAATCCACAGAATCAATATACATAGTAATCTTACACACAGAAAGCACAGAAATGTGAATGGGGACAGGATATAGCAAGGCAAAGTAGAAGAACTGCTGACAGATGATACTTGTGACTTCTTTATCACGCATTTGAAGAAGTGGCTTACATATTCAAATAAATAAATTCTGATGTTTTCCACTAAGGATAATTCCATCTCCTGAAGTAAATTCTTTAATTTTTTATTCTTCTTATAGCCAGCTATAATTTTCAACTAAATGTTGCTCTTCATACTTTTGCTTTATCCTTTAAAAACGCTTTTCCCTTTCTAACTGCATTTCCCCTCTTTCTCCATGTACCTCCCAACATTCTTGAGCCCTCTTGTGAGAAATATATGTCATGAACCAAGCAATACTGTGGATATGTATGGCCTGGTGCCATGGGGTGTCAGGGTGGAAAAGATTTTAACGACATTTTGCCATTACATGGTTCCCAAAACTTCTCTGTTCATGCCAGGTGTTACCTAATTGGATGTCCCTTATCAATCATAAGGTGCATGTCTCCATAACTGCTTTCTAGTTTATCTCCACATAGAGACTGACTCTGCTGGGAAACTGTTTAGGAGCCCTCTCCCTGACATGACAGTTGAAATTTCCCCAAGTGAAAAATCTTCTGATTTTTCCTAGATTCATTTTAATCTCTACAGGTCTGTTTGATGTCATTTCCCTATCTTTCCAAGTGACTGGAATCCCTCCAGTTTTATATCTTCTAAACAGTCAGCTTGCCACTTCCTTCCTCACCACTGTGTACAGGGAACTTTGTCAGAAGTGCCCAGACACACTGAAAAATCTGGACCAATTCTACTTATTTACAGTTGTGAAAAAGTAATAAATAAGATACATCTTTGGGACTGAGATTTAGTAGAGGGATAGTAAAACAATCATAACAAGAAGATATGTAAAAAAATACGTTTGGGTGGTTTGGACAATACAAAACTGAACCCATAAAAGACTTCAGAGACTCAGAGATTAAATGTTTTGTCCTAGTAACAGGCAAACCTGGTTATATAAGAAAGGTTTTCCATTCAGCATTCAGTGTTTTCCTCCAAGTTCATGAGTTCCTCGCTGATCTGGATAAAAGGTTGAGACTACAAATGCATGCTGCTAAGAAATGCATGTTATTTAGGAAGTGCCAAACTAAGACCATCCTGTGCAACATTAATGCAGTCTTCTAGTGTATATTCCACATATTGCAATAACAGAATCACATTTGCTTCTGACATTACTCAACCCTCCGAGTAATACCAAGAACAACTGTTACCTTGCTCAATACTCTTGCCCATGAACCACCTGATGCCCAGCATCAACAATGAGAAGTTACATACCACAAGGGATCTACCTGCTCCACCCACTTTAACTACTAAATTAAAGACAAACAACAGATAAAAGTTTCTCAGGGCACGAAAAAGCCTAGGGTACTAGGTCTTTTTTGGGTCAGTTGAAGATATAGGTGCTTTTTATTCTTTTTGGTTTGTTGTTGATACATACCTATAAAACAACATCCATAGAAATAATCCCACTATCACAATTTAGGTGTTACTTTTCCCTAACTTCAGACTTGCCTTGCCTAAGCACAACATTCAGCAGGGCTGCCCTAAGAGCCTCCAGTACTTGACAAGGGAAGATGAAAAATATGCAGCGTAACATGAGCTTGAATCACTACCTGTTCACGCAAATATATTTCCAGAAAAATATATTAAAATAGCATAAATATTTTCATTGATTGTCATGCCACATTCTTGGATAAGAAACTTAGTAATTTCTCTTCTTGTGTTCTTTGAAAACAATCAAAATTTCCAAAGTGTTATACAAATTTTCCAATGTAAGTAACTCAAGTTAATCTTACAATTATGTATTCTGATCCAAACCTTAGAATACTTTCAAATATACAACACTTTAAAAGTAATTTGAGAAGGCCCAGCAATACCCCTCTCACAAAAATTATACTCCTCTTCCCTTCAGCAGACACTCAAGAGAAATAGGACTGTCTAAATACATGAAACTTACTACACTGCTATGTCTTAAAGAAAAAAAGTTCTTCAATAATGTGCTTGCTAGGAGCATTCAGAAAAACTTTATTTCTAGTTATTGTTATGTCTAGTTTTACTGTACAACCCTATTTAAAAAAAACCCTCACCACGTGAATCTAGATTGACACATACAAATATTTTACACTGACTAATAAAAGGTTGACATAGAAACAATTACTATTGTGTGTGCTAGAACCAGCCTCTATTTTAGACACACCTGAGTTCACATCTTTTAAATAGGCCGTCAGCACTGTGTATTCCTTACAAAATAAGGCAGACTGCACACCTGTCATTGACTCAACTGAGCAAAAGATATGATTGGTGCTCAGAACTTCAGCCAGAAATGCAATTATCTGGTAGTAAGAAAATTACACTCAAAAAATGAAGATAAGCAGAGACATATGCCATTGCTGGTCTATCTCTTATAAAGAGGCTATTTTATTAGTTTGAAGTGATAAAGTAAGTTTAAATATATTTAAGAAAACAACTTGAATACCAAAAAAGTAAATTCTTTTGCTATAATTTTATGCACTTTATTATTTATCTACCACAGACAGCAAATGACAGCAATAAAGGATGGCATGGTGAATGACCAAGAATTTACAGTTTTTAAATTGTACTTGCTACAGAGTTATATTGGACAGTCTTACTCTAGGATCATTCGCAGGTTATGACACCTAAACCTGGAAAGTGCTACATCCATCTTCTGATTATAGATGGCATACACACAACACATTCTTTTGAGACAGATTTAGCACAAAAGGCTATTTGATAAAGTTTTCTTCTTTATAATAAAGACCTATCCAATCATCACTTTCTCATATTCTTCCTTCCAGATACACACATAGACTAAAGACCATGTTTTCTTTCTTTTCCTTTCACAAATTGTAATTCATCCATTTCACATAGCAAGTAGAGCATTATATGTCCAGCTGCCCTGCATGTGTCCTCCTTTCCATCAAAAAATTTTGCTAGGACTCTATTTGAGGACTTTGGCTTTACTGAGCACCTGGACAGAGTGATGGGCAGGTTTCAATAAGGTCATAAATCCCAGCGATGCCTCCACAGAGGTACAAAATTGGTGCTCAGCACACTCAGTAGGCTAACTGTTTTCCAGAAGCACAAGCTCACGTTCTTTCCACTACATAGAACAAATACACTTTTTCCCCCTTGAGACATTCTAGACAAAAAGCAGAAACCCTTAACAAGTATAAGGCTTGGTCTATTCCTGGCAGCTCAGATGTGACAGCTCTGATCTGTACCTATAATTGTTCAAAAATATTTTATAATAAAGTTGCTTCCTGGTTAATTTCATTTAATACACTTTCCAAAAATAAACTAAACCAGAAAAGATATTCATTATGGGGTAAGTACACTCATAGCAGAACTAATCAAGAATATAACTATATAAATACAACTGTTTAGAAATTCCACTTTATTTCCTTGATAAATTTTGTGTAGCAGAGCACTAGAGTAAGCAAATGTTTTAAGTGTGAAGGGGGTCCCCATCTCAGTCTGTAAGAGACTCAAATTCTGATCAGATGTCTCTTTCTAATTAATTTCAAATCAACCCAAGTTTTTATTCTGGTCAAACTTCTGAGAAGAGAAAGATTCATCTCATTTGCTCTCAGCATTGCATATAGTCTTCAATCTCATGCGTCGTAATGAATTAAAAAAATTAAATCTCAAAAACAAGAAGTCAGGAGGACACATGTTAACACTTGCTCTTCGCTCTCATTGAGTCAGGCCCAACATCTCAGAAACACTTTGTGGGTCCTAAAACTAAAATAAGATACAAAAGGACATTGAAACAAGACAGAACATGAGGGCAGGGTGGAAATCAATAAAAGACTAGGAAAAGGGGTGAGATTGCTCTTGGAATTTCTGGCAAGATTAAAAACAAAGAGGGAATACTGGCATGAAGAGAACACGGGGAATAAACAACTTAGTTCTTGGTACAAGGGGTAACAAAGGTCCAGAGCACTCCCAGAGTGCTAAGGAAGAAAAAAGGAATTAAAAAAAGATTAAAGGCTGAAAGATTTCCTGGCACAGAGAAAGATGGTTCAACAAGTATTAAAAAAAAAAAAAAAGCAAACTGTCAGGTATGGACAGAAATATGCATAGAGGTGCCTGTATAATGAGCTTGGTCTACTGCGAAACCACCACAGCCCTAAGCATATACACACAGAATAGACAACTCATCCCTAGAGTAATGCCCCAGTGTTTTGGGCTTTCTTTAAAGCTTGTCAAAAATTACATTACGCATCCATTTGCAGCATTTTCTTTTGCAACATAAACACAAGAACACACAAAAAGACTACTTTGCAACATGTTACAGTGAGAAAACGCACAAAAGACACTAGCAAAAGTTCTTCTGCTAGTTTTGAGTTCTAAATGAAAAATTATCGTTGTTATAGCAGGAAAAAAAAAAAAAAAAAGTCTTACCACACTCCTCTTCTTCCTATGGAAAAAAAAACCAAAAAACAAAATAATGGCCAGACAGATAGCATGCACTTCAAGGCCCAGAAGATTTCCAGTCATTTTTCTTCAATTCTGGAAAACTCCATTAGTATTTCTTTGTATTTGCTTTTTAACTTGTACAACATTAGAATATCAAGACTTCAGAGCCAGCATTAGGATCCCAAAATGCTAGGAGAAAAGCATGCAAGCAATGGGAGAAAAAACAAGCAAGTTTCTAATGCAAAGATCTGGAAACCCAACCGATGTCCCTGATATTACAAGCACACCCATGGGTTCAGACTCCTTCCTTCTTTCACAAGGAAACAACAGCAGGATCAAAGTCAAAGATTACTAAAGACAGAAGCTTGCTCTTTGTATTCAGATTCAAAACAGAACAGCCAACATCAGAGAAGATACAAAAACATCCCAAATAAACAAGGCAGGGCTGGGTTACTCCCTAAAACTCCTGTGGGTTCAGACATGTAACTTGCCAAAGAACATTTTGAAAACACAAAGATGTGTTTCACTTAATCCCCAAATAGTTGTCAAGACAAACTAAGTCTTTAAAAGTTCAAGTATCCACAGCATCAATAAGACTTAGGATGGAATCCCCTCAACCTCAGCCTGCTAAGGTATGTATGCAAAGGAGAACAGGGTGCCACACAAATAACACTTTCTGTAACAAATCCATTCTGCTCTGATTTTATCTCATAATCTTCAGCTTCATAGACTGTGTCCTATTTACAGACTTTCTTAGCAAGTCACTACTGCTCAGACCGAATCTTGACATAGCAAGCATACTGGAGTCTGTGCTCACACACTGCTAAACTGCCTTTTCTGGAACAAAGATGATACACAACCACTGCTCCTCAGTGGACTTTGTTCAGCTACAGTTAGGCATTCTACCAGAATTTTCAGGAGAGCTTCTCAGACTTAGACACAAACCAGGCAGCCTAAGCAGCTGTATTGCAAACAGAAGCCCCACTGAATTGATAGGGTAGCTTCAGCCCAGCCAAAACCAGCTCTCAAAAACACATGAAAAGGACAGTATGAAGCCAATGATCTCCTAAAAGAGACTGCCCCACTATGTATTTCTGCTATTAAAGAAACCAAACAGAAAAACAAGGCACCATTAAAGAAAAAACATTTTTTAATTTTACAATACAGTATGGTTTTATGTCAGATTGCAGTCCAAGTTTTTATACTACTCATTTATTTTTACTAAATACTGTATATTTGAAAAGCATGTTTAAGATGATGCATTCCTTAATTTTCCCACCGTAGAATATAATTTGCAATGATGCATTCATACATTTAGAATGCTTTTTAAGGTCTAATCTGGAAGTAAAAGCTAGCTTTGTACATATTCACTATCTAATATTATCCATGCAAAGGGGACTTGTCTGAGACCAGCAAATAAACCTAAAGGTAAAAAACTGCTCCCTTCAGGATGCATCCTGTTGTTAAAAAGTCATAGTTTGTGTAATAAAGTACTAAATGTCTTTAACCTTTGGTGTAAATATTTTAAGTTATATTTCTTGTTTCTGATAATTAGACTTGTTGTGCAAGAGCGACAACTAGTTAGAAAAATCTCATTCACGCTTACCACTCTACCCTAGCTGAAACCAGGGCACCATCCATACTGCTTTTAGAATGAATGATAAGGCTTTTAACTGTCTTCAGCTGAGAAATACCATTCAAAACAGAAAACATTTTTATACATGGACATTTTAATGAATCACTGAAATCACTATTTGGAAGACTACTGACAGAAATAATCCCATTGAATTCCAGGAGATCTACTCTTCCAAGTACACAGTAACCCCAGTACAGGCTGGAGGTACAATACAGCAGGGAAGAAACAGTCTAGCAGGTTCCTGGAGGGTTTGGAAGACAACTTCCTGACCCAGCTGGTGAATGAACCCACAAGGGATGGTGTCCTGCTGGACTTGTTGCTTGTCAATAGAGAAGACCTGGTGGGGGATGTGAAGGTTGGAGGATGCCTGGGGCATAGTGATCATGAGCTTATAGAATTCTTAGTACTGGGAGAAGTAAGGAAGGGAGACAGCAGAAGCACCTTAGACTTCCCTAGGGCTGACTTTGGACTGTTCAGAAAGCTGCTCAATATGATTCCATGGGAGGCAGCCCTTGAGGGCAAAGGAGCCCAAGAGGGTTGGTTGCTCCTCAAGAAGGTAATCTTGGCAGCACAAGAACAGGCTGTCCCAGTCAGACAGCAGAGGGGTCGGCGAGCTAGGAAGCCAGCCTGGCTGAGTAGAGAGATTCAGGCTGATATACGGGAAAAGAAGGAAAAATATGAGCTTTGGAAGAAGGGGCAGGTGTCTTGGGATGATTATAGGAAATCAGTGAGATCATGTAGGGAGTAAGTCAGAAGGGCTAAAGCTGATCTGGAACTCAGGCTGGCCAGTTCTGTAAAAGATAATAAAAAGTCCTTCTATAGGTATATTAATGTAAAAGGAGGGTCAAGGAGAATCTCCAGCCCTTATTGGATGCTGATGGCACATTAGTGACAAGGGATGAGGACAAGGCTGAGGTCCTTAATTCTTTCTTTGCCTCAGTCTTTAACAGTAATGAAGGATATTCCCTGAGTACTCATCCTCCAGAACTGGCTGACAGGGAGGGGAAGAATAACAAAGTTCCCATGGTTCAGGAGGAAATGATTAGCGACCTACTTGGCCAGTTAGATACCCACAAGTCAATGGGGCCAGATGGGATTCACCCAAGGGTGCTGAGAGAGCTGTCAGATGTGCTTGCCAAACCCCTTTCCATCATCTATCAGCAATCCTGGCAGACTGGGGGAGTTCCACTCGACTGGAGGCTGGCAGATGTTACACCCATATACAAGAAGGGTCGGAAGGAGGATCCAGGGAACTACAGGCCTGTCAGTCTGACCTCAGTCCCAGGGAAGATCATGGAGAGGGTCATCTTGGGAGCTATCATGCAGCACATGCACGATGGCCAGGGGATCAGGCCTAGTCAACATGGGTTTACAAAAGGTAGATCCTGTCAAACTAACCTGATCACCTTCTATGACAAGGTGACCCGCTTAATGGATGAGGGGAAGGCTGTGGGTGTGATCTACCTGGACTTTGGTAAAGCCCTCGACACAGTTTCTCACAGAATTCTGACTGAGAAACTGGCTGCCACTGGCCTGGACAGGTGGACCCTCAGCTGGGTTAAAAACTGGCTGGATGGATGGGCCCAAAGGGTGGTGGTGAATGGAACAAAATCCAGCTGGAGGCTGGTCATGAGTGGCGTCCCCCAGGGTTCAGTCCTGGGTCCAGTCTTGTTCAACATCTTTATCAATGATCTCGACGAGGGGATTGAATGCTCCCTCACTCAGTTTGCAGATGACACTAAACTAGGAGGAAGTGTTGATCTGCCTGAGGGTAGGGAGGCTCTTCAGAGGGATCTGAACAGACTGGACCGATGGGCTGAGACCAATGGGATGAAGTTTAACAAGGCCAAGTGCAGAGTGCTGCACATGGGACATAATAACCCCATGCAGCGCTACAGGCTTGGGGGAGACTGGCTGGAGAGCTGTCAGGCAGAGAAGGACCTGGGGGTGTTGGTTGACTGCAGGCTGAATATGAGTCAGCAGTGTGCCCAGGCGGCCAAGAAGGCCAATGGCATCTTGGCTTGTATCAAAAACAGTGTGGCCAGTAGGTCTAGGGAGGTGATTGTGCCCCTGTACTCGGCATTGGTGAGGCCACACCTCGAGTACTGTGTCCAGTTCTGGGCTCCTCACCACAAGAAGGACGTGGAGGTCCTGGAGCGAGTCCAGAGAAGGGCAACTAGGCTGCTGAAGGGCAAATCCTATGAGGAGCGGCTGAGGGAGCTGGGGCTGTTTAGCCTGGAGAAGAGGAGGCTGAGGGGAGACCTTCTCCCCACCTACAACTACCTGAAGGGAGGTTATAGAGAGGTAGGTGATGGTCTCTTCAGCCAGGTGACAGGTGATAGGACAAGGGGGAATGGCATGAAGCTGTGCCAGGGCAGGTTTAGATTGGATGTTAGGAAAAAACTTTTTACTGAAAGAGTTGTCAGGGCCTGGAACAGGCTGCCCAGGGAGGTGGTCGAGTCACCTTCCCTGGATGTGTTCAAAAAAAGGGTAGATGAAGTACTTAGGGATATGGTTTAGTTTAGGATGGGAATGGTTGGACTTGATGATCTTCAAAGGTCTTTTCCAACCTTATTATTCTGTGATTCTGTGAATCTGTAATTAGGTCCTCTGTGATCCTTCCCAATATTACCTAGAGGCTAAAGCATAGCATTTCCCCATCAGGATTCTCCATAGTTACTTCTTTCACCATTAAACAAGCTAGGTCCAGATCTGTTTGCAGGAGCTGCCTATGGTAAGCTTGTTCATGACCTGTAGCCAGGCAGTTTACAATCAGTTACCAATTTGTCATTATGTAACTATAATTTATTCCCTGGCACATCCTTAACTTTTTGCCTCTGTCCATCTGCCACCACTTTGGCAGGACTCTGACTCTTTACCCTCAAACATATGCCTAGCTGGTGCAATTACCATTTAGAAGAGCAAGTACTGAATATTTATTTTCTGACTACTATTCCATGATTATTCTGTTTAACACATGTTTTGCCACATACATGTCATGCAGCATACAATATGCCCTGCAATACTCTTTACATGGAACTCAGATAATTATGAAAGATTTGCTGCAATTGGAGTGGGAAAACAAGAATCACTGCCTTAAGACAAGCACATGAAATACACTGTCATACAATGACTTTTCTCAGAACTCTATTAGAAACTGCCATGACATAATTTCATTTTGTAATGTCCCATTTTTAAGCATCATCTCATACAAGTCTTAAAATGTGCTAATTGGAAATCCTCACTGTGTACAGAACACCGCTTTCAAAATGACAACTGTTCCTCTTTTATCAGAGTACTCAACAGCAGAAAAAATATCATTTCCAAAATTCAAAGCATTTTGATCTGGTTCTGTCAAAATGCTGTGTGTTCTCAGTTGGTAATCTCTCTTCAGTCAAAATATGACTATTTTTGTTCAGGGTGGTGGCTTTCTGAATAAGATCATCTCAAAAAGTTGGGGAGACAGAAATACTAAAAAAGAGAATAAATTAAAAAGTTACTATCGATACTTCACCACACTACCTGCCAGAAACCTTAGGGTGAACCTGTGCAAGCATTTCTATTTAGATTTAGAACATTTTAAAAAACTGTCTACTCCCAAAGAGACAAACTATGGTTTATTTCATTAACTACATATCCATTAAACACTACAATTTTTTTTTTTTTTTTTTTTTTTTTTTTAGGTAGAAGAAAGGGTATTGGTAACTAGAAATTAGCTACTAATCTGTGAGTAATAAAGGGCTGCTGTTTACCAATCTGCCTTTGCTGAAAAACTACTAGTGCCTCCCAGATTTTTTCCACAACAGACAGTTATGTCGTATAAAGTGTATTTTTCATACATTTCCCAATCACAAATCAGAGAATAAGCAAGGTTGTAAGGGACCTCTGGAGGTACCTAGTACAAATTCCACACAAACTGGGGCCAAACCCAATGTTAATCAGCTTTCTGATACCTCCCACCAACGCCTACAATATTACTTAAAAAGATAAGTTAATTTGTGTGTGTTCTGTTGATGCCTTCTACTTCAGTTTCTGCCTGGAACACTATTAGTGCCTAACAGTGAAGGCAAGCAGGCTGGCAGCTCCTCCTCACTTCCAACTCGCTACAGACATTTAGACTCCTTTTTGCAGCGAAAGCACTGGACATCTGTAGAAGCAGTAGGCAGCAAAGTGATAAAGCCAGGATTGTGCAAGTTGCCAGATGCATACAGACAAGTTGCCTGCAGCCCAAAGTGTGAGAATCAGCAGTATAAGAATCATGCTCACTTTAATCAAGGAAAGTATTAAAAGAAATACTTAAATCTAAAGTAGCTCAGTTTTGCTCAGAACAAAGCAGCAGCTTGCTAACACGACGGGTTCTCTCTTAAGTGTGCTGAATTCTCTCAAATGGAGCAGAAGACTGGCTAGTAGGTTGCTACATTCAAGACTCATGCAAAAGGTGTTACTCTCTATATCTACATGTGCCAGGATTTTTGCCCAGATGAGGAGCCAAACCCACCACTGAGTTACTGTTGCCAGGCTAGCCCAGACATTATACAAAGCAAGTTTATAAAACTCTGGCCAACCCACTGGTCTTCTCCATGCTCAGAAGAGCACAGCCCTTAACAAAGTTGCAGTGAATTCCCTGTAACCATAACAGTTAACAATCACGAATCCAAACAACACTATGAAAGTCTCTGCCTGTACTGACGCTTAGGTATGGCTGAGAAAATCAAACATTTGCAGTTGTTTCACGGTACTTCCAGTTTTCATCCCCACCACCAAATTTATTTCTCTCACTTTGGCCAAAACAGTAACTCTCAGCAATACAAAGTTTAAAATTCAGGTTTGTGTGTAATTAAACTCTTATTTCCCTACCCATCCTTACGCACCCCAAACTAGATGCCAAAAAGAGCAAGAATTATTCTTCCTTTCCAGATGATCACAAATGGACCCACCATTAAAAAATTACATTAAAAGGTACATGTTTTCACTACTGGGAATAACAGAAAGCTCTCAGAGGGACAAAGTATATCTATTAAGAAAATAATCTAGTCTTAAATATAAACTCTTGCAACACCACGTGGTTCCAGAGGTTTTTCCTCAAGGGATACTTTAGATGTCACAGTTTAAAAGAACAGCTCTCCAAGAGACCCCAGCATCTATAGCACAAGTGGCAGCAATCCCTTGCTACTACTGTGGAAGGAATGATGAAACTGGATGATCAATGTGCCATTGCATAACAAATTATGAAAGGATAGACTCAGGATGAGCTTTTATGAGATCATTTCTCACATCCTGCTCCCCAGATGCCTAATGTCTTGCCACAGGTTAGGGTTCTCTGTTGCAACAATTCAAGGTTTTTTGCAAAAACATGGTTTAAAACTGGATCAGTAAAACAATCTGGTTTAAAAAAAGTTATATGTGTATATATTGAGGGAGAGGATTTTTAGAGTACAAATCATAAACAGCATAGCTGTAATAAGGACAGAAATCTTTATCTGGCTTCATCACTGATAAATTATGACTTTGGAATGTAAGCATTAAGTTAAATGTGAAGTGAGTGTCAGAAGTGAAACCACTATTACTTAGTTCTAATGAGCTGGACCAAGCCAATCTCATCTATGCTACCAAGGTGTTACTGCTGAAAAGTCTTGCTATTTATGCTGAACAGCTGATTTACTGGAAAGCAGTTCTGCAGAGAAGGATCTGGGGTTCCTGGTGGACTCCAAGCTGAACATAAGCCAGAAGCGTGTCCTTGCAGCAGCCTGTAGAATCCTGCGTTGCATCAAGAGTGCTGCCAGCAGGTTGAGTGAAGTGATCCTTCCCCTCTGCTCAGCAATGGCGAAGGCACATCTCAAGTGCTGGGTCTACCTCTGACAGAGACATGGACACACTGGAGCGAGTCCAGTGAAGTGCCACAAAGATGATTAAGGAATAGAAGCATCTTTCATATGGGAAGAGACAGAGCTGGGACTGTTCAGCCTGAAGAAGGGGAGGGTCAGGGCTGATCTTATCAATTAGTATAAAAATACACCCCTAAAACAAAACCCACTAAAACACTACCACACAAACTGCGTCAGGAAACTTAAGTAGTTTTTGTGCTTGAAAGCTACTTGGAAACCCACAAGACTCTTCATTTTCATGATGGCTAACTTCTCACAAAGACAGTCAGAGATACCTAGCAGACATATTAGGAAGGAAAGGAAAACATAAGACTAGAATAAAAACTGTGGAGTTGCAGTAATTCTAATATAGATTAAATTCCTGTACTAAGATTTACTCTCTGCTTCAAGAATGAAGACATCTGTAATTTCACAAACAATATTTCTCTCATTATCTGATAGAATACAGCTCATCATTGATATGAAATGATTGAAGAAATAGTAATTAAGATAATTCTGAACTCATAAGCCTCCCTCCCAACACTTTCAGAGTTCATTTACTCCACGGGGCATCAAGCAAGGCTGCACTGTCACTACAGCTCTATTCAGCTGAACTTTTCAAGGTGGCAAATATGTTAGCAAATGTAGCTGTAAGTTTCAAATATGGAGATCACACTATTGCCTGTTGTAGAACACAAGAACAAAGGAAGGTTTTGCTTGAGATAACTCAACATTTATCTCCCTTTGTTTCCTATCTTAATAATGGATCTCAATTTTTATCTTAAAACTTGTTAAAATTAATACAGCTAATAAACCTGTAGTAAAGCACTACCACAAAATACATTTTCTTTCCATTACCAAAGTTTTCATCTAACTTTAGAGCAAATGAAAAGTACTGTGAGCTGGTAGAGTCCTACACCACTTTTAGCTTTATTCACAGTACCTGATATCATGTACCAATTTATTAATTTTTTTTTTTAACACCTTATGGCAAAGACCTGTTCCTGATGGGAAAATGGAAAATAGGGAAAAGGATAAAAAAAAGGTAGAGATGTCAGGGAGGTAAGGTCATTACTAACTTTATGGGCTGAACTGTGACTGAAATTAGGTACTAGCAAATATAGAAGTATTAAAATCCAATCCTAATAATAATGTATTTTGGAAATTTTCAAGAGGCAAAGATCTCTCCAAAATCTGGATTAACTGATTCTGAAAAAAGAATTAACAAAATCCCATTAATTCTTCCGCACATTTGAACAAATAAGTTCTTATATTTGATGCATTGGAGAATTTTATCTTTTCTCTTCCAATATGATTCCCTTGCACCAAAAATACAACTTTGAAATTGCTATAGTTTTAAAAATGGGAACATTTTTTAAATACAGGAAAAGTAGGCTTTCCCTCTCCATAAAAGAGCATGTCTTCATCAAATGAATAATTTAAACCCCTCAAGTCATCATATATTCCATTAATCTTTTTGTTCAATACACATATTAGCAACGAGACCTTGTTGTGAAATCTTCAGTAGAGGTCCAATTCAAACAAACAAACATGGTTTTATACTTATTTTTAAGAAATGTTGCCTCGATGAAATAGATCAGTCTTTAAAATTAAACAGCAGGTTGTAAAAAACTGCACGTACCATATTGTGAGCCTGTTTGAAATCATCACAAATACAGGTATATTCGATTTTTCATGTATAGGAGATCAAAGTGCATTACATTAGTTCAAAGACACTGCATTATTCCTCTTCCCATCTACCGTATACGATATGAATTCTTGTCATTATATCAATTTAATCCACTGCCATTTTTTAGGCTACCGTTTGTCTAACCGAATGAAGAGCAGAATAGTTGGCATTTAATGTGACTGCATCGCTTTTTCCAACCCGCCTACTTTAAAGAAAAAGTTTGTTGAGTGCACACAATTCACTTTACAGATCATTTGAAATGCATAAACAATTCCAAATGCAGAAATAACAAAAACAATAATTTGTCATTTTGAAATGCTGAAACGCTT
This sequence comes from Porphyrio hochstetteri, assembly GCA_020800305.1. Classification (NCBI taxonomy): domain Eukaryota; kingdom Metazoa; phylum Chordata; class Aves; order Gruiformes; family Rallidae; genus Porphyrio; species Porphyrio hochstetteri. Next base: position 16,170,783 of record CM036911.1, read on the forward strand.
GGAGGAAGATTTGAATACAGTACACTCTTTTGTTTGTAAGCATGGTGATTTGCCAAGCTACACCTCACACTGCACTAACCCTAGGGCATTCCAGTCACAAACACACTTTGATCTGCTGTGCTTTTGGATTCTCTCTCTGAGGGCTCTACCTTTCTTGACAATCCCAGAGGGAAAACGCAGCCTTGCATTCTTTCCCATCTACCACTCCAAAACGAACACTCCATATGCTTGCCGCTAGTTCAGCCTTGCACTGTTTTTCCACAAGCTTGTTTGTATAATAACGACAGCTGCAGCATTCTTCAGCTTGAAGTTGTGAATTGGATTTTAAAAAAAAAAAAAAAGGAAAAAATAAACTCCGAAACCTACAGAGATTGCATGACAAATGAGAACTATAGAAACAATATTACTTCTGTGTGGTCTTAGTACACACAGTGAGAAGTAAAACGCAGTCATAATTTTGTATTTGTCTATCTGGGCATCCTATTTTAAAGGGGAATAAATAGAGTTAATATTTACTTTGTGATGCTAACAGTCAAGAGCCAGATGTCAATGGGTAAGAAAGTCAAAAGTCAGTGGATAATAACCGTAGAATTAAATCTGTTTCAACTCATTGGTACTCTGCTGAGAAAGAATAAATATTGCAGAGGAGTCAACAGTGATACAAAAGTGATAGTGGTAGCAGTGTGAGGCATATTTGGTGTAAATACTTACTTAAATCTGGTTAAAAATACATTGACAACATACAGAATCAAGCAGCAGCTTGACCTGGCCCTATATAATTTAGCATGAATTCACACACTTAAGGGAAAAGGAAAGGGCGGGGGGGGGAAGCAGCAGCTCTTAGGTCTTTTGTCCATACCACTCTTCAGAGCTTATAACTGGATGTCCTTATCTGCATTCATAACTTTAGACAGAGCATTTCCAGAGCATTCTTTTGCCTTATATCACTCAAGTCTTCTACTACGATAATAAAACTAAAATTTGAGGGGACTGAACACCATACCAATGCTATTTTAATCTTTTCCCGCTACCATTTACTCACCTATTCCTTTGTGATAGTGAGGAATGGTACTACAGCAAAGGAGCAGGGAGGCAGTGGAGGGGTAAGCCAGCACTGGATTTCATCTCTGGCTAGTTCCAGACATATCTTACAATTTCTTGGTCTAGTCACATATCAGCCTTTAAATTTCTTCTTCCACAGTGAATACTAGCAGAAAATACAACAGTGACAAGGGAAGAAATACCAAGGATGTTATTTTTCATGTTCACTAAGAAAACCTTGAATAAGATGCTCCATGGTCCCATAAGTATGCAAGAAGTTGCTTAGTAAACACTAAAAATAGATTACAATCAACGCTTTTTTCATGCATCTGGCAATTTGTCTTTTGGCACATAAAGCCAATTTATGCTTCACGCCATTTCCACTAACCATTGATAAATAAAATATCGTGCAAATGAAGCTTTATAATAGATGCTTCACAAAATTCTTCCATCTGCCGAAATACCTTTAAAAAAAATCCCAAGAAACTAACCAACAAACCAAAAAGCAAACCACCACAACAACTAGATATACTTAAATTCCAAGGCGGGGCATAATTTTTGAGCCATACTTTTGGTACCATTTCTGGAAAAAATCTCTAGTCTTAAGACTTCAATGTATTGATTCACTGAACATATATTTGAATACAAATATATCTAGATTATATGCAATTCTGTACAAATGCAAAATGAGCACCTTTCCATATACGGTTGCTTCATATCCTCTCTCTAAGCATTTCATAAAGATATGAAAAATCAAAACATTATATTCAAACTAGCATTTATGAACATTCACGATGAAAAGTAGTTGCAGATAAAATGCTAAGTTTAATTTTCCAAAATCTAAGAGCAGCCACTTTGCTTCCTCGTCTCAGTTTGCAATCCACATAATTAGATTCTTTATTTAAAAGCGATCATGTAAAATGCACCAATACTCCCATCTATAATAGCATTAGCAGCATAACTTTACTAACATTGACATAAATTAATATGTTCAGTTTTTAATACTATCTAATGGAAGAGATGCAAAGCAGGAAGAAAACCCACCTCTCCAACATACCAGGAAGAAAAATCGAACACATGAAAATTGAAAAACGCAAGATGCCAAAAGAGATTCTTCAATGTCTCAGCCATTTACTGTAGAGATCTTTTCTCATTTGCTGATGTCTTTGGCAGACCTGGTTTTGTCACCAGTCACTCTGGACTTTGTTTAATTATGCAGTACACCAACAGAAATTTTCTTTCTGATTGCATAAATTACAGGGCTTTGACACCAATCTCAATAGGGGCTGCTAGAACAATACAGTGAGAGCTATTGACTCCATCTCTCAAGTCCACAAGGTGTATCATTTAGCCAAGAGTGATAATTAGATACAGAATATACTGAAAACTGTCAATAGGCATGTCAATAGGAGGACTCTTAGCATCTAGCATCCAGTGAATCAATGGTGTTTTTCAGCTATAAAATCAAGAAAATGATAGCTTTCAAATGAATGGTGGAAAGGAAACATGAGGCTCCTTAGGGAGGAATAAAACAGCTCAATTTTCCCTCACTGAGTGGCTCTCCAACTGCCTCACTCAATGGAAAAGGTCACAGAACATTACAGCAAAATATCTCTGAAACAAGATGTACAACAACGCTGGGACATGACATGAAGTACAAGCACACTACAAAGGCCCGTATATCTCTGACCTGACAGAATTAAAGCATGGGTCAGCAGATGTCAGACAAGACAGGAACTGAAAGACAATGATTGATCGGTGTAGAAGAAAATATGACTGCTCATTCATATCAAATATGTATGTATGCATGAACATGATTATATGTACAGTGTGCCCCCTCCCCTCACAACAGCTTTTAAAGCCATATAGTCTGTCTGTCTTTTTTTAATGTATATAACTTCAAGCTGAAGTCCAAGAAAGACATAAAGCTGATTTTTTTGATACATAACTTTTTGTTGACATATTCCTACCAAAAGTTGTACCAGAACAAAACTGATCATGAAATACCACTTGCACATATTTTTTTAAGCAAAAAGAGATAATGGAACAGCACAGTTAAGTACAGTTTGGAATACAGAAGGAGTGGCAATAGGAAGCCATTTCCCATTTACTCTGAATTCTTTCAACAAAATGTTTTAATTGGCACAGAGAGAACAACACAAAGCCTGCTCCGAGAAGTGGCACATGTCCTACAAAGCCTGGTTTCCAACTGCATCTGTGAAGTAATCTTAGCTTCTGAAACATGGTTAGTTGAAATGGTTAAAAATGAAACTGTAAACAAGAAGGAACTACAGTGCTGATAGGACATGGGACAGGAATCAGAACCAACCCACACCACTGAAGAGTTTCAAAGATGCCACAAATAGTTGTATTTTCCCTTGAACCATAAAGGAAACTGTATTTTAAAAGGTAGCTGTTTAGTAGGTGCACAGCCAAGACTTTATGTGATAGCTATCTTTGGACATCCAACACATTGTTTACTCCAGGAAATCTTGCTATGAGAGTACAAATGTCCCCTGAGAAGCAACTGCAAAGTGGCCTTGTGGCGTTCCATGCTTCTCAACTCTTCACTAATTACCAGATCGGTTTCTTTGGTAACTGGCAGCCATGCAAGGTGATTCCCAGACCTGAAAGTCAAGCTCAATTTTTACCTGGTCCCACATCAGCTAAAGTATAAGACCACTCATAATTTAGCTTTGACTCTAGCTAACGCTCATGTGCATGTTTGAGCTCCAGAGACCTACAAGGATTTGAAAGCAGTCACACCAGCTTCCCACTAAAGCACAGGGAAATGTACATGACTGAAAGAGGGGGTGGATCGGTTGAGTAAGAAGCTGCCATCTTTATATTCACTTCTTCATAAGCCGTCTTTAAATATCAGTGTGTTTGTTTCAGTATCTGAACCAGAAGAATACAAAACATGAAGCAATCTTAACTCTTGTTGACAGAACATAACGTAGGTTTAACTTCTGCCTTTCTTTATTTGGAAGTTCTAGCACTGAATAAAAGATTAACTTTTTTCCCCTCCCTCAACAAATTGCTATGTGAGAAATTTTAGTTCAGTGTCAGAGATGAAGTGTTTTATCCTAGAGGTGCTAGAGCAGGGGAGAGAATGCCACCAACAGTAGCAATAGCATTTTACAGCCAGGAAAAAGAGAGTTAGAATTGCTCTTTTACATGATCAGTATTCAAGAGATCCTGTCATAGACAAAATGAGATCACCCCTCATCTGCTGAAAATACAACTTTAAGCATAAACTCTTTGAATGGTTTCGATTACTTCATTCCAGCAAGCTAACAAGCCTTCCTTATGACATTAGGCTAGCCAACACAATCACCCTAGGAATCAAAAAAAGGACAACTGAGCATTGACACAGAATGTAAGCTCAGTTAAACATCTATTATTAAGTATAAAAGGACAAGATTTTCCTGTAATGTAGGTAATTTATAAACTCTCCCCTTGACCAAGACTTACAAATCATTTTCAAAACACATGGCCACATGTTACAGAAATGGAGCTATATGGATTTAATTTATTTTTAACATTTGTACACTGACCTCTAAAAAATACTAACAGCCTAAAAAGATAAACAAGCTGGCGATCCTACATATTCTATCAGTATGAGTAATCGTGGGTAAGAGATGTTCCAAGAAAGGAGAGAAAATTCAAACCCCAAACCAGAAAATTAAAAAAAGAATCACAACTGCATCATGTAGGAAGAACCATCTGTGTTTTTTAAACACTCTCCCAGAACAGCGCATGTCATGTAATCGGTTTTCATGGATTTTAAAACCACAGATTTTTTTTTTCTTCTTTCTAAATGGTTAAATCTACAATTCTCCAAGTAGTCCTTTTAAGATTATCAACACAGACGCTGTTTTTAACAAAACACATTTAATTGCCAAGGCTATGGAAAAGCAGTTATGTTTCACACACTATAAAATGAGCAAGGGTGTAGATCAAAGGATTTGAAGAGCACCTGCTACAGAAGCTAGATTGTTAGCAAGGCACAGAAAGCTACCAGAATTCAAAGAACAGCTACAGGGAGGCAGTATTTTTTCGTTAGTATATACTTATGAATTTCCTCCTCTTCCCCAACATTATATTCCTAGTCTCACACCTCAGTTTACCTTTTCCAATAACTTTTTGCAGAACTGTGTTATAAACTCCATTCCTGGAATAACCCAGATTTTACAAAGCCTTTTGTTGTTAAGTTATAGCATTATGTTAGTCAGAGAAAATTCTTGCATTTTGCAGTGGTATGCCCATGGCTCAGAAGACAATACAGCCCACTTCCTTACCGCCCTCCAAAAATAAAACTGAATGAAATAAACCCAACTTTGCAACATGGGATCTATTATCTAGAGGTAACATCTTTTCCTCAAAATAGCCCTCAGAGAGAAAATTCCTCCATTGCTGAGATTAACTGGAGGCCAGTGACAAGCCTTTGTAAAGCACAACTGGTGAAACCATAGCATTACTCTTCCTGTTACTTTTTGTTGTACCTTTTTATGTCAGTAGAAGACAAAATTAAAGAACATTATAAACAAGTATCTCAGCATTTTTGAGTTGAGGATGGTTAAATAAATGTTTAGTTTAATTTAGTTTTTCAGATGCTCATAATTGTCTAAAAACTTATGTCACATCTACACCAAATGGGGAAAACTGGCAGTTCCTACAGTCTCCTCTCCACTGTGAGAGATCTGCTGAAAGACACTTGATCAATGCAAAGGCATGTTTCATGACAGTTACCAAATAAAGCAACAGCAGTTTCAAAAATCAAAGAATGTTCCTTTGGGATAGCATTATTTGCATGTTCATAATGAATACTTAACTACACATCTGTGCAACCCTTTAGGTTTTTTGGTAGGAAGTGCTCTTTTAAGAGGACTTTGCCAACTTCCAGCAAACACTCACTCAGCCTTTGTTGGCCTGAATAAAAGGAAGCTTATCAGTTAGCTTTCAACCTCATATTCAATATTTTATAAAAAGCCATGTGATGAATTAGTGATTGGTGACCAGATTGTTAGGCCAGGAACTGCCTTAAAATCAGACATTATTGCTGAACAGGAATTTTGATTAGTTTATTGCTTATAATTAATCTGTTAAAAAAATGAAGTATTCAAATTTCATATTACATATACTGCTAATCTTAAATCAGGTTGACTTATTCTGAAAACTGTTCTCTATTTTTTTAATAAAAATATGATTATCAGTTAATAAAAGAACAATGATGACTATAACAGAGACACATACAAACACACTTATCTCCTGATATGGCACCTACAATCACTATGTTAAAAAATATTCAGAGAAAGGATGGTGTAAGAAAATTCCCACTATTTAAATCTGTCACAACTCAGATTTTTACATTGGTTTAAAATACAAAAATTTTGCTTTGAAGTGTATGATGATATTACATTCACCATATGCCCAAATTTTGCCTTACCATACAGACACCTAAACATACATGTACATTCATGTTCTAAAGAAGCAAGAAATGGGAATGTAAAGATTCCAATAAAGAATGCTTTTGTTCTACACAAAACTATCATCTGTATTTAAAGTTACCATCTGTTTTTCTTGCTAATGTGTAAAAGACAATGCCATGAAGACATGGGCAAGTTTGCAAATGCAAACTACTAGCGTTGTATAATTACTATTTTCTTTTGCATATGACACACCAAAACAATCTTAGTTTATTATTTATTATATTTTATAATTACAAATTTTAATTCCAGCTAAGGTGACTCTGGGCTTCTATGAAGAGAAAATGAACAAATAGTTTGTTCTTCTTCAAAAGAAATTCTCACAATAATATGAAAATTATCAAGGAAAGAACTGTTATGTTGATAAAGCAGCATGTTGGATAAAACATGTAACTGTGGAAATAAAACATATTTAACCTTCTTTTCTAAAAGAAAGATATAGTAATACAAACATTTCTATGAAAAAAGTATTAAAGATGTTAGTATTAAAACTGAAAACCTTTATCAGACTTCATTATGTTTTGCATGCAGCAAAAGCAGTCTAAGGATTTATAGTTTTTATAGGCTGCTACAGACGCAACATTAAAAACTTTTAAACAGAATTTATTGTCTTCATTCCATAAAGTTAATTATGGTCAGGAAATCTAACAATTATCATTTCTTGTTGAGGATCCACTGAGGATCCCCAAGGGTCATGTCAAACTGGGCTACCTACAGCTGCTTTTCCCAGGTAAACTGATAAGGGCAGGGTCATCTTAGAAGGGACACCTTCAGCAGCAGAAGTAGCTCATTTCCTCTTAAGATACATTTATCCATAATTCAAAATATATTTAGATCCATACAGTTTCAAATACAGGGCATATTAAAAGAACTAGAGATACATGGATTTGCTACAAGAAGATACATTCATTTTCAGATGTAGCTTACAGCAGAGTTGATCAAACCTCCCACAAAAAAAACCAACAAAGTCCACACTTGAGAGGTAGAAAGGAAAACCATCACCACTGTGACCAGAAGATATTCATACTAAGCCAAAAATCACACATATTAGTATGAAGGTCAGACCAGAAGAGCCAACCCCAAGAGAAACATTTAAGAAGAGTAGGAGAAACAAAAAGCAGGCAGAGTGGGTACAGTCACTCCCCAGAAGATTAGGCATGCACACACACAGCTGCAGTGCTGCTGCTCCTGGTACATAGGGGTGAACAGCCATTCCACCAAGAGGCACGACAGACAAAAATATAATCCATTCAGATTGGATAAGCAGCAATATGAACAGAGTAGAGACATTAAAAGATTGTTTCTAAATACATAAACAATAAAGACATCCCAAGGTTCTTACCAAATGACTGTTCTCATCACCATTCATGACAGAATGTAGTTTTAGTGCTGGGCTCTGTTACCCTATCCTTGCATGCAGCTCTCAAAGTTGTGAAGATGCACCAGCATCTGAAGGAAGAATTTGTCTCATACAAAAGCACAGTAACTTAAAAGGCTTTACTACAGACACAGATGTCAGCAGAGAAGGAGCTCAATGAGCTCCCTCTACCTCTCCATTGTCACTGGCTACTGGTCTTATTCTTACATTGCAGTCAAGTTGCTGTGCAATACTCTCTGCCCAATCATCTGCACCATTTATTAATCATCCCATTCCATTTATTTTGAAATGTTTTTTTACTTCAGGTTCTTTGCCTCTAAAAGACAAACTATTCAGTAACTTCCTTGTTTTAAATGGCTAATGGCAATATACCCCCAAAGAATAACAGCAAATGCTTTATAAAGGCAGGGTAGATTACACAAATTCCATGGCAAAACTGAACAGGAAGGATGAAGAGAGTAACAGAATAAAGGAAGTATCTTTAACACTGTCTTTCACTTCTTTTCAAATTAGGAAGACAGACTTGCAGTAGCAGGACCAGAAGAAAGAAGCTGTAGAAAGCCTTGGATTAATATCAAGAAGCCTTAAGTTTTATATTTTGTCATAGAGCTCTCTTTGTTGATTCTAGATAAAGACAAATGCCCAATAATAGAGAAATGATAGGATTAATAGCTTGAGCAAAACTTAGCAGGTTACTGGCAAGAGCAGCTGTTAGTTAAAAAGACAAACACAGTAACTGACAGAGTATAAAAAAGTCTATGGAATTTAAATATGTTGGCACTCTAGTAACTATTGCATTGTTTGCTGAAGATGAAATAAAATCTTAGATAAAGTTTGGTATATCAAAATTCTATTGTAGGCACGTAAACAAAGCTAAACCTCAGAATAATAAGATTGCTGCTGTCGTCATTTGGATCAGCAGTTTAGTCAACAGCAAGATCTGCAGCCAAACTGCATGCTTTTGACTTACAACACCAAACAGTACGAGGACACAAAGGTTATGCACTTGGATAGGATCAAAAGACCAAGCTTTTACCACACATGCTAAGGTGGCCCAAAAGAATACAGTGAGGAACAACATGGAAAATTGGCTTCAAGAGTCATTTTGCAACTACTTACTTATTCAGTGACAATTAGTCCAAACTGCATTTAACTAGATCAGGCTTGCAAAAGCCCCCTAAACCCACCCCCTACATAAATGAAGCAACATCACAAACAGAATGGATTCTCTCCAGCCAAGTTCATAATCCAGCAAATCCCCTAATCACTTGTATATAAACAGATCCTAAAACAAATACAGAAACTGAAAAAAAATCAAGTGCACAGGAATGACTTGTCAAGTCTCAAAGAATATGCCTAACAAATTTACAACTTCAAGTGATGCCTGTGCATTTACTTGATAATGAATCCACACCTGATTTTGCTACTTCTGTGCACTGATTGGACTATTTGGATAGTTGAGAACACATTGCCAGGAATGAGGCAGTTGTACATATTGATGTCATCTACCTTGATTTCAGCAAAGCTGAGAGGGTATGGATGAGTGGACAGTGAGGTGAGTTGAGAACTGGCTGTCAGACCGGGCTCAGAGGGTCATGATCAGCGGAGCAGAGTCTGACTGGAGGCCTGTGACTAGCGGTGTTCCCCAGGGCTCGGTGTTGGGTCCAGTCCTGTTTAATATCTTCATCGACGACCTTGATGAGGGAATAGCATCCACCCTCAGCAAGTACGCCGATGATACAAAGCTGGGAGGGGTGGCTGACACGCAGGAACACTGCGCTGCCATCCAGAGAGACCTGGACAGGCTGGAGAGCTGGGCAGGGAGAAACCAGATGAGGTTCAACAAAAGCAAGTGTAAAGTCTTGCACCTGGGGAGGAATAAGGCCCTGTATCGGTACAGGCTGGGGGATGACCTGCTGGAGAAGAGCTCTGTGGAGAAGGACCTGGGGGTCCTGGTGGATGACATGTTGGCCGTGAGCCAGCAGTGTGCCTTGGTGGCTAAGAGAGCCAATGGGATCCTGGGATGCATTAGGAGAAGTGTGGCCAGCAGGTCTAAGGAGGTGATCCTCCCCCTCTACTCTGCCCTGGTCAGGCCCCACCTGGAGTATTGTGTCCAGTTCTGGGCTCCCTGGTATAAAAAAAGACAGGGATCTCCTGGGGAGAGTCCAGAGAAGGGCTACGAAGATGATTAAGGGCCTGGAACAGCTCCCGTATGAGGAAAGGCTGAGTGAGCTGGGACTGTTCAGCCTGGAGAAAAGAAGACTGAGGGGGGACCTAATTAATGTTTATAAATATCTTAAGTATGGGATGCAGGGGGAAATGGCCAACCCCTTTTCAGTCATCTGTGGAGATAGGACAAGGGGCAATGGCTGTAAACTGGAGCACAGGAAGTTCCGCACCAACATGCGGAAGAACTTTTCCCCAGTGAGGGTGACAGAGCCCTGGGACAGGCTGCCCAGGGAGGTGGTGGAGTCTCCTTCTCTGGAGATATTCAAGACTCGTCTGGACGCCTCTCTGTGCAATATGAGCTAGGGAGCTGCTTTGGCAGGGGGGTTGGACCCGATGATCTCTCAAGGTCCCTTCCAACTCCTATGATTCTATGATGTACACACCATTCCTACCTAGCCAGATGTCTACCTAGTTATCCAAGAATGCTAGTTGGGAATACCTCTGAGAAATGTAAATGTTACAATTTAAATAGGTCAACAATGTCCTTTTAAACAATTTATTTGATATATCAGGTAGACAGACAGTGCATGAAGACACATAAAGTACATTTTCAAACACTTTGAAGCCTAATCAATAAAATTAGGTTTTCAAATGAGGAGTGGGGGGAGGAGGGGAAAAAGAGAACTTGTTTGATTGTATTTCTCAGTCCTGCTGGCTCAAATCCTGTACTAGGTGTTGGGGGAAGACAGAATTGCAGTGGCAATTCACATTATTTATAAAATGCTTTATTTAGACTAATAATAAAAAGCTGAAAACTGATTGATAAGCCTTACAAGATACAGATATCTCCAAAACAGGTCTCTGCTGTGTGTGTGAGTGTATATGTATTCGGGTTTTTTTCATTGAATAAGTCCTCACAGACAAGTGTCAACCAGCTGATCATTATGGGCCTCTGGGGACAGGGTAGAGGTGGGGAGGTGTGCATCTGGGTGTTACTTCACAAGTTTCTAAATATCCACTCCAAAAATAAAAACTAATCTGAAGACAGCAGAAAAAAGCAACTAAGTGATGTTTTGAAATGTACCCAGAGTAGGGAACATTTCCTAGCATCAAAAACAATTTCTCATAGTGACCCTAAACTGATATTTATGAGGAGATTTCTAAAGCACAAAAAATAGCCATGTGCAATTTGCATCTTTTAAAGTCTCCCTCACTCCACTGCTTTAATTGAAACTAGTAGTAGGAATAGGTGCTGAAATACTTCTACTATTAATAGGAGCAGCACATGCTGGGCAACATCACAGAAATATAGTTTTGTATGTCCAAGACGCTTCTGAAAACAAAAGAACCCCCTCCCTCCCCAAAAGTCACTACATAAAAGGCAGTGAAATTAAAGCAGACAAACTGACAGAGAATTCACTTTACTGTGACAATAAAACCTCCAATATATGAGATTTTCCAATACTTTGGGAAATTACCTCTACTGTTATTTTTGAAGCAGATAACATGATTAAAATCTCAAGGTTGTATTTCTAAACCACAGTCCTGATTTTTGTCTTTCAAATCAAAAGCTTCTGCAAATCTATCTAAATGATACAGCTTCCTCCTAATTCCTTTACTATTTCTCTTGCAGCTCATAAAATCTGTTACGTGTTCAACTTGTGAATTTAATTTACATGGTAATTGGCAATAACAATAATACTTCATCATCAGATTAATATAGGCTAAGATCCTATGTTATTTTTTCACTTTTTCATGGAAACTCCAAGACTAAGGACACAGCTAAAATATTATATATTAATTTCAATATAGCTAATACCCCCCAAAATCCCACCAATTTACTTTTCACTGACAATGTTAAAAGAAATGATTTATGCAGATCAATCACCTAAGCTCATCAAGTCATTCACTGACAGGCAGCCTTCATCATTGCTATTTAAAAGGCACTGCTGACAGAAAAGACCGACTCTTTGATTAAGGGCTCTGTCTGGCTAACCTTTTATTTGAAGAATGATTGCTGCTGAGTGACAAATACTTTCCCATTCATTTCAAGGAAAAGATATTGACATTCAAATTCTTGATGTCTACACTGAGCAGATGCCACTGTTGGCAAGTGGCTTGATAGCAACAGCAGGTACACTACTACTCTGGGGGGCGAAAAACAGCACCACTGGCTCAAGTTAAAGGCTCTCAACAAGTGAAAGCTACAGATCTCTCAGCCAAATCCTCTCTCTTCAACAGTTATCATCAAAGAACATCTGTTTGTTGTTTCTCCCCAGTCCTCCTCTTGAAAGTGTCCTAGCCTCACCTTGACCCCACTTTCAATTGTATTGGATGTTATTACTAAAAATAAAGAGAACTCAGTAGTGAAGTGACCCTTTGCTTGAGAAGGGCGTCCTCCCTTACACAACATCCCCAAACACCAGGCAGGGAAATCCCAAAGCAAGGGCTGTCGCTTCCGTACTAATGTGATTTCTGTTGACAGTAATGTAAAATGGAAGTTGCATTTGCAGTATCACATACAAAATCAAAGCCAATATGTTTGTTACTTTAAGCTGATCCTGCTGTCACTTTCTACTTTATTACTTTATAAAAAATAAAAAGGGAGGAGAGAAGGAAAGAGATGAAAGCTGGTCAAAAGGAACCAGATAACGTACAAAAAGCAGTGAACACTCAGTTCCTGTGCTGATGAGAATCTACATCTATAAGCGTAATAAAAACCTAACTGTTTCTTATTTTTCAAATAAAAATGTTTTAAAATATTAAGAAATCAAGAAACATACACTATTGTCACAGTTCAAATTTAGTTTTTTCAGAAATAAACCCCCACACTGAAAGTTACTTCTTTACTTGCACATCTCACAGATCTTAATCAGATTCAGCACACAGATGCATACTACTCTAACAAATGCTTTTTGATGCTATTGATGAGTTTCCCAACTTCTCTGTTAGAAGCAGCAATGCATACAGTGATCAGACACAGCTAATAAACTAATATGAACAGTCGTCCCTAGCAGTCCAGCATACCTCACAAAAATTATTTGCCCAGGGTGCAACATTGGGGATTAATATTCTCTTTCATAATGTATCTTAAAGTTTTTCTCTGATACTAAGCCTCAAATTACTCATTCTGTTTATCATTGTATTAGGGAGCCATATTAAACAGTCCAAAAAGAAAGATAATTCACAACAACAAAGGCATCTCTTTGGGAGTTTTCTAATTGGGTAGCTAACCTCTATCATATCACCTCATGAAAAATATGCCATTCAGCAAGGCAGAAGACTCATGGAGCACAAATGTAACTGTTGGAGAAAAACAGGGTTTGGAATAGGTCTCCTTCCTTTTCCTACTGTCAAAATATGATTTGGTCCCTAGCTCCTTCATGTTTCTGAAACCCACAGCAGAACATCAGTAACAATAGAAATGGAAGTCACAGAATTTTAGAGGTTGTAAGGGACCTTAAGAGATCATCAAGTCCAACCCCCAGGAAGGAAAACAAGGAACTGAAAATTCAGAGAGTGAACAGCACTACAGAGTCAAAAGGGAAGTCTCATTTTGCCTCTCCATACTAGAACAGAAGCACTATTCCCTTATGAAGATGTTTGGCAAAGGTGGGGATGGGTATTTATTTACAGCATATCTGTAATATCATCAAGATGATAATTATCATCTAACATTTCATATTTAGTTGCTGATTCAGCGAATACCATGGTTGTGAGAAAGGCTCTTATTACTAAGAACAAAGCCAACACACTTACTAACTTCCAAAGGCACTGTTAGTTGTTTTGCTTTTTTTAAATTTTTTGTCCTTACTATTCGGAAAAATCTAAAATTAAGTGCTAAAAATCATGGGGGGCAGGGTGTGGGGGGGTGTGCGCGCAGTGTGTGTAATCTGTAACCACCATGGCTCTTTGGCCAAAGATGTGATTCACTCAGTCTTTCCATGCCACACCACATGAAATTAAAACGGAAGAACAATAGAGCAAAAGCCTCTGTAGCCCAGAAGTAGCCAAAAGAGTATGTCCAGGAAAGAATAGACTGGATGTTAGGAAAAGGTTTTTTACTGAAAGAGTTGTCAGGGCCTGGAACAGGCTGCCCAGGGAGGGGGTTGAGTCACCTTCCCTGGATGTGTTCAAAAAAAGGGTAGATGAAGTACTTAGGGATATGGTTTAGTTTAGGATGTGAATGGTTGGACTTGATGATCTTAAAGGTCTTTTCCAACCTTGTTATTCTGTGATTCTGTGAATACAGGAAGAGGGCAACCAACTATGATGCTCCCTACTACAATGCTACACCAGTTTTCACCACTTTCAGCCTAAGACCTTTCCCAAACCCAGTACAGTTTGTATACTTAACTCTCAACAGATGTTACCTGAAAAACTTAGCCCAGCCTCATCTTCAAATTAGGCAAACTCCTAGCATTCACCACAGCACATCACTCCCTTTTGCTCATAGTCCCCTCTCTCTACTACTGCTCTTCCTTCTAGGTAAAGGGACTGAACAGTTTGTCCCCCCTTCTCAACACTGGCTGTGATTTCATAGACTTATGTTTCACAGTCAGTGGGAGTCTTCTGTATTGCTTTATTTGTTAAAAAATCATGACAAAGCTTAGTATTACTGAGGACATCCTCCTGAGAAGTCCTCCAGACCACATATCATTTCCAATACCAAAATACTGAATTTATGACATTAAAAGGAAAGCATCAACTGCATTTAGAATTTGACATAGCCATATATCAAATTATTCATAAAATCACTGCCATAAACTTGCTCTCAACAGCATGAAAAGGAACATATTAAGATAAACATGAAACATTCCCTGTCTGTAAGCAGCAAGAAATAAGTAAGATGGGCCCCCAGGACCAAAAAAGAACACAAGAGGTACTAAAAACATTAGTAAGAAGAAACTGAAAACTGGCTTATGGACAAACATAAGTCACTGAACAAGAAATATTTATCTGATCCGTAGTGCCAAAATTAAGTGATGTCATTCTTGCAGCTGGGTTGCACTACTGCCTTGATTACCATTAACACTTGATGCTCTAGAAAAAATGCTAGTGCAAAGCAATCTCATTGTCATAAAGACCCTATGTTGATACAATCATTCTGAAAAATGTATGTTTAGGTACAGATAGCGGAGACATGACATCTTTTGTTTCCTGGAATGCCTGAAGCATCCAAGTGAACACAAATATGCAATAAAAAATGGCTGAGCAGGACCTCAGTTATTACTCCCCTGAGTTTGCTACTTGCCTTTAAAAGAATGCACTGAGGATCATGTATTCTTAATGTCCCTTAATTATGACTTCATAGGTAAAAAGGTATGAAGAAACCAAAAACCTATTTCCTCTTGCCTTGCTAGGAATGTTCTCCAGAGACAGCCATAACGTGGGACACATGGAAACCTAAACTAATTTGGAGTCACTTGCCTATGCCAATAAAAAAATTAAATTTAAAAAAAGAAGAGGAGAAAAAAGCAGGCCTTGTACTGCAGTATCTTAAACTTCACATGCAGTCATCGGTAATGAAAAAATTATGATTGCGTTTATGTATCAAAAAGTGCAGACCTGTGGTGCTTACCATTATTTAATAAACTACTTTATCACACTCTCTGGCTTTTTCCATTTTAAATAAAGATTAATCTGTGATAGAACTCTAAGGCTCTTGCTGTAATCAAAAGAAAAAGTGCTTTCAGGTTTTCATTGACTTCCCTGCATGCTCTAGTAGTATCTTTTTTTTCCTTAAGCATATTTGAATGAACTATTTGAATATGTTTATTCTTTCATCTCTACAGCTTTGAAAACTTCACACTCTGTATCTGATCTACAACAAAGCAATAAGGACTGCAGAGGTTGACAGTATGGACATAATTAAAGACTACCATCAATAAACTGCTATGTTGAACAATACTGACTTATAATGTGCTCCAAGATCAACCATTTACATTTAAAACTACTTCACTGAGAGGTCTAAAAAGGAGCAGCTCAGATGTTTTCCTAAGAGATCCACAGAAAGACAAATGAACTTCTATATAACTCAGTAAGTAATGCTAAAAGATTCCTGGTCTTTAGCAGAAGATTTAAGTTTACATACTGGATACACAAGTAAAAATGTAAGCAATACTTGGTAGATGTCATCTCCATATAAAGATCAAGAGAAGAAAATCAAATCTACATTTATTGTATTTACATAATCAGTAAAGTATCATCAGATGGAGTCTGACATAATTCACATGATACATGTACTTAAATACTTATGTAGATCATGTGACTAATCTAGACAATCTAACATATCTGACAATTAAGACTTACTTGGGTGATGCTATCAAAACTTTGAGAAAGACTAAAGATTATTTAGTGCTGCAAGATTACTGGAACAATCTTTCTGACTTGAAATTTACCATAGTGTCTTTTCCAAAAAGGCAATGAGTACAGTGATATACTAACACATGATATCCTCTGTCACAGACAAGAAAACAAACCTGAAAAGACAGAGAAAATGCAAAAGCTAAACTAAATCTTAAGTTTGCATTCTAGTAAGCATATATTTTTGTACAATGATATAAATAACATGCACACTGACATACTGTTCAAAACTACAAAAAAAAGCATCCAAACATTAATACTCTAGACAAACCAGTGTGCTTCTCTTGTACTTTTCAGCATGAAGTAGATGAAAATGTCCTGAAGAGTCACACACACACACATACTCAGAGTGTACTCTGGAAGTCCTTAACTTAAGTCATTCAAAATTACTGCACACAAACACTTGGGATAAAGCTTATACTGAAGTGAAGATCACAGTAGCGTGTTCTTAATGTTACTTTTAAACAGGTAAGTTACGATGGTTCTATTCCTTTCTGACTACGCATATGTTAACATCTGCTTCTGGGGAGCAAACACTAGAGAAGTGGCTTCACTTTGGAAATCAATTACACCAGCTCATACAACTCACTAACTCAGTAATGTCAGTGAACATATTCTGTTCATTTTTATGGCACTGATTAATTAGGCAAGATACTGTTTTGTGTCTGCAACCTGCTCATCTTTTGTTTTGTTCTCAGTCATTCAAAAACCACACGCGAGTTCAGGATGAGGTCAGTCACATCACAAATATAGGTGATGCTGCATCTGAACACTCTTTTGTTTATTTTTAAAGTGGGACTTAATAGCCTTTGTAGTTCAGATGCCTTTACAGTTCACCTGAAATCCAACTGTACCATTAAGTACTGAGGATTTTGACCAATTCACTCAAGCAGCATGGTTCTTTATAGAAATCAAGAATCCTAGAAGATGTTTAGAACATGGAACATTAATGCTTCATATGACAAAGTGTCTGCATGGAAACTTAGAAACTTTCTTGAGGCCCATACTCTGTGCTGAAGTCAAAAAGGAAGTTTCTTTCACCAGCTCACTTTATTTCTCTTCTCACACTCCTGATAGTCCCACTTTGGTATGGTACCAACACAGGAACAATGTGACACAAGAAAACCAAGGATGGAGATAGGAATACACAGCCAAGGGAAAGTCAGGTGACCCATTTTGGTGACAGCGAAATACTGGTGCCAAATTAACACATCAGCAAAATATCTTGAAAGATTTTGCCATTTTCTGTTACTGCTACCTAGCAGAAGGAATCAAAAAAGGATAGATATTATATAGCATTGCTGTTCATCGTTCCTGTATTATTCATTCCGTAACATATTCTGGTTTTCATCTTTTTAAGTGTGTCCTGTGTACTGCAATTGGAAACATATAAAAAGTCTCATATTCAACCCTGACCTGACAGCTGTTTGAAAGATAAATAACAGATAAATAACCAAAGGGAAGGTAAATCTATGTAAACAATTGGGGTGGAAGGGATTGAGTGAAAATGCAGTGCAATAACGAAATGCAGAAGGGCTGCAGCACATATGTCATTTTTGTGTCTGGGAACTGGGAGAAAGGTGAACATGGAATTAAATAGAAGACTCCACTGACCATCTCAATAAGAACAGATCATACTCAGAACAAGTCTTCTCTGCAATGCAGCCTACAGTCTAGAGTCTTAGAATAGCTTGGGTTGGAAGGGACCTTAAAAGGTCCTGTAACCCAACCCCTCCGCAATAAGCAGTGACATCATCTCAACTAGATCAGGTTGTCCAACCTGACCTTGAATGTTTCCAGGAATAAAGTAAGGTGCACTAAAGTGTTGCGTAGAATTGTCTAGTACCAAGCATCAACATCCGTTTGTCTTCACTTTGGCTAGAAAAAACAAAACCAAATTTAAAAAAAAAAACACCCCTATCTTCATCATCTTCTGTTGTGTTTGCACTGCAACAGATGAGGTCTGCCATCAAAAGTCCCATATAATTACAATAATCTTTCCATTCTCCTTTGAAGATTAACAGTTTAAAAAAAGTCAGCAACATAGACTTTTATGGTTTTGGTTTTTTCTCCTCCATTTTGGTGATGCTATTTATACAAAATCAAGTAAATTTTAACATTTACTCCAACTGTGAGTTTATGAACAACTTAAAGTATTTCTTTTTAAGCAGTATGCTAAGAGATGTTTCTAGTCAAAAATCCCCAACTACCTGAACAAGAAAACTATTGTTATTGAAACTAGAGGAACTTCCCAGTTTCATATGCATTCTCAGTCTTCTTCAAGACATACCATACAGAGAAATATAGTAAGTGATATTGATTGAAAGACAGAAAATTAACAAGGAAATGAACTAGCAATAAGCAGCTATTCATACATGAATTCGGGGTATCATTATAAAACTCTAATTATCCTAAACTTTGGAGAAAATATTTTGACACAGAAAGCTTATAATGTATTAAAATACAGCATTAACCTCACTCGTACATGTAATAATGCTAGGCCAAAATAGGAATCTATATAAGCATAGAGAAGAGAGATTTTTAACAAAACAGAATTACAGCTATCACAGCAGTTTGTGGATAAATTATTAGGTTTATTACTCCTAAAGTAGTTTGAATAGAAGTGTTCCAGCTGTTACATCTGATCACCAGCACACGGCCAATTTTCTCTGCCAGATAGTCCTTTTGTGCGTTGGGGAACTTGTTGCAATTAAGGGATTTTCTCACTTCTTTATAATTCTGTGATTTACAGGGATGTCTGAAAAATTCCATTGCATGAACCATATTTGGTTCCTTTTATTCAAAATTTGCTGTATAGAGAACAGAGTTAAAACACCAAATCCATTTCCGGCTAGAAACTCAGGTTAACTACTAATTGTTCTCACTGCATTAGTATGTTGCTGCTGATATGTCTGCCAGCAAATACCTACAAGTAAACCTTATAGCATATTTGTGAGAAGTCTTTTTAATGGGATGCTTTATGCTACAGTAATTCTTCACTGCCTGCAGGAACATATTTAAAATTGAAGGCTATTCTACCAAAATAATATGTTATGTTTTTTTCTTTCAATTTCTACAACAGAATATCTACAAGCCAAAAAACAGTAAATATTGACCAGTGGAAAAGCACTAATCCTCTAGGACTCTAAAACTTCTCATCAGTAAGATAAACCTATTCAATTGCAGATCTGTATCATCATTACATTTACTCAACTCCTTTCACCCTGTAGCATCTCAAAATATATTACTTCTTTCAAAAGGAATAGAAAAATTTTATCTACTATTAGAAGGTGCAACACTCAGGCTGGTAGATTGTACGTAACAGTATAGCAGCCCACATGGGGAATGAAATGGGAGACTAAGGAAATTAAAACTGACTGTACAGAGTGCTTAAGTAGGTATGATTTATGTATTTGCTCAAGGCATTTAATCAAAACACGTATGGGTTTTCTGATAGCTTTTTAAAGAGTGACATATACTCAAATGATTACTCAGAATACCTGTTAAAGGCAGCACATAAAGAACAGCAGTCTTCCAATGCCCACTGAAACAAAATCCTAAGAGCTCACCTACCTAATCACAAGGGTGACTTCCTTCAGAAACACTGACTTTCCCTAATGATTTCCCTTCACAGGGCTAATCAAGCCCAATCTTGCTTAGCTGGTGGTATCCAAAAAGATACCTCTTTACCACACAATAAGATTAATTCAGACCTAAATCTACAGCAACTCTGAGCTACTTTCCCAAGTAGAAAATCAAGGAACATTCCTCAAACAAGCAGTGATTTGACACACAAGAGCCACAAATGCTATTTTGTAGAACCACCCCCTAACCATAATACACAACTTCTCCAAAACACCACATGCTCCTCACTGTTTTCTAGCTTTGGATGTTTAGATTTTTCTTAAGTCGTCTCAGAACTTTTGAAAACACCTCATACACTTACCCGCAATTGTATAGGGCGCTGAATCAAATCCAGGCGAGATCTAGCTTCTGCTCTCCACATTTACCAATCTCCTCATTCCTTGACATGAAAACAGGATCTACACTGTAGCCCTTCTGCACCTTTTCAACCTGCTCAGGCAAGCAGGATGGACTGACTGCCAACCAGCTGCCCCAGGATGCAAAGAACCACTGCTGTGCTACATTATGCAGTGCATATAATAAGGTGAGCCCAGTCAGATAGCAATCTCCCTCCTTCAGTTTATCAAACTAGGAAAAGATTTTTTAATTTGTTTTAATCACCAGAGGGTAAAAGCTGAAGTAATAAAAAAAAAAATACCCTAGTAAAATATGATCCTTTACCAATCTTAATTCCCTAGACAAAACTCAGCTTACATTGACTCAATAATTATTTTCTCACCTCCTCCACTGCACTTTCACGAGGAAAGCACACACCTGTTTTGGCTTCCAGGAAACAAATTATTCCATGTACAAAAGCTGTGCTGAGATCCACATCCTCTACACAGAATCCTCAGCTTTAAAAACAAAAATCTAAATTTGAAGTATTACTGAACTTTGATTGATCCACAATTAAGAAATTAAAGCAGGTACTATTTCAAGTCCACAAACTCAAACAGGCAAAGAACACAGAAAGAAAAGAAGAAACAAACCAGATAATAGCTCCATGAACCCTGACAGGTGGTTTCTCACCAGCAAGAAGCCCTCAGAAAAGCTAGCATGAGATATCCTTATAAATAGTTGTTTTGCCATTATGATAAACCAGACCGTTACTAACTCAAAACAGTGAAAACATATCACTAAAAGAATAGGTACCTCATTAAGGGACAACAACTCCTTAAATCTTTGGTCTCTGAAGACACTTGCTGCCACTATGGAAAATAAAATGTTAACTGTAATTGGTAGTGTTGGGCAAATCAGAGTCTGCAGAAAGAAACCAATGCTGAATAATCTGCGGAACATTTTAAACATTGTTGGACAAAGCATCTTTCACAAACCATAGGGAAGGCATCAGAGTCTCTTAGACTTTCAGTAAACATCACTGACAAATTCAGAACCTGAAGATTACATCTTATTTATATCCAAGTCTCCGAAGATATCACACTGTTAAGATTCAGAGCTCCCCATTTCAGGGCACACACAGCTCAAGCGCTTTGCAGAAGGGGCAACAGAAATACCAGTCAATTGGAAAGCAACAAGGAGAATCTCAAATACTTGATTACTAGTCAAGTGCTGTTAACTATGAAAGTGTGTTGGCTGTCATTCATTATATTTCTGTACTGCAAGTTTGCTCACCTGAAATCCTTGCTCTGAGCTGGTTGGCAACATGGTTTTACACACATCTGTTACAGACTCTGACACACCAAGAAGATATGATAGATACTCAATTTTCAACTTTAGGTACAACATGAGGATGGAGAAGAGAATAAAAAAGCATTAAATTGTGGTAGATTTGTTTTGGTTTTCCCTTTAAAAGGAACTGGAAACACATGCATTTGTTTACAGAAAAACAGACAGGCCATGTCTCTCATGCCTGCTTCATTTTGTGCCTATCCGAAACTGTACATTGAATGAACACTTGGTCTATGCTGTTTATTTCTTCCCTGTTGAGATAACTACAATAATTAGAGGCTCATATAAATCACTACTCTGGCACTCCAGAACATTTGACACTCACCTGCTGCCAAACTGAGTTTTAGGAGCCCATCAGAAAATTTGCAGCAATTCCTTTTCATTTGGCACTAACATGCAAAATCAAGTAAACCAAAAATGTTAATTGTGAAAACATACATGAAAATTTAAAACCTTGTCTTATAAGATACCAAGGAAACAGAACTGATGACATATTTTGGGGGGTATCCCCACACAAACACAGACTTCTTTCAAAGCTGTCCTCTTTCTTCATGCACACTGCTTTGGTCTTTGTATTTGTGATATAAGTTCTGTAATTCCTAGCACAACACTACAGGTTTCTAAAGATAATATCACATTACTAACAAGCAAAATTTAAAAAAAACCAAAAAAGAAACCAAAGACCTAACAACAGTAAACTGTACCAGCACCATAGAGAAGGCTGTGGGGGGACCTCATTGCAGCCTTCCGGTACCTG
The DNA here is from genome assembly GCA_020800305.1 of Porphyrio hochstetteri. Taxonomy (NCBI): domain Eukaryota; kingdom Metazoa; phylum Chordata; class Aves; order Gruiformes; family Rallidae; genus Porphyrio; species Porphyrio hochstetteri. The sequence goes on from CM036911.1 coordinate 16,193,296, forward strand.
AAGGGAGCTTATAAACAGGAGGGGAATGGATAGACAATGGCAGGACAAGGGGGAATAGATTAAAGCTAAAGGAAGGACGGTTTAAATGAGATACTAGGGGGAGACAGTGGTGAGGTGCTTGAACAGGCTGCCGAGAGAGGTGATGGATGCCCCATCCCTAGAGATGTTCAAGGCCAGGTTGGATGGGGCCCTGGGCAACCTTGTGTAGATCCAGGCCTGGAGGTTGGTGGCCCTGCCTGTGGCACGGGGGTTGAAACTCTATGGTCCCTGGGATCCCTTCCAACCCATACCATTCTGTAATTCTATACAAGATGCACATACCACATTCTGTACACCGAGACAGCAAAAGCATATTCTTTGTTTACAGTCTGGCCATGAATTTTACTTGCCTGTATTGCATGGACAGGTTTTTCTCCAATTTGGTATTAGTTTTGTATTCATGAGTTATATTTATAGTAGCTTACATGAAGGTATGTCAGAAGCAAAAGTTCAAGCACTGCCAAATGAGTTTGCAAAAGTTGATTCATCAGTCACATTTCTACAACTTCTTTACTCCATAACCAAACTCATGGGGAAGTAATGTATCGCACAAGTAGCACAGGATCACCAAGAAAGCAAGCTCTACTTTATATCTTACTGCCACATAACAAGGAAAAGCTTTTATAAAATGAACACCACTCTTACCAAGACCTCCTGACAACTTAATTTTTGTACATTGTTTTAGAGTGCATTCAGATCTTTCCAATCCCGCGTATTTTAAGCGCCTGCTTAAAGTAGCACACAATTTTCACTTAAGAAATTGATTCTCACTATTGATGCAAGATCTAACTGAAAGAAATAAACCACAATTAAAAAAATCAACTCTGAAGAAATTATAAAGCTATATTATGTTCTGGCCATTAAGAAACGTGCGTACAACTTGTGAAGATGCAATGAAACAGTATTTTCCTGAATATATATGGAATTACCATTTGCTTCTGAAACCATTAATGTATATGTAGTAGACCAGGATTGTTATGTTCCCAGGTTGTACTGTGACAAAATAAAAGGGATGACAAGACACGCGGGTGGGGCAGGAGAAAGTCTAGACCCATCTTCTGTCCCACAACACTATAAAAATCACAGTGGAATTCTCCACCACCACCACTCCAAAAGTTACATGATTTTTAAATGAAAGGACAAAACTGAAGGAGAGTTTTTACACAGAAGAGCTTTTTGTCAAGAACCAATGATCCTGTGAAACTGTGGGACCAGAGAAGGACAAAGACCCGAGTCAAGAAGCTGAAGGAAAACCATAACAAAACTGCAGTTTGCCGTAAGTCACTGTTATGAGGCCAAGAGTGTTTAAAAGAATGAAGCACATAATTCTGTGTTGACTATATAATTTTACCTAGAAAACACACCTCCAACATCACTAATTAAGGAACAATCATGTTTTTACAGTAAAGTGCAAAGTTCATCTGCTTGTTTTTATTAACATCTACCCCTGAGGAGCTAAACTACTGACTCAGAGCATCAACAACAGCTGCAGTTTTGGGAAGATTGTGTTTAAGCTGTGGGAGAACAGAAAGGGTTGGCATCGGTTCTAGAGGTCAGTTGCTAGACCAAAGAAGTGTCTGCAAAAGGTTGTTCATCCCAATGGCATTATAAAGCTCTAAACTCTGCTCAGCTTCCACCAACTGGATGCAGGGAGACAGCAAACCCTGTGGGCACACTGAGGAGTACTCAGTGCGGTATAGTTGGGAGAAGACAGTGCAGAGTCCACAGCACCCCTGAACCACATTAAATGGATAAATATCTGAAATTATGTGAATCATTTTGAAACTGAAATGTGAGCTACATTAATATGAAAAGAATACTAATAGTTACACAAAAATGACAAATTTGTCAATCAGAAATGGAAAAAACAACACAGGGGCATAGAAAAGTCATTAGGCAAAAGTTAAATATTCCAAAAATACTGTTTAATTGAAAGCTGAATGCAAACGAATATCTGCATTTTAAATTCTGCGTATCCAAGGTGTTAGCTTGTCAGTTTAATCCCACTCCCCTTTCACTCCCCTGCAAAAATAGTCCAGTTGATTGACTAGGGCCTCTGTAATATATAGTATCTGTACTCAGGAAGAAGTTTGCTATCAGTTTTAACAAGATCATATTTTTAGCTATGGAGTTCTGATGACACAGGCATACAGCACTGATGGCCAAGTATTAAACACCACACTGGCATCTTTTGTTGTAAAATAATAAATGTGAGAAAATTTTCCAGCCATGCTGTTTTTCCCACTTGCCTTTTTAGAACACATTAATAACAAAATATCAGTCCTCAATAGTTAGCTGCATATGAAAGCATGAGATTACTTTCTATCTTGCCCAATACCAAAATTATTTCCCTCCTATTATATATAACTACTTTTGAGCATTTGTACATTGGGAAAGACCCATAAAGTATTGCTAGTAAGATTCAGGAAAATAAATTACCTGAAGGTCTGAGGCTAAAACAAAGCATCAGCCTGTTGCAGATCATTGGCTTATTATTTTGGTTGATGTACGTAACACTAACAACCGAAAACATTTAAACACGCAGGTAGCATTCTTTAACTTACAAATTACTTGCTTCAGAAAAGAAAAAATACAACTGCTACAGCATAAAGAAAGAGCTGACTATGCAATCAAAAGCCCAAAGGACCCAATTTCTTCATAAAGTACCTGATGGACATTGTGACAGTCTGATTACCTTCCACCACCAATTTTTGGAACATGTGAAAAATACTGTATGCCTCTTGCTGGTATGTGGTCCAAGATGACTCATAAATCTTCCTTTATCTCCTTCGTGGTGTTAGCAGAAAAGGATGAGTTGCTTTTTTCCATCTCATTCACATGTCTCTCTGTCTGTTACCCGTGCCCTTGAGCAAAGATTACTGATGCCCTGCCTTTGATATATGACACATCACATACAGCAGCTTTTCATCAAGTGAATTAACCTGAAAAAATGCAAACCTACCTGCCAGTTGCTTCCCAACTTTTCAGTATTCCTTTGTGTACCTCCTCCCTAACATACCACATACACGGCACGCAAGAACAAGGTTACCAGACACAGAAAATTAAATTGCTATTCAGTGGGCACTGTCATAATTTATTGAACCATACTACTAAATATTTACCTTCATAACCGATTCCAATTGTAAGATATCCTGTTAGTCACATTCATGGCTTGAAAACATGTATCTACTTCAAAATCAGAGGGTGAACTATCTGCTCAGATCACCCCAAATTATTGCTCCGAGTCATGTGTAAAAACTGCGATTCATGTAATGCATTACAGGTACAGCTTTACAAACAATTCTGCAATGGCTAATCAATACAGAATGATCAATCAGTATACTACATATGCTGGTGTTTTTCTTACAGTTTAAAACATATTTTTATATTCCAAAAGCACTAATATCTTAAAATGGTAACTCTCTTTACAATGGTCAAACTGTTCACAAGAGTGATATTTAATAAGTGAAATTAAAATTACATTACACTCGTTTTCCTTAGTTGGGTTCTTTCAAGAAAAACAGGTGACAAATATATCTGTGAGGTGCTCTCTTCTGCATATACCTTCAATTTTACATCCTAAAGATGCCAATTAGATAACTACTATGCTGCTAATTAGCAAGATTCACACACTAACCTCTCAGAGATTTTTTCTGCTTGGGAATTTTTTCCACTGTAGAATATTAATTGGCTTACATGTGTAATTCATTACTGACAAGATCTCAAAGAAAGTGGAGTACCGGAGTTCCTAGATAGCTCAACATTGTTCAAGACAGCAAAGTAAACTCCCAATACAACTGTTTCACAAAACAGAAATACACATGCCACACAGGTTAAAATACACATGCTAAACCTTTCATAATGAAAAAAATATATTTTTTCTTCTTTCATTATAATGGAATTATATCTTCTAATGAAAGCAGTGGCTAAAAAATACAAACGTTGATAGATTTTTTTCCAATGAACTGGCTTAAAAGTAACATGTAAAAATAGAATTAATGGTACAAAGCATGTACTATATAAAAATAGCCTGTAGAAAGAAGCATTAAGCAATTACAACTCTAGCACTGAAGGCTCCAATATTATAGGGTAATATTTCCTTAATGTTAGACTTCATTAACCCTAAGATAATCTCTCATAAATTTTGCTGATTTTTAAGGAGAAAAAGTAAATTATGTTTATTAAACTACTGAATATGTTTATGAAAACAAGACATAATCTAATGCTATAAACTTCTTGTCTTTATCTGAATAATCAGGAAGCTCATAAATAAAATATCATATAACAAAGTGAGTGTTAAAATTCATTACCGTAATAGCTATGCTCATGATCTATTTCATTAACACTCCTTTCATTGAATAAATGGGTTCTTTGGTCTACCAGAGCAAGGCCATTTACAAGACAAAATACTAGGCTGCTTTTTCTCATTTTCCCTTATCTGTTCTATTCCAAACTTTCTAAATTAATTCTTCCTTTAAATCTTATTGTTCCTTCCAGTGTAACTCACAGCACATTAGAGAAACTTGAAAGAAATATAAGCAAAGAAATGGGTCTATGGAGTATAAGTTAATTAGGAATCTAAGTGACTGGTGATGAGACTTGATGGCATATGGCTTTGAAATGAATTTAAGAAGCTTAAGTTCATTTAAAAATAAAATAGAAATATATCAAAAGAAGTCATACCTCAAATTAAGTCATGCTAATGTTTCAGCCCCTACACCAAATAAAGATAACAATATATGATGGCATACTGAAAAGTTTCTTCTCACCAACATAGATCAAAAAAGCCAGTAGCTGCTAGTGAGGCAGTAACACAGACACAATCAAACTTTAGCAACTACAGAAGTCACCATATACAATCATGTAACTATGGCATTCAGCTTAACGCTGTTCATTAATAAACCACGTGCAGTGGTTCAGTCCTCACAGCAACAGACCATCTTTATATCCAGGAACCTCAACTTCATTTTTTTTCTAATCCACTTCTGCGCATTTTATTTATAATATATAGGATGTTACCTAAAACACTATCTGGTAAACCCTCTACCAAAACATTAGTGTTGCAAGAACAGATCCTTGGAAAAGATGCAACAGAATAGTTCTATACATTGGTGCTGGAAGATCTCCAGATGTTGTAGCTGCACGATCATGTTGGGACTGGAAGCAAAATGGATGGACAGCAGGGGTAAAGGCTTTGTATCACCACATGCCTTCTCTGAAGGAACATGGCAGCAGGCTTCTAAAAGTTCATCCTTGAGGGAACGTTATATTTGTTCCAAGGATTTCCAAATATGCAAAAAGGTGTAACTCCATCAAATCAAGAGGCCCTAAGGCACAGAAATGCAAGCGGATCAGACTCTGTAAGGGGAACTTGAAGCATTTTATAGACAGAAAACTAAGAAAATGTATTGTTAGACTAAGCAGCTACCGAAGAAGGAAGGTATACACAGAAGCTGGATATTGCTTTAAAAAATGTCTTAGAAATGTTTGTGTTTTCCACTCACAGATAATCACTGCAACTACAAAAACTGCAAAGGGATATAGTGCCACATCTTTCATAGGAACACAGGATTGACAATCAGTGCCAAAAGCCACAAGCTGCACCTATGAGAAAAAGCATCAGCTGAAAAGCGCCATTAACCTAGCAAGTGCCTAAGTTACATTAGTCACTTCCTTTCTAGAACCTTGAAAAGAAGATAGGGTATAATACAGTCCATTATATATGCATTCTAGGCCTGTATATTCATCTATATAGCTTTTTCCCCACACTCTGAATAGACAAATTTACCACCAGAGGACACTGGTTTATCAAAGGAAATGATACACAATTAAAGCCAACTGAAACAGCACCTTTTATCAAGCCAACTGATAAAACTGCAGAAAATAAAAACAACAGGCTCTCCTAAATCACTGGTTTTCAACTTTATCAACTAGATAAACAATACATTGCAACTTTTAATAATTTTCATGCTAATATTTCACTCTAAGTCTAGCTGCAATTGACTATCATTATCAAAATCTTAATACAGAGAAGCAGGTTGCCATAGCAAGCCATAACATGGAACACAAGAGCCCCACTGCAGAATTCCTTGACCGTATTGTTTTCTGTATCACCTTCATCAGTCTTTTCAGTTGTGAGCCACATGCTTCCCCCTGAATCCCGTATTACCTACCTGCATTCAAAAACTAATACATATGGCAAGGGTTTGCATTCTTTTATCTACAGAGAACAGAAATGCTAAAGCAGAGATTAGAAATATGGAAACACAGTTTAATTACGAAGTAGAGACACATTTTAAGAACACCCGCTTTACAAGGAGTCAAAATCAAAATACCCTGAAAGCTTTAAGAGTCATATTTTAGATAGTGTAAAGTAGTACACTCAACTATGGAAACTCCTGAAACCCAGGAATAAAAAGCAAGATGAAAAACCATTACTATCACCCATTATATTTGTGTAGGAAGATAAACTATTGGATATAGTAGATAAAGCATTAATAATTAGAAGCTATTAAAAGTTATTATAGATAAGCATCATGTGCATTATTGATCATGTAATCTGCTGGACTGTACAACCCGTTGGTATAATGGATCGTTATCCATTCCATTACTAATGCTATGAACTATGCACATACCCTAATGTGGATGGTAATACATTTTTGTTTTCGATACTGACATAAACCAGCTGAAAAGCAGCAACAAAATTTTCAGAGAACACCAATATTTTTCTTATATCTGGCCTTTTGTCCCAGCTAGTTTATGGAGGTTTTTCTGAGGGAATTTTTTGCCTCCTGCATCTCCAAGAAGCAACATTCTGCCTCTGAAACAGCCCAGAGCTATGCACCTGAGTCACTACCCTGCACACAAACCCAGCATTAGCAGTGCTGGTCCACATGTTTTGAAATAGGAGGCGCTGACAGTACTGAAATAAGTACCCAGCGGAGTACTACAGCATTCAATCTTTACTGAGAACCACCCAGAAACAGCTAGCACCACACCTGCAGAATCTCTTGCAACACATGGACCAATTACTTCAATAACGCATCTTTGTGTGTAGTTTATATTCACCAGCAGCGTTGGTGGGCTTGCATACAGGTTGGTCAAAATACTTCTAGAAGGAAAGAAAATTGAGAGCTGAGTTGTCAGTGTCAAATCACAGCTGATGAATGAGCTAATCTACAAGACTCTGCTATATGGGAAGTCTATCTCATTGGACACACAAAGCACAAAGAAGAAAACATCAAAGGGAAAGGTTGCATTAAAGATACGACTTGAAAAAGATTGTGGATTGCCTATGACATGTAATAAGTCATCTGTCTGTCTTAATAAAGAGAAGTCATTATTTACTAGTGAATTGATACCAGTAACTGTGACAAGAAAAAAATAACAAAGTCCATAAAAACATAAAAAAGCTGTTCTATGCAGTTAGGTCGAAAGATAACATGTTAAATGTTTTAGATGAAAAAGCATTTAGGCTTACAATCTGTTCCGACACAACCTCCATTATGTAGTAGGAAATAAAAAAAAATACCAAGAACTCATCCTCTTTCCCAACTTTCACAGGAAAAATAGAAAACAAGTGGTTCTTTTAAAGCATCCATTTAAGTCATAGGAAATTGTTTAATGCTTTGGATTGATACCTATGGGTGCAGTAATTAATGTGACATTTCAAATAAATGTACTAATGGTCCTCTACTACATAATCCTTGGATGATTCTGTATCTTAAAGAAAAGTCATCTCCTCTTCTAAATACGAAGCACATTCCCAACCAAACTCAGGTTTCCTGAATTCTCCTTGTCTGCTGCTCTCTTGAGTATTGCAGTGCATGCAGATGATGCAGTCAGGTGTCATGGAACTAAGAGCAAGGCATACCATTAAACTGCTTACACTATTATTTTCTCTATGCCAATAATGCATAGGTTTTATCACTATTAGGAAAATCCATATAAAAATAACTCAAACCTACACCATATCTAGGTAATGCCACTAAAACTACTCTTCAAACGTCTAAGAAAGCACAAGATATTTTGGATATATTAATCTCCCTTAGACCTAAAAAAATAATTCAATATAATGAAGGCAGGGAAAGCTTTATTTCAGTTTCATGTTTTCTTCACTTTTGAAAAGTAAACTATCTTACATTGTAGTTATTATCATGTCCCACAATTCCACAACTGTAGTATGATATAGCATGTTTTTCCAGCAATGAAATGTATCTAGCATGAATAAACACTGGGATTAGAAGGGGTTTTGCTTGAAGAAAGCAACATGAAAAAACCCAAAATAGTTACAGAAAAATATTGTTTAAACTTTTAAATCAATGACTAAGGGGAGAATCAACAACTGCAGTTAAAAAAAAATAAATCACCACCAATCAACTATAACTTATTTTCAGCTAATTTTACTTGCTATGTGTTTGAGAGAGTTCATATTATTAATTTGTTTTCCATGCAAGGTTTTCAGCAAATTTTAATATGCTTTTCCTGATAAAATTCCTGCTTTTATATGCTTAGGAATATTAAAATACTATGATTTTCAGAATCAGAAAGGACAGGTTGCCTCCTATAAGCTGAGAGAATCTCAGAAGTTCATAGGAGTGAAGCTTATCAGATGAAGGTATAAACTGATATACTAAGCAGATATTTAATCAAACCATTAAAGCACTGATCTAAATTTATATATTCAATCTTCAAAGTCATTGTCTCTGAAATATTAAACAAATAGGTACATTATCTGGTGCAAAATTCTACTGAACAGCTACAGAACCTACTAGTTCCTTCTCATAGGGAAAATTTTCACTACCTAATTGTACGGGGTACTTCCAAAAAATCTTACCAAACAACAAATACATCTTTGCTAGCAATTGTGAAGGTTGTAATGCTTTGGGGAAAACCAAGGTGCTTGCTCTAAGTATTCAAAATCCAAATCTATTTTACAAAAAGGAAACTCAGTTTAATTAACTATAATTTTCATCTTGATGGTGATTTTAGCATCTTAATCAAATTATATTTTTTCCAAAGTCATTTTACTGCTAATAAATTAAAGACATGAAAAACCAAATTGCATAATAAAGCATGAAGGGCATACATTCAGTGATGCCATGCCCCTGCGAGTAGCAAGTAGTGTTTTACATTCAGTGAAAAATCTTAAGAGCAACATACAAAAGAAAAAAAAAAACAACACAACAATTTCTTCAAACAGTGAAGGACCACATTTCAGAAGTGAATTTCCAAAGTACTACTATTTCTCAAGAAGAAAGAAAAGCTGTAAATCAGTAGCACAAGCAATCACAACCATTTTTTCATTGGTAATTTCTAAAATACTTAATTAATGGAAATATATTTTCCTTGTAATTTAGGCCCTTCAACAATTAATAGTTATGTAAGAAGAAAACCATTTGATTTTGGCAGCTAGTAACATCCCAAATGAGTTTACTGTCAGTATAGTTGATTAAGTCACTAAACATCAAAAGTATTTTTCACTTTGACTAGTGAACTTCAGGAGCTTTCTGCTGTACAAGGTTATTAATGTCGATCGTACCAGCAAATACCTACTGGAATTCTATAAATTCATTGACATCAGACCAATAGATGGATATGCAGAGGGAAGTATGCCCTAGCATGCATAATACAAAGGTGCTGGGGAGTTGAACAAGAGTAAGCAGTGAAACCTGCTTGTTCTTCCTAAATAACAACTTGTTGCCACCGTCAGAGACAGAATGATAACCCAGATGGACTTTGCCCTTAGCCACAGTGTGATGTTTCTTCAAATCTAATACGTGTAAGGATGCCAAACATATTTTTTCATTTTAGTATGTATTCTACTTGAACATAAGTAAATCAACATTCAAATATCATATCTGAAAACTTCCCCAAATTATTTGTGCTTAGACAAGATAATCCACCTTCAGAGATGCTTAAGTTTGTTCCATCCTCTACAGTAAAGTACAGTATAAATGTGGTGATAAACTAATGTCAGATTAGGATTAGGACTAAGGAAAAATTGACTCATTAAGAACTAAATGGTATAACACAGACATCAAACCCATTCATTGTTATCACAGCCATTAATATGATACATCCTTTTTAAAAAACATGCAGATAATGTAAAGTTTATCCTTCCCCTTTGATGAACAAAGTGAAAAATGATGTCCCATTCTGCTAAAGGGGTATAAATCCTCCCACTACCACACCAAGGTAACTGCCACGTGAGCAAACTGGCTTCTTTGCAATACTTAGCACTGTGTGGTATATGGCTATGCACTAAGAAAACAAATAAAGCTTTATCAAAACCAAATAAGCAGCTAGAAATAATTTTGGTTTAAGAAGCACCATCAGAACTGTTTGCCATACCAACAGCTAAGTGCTGTGAGGAAATATATAAGCAAATGTGTAAAATAAGAGAACAGACATAATACTGTGCCACAGTATTTTGAGTAGAATTTTAAAAAATTAAGTAAGGTTATTTAGGTGCCAGGATGCTTTTCTGAAATTCTAACCGGTTCCAATGAAACCGTATGCTCCACTTACTTACATTTGCCTAGAGGTTGAAACGGGCATAGTCATTCGGACTTTCAGCCCAAGCACTACTGTATGGCTCCTATACGCTGTATAACAGTTCTCATATTTTATCTGGAGTGTGTCAGTGTTTCTGTGATAAGGTGGGTTTTGTTCCTAGCTCTTCTTCTGCATGGACATACAAGGTACGTGCGTGTGCAGATGACAATGTAGAGAATGCAGGAATCTTTCCTGATTGGATGAACAGATTTAACAGCCGTAAAAACATTACTGCAAGTAAGATTCTTCATTTTTATACGCCACTGTATATTTTTTATGGTTTGTGTCTAAGATCCTGTTAAATATTTAAACAACAATGCAATATCAGTAAGTAAACTCTTTAAATCAGGCATCCTCTATACTGTATAGTGGGAACAGATGTGCTCTTATTAAGGCTATATTGTAACTCAAGAATAATTTGTCATATTTGACATATTGTTAAATTATGTGCACCTGCCAGAACTGTAGTAGCAATTACAAATGAGATATATACCACTTTTCCTTTAAATACCTAAACAACTTACGTAGATGTGAATACGATGTATGGAAAAATTGTAATTTCCTAAATGTCATCGCCAAACAACACCTAATGTCTCACAATTTCTTTTTATGTATATTTTATTATAGCGCCCAACTGTTTCAACACTCTAGTGGCGGGACTTTAATGTGGTTCAAGCAGCCCCAAGTAACATCACCAAATGTTTAACATCTGTGAAAGTTGGACCAACAAATGCTCATATTTTCAAGAGGTCACGCTGGCCAGCTTTCATTAACAATTACTTTAAACTTCAGTTTTCTTTATAGCTTTTTAATTCAGGAAGGACATGTAAAGTTCACCTTAGTTAAACTGTTAAGTTTATTCCAGACTCATATAATGTTAATCTTTAGAATATTTATAAACTTTTAAAAGTTTCTTTACCTCCCCCCAATATTTGGATTGCCTTAAGAGTTCAGCAGATTTCCAGAACAGAGTGAGTATCAACCAGCTTTTACTTCCCTTTATTTTCCTGCTTCCCCTGCCCCATCTACTATATTCAGATCAGATTTGTGACTAAATTTACAAAACTCTTTAATACCCTGGATATTTCTTATTGCTGATAATTCTATGATCACAAACCATTGCATCTTGGAAAAAAATCTGTTCTGAGCTCTGAGTTTTTCTACCACAGTCATATCCATAGCTTATGGCAAGGCTTCAAGTTTTGTTGTAGATTTCTAAAACAAAGAGCTGCACTATGGGGTTGGACACCTCAGTGGAAACCTGTAAGCGAGAAGCCTATGGGACTCTGGGATGCAGGAATTCCAGGGAGTGGATTTGATTGCAGGTTCAGCACTGTAGGGCATACAGCTACCTAAACCTTAAATGTGCATAACAAATTCTTAAGCGTGCATAAGATCATGGAAAAAAAAGGAAAGAAATTCTATGCCAATAACAGTATAAATGAGGAGATGGTGATTAAAAGAACAAGATACCCAATCTATTCCAAAGATCAAAACCCCAGTAATCTGAAAATTAAACAAATGAAAGAAGACAGAAATGATAATCTCAATGTTGCACACACACTAATTAATCCCTACAAAATTCCAAATCTTTTCCCCCTTCCGTCACCACATCAGCTTCATGACTTCTTGCTGTAGACTCTCCGTTTTAGGAGGAGATACAGGAAATAACCTTTAGAAGACATTTATTTTATGATTATTTACATGTTTTAGTAATTTTGCCATCTCTTATTCCTGTCTCTATCAGGAATACCTGGTTCTCACTGTACTGTAAGTCTATATACTCCGTTACATGCCATTTCAATAGTATGTAGTTAGACACTGATTTCAGACCACTGGAGAGGAAGCTTTTGATGGGGATAGGTGGGAACTAATTTCTCTTTCCCATGCCCACAAGTTGTAGAGAGGTCCCACTCTGCAGACTCTCCAGCACTATACAGTCACACTCTCTGATCAAGTAATAATAGCTTTGACCTGCTGCACTTTGAGGAGACTTCAGAGCAGGCTGCTCCCAACCCACCGAGTGATGCTAGGGAAACTCAGCCTCTTTCGCTAACAGTTAAAGATTACAATGTATACGCTCTTATGAAACAGCTTTGTTCTAGGACCTTGGATCCTGCACACCCAGATAAGGGCCAACATTTAACTCACAGCTAGTTAGTGGCTGCTTTAGCGGCTCTCCCTTTTATTATTTATAAAGAGCACTGGTGCAGGCACATCGGAAAGGAAGGTGAATGTAAAGCTCATTCTATCGAGCATGAAGGCATTTCATTTTATTTTGGAAATGTTTGCATTATGTATGGGTTTACATGGAGAGCTTTATAGACTCTCTTAAATGATTTACTGTTAAGGTACATATCGATTATAATTGCCAGTTATTTAAAGAGAGACCCATTTACCCCACAGTACTTCATACATCGCGACATGTTTCAACTTAACAGTGACACTGGTAAACAAAAGTTACTGATCTACCTAGTGAGTTATAAAACCTGTAACACATTGTAAACAGCTCTGTCATTTTATTTAGAATATTGCATTGCACGAGCTGCTTTATTTACCTAGCGGTAAATCTTTATGTATCAAAAATGCTACAGAAGGCACAACAAATAAATTACAAACAGACAGTAACATCTGACTAGTTAATCAAACAAATAGGACATGTAACAAAGAGAAAAGCTATAAATATTGACAACAAGCTGCTTCAGTCACAAAAACATTCAATACTTCAGTTCTCAAGTGTGAGTTTTATATCAGTCCCCTGGAAACAGTTTGTATCCTCCAATAAATTTTTACAGTTGATTCACCTGCCTGATACCCTTCAGCCATTTCCTTCAGAAGCTGTCAAACCCGCCAACAATAATATATGGCCCAACCAACAAGAACAGCTGTAGCCATTCTCTCTGCTGGTTCCCGCACCCTGTTCTGCATAAAATAATACATCAAGATTAATTGATTTCCTGTCAGTCTCACAGAACAGAAAATTAATTTTCATGTAGCTATTTTCCCCAGCATATGAATTTTGAACATGGCAAGTAATTTAAGTTTTTAATTATTCATAAACAGAGGAAAAGAAAAAAAAGAAGTTGGAAAAAGAAAAAAAAAAAAAATCACAACACATGATAAAGTGAGCCCCTGAAAGCCCCAAGGCCATGGCCTGGACCTTGATTTGTGCTGAGACAACAATAGCATTCACTAATGCCTATATAAATAATATATGTATTAACATACATCTTAGTACAACACCAATTTCTCTCACTCTGACCCAAGACTACCAGGTCATACAGCAGCAGTTTGTCACAGCCCATGCAGTGGGCTACATGTGACACACTACAAGAAAAACATACAACATATCAGCCATACTGGATTGACCCCAATTGCCTCCAGAGCATGAACACACCTATGATATAATGGGAAGGTAATGGTCAGTGTTTCAGGAGAAGAGTAAAACTTACTAATCAGCAGGGTGTCATATCTCAGCAAACCTCTTTGCAGGTGACACTGACTTGTGCAAGGAAAATTGCTAATGGAAAATTAAACGGAATAATCTGTCTTGCTCAAGTTAAATCTTTTCCAGATGATTGCTGAAGCCTTAAAGAAAAACACAGGCCACTCAAAAGATAGTAAGATGTCATAAAGAAGGCACATTTAAGAAATATCTCTTTGCTAAGGTTCTGTAAACAGGCGTTCTCACAAGTTGTAGAAGAAAATTTACAATCAGGAACTGGGAGCCAAAATTCTACAGGTACAACTCAAAACATTCATTATAATAATTTGTGATGAAGTACAAACCACTCATTATTTAGTGCAGCAAATAGCCAATAACATTAGAATTTAATTTTTTTATTAAAAAACCCCACTACTAATTTGTGCTAAGCAATGCTTGTACACTGCTTGGGGGCGAGGGCAAATTACAGGTTGAAAATGCACCCATAAATTCAAAAGGAGTGTGCGAATGCTGAAAGCATGTCACTGACAATGTTAAGCAATAGGTTTGCTTTTGAGTGCTCTTTCCATTCTTGAAAAGTTTCAGGAAACTCCATTTTGTCAGTTAAACTTTGCTAAAAAAGCCAAGCTGAAAAGACGTGGCATAAAATTTACTCCTTCAGAAAGTTTCTTGCCATTATTAGTGGCACTAGTTACAAAGGTGGAAGTCTACAGGAAATCAGGAAGATGACGAAAGCAGGGAGCACTGTGACTATTTTTTGATTATATATGATGATGAAGTGTGAATCAATGAACAAAAGGAAGAGTAGCTGCCACAAATGCGCTAAAAATGCTCAGTATAACTAGAGCCTCTGTACTGGATAGAAAACTGCTTGTAGCACGGTCAAGCTTTGGTACTTGCTGGTAGCACTGTAAGCTTCTTCCAATATTTGTGTGATAAAACCATTTCTACTGGTTTTTTCAAAGGCTCCCAATTTTCTTATTTGGTGAAGGCTGAAAAAAGTTTTTAAACCAAAACTCAGGGTATCTACACTGAACCTTTAAAAGCAAGTTTTGAACAATAATCATAGGTTCTGTTTTCATTAATACAAAATAGGTTTTTAATACAGGAACACAAGTCCAATGTCATCTTCAGCATATGTTCCATAAAACTTAAGTTTGGATAGAAAAAAAAGACTTGACTTTTTTTCTTTTTTAAAAGCGGTGATGCTTTTTATTCTGTACATTTAGCCTTGTGAATATGTTATCTAATAATCATACAGTTATCAGCAAACATGATCAAAATGTTTATGCCATGCATTTTCCCTGTCAATTCCATTTGTTAACATCCTGGCACACTACTGATTCCAACAAAACACCCATTGAAAGTTAAATAAAATATTTTATTTACCTCCAAAATGTAAAGAAAGCTTATATTGCAAAGCATTAAATTATTCAGAACTATAGCTCATCTTTATTGTCATCTTCAAAAATTATTACATGGAGCTTTAATGTCTAATTTAGAAAAAAATAGCATCTAACTTTGGGGAGGGGAGGGGAGGAAAAAGTAGCTTTTGATGGATTTGGGGTTCTGTTATTTCCTTCTCATATTACAAAATAGTTAATAGAAACAACATAGTGCAATTAGTAATACCAGCCATTCAACACCTATTTGTATTAAGTTTTTCATGTCAAATTTGTCTGCAGTTGTCCTTCTAATATTTACTCTTTTTTCTAACCTTTTATTAAGAAAATAACCTTATTGAGAACACGAGCTCATTATGTTCACTGTAAAAATGCATGTTTGCAATCCTGTGAATGAAATGTATAAAACAGGGGAAGAAAAAAAGCCCCACAAACATAAACCCCCACAACTTTGTAAAGTTGATACTACTGCTACAGATACAGTTCCCAGCATAGCTTAAAGGTCTTTGTTTCCGTAAATTCAATTGAGTGTTTCTATTTCTAAGAGTACCAAGAAGTTCTAATTATTGTTAGAAGCCTAATTAGCATTTAGTATTACATTACAACAACTGCAGCAAAATTGTACCCGTTCTCCAATAAACAGTATTCACAGTGTGCAATCAAGCTGCTGTACGATGCAATGAGAATTAATAGCACTGCACGACAATGGTAAATCCTACAACTCCCGCTGTGTGTGTTTAATAATTTTTCACTCCTTCCAGATTGTTCCCATCAAGCACAATTCCCAAGATCCTAATCAGCTTTCCTCCCCATCAATACTACACAGAGATCTGAGCACTGAAAATTATCTGCAATTTCAAAAAGTGCTTTGTTGCATTATTAGGCCACTGACCTAAGAGGTAATGGGTAAATAGTTTCTGAAAAATGTCCAAAGCACAACATAAATTAAAGCTTATAGTATTGCCTGCTGTTCTTACCAGAGCTGTGACTGCAAACTCTACCAGTTTTTACACAAAATCCTTAACTACAGTATTATTTTTTAACAGAAAAAGTAATACAAAGACAACAATGTTTATGTTTAAATAACTACTTTAACTGTATTTTATGCAAAAAAAAATACAAGTTTGATAGCCATAAGCACCTTTTAAATGTATTGCATATGTGTACACAGACAGAGCAGTCAGAGAACCACCACCATAATTTGTTGTGGTCATGCATGCAAAATACACGAGTCACTTCTGGAAAGGGTTGTGCACACATAAACCTGGATTCTATTTCTGCCTATGTGGTTTAGTTTTTCTTTTTTTAGCCAAAGCATTTCTCATCAGAATGCTACACTGTGATGATCAGATAAACTCAAAGTTCACTGCGTTTCCTTAGAGCTTACACACATCATGTATTTCTCTGACAATTAGGATTCATTTAATGGAGAAATAGTGGCATTAGAGGGGCAACTTATTTCTGCAGGGAAAATGCCTGTTGCCTCAGTGATACATCAGCAACGTACATCCTCCATATGTCCAGATAAATGGACTTATTTTCCATATTAAACTGTAGCTCTGTCACTGGCAGGGCGCAAGGGAACCAGAGACCTGACTCATAGGTCCATATGCTGGTTATTGCACACCAACAGACATTTGAATATTATGAAAGGAGTTGTAAGTTTGGCAAAGCACTCCCTCTGGCTTTGTCAGAGTAATTTGTTTCAGTTAATGGAGTTTCAGCCTTTCCCCATAATCACTATCCCTTATTATGGAAATCTTATCTGTATAATAAACTCATCTTCTCACAAGGGACTTCTCCCTTCCTTTCACAGTTTGTCAGTGCCAGTACCATTTAAGTTTTACCTGGTAAGAAAGTAATTTTATTTTACCTGGTTATCAGGAGATATAAAGCATTGTGGTATTAATTACCAATTACCACCAACTCTTACAAAATGCAGCATTATTACTTACCTTCAAACAAAACGAGGATTTGTTCATTAATTCTCGCAACAAAAAATAAGGATATGTGCAAAATTTTTCTGTTGCAATTTGCATCTGTTTCTGATGAGCTGATTATACATTTGAGGATCACACTTGAAAAAACACCACATTATTAGGCATCTAGACACAGTGACAAGCACGTAACGAGCAGGGAAAGGGAAAGCTTGAAAAAGCCAGAAATTTGGCATGAGGGAAAAGGGAAGAACAAGGTACAGGATAGCTCCACGATGGTCTGAGGTTTTGGTAGCCTTTAAAGGAAAAAGAAAGTATTTCTCTCACAAAGTCTGAGTCATGCCAGCAGAATGGAAGATGCATCAAATAGCAACAAGGAATTCTGTCTTTTTTGGTTAAGCAGAGCCAAATATGAACTATAATGAGAGGCTAACCCCCAGTAGGCAGTGTTAATAAATACAGAATCAGTGAACTGTGAAGGCAGCTTCTCCTTCTCAATAGCCCCACCCTAGAAACATGGACTTTTCGTTCAGGTCTGTAGGTAACAGTTGATAGGATATACCAAGTTGGAAAAAAACTACTTCTCTAAAATTAATTACACGTATCAACAGAGTAGAACATCTTGTTTCCATACTGTAAGTTGAAGGCAGAGAAGTAGCTTGATTGTGTAAGAGGTGGGGGAAAAAAAAGGAGGTTCCAAATATAAATTCCTCACATTGCACTTGGCAGCTCACACTTTGGCTATCCTAGACACTGTCTGTTAGGTGCAACTAGTGCACGTACAATGGCATGATAGGTTTATCCAGTAGAACACAACTATTGCCTTTACTACATGGCTACTGATCATTTACTCTCCAAGACTTTTTCCACTGCGTTTCCCTCTTCAGGAAGTTCATAAACAAATTTACACCTCACAAAACCTACAACCACATAACTAATTTTATTATGAGCTGCAAACACAATAGCTGCAACAGTCAGATGAGAACACAGACATGATTTTTATTCTGCACTGACACTTGTCTTCATGGAAGCCATAACATGCTGTTGTGTTGGTGACTTTGAACTCACTTCTCAGCCGTCACTTTGTTTGACTGTTGATGAGCTCTCCAGGCAGCTTTGTCCATTACGACTTATGGGTTCTTTTCCCTGGATGTTCAAACCTGCCTGTCATTCAGCATTAACTTTTTTCCTGTATATTCTATATATATTCTTTCTTTTTTGGCCTTTAAGTTGGTGCATCTTCCCCAGTTTTGATATACAAGTAGGATACCCAATTCATTTCATTTAAACATTTGAACCCAATAGGCTTAATCCAGAATCTCTGGCTCTGAACTGGGTTACCATATGTTGTTTTTGATTTGTATTTCTATCAGAATCAACCCAAGCATCCTTATACACACCAGCTATGAACATGATTTATAGCAAGTCATTCAAGGCAAAAGCCTATAGCTTCCCTTCACAATTTGACGTTATCAGATTACTTCAGAAGCTGGCAGCAGCTACCATAAGTAACAAGCTGTCACTGTAAATAAATCACTCCCTGAGAAATAACAGTTAAAAATATAGATTAGCATGAACAGAGGTCAGTATTTTAGGCTTGGTTTTTGTTTCCCCTCTCAGCCAAGTCACAAATCAACCTTTTACTTGTACAAAAGGAAAACCAGAAATAAGTATAAAATTTTCATTTGTATCCGAGACAGAAATTAAAACCAGAAATTAAAAACAATGACAAGGTAAACACCATGCCTTTGAGTAACCCCGTTTATCAGCTTAACCACCAGAGGATAAAGAATTTATTTAGAAACAACCATAATAAAAAAGAGCAGTAACCAACAACTTGAACAAGTATGGTCATTAGGGTTTACCTTACTAGTTTCCTAGCACTTTAAATAAAATCACTACAGGACACTTAATATGTCTTTTGGGAATGATTGGCCTCACACTTCCATTAGATATCCCTATTAGAAAGCATTCTTATTCCCAGGTCTACTGCACCCTGCTGATGTAAATCTACAAAGAAAGGCCATCAGCAGAAGTACCAACACATTCTGCTGCAAGAATGTTGGCTTGTGATGTCCAAATCCCATCACAGTAGATTGAGACATATAAGCACATAAACACAATCTCCAAAAAGACTTCTTAATTTATTTGCCTTGCTTTTCTTTAAGAAACAATGTTTAAAATTTAAATAAATTCAAGCTACTGCCTTAATATTATAAGGTCTTTATTTACTACAATCTCAAAATAAACTGAATTTTAACAAATCTAAACTTTAAACAACTTCTTTACTACCCAATCCCTTGAGTCAAACAAGTTAAGTGGAGGAAGCCACCAGTTTAGCACTTGGAAGTAGAACTTCTTAGAAAACCAAACCAGCTTTTGATAGAGTATTACACAATGACAGAAATACTTTCTTCTATTTGACATGACCTGAAGTTATATTGAGTACTTTCTGATCAATGAGCTGCTCAAACTTTAGAATGAGTTAATAGTATCTAGGGTAGCAGGGTAATTTCATTTCTACAGCAAATTAAATCTGAAATGGTGAAACCCACTACTACTACAGTTTGAAGGAACAGTTACTAAAAGGCATTGAATGCAGTTCACCACTACAGGTAACATTACTTTCCTGAGGCTTTATTTTCATGCTATCATAATTTAATAAACTTACTGTTATTTACTACATATCCAGCATTTTAAGGTAGGTTTATTTAACAACTGAATGCAAAAATTAAAATGTAGCCTTCAGACTTCCCATTCAAATCCAACTAGCTTTAACTATAACATGAAACTTATGTAGAAAATGAGTCATTTTGCATGTCTTTGCATTTAAAAGAAAAGTTTGAAGCTATATAGTTGCTGAATAAACATTCATATAACACACATTCTCCTGGTTAGCGCACACACAAAAACCTAAATAGCAACAGTACTGTAAAGACAGGAATTAACTCTCAACTAGGATGTTTTTAACACTGCTTATGAGAAACTAGTTCTTGGGCGGGGGGGTGGGGCAATATTCTAGTGGATAATATTATTAACTTCAGAAATGTAATTCAAGGCACTTGGCAATTAGATTATCCTAAAACAATTGGGGGTCTTACCAGGAGTTGTACTTAGTGGTCTTACCACAATTTTATTCAATAAAGGTCATGTTCAGTTAAACGTATAGTTGTGGTCATTTTCCACTATCAGCAATCCTACAACTGACTTGTATCTTTCATGTCAATCATTTTACATCTGAACAACCCATTTATTCTGCTTTCCGCAGTTTGACACTTGAAAAGTTCTATGCTTACATTTCATCCTTACAGAGGGCTCTGCATTCATCTCCAGAGAGAAAATAAATTATGGGAAAAAGAAGTTCATTAAAATATTCACAAAGCTTTTGATAATGTGACATGGCCAGTTAGAAAATGTTAGAATTTTGAAGAAAAAAAACCCCAAATCATGTATCTATACTGTTTTACACTACCCATCCGAGTAGCTTTTTCAAAGTCAATGCATTACAAACTCGAAAGAAACTAACCACAAAAAGTTTATTTCCTGCAGTTTACCACACTGTAATATGCAAACAGATCTCTGCTATCACTTTTTATGTCTTTTCCTCTAGTTATGCTGAACTAGTATTTTTTGCTATGAAAGAACACACTACATATATTAGCACGCACATCTACAGATGCATGTACACAATACTGCATGTGAACATAGCTGAAGAGAAGATGAAATTAATGTCATGCCTTCATATGTAATTTAAACACCTTGAAGCTTGCTTTATGTGTATGCTGTGTTTATATGTGGGTAACATGAGTATACATGCAAGTCTCTGAAAAGTAGAGAACAGTTGAGGGGGAAAAGCTGTAATTAATGACCACCATTACTTGAAGGTTTCTAGATATTAGCAAGGGATGAATACCACAAAGGTCTGGTATACAGGACTAAAGGCGGATGCGCGCATTCAGGTGTTCTAGACTTCAAAGTGGGGGCTCTGTTCTAAAACAAACAAAGTATCTTGTTTTTTTCCCAGCTTTTTTAAGAGGAACATCAGAATCAAGATAGCTATGTGAATATTAGCAATGACGCCTGCACTACAACCCAGGGGCACAAAACAAATTAAGCAAATTGATTCATTATACAGTCTAGTCTATGACTTTTACTGTGAACTTTAAAAGGTAAAAGTTGTCAATTAGCACACAAGGGAATACATGTACCTCTGTGGAAACAAGTAATAGTGGGAAAAAAAACAGGAATAAAGCAGAAAACCAATTAGTCTTCAAATACTTTGCTACAAAAAGAAAATCCAGAATTATTCTGTGTTTCACAATCAATGAAAAAATATTTGTGTCAGTACAAGCAAGAACAGATATCTTACAAAGGTCTAGCTAATAACTGCAAAGCACACAACAGAACATGAACACTCAGTTCTAATACACAGTCAGTAAATTTGCTTACTGAGTCAAGTTTACTGAAAATGCTATGGTATGTTTGGCAAAAAATGATTATTTGATTTTGCACTTATAATCTACTTCAGAAATCTTACGTTCACCCTCCTCCCCTTTTTTTAAACCTCTTACCCCTACCTTCCCTCTCAGCAAGGGTCTTAGTCATGAGAAATTACTCTCTTGCCTTGTGCCCATAAGAAATCGTAGGGCCTGGTGTTAGAGCTATTCAGGCATAACAAGTTATTTCCCAGCATGCTCACTGATTAGCTACCTTCCATAACCATAAAGTCAACAATAATCTACCTACATGCCCTTTCTGCAGGTGGTTGACCTATAAATGTTAAGTAAGTCAGTGGCAGTTCAGCCTAAATTACTTGGAAAGCATTATGCGTAAACATTAATGCTGCAGCATGTCCTTAACTATACAACTGGGACTCCATAGTCTGCAAAATAATATTACTTGATGTGATTTTTTTCTCTCTTTTTTCCATTTCTGTAAAAGCCTTTTTCTATTATAAAACTATCCAATGCCCCTCTTGCCCAATGTTCCCTACTTCCATTCAAGTCTTTCCCATAAAAATTAAAAATAACTTCCTCTAGTTTGGGGCCAATTCCTTTTCCTTCAGCAGAGTTCTTCTTCTAGACATCTATGGACCCAACTTACTGACACAACTGGCTATGGAACATGCTGAGTACACAAGTACTCGGCACAATGAATTTGAAAAGGACTATTTTCCTCAAAGTGGCAGATATTTACTCTGGGTAAAAAAAATATTTTACTTCATTCACATTGTTTTGTTTTAAAAAAATATCTACCAGAAGATTACTGTTATTTTTATTTGCCTTACTGTGTACCAAGAAAATTGGTGTTTGTTGGTCAACTGTGTACTGCATCATGGACAAACAATTATTCACCCTGTAACAAAGACCTCCGAGTCTTACATCACTGGGCAGATACACTGCAAAGAGACCCTGTCCTGCATGGAAAGGCAGGAAAGTTCTCACTGGAGATGCACAAATTCTCCTTGGTGTTATCCAGCACAGCCTCAGCTTATGCAGCTACGCATTTCTTTGTAGAGGATTAGGCTAGTGATGCAACCAATTTCATTTTACACACAGTCACGGAATACTTTAAGCAAGGAAAAACAAACAATATCACCTGCTGTGGCAGGCGAGTTTTCAGTGAAGGGAGGCTTATGCATCCAACATAAATTTACTCATACGCCTCCATTAGCAAGTTTTGCCAACACGGTATTTATTCAAGATAGGTTTCTTCTTGCAACTAGTGGATTGCAGTTGGGATCTTGTAATATCAAAGACCGAGATTGCCTAAACTGCATATTTAATTTTAGAAATAGTTGAATCTTTAGGATAATGAACAGAACTTTATAAGGGCTAGTAAGCCCAGGTTTTGTGAGAAAGATTTCATACATGCACCTGATTTCTTCCACTGCCTGAAAGGAAGATGTAGAGCTTAGTACTTTTAAAAAAACTCAAAACCTTACATACCAAGGGAACAACCACTATCAAATAAAATGTTATAATATGTACCATAAAAGCAGTCTACGAGTAACAGTGGCTGCTACATTCAAGTGGCAGTACTGAAGAGCACAGAGCCTGTGATTTTGTGCAGTGCCCTGTGACTGGAATGATAACAACCCACATTCCCTGTGCAGTCACTCAAACCCTTCCCGTTGGGTATTGTGGCATGGAATGTTCTCCACTATTAACTACAAGGAAGAGGAAAAGAACGTGTTGCCTTCTTGGAAACTCTGAAAAGCACAATTGTCTGTTCCAAAAGCAAAATCAAAGACTCGTCAATTCTTCTAGTAGCTTTCTAGGATTAATTCCTTCACAGAAAATACTAGGGAGATAAGCATCCAGCAAATTTAGTACGCAATAGAAGACACATGATTTTGTCAGCCCTGAGTTCAATGCCTAAACTCTTCCAGTAGCATAATTATGAGCCATTTTAGGCCTGCAATTACAAATACTGTCAAATTAGTTTCCAGAATTATCTCCAGGTGGTGGAGATAGATGTAATTGTTGTATTTTACTTTGAGGATGACAAAGGGTGAAAATCAGTTTGCGGACTTTCGTAAATATTTCTCCAGAGCCACTTGTGCAGACAGTTCGTATTTTACAGTCAGGTTAACTTATGATACAAAGACCCAACACTATCCTATCTCTTTCCAGTTTAAGTATTAATTAGATACTTTTCTGCAGTAACAATGTCTTTTTTTTAATTCCACGTTTTGCTACAAAAAACACCGAAAACAAACAAAAAACCCACCCCCAAAAAACCCCCTAGCTACTTTCACCTATAAAACAATTAAAGTATTTTGAGTGCCTCACAGACATTACAATAGCCAGTCTTAAGAGGGCAAATAGGAGATACTAAGAGAGCAACTCAACACAGAGTTTAACAAAAGCAGATTCATATCATACTCTTTACATAATTTTTAAGATAGCTCTACCAAGACAATTAAACTATATTTTAAGGAAGTCACCAAAAATGACTGCATTGCATTGATATTGCTCTGTAAGTGACAATTTTGCTCACCAGTAAAGCAGCCAAGTAAGAGTCAGTGTTCTACCACCTCAGACTGCAGGCTCAACCAGTATACCAACATCACCTGCATAACCAATGTTTGCAGGATCCTTCCTACTGCAAGACATGGGTGACAAACTCCAAGCCCTCTAAAATACTACCTTAAATAAATTTTGATGCAAAAGTGTTTTCCAGCACATCTACCTTGAAAGGCATAATCCACTTTTGCAGTAGTATAAAATTCATATATTTATGAGAGTCACAAGATACTTGACCTCAAGCTGCTCTTCATCCTGACTTAACTATATGTTACACTGCCACATGAGTATTGATTCCACTCTGGTAGTGGTGCTCAAATTGAAATCAGCTTCATTGAGAAGTTAAGAAGTACCTGAAAGGGACCTACAGAAAAGCTGTGGAAGGACTGTCTGTTGCAATAGGATGAGGGGCAATGGTTTTAAACTAGAGCAGGGTAGGTTTAGATTAGACATCAAGAAGTTCTTCATAGCTCTTCACTATTAGAGTAGTGAAACACTGGAAACTAGAGGGGGGTTGGACTAGAAGACCTTTAAATGTCCCTTCACCAGACACATTCAATGATTCTGTGAAATATTGTGACTCGAAACAAAAACTCCACTCTCAAACAACCAAAAGATACACATAAGGCATGTCATTTTCATTAAGGCCATGCCATTTTCTGACAGCCAAGGCTCCCACAACAAAGAAAGAAAAATCATACATACACTCAAAGTCTCTCTAAACTGTAACACAGCCGTATTTCCAAGTTGTTCCTTACTGCTGACTTCTTATGGCAAAAATATGCCATGCTCTTTAACCTTCATTTGGATTCCATGATATTCTTTCAACAGAAACTAGGACATTGTTTTTCAAGTGTAAAAGAAATCTAAATATTTCGGAAAATGTACCCTTCAAAAAAATTAATCTTGTAACGTCCCTTGTAGGTTTAAAAACCAACAGCAAATAGAAAAGCATACGATATTATTATCCAGTACACATTTATTGTATGCCAGAGCGCAAAAACAGTTAAGAAAATGGAAAAGTTACTTTTTTTCCTCTACACAAATTTGTTAATGGGTAACATAATGGTAAGCCACGTTTGCTGGCATTCTGTGAAACATCTACAAATTGCCTCTGCAAAGCATTATAGGTTGTCAGACTAATGTAGTTGAAGATAATTTGGCCTTTCAGTGAATTGAACCTCACAGCACGATTATACTCCAGCACCAAGTAGAGTGTCACAATTATTCTTTCATGCTGAATTACCATATAATGTCATAAGCCTACCTGTCATAAGTCCTGCAGCCGAGCTTGAATTTTTTGTAAATCTATGGTTCATGGCAAAAAAATGATTTTTTTGCTTCTAATGGAAATCTGATTGTTTTTATCAACAATAAATTTCATAGCAAATCAAACGATATGCTTGGACAAACAATCCGATACTCAAGGTTAAAAAACACACAAATAATAAATTGCTGGTGTGTCATGTTCAATTTTTACTACTGCATTACACTGCAATAACCATAACAGGATCTAAATTGTTGTCAGAACATTAAACAAACCCCCATACTTCACAAAGGCATCCTGCCTGAGTAATTCACACAACGGAAACAACTATCCACATTTTCCACTGTCCCACCACCATACCATACATCAGTGCAGTTTATGCATTTGGACAATTTTTTGAATAAATTACTTCCATCCTGGCTGCCGTTGCCACTTCTGTTAAGACTCATATCAGTTTTAATTGTCTTTTCGTCTATACTGAGACACTGTTTGTCTGGCTCCTTCCTGCCCTTGCATCCTGAGCACCAAAATAAACTATGACCATATCAAATTGCTTAATACTAGACAAGTCAGTGCTCTAAAAAAAACAAATAAATAAATCCATGAGCTCACTTGTCATTTCCACTGTTATTAGCCCTTTTCCCTACATTCTCCTAAACAAAGTTTGGGGGAAGGGAGGTAAGGTGTTTTTAAGGTAATAAACTAGCTCTGACCCAGCCTGAGCACCACAACATGTAAATCCAACACGTAGGACTGTTGGATCAATATTACCATGCAAAATGTTAACTTCAAAACCTTTGCCTCAGACAAAATATCATTGCTGGAAAGTGAGCAAAATAAACAAAATTACAAAAACAGTACAAGCAAAAATAATCATAATACCTTAAAGACACGGTAGGCTCCTTTGAATACTCAAAATAAATGCATCTTTCTTTAGTCATTCTTATCCTAATATGAAGATATGGTGTTAACTACATACAGACATACATGGGACTTTGTACTGTGTGAAATAAGATGTTGGGATCTGAATAGATCAAAATTGTAAAAAATAATTCAAACTCATTAAAAGCTTATTTATAAATACTAGTTTCACCCACAACTGAAAATGGTTCACCACCTGATGCATAGTCATTAATATTATACCAGAAACTCAGCATACCTGTGATACTTAATACATCTGTATTTAAACAGCTGTACGTTAAGTTCCACTTTCCTTAGCTGAAAATGAGCAAATAAAACAGGATTAACATTTAGAATAGAATAGGCATATATAATTCCTTGTCCCAGCACAGAGATAGAGAAGTAGAGAGAAGGGCACACACACCCTTCCTCCCCTTGCACAGAAACATTTGCACGTGGACTGCTGGTTAGTCACTAGTTATCATCCTGCCAAAACACAGTCTAGTGCATAACTGAAGAATAAGAGAGAGTACCCAGCACAAATAAGCTGTGTCTATGCGGTATAGTGACTTAACATTACATTTTACATTGCCTTTAATAGCAAACTAAATTGACATAAAGTAACCTAAGTCAGATCTGTTTGATCCAAGTCTATTTTCTAAATAAGACCCCCTTGTGATTGCTGGCAGCTCAGCAAAGCCATTTGTACCAGTGACTATGTGCTGGTGTCCCCTAGACATAGAGCCAGACTGCTGATGTATTGCTGGCCAGACTACAAAAGACCTTCCTATTGGATGGCAATTCAAAGATACAAGCATTTCTAAGCTTCTATTCTCCCATTTTAGAAATAATGAAGCTGGCCCCCATCTCCCTCACTTTGAGGTGAAAATATAATGTAGCGTATGCCCAAAACGTCAATACCAGACTTATTTTTCCTTGTTAACTAAACCTTTACCAGTTGGTACTATTTATTTATAACCTCCAAAGCAATAATAAACACAGAACTATGATTTACTTCAAGCCTTTCTATTATTAAAACACTTTGTCTTATTGTTTTATTGATTTACAATCTGTCCTACTTACTTTTTTAGCATCTGAAAACAATCAAGGCACAAAGCTGCAAAATGTTTAGACATTAATTGTTAAGAGACAGCATTTTATTCCAGGCTAGGGGTTTGAGTCCTCGACTGCTAAGCATTCTGGTACAGAAATGATTTATGGCCTTGTAGCAATAACGATGCGGCAGAGCCATTAACATATTGGCAGACCCCAGGATGGATTATCGACATTGATTATTTCATGGACCACTGATACCCATTTGTTAAGAGAAGCTCGAAGATGGCCTCTCCCTGACTGAAATCTTTTACGAGCAGACAGCATTTTAAGTATTAGGAACCTGGGATTTGGGCCATTTTTTCCTCTCACACCCTCCCCACCCCCAATCTACCTCTGTCTTCTCTTAGACTCCAACAAAAATAGTCAAAAATTAAAGTTCATTCTTCACTATGGTCTTAATTTCTCAACTCATCATAACCATGTCTTCTTTAAAAATTAATGATTGCCAGCATTTAGCCACTGGTTGTTGCTATGAAGATCTATGCAAAAAGCAAGGATCCCTATAGAGTGCGTGATATATGGAATTCTCTTTATTACTACAATAAAACTTACTGACATTTCAATACTTCTGCAAATAGCATTATAGTATCAATCTTCTGAATTAGGTTGAAAATTAAGTTGTAAATTAAAAGAAAGTGTACTTTGGAATACAACATGATATGTCACCTAGAAAAAGACCTTTGTGCATAACAGAGCTGAGCAGAAAAACTGAAAGATAAGCCCAGGTGCCTCTAAAGTGCCTATTTCATCATAAAGGATCTAGGTTATATTTTACAAGAAGAATACAGTCTGAAAGCCCTGATATTTCACCTCGGGAGAACAGATTCTGAGCCTCTTTAAAAAAAGATGAATTTGACAGCCTCAGCTCATTAGTAGAGATGCCAAAAAACCTTCGCAAGGGACAGGTAGGATTTTAGGTGGGAGGAGGGCTGGGAGGATAGGGAGAAAGAGGGAAAGATGAGAAGGGAAGGAAAATTACTTCAGCTTAGTATAGGACCTTAGTAAAAATACCCTTTCTTCTTCAAATACACTTCCACCTACTTCAGTTACCAGAAAATAACAAATTATATCCACTATTACACTTGAGTTGTGCCAGAAGAGTAAAAAGTGTTATATTTCAATCAAAGTATAATTTATAAACACCTTCACTTATAGACCTATTTGGGACTGTTAATAATACAGGTTAATGGCTTTTAAATGAATTTCTATGCCCCCCAAGACATGTCTTTCACTATTTTCTAAACCAGAAGCTGCTAATGAGTTGATACATCAGGCTGAAACTCAAGCCAATGTAAAAAAATGTATTCATGATCACTGTGCATAAACACAACCTAAAAAACGTTGTTTTTCAATAGGAAAAAGCACAAACATTAATATCCAAACAAGGAAGACGTTATACAGAACAGCTACCAGAATGAAAAATTCAGGCCTCTAGATCAATCCTATATATCCAGCAGTCTTAATGGTAAACAGTTTCATTACAAACTCCTCTATTTTTAGGAGATTAAAGAGACATAGTGTTTCCTGCATATAACTACAAGTCCCTTAGAGCAATCAAGCTAACAAGATTTTTTAAAAGCCTATGATTGCTCTAGAAAGGTATTAGAACGGAAAATATTCCTACTCGGTAAATGGTCACCGAGAGTTACAAAATCAAGTTAGTTATCATTTACAATTTCTAATGTCCTGCGTCATCTCCACTGCGGTTTCTCACAGACCTTTTGTACAAAGGACACCTAAAAGTACCCAAAATACAGGGAAAGAAAGGTTCTCTTGGCTTTACCACACATGAAAGAGGTTGGAAACACACTTCACATTGCTAGAAGTACTTCTGATGGTTCAAGGTTTAGCCATTTCCCTAAAGGGGATAATATACACCTGAATGACACTAGCATCTTCACCAGTGTGATTTTATTAGTCAGGGTGAGGAGAAACACTTGTGCAAACTGGTAAATGTGCCAGTGTTTGAAAACTACACAGAAACCAGGAAAGAGATGGGTTTAGAGGCTGCACTTTGTCTAAATAGAAGTTAATTTCTAGATGGGAGATAATTTCTAAATTTCAGGAATAAAATTCATGTAGACAATGAACTGCCTAGAAAAAAAAATTATCCAACAACATATTATAAAATCCAAAGTAATAAGAGCTTTTGTTTTGAAATGCTCGTAAATAAAGGCCTTCTTTATTTGCCTGTTTTGCCCTGCTATCACATCTCCAGAAGGCAGTAACCGAGAATCCTGAGATATCTAACCAACCTGGCAGTCAGGCAGAAGACAGCACCTTTGAACAATCATTTGCTCAGGTGGTCTCCAATACCTGCTCCAGGACTGGTAGGGAAAAGCCACAGTGGCATGTCCTTTCCTCACCCAGAACAGTCACAAACACCATCTTCAGGTGTGTGCTCAAGAGATACTCATTAGGGCAGAGTTAGAGCTCACAGTCCTCAGACAAACAGGAACTGCACCAGCATCAGTCAAGCAGTTGACCTGACCTTTTCATGTTGATACAAGAAGGTAGAAAACTGCCTAGAGTCCGGTGCCAGAAATCTGAAAAAAGCATTAATATTCCAAGCTTCATACAAAACTGAGAATTCATCTATATACAAAAACATATCACATGACTTTACCCAAAGAATAATTCTTAAGCACATCACAATAATGTTTCATGTTATATTAGTTTGAAAGTGCTTCAACATTTAATGCAATAACAAGGACTATATAGTATTCTTCAATATAGACAAACTATTCATTCATGGCCAACATGACCCTCAAATTTAAAATCATCTGTCCTAGCTTGGAAAACTAACTATGACCACTCACAAGGCTGGAATTTAAATACACCACCCTAGAAGCGCCACAAAATAGAACAAGCTTAAAATAAGACGCATCTCTAATAAGTCAAAGACTTGCACAGTCTGTATGCATATTTCAAATGAGATGTGTTTTATTGTAATGGAATTCTATTTTTACAGTATTTGACACAGCAAAATAAGATCTCAATGATGAGTCACTGAATCTTCAGTTATAATTGCAGATTTGCAGTACCATACTGAAATCAGTGTCACATTCATGTCTCTAAACACGATGCAATGACTACTACTACTGTTTAGCAATAGATCTATACAAAATTTAAACGAATCATGACTTTCTATAGTGAATCCTCCAACACACTGCACCTGTATTTCTCTCACCAAAAACCATTAAACCACAGCTAGTACTAAAACAGTGGTTCTGGTTCTATTAGTTAACTTCTAAATGACTAATATACACAGAAAAGAAACACCTTTGAGAGAAACAGGCAAGGAAGAGAGAAGAAAAGTGACTCAGAGTCATGTTTGTGAGATTTTCACAGCTAATCACACACAAGACTGATTCACTGCTCACCTCGCTCTGTTCACTCATTTTTCATATCATACTTTTCACTGCCCCATCAGCCTGCTCCACCAAGGTCAAATGAAGGAAATGATAGCACACATACCACACTAAGATTTATTATAAACAGATTTGCTTTCTTCTTACGTAGAGGAAATATGTTACTGACATTACTGTTTATAAAAATTAAGGTAAGCAGTAGACGCTATCAGATTGGATACATAATAAATTTAAAAATTTCAATAAGAATGGAGTCATTTGTCTCTACTTATTCGCAGTGCTTGAAGTTTTTTTTTTAAATCAAAAAGATGATAAAAATTTCCAACACATAATATGAAAATTATCACTGCTATAGAAGTCAAGTACTACAGTGCCTTTTTTCCCCCCCTTTCTTATACTTTAAATATCAAACCTGAGGCATAAATTCCATTCAGCAAGATTAACAAAGCAAAAGCTTCATGAATTCCCATACGCAACAATTATGAATTAATGCACACCAGAAGACCAGGCCCAAAAGTAGCACATTAGCTACAAGGGATGATTTGCAGCACATTAACTAACAAAGCCAAGCGATTTGGCCATCACTAAGTACCTCCTCAGAAAGCATAGTGGTATTTCACTACTTTAGGTCAGGGACTAACATGGTGAAGAACTAACAAGTTACATAGAAAATTAGCTACAGATTTCGCAAAAAGCCAGTCAAACATCAGACAACTTTCACCCTCTACTGTGAAGCCTAATTTGAAGATGCCAAAAACTCCTCTGTACTTTAGTGCCTGGCACAGAAATAGAAGATTTAACAAGACAGTATTGAAGAGAATAAATAAAACTGTCTTTTCACATTGCCTATGAATGATCATGGTGCTTCACTACACTATTTTTTGAACTTTTTAGCAAAGTTTATTGAACACTGCTAAGTACCTTTTAATAAAGTAAACAAAGCATCTCGGTACTTATTCTGAAAATGTCAAATGCTCTCTTTTTTAAAAGAGAACTGGACATTTTGCTTGGTGTCTCTTCAGCTAAGCCCAACAGAAATATCAGTTTGTGCCATTAGTTTAACAGTAACAGCTGACACTTAAATGGGATAACTACAAAAAGACGACTGAAGAGTAGAGTGAATGCAGGGCCAACACACTCTATTTAGTACTTCCCTGTAGCAGTGCTACTAAAATCATATCCCTGTATTTACAGGAAAACAGAGATCTACGAAAGAAAAAGAAAAAAGCAGAATGTGAAAGATACAAAAAATCACTACAAAACATCAGATGTGTTATATGCATTCATGCTCAACACAGAAATTACTAACACTTCAATCTACATTAGAGACATCACGACAAAATCCATCTCAATGAAATAACCCATGTAGACCCTCAAAAATAGTTACACTGAGAAAGACAGGCCTCAAATCACACCTACGTAAATGACTGGCAGTACTCCTTATTTACATACTTATCAGAACTGTTATCTACCCAAATGATTTAACATATCATAGCACAGGGACTGCTCCTGACAAGGCATAAAGGGCTTATATGAGGGGTACATGTAGCTGTATGTACAGCAATGTTTGACCTGAAACACTCCCAAAAGAATTTGCCCAGAACAGGAAGAGCCTTGTTGTATTTTACAGTTGATAAATAAAAGTTGCACATCTAAACAGCCATGACACATGGTATGAATTACAAGATCTTAATTATCACTTTCATTCCCAATTCAAAAAATTAAGGAAAATGGAATATTACAAGTGGAGAAATTGCAGAGCAGTGTTTTGGATCTTTCTTCATTAGAACTCCATTTCATACCAGACCAAGATTAAAACCTCTTTCCCAGGTTAACTTTCCACAGCACTGCTTCTTTGCAAGAACAGGAAAAATGCAGATCATCTCCTGATGTTAGCCAAACTACTTTCAAAAGCAACGTAAAATGCAAAATATGTACTCTAAATCAAAATCTCTAATGTCTTAAGAAACCACTTTCTACTTGCACGAAGAACAGCACCCATATTTGTCATCTTTGATAATCATACCTTCCTTAACCAAAAAGCTCTAAAAGACAATTATCCAGTTACATCCTCTCTTTCCATATAGGAGTTTGTAAATATTCACAGCATAAGAGATTTACATCATCTTCTTCCTTCAGCATGACCAGAATTATTCTACTCCATTTAAAGAGTCATCAAATAGAGAATACAGGGTAAAGTACTAGATGATAGAAGTCACTCACAACCAATTCCTATGCCTTCCAAAGACACTCGCAATGCCTCCAGCGTCCATATCTTGAAAACACTATGCATGATCACAGGCTTCAAAACAGATTAGTAAATACATAGTATGACACGAACTATTTTTCCCACATAACTTCCATGTATCTTTCCAAGTCCAAAAGTATTCCCTGAAGATGTCTGCAGATTATTAATAGGACAAATTCTCCAGTTTAAACATGGTCATGTGTTTCATGGACACTCTGGAAAACTCATCAGTAAAACAATATGCTGTAATTATCTTAATAGCGATTTATAAATTGTCATGCATAAGACTAAATCGCCTTTGGTAAAATTCAATTAAACACATTCTATTACTATGGAAATGGTAATGTTTCCTGCATACTACTGAAACCAAAAACTGAGGAACAGTTTCTCTTCAGCCTGATCAACTGCACTTTTCCCCAGTTGAAGGCACATCAGGGTCTACATGTAAATGTCTTGTTAACGCAGCACATTTCATTTCTTCAAAAGGGGAAGGAGGAGGTAATAGCATAGGCCAAATCACATTCCTCAAAGTGTTCATGTGAATTTAAACGAATTCCACTGAAGCCAACACAACCACCCAAAGTTGCCAGCAGAGAATATTTTGACTGCACTGTCATATCTAGACCTTCATTTTTATTTGCATTCTTTGCTGAAATAATATTTATTTTCTAAAACTAAAGCAGTTGATAAAATTAAGACCTATTTATTTGCTCCAGTAGGCTAATTCAAATTTTTCTGTTTCTATATAAGCAGTGAAATAGCAAAAAACACTTTCTTGTCCTCTCATGTAAATTAAATTTGATAGTAGTCTAAAGCTACCGCTCTGTTACTCTTTCTCAAAAATAAGACAATAATATTGTGGTAGTGAGAAGCTACATGAGTGGGAAAGCAACTGATTTCTCTTCTTTAAAAAGAAAGTGCACATAATGGGTTTATTATTACCATGCATCTGAATGCAGTATCCAAAGGTGTGTCTCATAGCAGAAGCACAGTTTGTAAGGGAAATAAATATTTTTATTTATGATAGCAAAAGCAACAATAACTGATTAAAGTAAATTTAGTGGAAACATTAAAATAACGGCTGTGGAAAGAAAATTTATTCTGCTCTAGCATACTGTGTGAACTTATTGAAAATAATCAAGTGCTCAGTTTGAATTAACTGAGTGTGAGTGAATCTCCAGAAAAGGAGAGAAAGATGGCAATAAAAAACACTAACAGGAATTTGTTAGCTCCTTCTGCTGCTTGTTTTCTTAATATATTTTAAGAAAATCTGCAAAGATGCAAAGAACCCTCCTGTGTTTGGTTAGCAGTAAGTAAATTGCTGTGGGCTCCAAGTGCTGGAATACTTTAGCAGGCAATTCCTCTCTGTCTTTCATTCTGTTTGTCTGTGTTAAATTCCCCCTCTGCCCTCATCCATTCTCACATCCAGTTCCCAGCTTTGTCCATCCATCAATCCACACACTTTGTCAGTGCTGACTTCATCCTGGCTCTCACAATCACATCCAAGCAAGGCTGCTGCCACGAGGGAGCTTTTCGCCTCCCATCTGCGTCTCCCTGATCTGCTGACTGAGGCCCTGACGCTTGTCGTTTTCTATTGCACAGGCAAGCAAAACCACTAATACTGAACCTGATTTCTATCGTGCAGCTTTTCACCTTTCCTATCGGGAGGAATAGAGAGAGAGACAGACAGAGAAGGGGGGGTGGGAGAGAGGGAGAGAGAGAGAGAGAGAGACAGAGATGTTTGCTGAATTTTCTAAAACAATTCGTACTCCAGTCGGGTTGAGGCTCAATTCATCTTCAGCTCCACAAAACATCAATAGAAATCACAAGGAGAAAATGTATCACTAATTAAGGGTTGATAAGCTCTACGTCAAGAGCAGTTTAGGGAAAAAAAAGCCCTTCTCACCAGCTTATACACATTCTCTGCCAGCTGAAATCCATACAGCAGTTTTATGGCAACTTTAAGTTAAAATCTCATATAATTTTCTTGCATAAAACATGCTGTCTTAAGAGCAACATTCTGGGAAAATAACACACCAAAACCAGATGTGGTTTTATTCAAAAGGTAATTTACAAAGATTTAAATTTCAACTGGAAAAACATAAAAGATTACTAAGGAAACAAATTGTTACCTAGCAATGAAATTATATTAAATCATTTTTCAGCATTTTGCCCGTTTTCTTTTCTCAGTTCAGAAGTGCAATATTCTAAGCATACAATAACTCCTATTAGTATTTTTCTTTTAATTAGTATCTAGATACTTACTAAAACATGGTGATGCTTCTTTAAAAAAAATAATCAACTCAGCGGTAGCTACAAATGAAAGTTCTTCAAACATTCCATTTGTGCACTGCAAAGTAGAAGCAGGGCGGAAGGGTATATCTTATCACTAAATCGGCAGTTAAACAGGTAAACACATTTTATGAAATAGAAATTAACTCATTTTCATCATTATCATATACTTGACTCTACCTGTAAAACCAAACTGGAACAAGAATGTTTCAGACAGGTCATTTTAGGAAGAGAAATATGAAGCTGGCATAAACTAAAACCTTCTCACACACCATCTCTATGGCTCTTGTATAAATCTTTTTGCCTAATTGTGTTTCAGTTTACAAACTGCTCGTTCACGATGACCTTGTGAACATACGATTTAGTTCACTGCCAATGAAATATTTTGATAAGTTTGAATGAAAGATCCTATTAGCATGAACACTCACTACATGAGCTGTACAATGCACTCCAAATATTCTGGAGTTGCTGGGCTAGAAGAGGCTCGGTTTTCAATCCCAGTTATACTACTACCTTCTGCCCTTATTGCCAAGTTCAGAAAATGTTGCTGATCCCCCACTTCTCAGAGACATAGAATGAAGAAAAAAAAAAAAATCTAACCATCAGGCCCAGGTTTTTTTCTCTCATCAAACCCCTTCCCTCAGGCATCAAACCGTTCTTTCCTCAAAGACATACTGACACACCCAAGAACCATATTCTGTCTGCTTACATACGTTTAATTATGTCACATATAATTAACTTTTACTTTATTATTTTTAGATAAAACTTGAACTTTAAGCCAATAAAAGAAAATATGTAAAAGAAGGAGAGATGAAAAAAATTTTAAAAATAAAATCAAGAGACTTGCAGGCAATCTTAGCTAATGAAAATAACAATCTTCTCCCAACACGCCTCTATTTGTGACCAGAGTTATCCTAACTGCCGTACTACTTCTATTTCATTTCACTTTCTAGGAGACACAGACACCCCAGAGGAACACCCCACTTTTATTTCCTGAACCATTGGTCTCAGGTACAATACAGTAGAACTGAAAAGCAGCAGAAGAAAGTCTTCTTTGCTGTGCTACTATACACATCAGACATCTCTAATTAGACAGCAACAAAATTTTATTAATAGGCTGGACATTATGGAATGAGCTTGTTATAAATGGGCCCTGTCAAAGCCTTATTCAGCTACCAAATGAGTATTCTCAGTTCACTGCTCGCATCTGAAGCATCACCGCTGGTGCCGGATAACAAATGATTGCTATTAACCGTATTGTTAGTAATGATGGCTGAAAACAAACAAAAACCCATAAATAACAGTCTACAGAAAAATTAACCCATAAACTTGATAGATATCCAGCTGAGAAATAATAAATGACACTTTGGATCCTGCTGGGAGAAGCTAGTGGTTTTTGTTTTCTTCTCTGTCATTAACACATTTTCTGTGCTAAAAATTAGATTCTGATATATAATTATCAACGCTTCCAGATATTAATTCTGCTATCGCTCCCTCTGTTTCTCTGCTGGTTGGATGTAATGTTATTCACAGATTACTCTGAGAAAACACATCAAACACTTAACAGAGCAGGTCAAAGTGACAAGCAGCTTTTGCTGACAACACCAACCTGCACAGCCTTTTTTACCAGGGACACAAAACAAATTTCTCATATTAATTAACTCGGTTTCTTTGCAGCTAGAACAAATCTTCGCTATGTAATGTGAGCTAAGCATATTCCCAGCTGTCCTAATGTAGGCTGTATTGAGGAGGAAGAACTGACAATTATTATCTTGCATTTATACAGTGAAATCCACATTTGTTAACGTCCTAGAGAAATATGCCTATTTTCACAGCCAATTAAAACAAGTTTCTTCTTACCAGATACAGTATCAGTGGCACAGCATGCTTTCTCTCTCCTTCTAGGGGGGAAAAAAATCCCACCACAAACAAACAAAACCCCCCACACATAGAAAAAAATTAGGATGCTTTCACTGAAGACAAAAAAAATAGTCCTACTTTATTTAACAGAAGAAAATTTAGGAGTAAGTATTCATCTGCCTCTTGAACACAAAAACTGTGCATGCTTTGCACACAAACACAGCAATGAGCAGCTCTTTATTAGATATTAACAGATCTCAATGAGAAAGCACAGAGTAATATCACCAAACAACTATCCATTACTATCTTAAAAATGTTTGCCTACATAAGTAACTTGAAAGAGCATTGCTGATTGTGGTAAATCATTTGCAGCATCTCAAGCCCCATTCAGAAACAGACCCTTATTCTACTACACACTGCACAGAGCAGGTTAGATGGCACCTTCCTTTGCCCACCCCGCCCCCCCCCACCCTACACCCCCCCCCCCCCCCCCCCCCCGGTGCCCTCTCCAAAGACTTTACAGTCTAATTTTGCACCCACAGACTAAAAGGTTGTTCATACAGCCTCAGTTACGTATGCGTGTTACATTGGCAGGAACACTTTATATTTTCTGGTTCATGCTCTGCACAGTTTGCAATAATTTTTTTAATACCACTCATAAGCCTTTTTTATAACATATTTTTAACTATTTTGACATATACTCATATTTGACTTGCTGTATTTATAGTGACATTTAAGTTCACTCATTTGAGCAATGACTTTCAGTTCCTAAGAGTTCAATGAATAATATATGTTTCAGAGTATTAAAGAAAATAACAAAACCCTTAGGTAAACAAAATTAGAGGATATAAACAGATGTAGATCACAGCTGTAAAGGATGAAGAATGCACAGTATGAAGCAGACAACTTACTGGACAGTATTTCCTCCCCTTCCCCCAGCTACAATAAAGTACAGGAGAAGAATTGGAGCAATGTTTCTGCCAACAAGTTAGAAATTCCCTTAATTGCAATTATTCAAGGGAAATGGCTTGCTCACTATTCACATTTTTTTCCAATTAAACAGGTCTCCATTACATTCATAACAGCATCTAAGGAAAAATGTTTTGGAAAAGTATTTAAATAAATTAAAAATGAAGGTTGGAGGGAGTATTTCCTGCTCTGCATGCCTAGCTTTTAATTTCCACATTGTGTCCCCATGGCCATGTTTTGCTGATGACAGAGTCTGACTGCAAATCCCATACCTGCTATACACTACATTTTCTCAGTATCTGGCACTGTGATATTAAATAACTATAAAACTAGAAAGCCAAAATAACTAAATCACCTGGCAGCCAATTTCTGAGAGTTAAACCACAAACCCGGAAAATGGTGGAGTGTGTTGAAATAATGTAAAGGAAACCCATAAATTCAAACTTTATGTTCTGTAAAGAACAAATATGAAAAAGGCATCAAAATAATGAAAGATTGTTTATGTATTCTGGCATGAAATGGGAATGTGTTATGAGAGAGAGCGCAATGGCAGAGACAGATCGACAGAGCTGACAGTGTGGTATTCATCCTGCATGGTACAGCAGACGTCCTGCTAGTGGCAGTCGACAGCGCAATAAATCAAGGGCTCTCGATGCTGTACCTACAGCTTATTACATCCAAGATGACAAATAAATAATAATCCCTGTCACAGCGGCCCTTTGCTCAAGGATTGAGCCTGAAACCTTTTGCTCATCACTCCTGGTCTTAAGTGAAAATACTAGAACAAGGGAATTGAAGGCCACGGTTTACTGAGCTCATGAAACACAAAGCAAGCTGGCCACAGGAACTAGAAGCAAGCAGGAAAGGTCAAGTAGCAAGAAAGGATAAATATTTAAGTAATCCTAGCAAAAAGATGGCAACATTTCACAGCTGTGAAACTGCAAAAGACCTGCAAAAGCCCTCTGAAGTCTCTAGTTAAGGCCTCAAAGAGCTAAGACTAGCAGCATTAACTTCTAGTTTCCTTTCTCTGGTTACACACTGGGGCACTTACCTACATGTTTGCTTCCTGCTTCCTTTATGATTGAGTAGGATAGCTGTACCCTCAAAGTGGCATGTGAGGCAGAGAAACCACTACTGCTTGCCCCCACCAAACACTGAAAATAGAAACCTGCGTCTCTATTTTGCCCTTTAAAATATGTTATTTCCTCTATCATCTTTTTAAAATACTTTTAACACTTAGAACATCTTTGAGTTCTTCAGACAAAGGATACTATGAAAAATGAGGAGCCAGTACCAGAACTGATACTGCTGAGCGGTCTCCTTAGTTATATCTGCTGGCCCACCACTTATAGAAACACATTCATACAAGGTATCTCAAGTCCATCACCACATATGACACTAGTTTTCTTCTATCAAATTAAACACGTATTTTTTCTTTTGAAGATAGCAGAATTTTAAAGTTAGAATACACCTATTTCTTTTCAGAGTACTCATGGCAACAGACCATACCATGTTTACACCCACTTTTACTTTATCATTTAAACTTGCAGTTGTATTTTCAAGCAATACAGGCAGTACTGAACAGTTCTTGAGTTGCTGTCTCCACCTGTAGACACTTTTGTCTCAATTTAAGTCTCTCATTCACTTCTCCCATTTTTAAAGGAATAATATACCTTTCATTACATCCCTCAACATAAGATGGTCAATACAGCAAATAGTATACAACAAGGACAATACATCATTAAAAAATATTAATGTACGCTATGACATGCTGAGTGGGGCATCCTCCTTGAAATTACATTAGGGTTTTTTTATATCTTTTATCTTCTCATATCACAAATTTTTTCAGATATGCTCCTATTTAATGAGGTAGGAAAGGATAATGGATAGTACAGAGAGTTTGTTCATGTCTAATTTGGGCGGTAGTGTCCATCCACTGGCTTATTGCCTTCCTTGGAACACAGGTATTTGGCACACTTGCCCTCTCAAATTTTATCAATTATGTTTGTTTACTGGCTCTTTTTAAATGCTGCATATGCAAAATTGTCTTCTGTATCATCAATATCTGTTTTTAAAAGCCTGTGCCAAGCCAACCCTTGTTGCATCTATATTATTCCTAGGAACAGGCAAGATTGCAGGTTTACATGCAGAATTCAAGCCTTATACTGTAGTTATAGCAGCTACATATCAAGGACCTTTTAACTGAAGCAAGAGAATATTATATAATATTTTTAATGACAAATGGGAAAAACAGATACATTAATCTGTCACAACATTCATATCTGTGGACCCAATGCATGCACCACTTCCACACAACCAGCCAAGCTTGCTAGTCCCACGATTTCCTGCCAAAGGTGGCAACTAGCACCACTCAGCTGTTTTCTGGTTTGACAAGCATTCACCTTCATGGCTCAGTGAGGTACAGAGCACCCCAATTTTAATGTATAAATTTACCAACTAGTCTGTCTCTCCTTCCCAAGCACTTTTCTCCCAGATGTATATCATCAACTTCAGAGTGATAAACACTCTTTCAATTTTGCATCAAGCTGGCTGAAAAACTATACAGTGCCTTATGCCCCCTGCCCTGAACTGCTTCACACTCACAAATATTGACGTTTTATTATCTCATTCAAATCTTAATTATACTTTCTCTAATACACAACACTGGGGATAGAATTGGTCATTTTCTCTAGTTTCCACGATGATTCTGAACTCAATGTAATACATATCTGTCTTAGTCTCTACATTACCTAAACTTACTGAGGTTAAGAAAGCATAGTCATTATGAAGATAGATAAACCAGATCTGAACATCACCATATTTCAGAATTACATCTCTAAGTTTATGCAGTTTAAACAGGTTCTAAAGTAAAGGGACAAAGAAAAGGTGGTGAGAAAAGCAACACAGCTTGTAAGTGCATAAAGTCCCAAACATTCATAGTTTGCATAACTTTTCTAGAGTTTGAATGCAAACTTGGGAGATAAAGCTTCTTATTCAAGAACACCTTTGAGAAGAGAGTAATGTTTTGGGCCTCACATGCCCTCCTTTGACCAAATATTTTCTCCAAACAACACGCTTCAGTGAGAAAAGGTCTGGATTTAAAACTGTGCTTAAGACTGTCCTGTTAAACCGTTCACATCTTTTGATATTCTTAAGGTGGCTTTTCCCCATTTTTTTTTTTTAATTCAACTACAATGCACAAAATCGCTACCAATACAGGGATCCTGCAAATAACTCCAGCCAGGACACAGCAGACAAAAAACCTTCATCTTCCATATGCATTAAACCTCATTAACACCTGCAGAACGGGAAGTTACCTCCATTCTTACCTGTCTGCAGCTGTGTTACAAAATTACAAATAACCCTGAAAGCACAGTTCCAGTCACCTGGGTCAGTATTTTACAACACAGCAGCGGGCAAATGGTCTAAAACCATGCTGGGCTTAACACTGCAAGCTCAAGCAGCATTACTGCAAGGTTTTTAAATACAGTTCAGGACCAGGTCAAAAGTTCCCAGTATCCCCAAGGGGACAAAGCCCTGCCCTTCTGGACAGGGGAAGCCCCTTCCAAGCTTGCTGATTCTAAAATAGTTACATTTCCAATTCCAAAGGGAAAAATGTCTCAGCCATGCTTTGACTTGAAATATTCTAGATATTGAGAATTAAATATTATTACAAGATTGTGATAAATCCCAACTTCTAACCTATACACAAACTGAATACAGAAGTATGAACAAAAACGCTTGGTTCGAAGGACTTGCATTTCCACACCGTAACTCACTGGGGCAGGGACAATACTTCTTCCTGATGACTGCCACTGTACAAAGCACAACACAGTTAATAGGGAAGTTGGAGAGCCCCGGTATCATTTTAAGAAATTATTAAAACACTCTGCACATTTCACACACACAGGTACATATAAATGACAAATTATTTTAGGATATACTTTATACTTAATTACTTCCAAGATTATGTTGGGGTATTTTGTCAAAAACTCACTGAGTGTTGTATTTGTACTGAAACAGTATTCTGGGAAATGAACCCTACTGCTAATGTTTTTATTTGAATAAATTATTACCCAACACAGCAACCATCAACATCTTACAGAACAAGAACATGGATTTCTGTAATTTCTCCAGCCCTAATGCCAGTCACTATTGGGAGCATTTAGTTATAAATTGTCTTTCAATAAAAGTAAAAGCTCCCAAAACAACAAAATGAAAAGACACAGCAGCTTAAATCAAGGAAGTCAATTTCCACATGCCGATCCTAAATATTTCATAGCCCTATTTTATTCTGACATTTGTAGATGACTAAAGTGTTACAAAGGAAATAAAATGCTGATTAAAGAGTTCACTGTCATAAAGGTTACTGAATTGTAAATGGCCCTTTCCATCTTCCTGTTAATAGGTACCCAGCTGTAAACATCATGAAGGATGTGACGGGAGGCCTGTGCTGCTCCTTTAGGAGTCGTATATACATTAATCACTGAATCACCAAGCCATGCTTAATTGCAAGTTGTATATCACACAAATCCATGGTAAGTAGAAGGAAACTCATTATTGCTGCTTCATAACTACTGGG
Source organism: Porphyrio hochstetteri (assembly GCA_020800305.1). NCBI lineage: Eukaryota > Metazoa > Chordata > Aves > Gruiformes > Rallidae > Porphyrio > Porphyrio hochstetteri. The sequence goes on from CM036911.1 coordinate 16,236,310, forward strand.
TACTTCTCATTTTAACCTTCTCACACCTGGGACATTGGTGTTTTACAATGTGAATGCAGAAAAGGCATTAAGTTGCTAATTGTAGTAACACTGTATGTTATCCTGCTGTTTCAACATTTTTCAAAAGAAAACTAAGTACTAAGAACAGCAGACAATTTTTTTTTTTATTTTTTCAGACTAGTTAAGTGAATTTTAGAGTGTTTTTTTCATACAGTATAACACACAAATCCATTATGCCTTGATAGTTTAAAGAACTGGTTAAATAATAAAGAAAAAAACCCCAACAACATTGTATTTTGTTTTGACAAAATTATTGATTTAAATCCCATCTAATAGCAAAATACTACTTAAAGGTCACCTAAAGAAAAATGAGTTTACACTCCAACAGAGCAAGCTTATCTGTCATGAAAGTGTAATGATGTGTTTATACTTGCACTAGTATGTATATATTTTCCGGAAAGATAAGAGGTTTTGTGCAGGTGAAGTCTGACAAGAAAGAAAAGTGAAAAAAATTGAGGTACTTACAGTAATTTATAAACTGCTAATATTCATCACACAATTTCAATAGCCCCCCCACCACGTGTTTTTATAAACTGTTGAGCACTATGGCACTGGAAATTCTTATATGCCATTCATCAGAGGCTTTATCAAAATGCTTCGAAGATTTGCAAAGTGTACTACACAGCTTATGTATCTAACAAGTGAGATGTCTAAATAGATATAAAACATATTTCAGTTTATGTTACAAGTGCGTTAATGCATACTGTTTTGAAATTTTGTTCCACAGTGAAACACCATTATATGTCCTGGTATGCTACTCAGCTAAAAATATATTTATTAATGGAAAACATTTTAAACATCTCCATTATGAAGACAAACTCTATACAACCAGTATCTATTTTTAATGTCATGTGACTCACTCTTGCTCCTACAGTTCTTCAATTCCAATAGCAAATGCAATCAAATGTTTTCTCACACCTAAGATGCATTAAGATGATCTCTAAATCAGCTTTGCCCCAAGATAGATGTTTTCTACTATCCCAACCTTTTTGTCACTCTATTCTGTCAAAGGACTAACGGACTCTTCCATTACATCCTCAATGCACTCATGTGATCCTTTTTCAAATGTACTTTAAAGTACCTAAAGTACCTACATATTATGCCCTTTCTCTTTCTTTAAAAAAGAATGCGTACAAAGAACTGGAGTTATGGCTTTTGAATCTGTAGTAGCTGGCTACATGCTTCTCGGGGATTTTGGTGTCAAGATTACATTGCACATAGTTTGCATAAACTCCACAGGCCTCCTCTAAAATACCTGAGCCTTTTGCTTCATCACCCGAAATAAAAGTAATGCTTCACCCACAGAAGTTACTTACCAATTCTGTATTTACAGATAGAAGAGATGAGAAATCTCTGTGGCCTTTAGCTGTTCAGATGTACAAAATAAAAAAGGGAATTCATACCATAAAAACAGAAAGAGACCAAACATCTTTGATTAAATATGCAGTAAATGCTTCTACATGTGCTGACAGAAATTTTATTTTGGTAGGTCACATTTATTCTTATAGTATTAAGATAGTCCTTTCCAAAAACCTGGCTAACTAAAGTGTTCTGAAAAAGATACACTCTTTTACATTTTTTCAGGCAGTAGCAACCCCAAAATAGTCATTATTTTCAGAAATGAAATGCTCCACAATCCCTAACCCTTGATCACGACAGCAACAGCCTCACATGGATACCCAGTTCTTTAGCAAGGGGAACAATTTAACCCAATAAAATGATGAGTGGGGATGAGGGGGGAAGGAAAGAGAGAGGGAAATAAAGAAAGAAAAAAAAAAAAGAGGTAGAATGTGCTTTCTTCCACTTGCAAAATAATCAGGAAAGCATCTTGACCTGAATCACAAGTCAGAATTCAAGGCAGTTAAGCTATCTGTGTTTTGGAAATCAGCAGTAACTTAATTAGAAATGGGGGGGACAATGAAAAGCTGGTATTTTGACTTCATTACAGATTTCTAGTAAGTATTATACTATCAAAAGGTTTTCTTTGTCCCTAGTTTGCATACTGTCTAATGTGACTAAAACCAGGTTCCTTTTATTCATTTTTAAATTACAGATAGTCCATGATTATTTGAAAGGATGTTTTTTCCAGATGTTTCAGTCTAAATCAGACCTGCTCTGGAGACAGAGAAGCCTTGTCCACTTGAAGTATCCCAAACTCTCTCTGCAGTGCTCAATATATATAGAAATAGATACCACAAAGTTCCTCCGCCCCACAAAATTCCATTATAGAAAAAAAATGTTTTTAATATTTCTCATCACACAATACATGTGTGTAATACATACACAAGCAGAGACACACACACATCTAGGACTCACCATTCTGGAACTGCACACAAAGTTTGGATGTAAAACCAAAAACTATGCCAATAAATGATACTCCACTGACTAAAACCTAACCTGAAGTCAGCACCTCTGAACTATACACCTGCTCTGCCTTTTATTTCTAGTCTCAGCTTTTCAGTACCTCAGTCTGTTCGGTATACAGAAAAAAAACCAGTGCAATAATAATTTCCACTAACTGGTAGGTTTGGTCTGAAAGCTTAATCCATCATTCTAAAAAAGCACTTGGAAAATCTCAGATAAGAAGTGCTTCATTAAATCTGAAAAGCAATTGTTCTATGCACGTCTCTTGCATTTTGTCCCATCTTTATGTACTCCATAACCTTCATCCAAAATTACATGAATTTTAGGTATCCAATCCTCTGTACCAAGCCTACCACTGGAACACTGCCACTCAGGGGGGAAAAAAAAAAAACCACGTGGCCTGCAACCTACCAGAAGTGTTAGGCAACATACCACAATTTAAAAACATGAGAAATAAATAAATAGGAAGCTGACATGATAACAACAGAAAGCGACATTTTCAAAGAAGTTTTTGGTATGGGGTTCCTACTGTTCAGTTGTTTTGCAGTTTGGGGCTTTTTGGTTTGGATTTGGGGTTTGTGAGGTTTTTTTGTTCTGTTGTTTGGTTTGGTTTTTTAATAATTGTACAAGAGGAAAATATTCTAATGAAACATTATGTTCTGCACACTATGCAGATGAACACTTACGTACCAAATGACATACAAAGCACATCATGCTGACTTCTTCTCCAAACAGGCACAAGGATATCTTTTGCTGTAAATTAAAGGCCAAGGCTAGTCTTCCTTGTTTAATTAGCTGTACATGTGTGAAAATACCAAGTACACAAAACCTGGGATTCTAATTGCGGTTATTCTGAGACGTCCAAAAAGTCTTCATCTGCTGTATTTGCTGTCACATTATCAAGAAACTTGCAATAAGTTTTTTAATTAAAAACAACAAAAAAAGGAATGTGATACAATAGATGTAGCACCTGCTTATTTTATGAAAATGATATATTTAGAGGAAAAAAGTGTTTATACAGTAATGCAAATGGATGTAGAGTGAAACTTTACATTCAATGCTACATTTAGTTTGCTACTCCATCCTGCAAGTTACTACGAGCTTGGTTAAAATACGGTGGGGATGCGGGTTTCAGAACTCTGTAAAATTTCTTGAAAAATTCCTTGAAAAATTAAATAATTCCCAAACATAAGATGTAATCAGAACATCTGTACCAAACTAACTTTTAAAAAATCCTAACCTTTAGATTGACTATTTTGGAAAGCATTATGTACAAAAACATTACATTTCCCTGCATCTCTATTTTTCAGGGGTTTCTCCATGTTAATCCAAAACCAAAAGGGATGTGGGGGGGAGGCAGCAGAGAAAGACTTGGACCCAGGGATTACAGTCCCAATCAGACCTACTATTTCTTAGGGGTCCTCCTCCTGTGGTATATTGCAAATTGTATTTCAGCAGCTGTGCCAGTGTCTGCATTGTTCACTCACCAACAGACACAGGTGTAACCCAGACTTATCCCGGGAGGCATGTGTAGTTGTGCAGCTTCATGTTAAAGATGTTATGTAGTTTTGAAAGAAAAATTGAATTACTGAAAAGGTTTGAACATACTGCAGAATAGAGCCTGCTATGCTCAAGCACAAGGGCTTCATGTAGATAAAAGCCAAAACAATCCTTTGTTTGAGGTTATTACAGATCAGAGGAAAAGTACAGAAAGCAAGCGTGAAGTACACACATCTACAAGTAGCAAGCAAATACAAAGCTTTGTTATTCTCAACGTTGTGTATCTCTTACTCAAAGATTTCATGGCTCGTTAACAAAAGGTTCAACAGGTAGGTAAATCAAAGGACCATCAAAAATTAGGCAGTATGCTTAACCCAGATAGCTTTTAACATTGATCAACATTCATTAACACTGAAAAGATCGGCAACTCCACTGAGCATTTGAGCAAGTGGACACCAAAAAAAATTCATTTTAAACCAAAAACTCCTGGAAAGGTAAAAGCCTACTGCATACAAATACTAGTGCTTTTGGACCATTTAATCAGATTGATTAAATTGGGGGTGAGGTTGGGGGCAGGGGGAGGTGGTGGTGAGGGGAAGAAGAAAAAATTAGGGATAAAAGGAGAAACATCTGCCTAGTACAAAGCCTCCCTCACCAGAACACCAGCACTGCAATCCTGCAGACAGTTTGCAGGGTAACAAGCAATAGATAACTTAGATTTAATAGATTTTCTACTGAGTTGTAGAAAATATCATGGACCCAACACTCATTTTGATTGTCATGGCAACACTGGGTGATATTGTCATCTTATAGCAAGCACAAGTTGCATTGATAAATAGTGGTTACTGTCAGACAACCTATATGCTGACACTTGCTGTTCATCATAGTTTGATTTCCACATGCAAAGAGCAACAAAGTTATGGTCTATATTTGGTGGTAGTTGGATAACACTGATGGAAAAACGTGCAATTCAATTAGCAGTTAGACAAGTATCTGTCATAGATGATCACTTCTTATGTCGGGGAATCTACATACTGATCAATGTGAAGACATGTACAATTCCTTATACCAATCATAAATCACTTGCTATTGATTGGCATTCCAAATCCTTGACATAATTAGAAACTATAGAAATGGTCACATGATAATGCTGTGTATGTCCACCAGTCCTTTATGCTCAGGACCTTCCCATATTCCACTGCATTCAGGTTGCATTAGGAAGGAGGGGAATGCACGTTTTTTATTAATTTCTTTTTTTTTATTATAAAAAATTAAGCACAACTGCCACCTGATAAATCCTCATGTTAGTGGTTAAAATGAGAATTTCCCACGCCTGAATTTGAGTCCTGTGTGCATATGCAGACTTGCCTACACGCTGCTCATAATCTGATTTATGCACCAATTTATTTTATACATTAGGCACACTGTATGCAGTCTGACTGATGCATAAAAATTTCATGCAAAAAAGGACTGACTTGCACACAACTGCTTTTCAGTTATTACCACCTCTTCTGGTTAGCATCATAGAGTAGGTAGGACAAATGACTTGATACAGTGCACACATTTTGCCCACTATACAAACATTTTGATCAGTACCTATTTCATTTTCAGTAGATTCTTGAACAGCTTAACAGCTTTATCTTTAAAGAGAACCAACCTTACGGTTTTGTAAAGCCCTCTATGTTGACAACCCCCTACCACTCCCACACACAAATTTTCATATCTACACATATATGACATGGGACTTATTCCGCAGTATACCTCAGATAAATTAGCAAAACATAGTAAGAGAGCATAATGCTGCTAATATTCTGGTTATCTTCATACATGTATAATTCCTGCGTTATTATCAATCAAAATGAAGATATGTTTTTGCACAGCTTTTATTTAGGAAAAATCAGCAAGAAATGCATCTTTCTATATTTTCCATTTATTAGAAGTCTCCTTTCATCCAAGAAATATGAGACCTGAAATAAATTGTACCATCCTGCTTTTTTTTATTCAAATCCTTGCCAGTGCTAGGCAGTATGCTAATGAAAACAGGTTGATAAATGACTCCCTGATATTTTCCAGACATTTTTCTCTCAGAAGTGCTCTAAACTGATGTAGCTCAAAGAGAATAAGGCGCATTAAGTCATTATATCAATTTTTGTTACCCAGATACTTCAGTCCCAGTTAAGAGCTGACAGCCAATATAAAACAAGGCAAGGGCATCATACGACTCCATCGATCAAACCTTGTCGTAGATAGATTGCCTATTACACAAATAGAACCAGCAGATTCAGTTTGTAGTTTTATGCTCCCCAATTAAAGGATAACAGGGAACTTTCCCATAAATCTGCTAATTGCAACTGAATTAATTTAACAAATTTTGCCAAGCGCAGAAAAAAGTGATTGGTTAAGCTAATATAAACTAGCACAGGTTGTCAGAAAGCGAGTTCCATAACAGGCTTTTACTATACCTTGACTGGGCAAGGTGTCACAAGCGTTTAACTCCATTGGGGTTCTTTGGCAACAGACAGCTGACAACCATAAAACATTGCACAAATAGGAGATAATTTATTTGCTATATTTCTCCCCAACCCCCCGCCCCTGAAGCATAGAATAACGCCTTCTTTACACCTAATTAATGTTTCCCTCTAAGCGGGCTGATTTTCTGAATCAGTATTATACAAGCAAAAGCACTAGATCACAAAAAGTGCTCCCACATGGGCACTCAGCAAACAATGGCAGTGATCTGCAAAAAACAGAAAGCCAGCCTATAGCACTGCTGCGAGAGACAGCCCAGGTGCTTATTAAACAGCAAAATAACGCAGCATACCATGCTTTGGATATTATTCTAATGAGTTTCGATATTCATACGGGAATAGCTAGACCGACAGAATGGTAGGTAATTCAGATCTATAAAGAAAGAGCAATCACAAGAGATCTCTAGCTGTAACTTATGGAAGGAAATTATGATTGCAATCACCCTCGCAATGATACATTATCACGATAAAAACCTGTCTTTGTATTAAAAAAATAAAATAGCTATTTCCTAATTAGTTTGAAGACATTTATATCCAAGCCCAAGAGATATTTTAGGAGCAACATTTCTTACTGTGGCAGAAAAATTATTTTTGTGGATGGTAAGTTTTGCACGAAAGCAGCATATGGTTGTGTATGCCTGTATAAAGTACAAACCAACAGTCATGAAGGCACAAAAGAGAGAATCCCTTTGAGGCATTGGGATTTAAGATGGAGGGTACTATTAACATTAGAAGAGTCAAGCATATGAAATGTAAGTTGGATACAACAGTGAGCTTTCTAAATAGTTGGCAGCTGCAATCTGAAAGCACAGTCTAAAAGGAGTACTCAATTTAGCTTGGCTTTTTCTGGAATTTCCCCCTTTCATTTTTTCTGCACAAGTCCACTTCCTATGGTGTCCAGGCATTCCAAGTTTCAAAAAAAGTTAGGCAAATAGAAAAGCAAACAAAACAAAACAAAAACACCCAACCCTGAAGTAAGAATTCTACATGATGCATTTGCCTTAGAAATCCCCAGATGATTTTCTGCCATCATTAAAACCAGTATTTAAAGACAAAAGACACTTGCAGAGAATCTAATTTGTCTCCACTCTGGTGGAATTACTAGAAAAATTAGTAATTTTACCTATTATCATGTGTTGTGTTAACACATCATTGTTTTTAACTGGAAAGAAAAAATAGAAAAGCACTCACAACTTCAAGTAGAACAAGATTTATAGCTCCTCGAGAGAGTAAGATGTGCCAGCATCAGCACTGGGGGGTGGGGGGGAAAAATCATAAAATGCATTAGGTTGGAAGGGACCTTTACAGGTCAACTAATCCAACCCCCTGCAGTAAGCAGGGACACCTTTAGCTATATCAGGTTACTCAGAGCTTCATCAAGCCTGACCTTGAATGTCTCCAGGGATAGGGCCTACATCACCTCTCTGGGCAACCTGTTCCTGTGTCTCACTACTCTTACAGTGAAGAACTTCTTCCTGATGTCTAATCTAAACCTACTGTGCTCAAGTTTAAAACCATTGCCTCTCATCCTACCACTACATAAATTCTTCTTTCATGAATGACCATCAAACCAACCAACCAACCAAAATAAAGCAACAGTGGAAATGGATTTTTAAAGCTCACAGCAAATTTCATGCTCTTTTTTTAATTCTCCTTTCAGAGAAGAATAAAGACACTTGGGAAACAAAGTACCAAAACAACATAACCTACCTACTTTTTCCAAATTATTATAATCAGCAAATACTTTATGCAATCATTTTTTGCATGGACAATTTCTGAAAATGAATCTTTCTATCCCACTGTTATGGGTGGCATTTATGTTGCTTATGAAACCTAATACTTTTGTTTTAGATATTTAGAGGCCTTTGGTATGAGACTGTATGTCTTCCTCTTGAACGTAATACAGAAACATAATGTAATAGTTATCCAAACAGATATTTTGTTTGCTTCCAGGATTATTTTACAATGTCCCATTTTTCCACATAACTATGAGGAAGAAGATGCTATTCTGTTAGTTTAGATATTTTGCCCAACATGATTTTGATTGTAATTAAAGTACAAAACAAAGCTAATGTTTGACTTCTGGAAACACTGATGTACACGATGGCATTTTATTTACACTGATGCCCTTACTGTCATGCATTAAACTGTGGAAAAATTACCTAACAATGCAGAAATGTACCTGACTAAAGCAACAGGCATTACTGATTTCTACTGATAAATTCCATCTGCATCTAAAATTTTACTTTTTCATATTACTAATATAATCATAAAAACAGGCACAAATGTCAAAATAGAAGATGTAAAATTGTGGCAATACAAAAAAAAAAAGTAATAGTAGAGAAAAGACAGAAATAAAGAGCTGGAAAGGAGAAATCATCTACTTCACCCTGTTCCTTGGGCAAAAATGAAATGCATTCCTAAAACTGCTTCTGTTTTTATAGCATACTCCAAATATACCATGTCATCGGCCGCGCATCCTGTGCTCAGAAAACATGATGCTCTGGATCAAACTTTTGACTAATGACCAAACAAGGAGAAGCCTAGACTACATATAACTGCAGTCAGCTCATACAAAACATTCTGTGATTAACCCAACAAGTATTTACAGTTAGGCCATATTGAGCTAGGAGAACTAAAAGAACTCACACTGTCCATGCAGAGAAACCACAGAATATGCTACTTTCATTAGACAAATGGATTCTGAACCTCTGAGTCAGTAAGCATTCATGACTAAAATGTCATGGTGAGGTTAAGTTACCAAATTATCTCAGATCATTAACTTACTTTCCAAAGTTGTTTTCCAGAGGTCTAGAAGCACTCCACATAAAAGTTCCTATCACGTACTCCAACCTAGAACTCAAAACCCACTTATATAGTATATATACATTTTATATCAAGGGTAAACCTTCCAGACCAGAATATTTCCTAACCACAGAAAGACCTGTGAGACTACAGAGACTACAGACACAGCCACTTCTGTAGAGAAGACTGAAAGTGCTACAATAGGTGAGGGAGAAGGAAGTAGATTGTCTAAGTGGACAGTGTTATTCCTGCAGAACAGCATGGCTTTTGCCTGCAGCTGTGCGCTATAGAAGTTGAAGGTACATGAAGCTGCACAAGCATCTAATTTGCCAAGCTCTGAAAATGTATTTTTGCAGCTATTTTGTTAGCATTGAACAATATTAAGCTAGACAGGAGTACAAATATGAAGATACCATATGTCAATTTCTTCATTTCATTCTTTTCTACCTTCATCTTTCTCCTCTGCAGAATGTACAGTGCCATCTAGAATGCATCTCTGACTTGATGTCCCATAGCTGATATCCAGGACACCAGCAGCAGACTCTGCATTCAATATTATTTTTGTCATCTCTCTTCTCCTTTTTTAGACATGCTTTGTCATAATTTGTGACTACTGCTACTAGACCCTTCAGAGTTAGTTGCTGTTTGACTATACAGGGTTGGTTTAATTGCAGGCTGTTAAGAATAACATACCAACAAAATAGGGAAGAGTCAAAAATAAGCTGCCACTTGACAAGAATTCTTGAGACAATGCAAGAACAAAAAGGCCTAAGACAAGGTATCAAAAGAACTCTGACAAGTGTACAAAGGCAAAAAGAGGGGAAGAGCAGTCATTCTATAGAAAGGGTTGAGTTGTCCAAAATTCTTCATCCTAGTTTGACACTGGTTGTTGCACAGAAATATTCTGCAGAGCAAATCCAGTCTCAGAGGTTTTCACCTCCAGCTTTATATTTGAAAGAGAAGGGATAAAGCTATCAAGTCACACCACCAAAAGTGCAACAACCTCTATGACTATTATAAAATGAAGTTAAATTGAGGCAATAACCTTTACCCAAAAAGCTTGCAAGTATTTTGGAAACTGTAAAAAATTAAGCCTAAGGAGTTAAAATGAAAGAGACAAAATTGAAGAACAGAATGCTAGCTGAGAAAACTACCTACAGCAGTTGTCAACACTTACTACAAATAACTCTGGCACAAACCAAGATACCAAAGTCTCAGACTGAGATTAGTGGAAGACACACAGCCAAGTCTTGAAAAAGGACAAGCTATCTACCATTAGGGTTGAATACAAGCAACAGAGTAGGTCTTTAACATGGAGACTCTCTTAAGATCATCTTCTCTTCTTCTATAATAGCAACTCATATCACACCCCTGCTTCTGCTAGCTACCTGTATTTTCTTATATTTAACCACGTGCAGAAAATTTTCACACATACTTGTATTTATAAAGACATTGCAAAAAGACCTATCATCAGTAGAATCCCATTCAAAGAAATCCAGTCCCAGCTCCTGACTTCACCACATTACATTCATATCCTCGATACCAAAAGAAAGCTTTGCTGGCATGCCAAAATGAGCAAGTACCCAGAATGTAAACCCAGGATTTGTCTTAACACCCTTGGTTGTCAGGACAAAAGTAGTCACATGCATCACAGAGGGCTAAGGGACTCCCTTTATACAAACCATCTAGCAAACATGAAAGGTTTTACATCATCTGACAAGAAAAATATAGACTCTAGAAATGCTTTCATGTAGATTCATCTTTAGCCTTCAGCAAAAGTGTCTAAGGATCTCTTTATATTTATTGGTATCATTATATGTACAGGAATGATCCCAGAAGTAGGGCAGGGCTGATCTAGTTTTAGGTCTGGCTAAATAAGTAAGTATTATTTTGAACTCTAGGAGACTGTAAAGAACAAAATTTAAGTGACTAGTCTAACTAGCAGAAATAAAAGGAAAAACTAATACAAAATCTAGGGCATAATAAGTGTTATATTTTAAAATGCAATTAAATTCTAAACACAATTGGAAGGGAGATATAATGAAGTGTAAAAATCTCATAAATTAAGTTTCTCTCTACTTCAGAGACAAAGTACCAATAGCAACCACCCCATATGAATGTCAGTGATGTTTCAGACCATTAGTCACTGGTTACAGAACAAAATCTCATTACCTAACTTTAAAACAACATATTTACATGCACTTAGTCTCTGAGAAAGCAGCATTTTAGCATTAAAAGACATCTTTTAGAATCTTTGCTCATTAAGCAACCGTAACTTTAAAAGAAAACAGCATTTTTTGGACAAGAGGTAAACAGGTAAAGTTTGGTAAGCAAAACTACTCTTAAGCCATTTCTTGATTTTATTGGGTTGTGACAGTCACAGCATGGACACCTGGCAGGAAGAGTGACACAGTTTTGGTTTGGTTTTTTTTTTTTACCCTCAAGTAGTTTGCTTATAATGTAAGTTTTTTAACTGTAGAGCCAAGTAAAATGAATGCTGCCTTTTTTGCATAATCTTTTCCTCTCAATGAAATTCAGATCCATTTTGAATTGGCAAAAACAAAGAGGAAAACTCTAAGTTTCTTTTATTTAACAGTTCTTAAGAAAAAAAAAAAGCATTATTCTTTCACTGCTGAGAAGCAGTCTGGCAACACAAGTCAGGGATAAGGCAGTGCTTCAAAATACTGGGAAACTTCAAGGCTATCTGAATTTTTCCATGTACAGTGAAAACAGTGGTACTTTCCCCAGATTTTAGCTATCATTTAGGTTATGCATCACACTGGGAAAGGTATATCTTCGGCATATACAGTGTCCCCTTAAACTTTACCTTGAGTCTGGCTGAGATCTACAAATATAGTCCAAACAAGAACAACAATCCCAGAAATACATCTTTTACCTGTAAAGATATCAAGACTAAATATTCTTCCCCTCCCATTTCCTCATCAACATACTTTATAACCTTGCCTCAGAACTAACACTTCAAATAACAAGAGGCCAGCTCAGTCATCTGGCATTTATTGTAAACATTTCTCTGAGGCACAATTTCTTTTTAATTGATGCACTCTTCAAAGTTAAAACAAATATTTCATAATGCCTAATAAAAATTCAGAGCAGCCTCTAACAATCATATTTCAAGCATTTACTAGCCTGAGCTGCATTTTGATCAAGGAGTAAATGCATAGAACCAAAACTTTTTCTCCTGTCTACAATTTTTTTCACCTAATCAAAAACTTTGAGGTCACACCTTTCTTCTCAGACTTTCAGATTCCCACTTTAAAAAGGAAATCGTAACAAATCTCTTCATGCACCCCACATAAGGCTCTCCCTGGTTTGAGGTCTAGTCTACTTCTTTGTCCATGTCACACGGTCCCAGCCTGGAAATCCTGAAGAGAAAGCCTGCTTTTTGAGACATCAATAACTAATAAACTAAAGAAAAGGCTGAATGCACTGAGGCTGTTCAGCCTTGAGAGAAGAAGGCTAAGAGGGGATCTTATTAATGTTTATAAGTATCTCAAGTGTGGGACACAAGGGGAAATGGCCAGCCTCTTTTCAGTGGTCTGTGGAGACCAGACAAGGGGCAATGGCTTCAGGTTGGAGCACAGGAAGTGTCACACCAACATGCGGAAGAACTTTTTCACAGTGAGGGTGACAGAGCCCTGGGACAGGCTGCCCAGGTGGGTTGTGGAGTCTCCTTCTCTGGAGATATTCAAGACCCATCTGGACGCCTATCTGTGCGACCTGTCCTAGGGAACCTGCTCTGGCAGGGGGGTTGGACCCGATGATCTCTTGAGGTCCCTTCCAACCCCTACGATTCTGTGATTCTGTGATGCAGGCATTACACTAACTACATCTTCAAAGTCTTTCTCCCCTGCCTCCAAAGTCTGATTGGTCAAAGCAGTCTTTCATCACAGTCTTTCTATTCAGAGAAAAACAGGTGGTTTAAACTTCAAAATTCATTCTTCTGCAGCTTGACTCATTCATTTTAGTTTTGCTTTCCTGGGTTGAAAATGTAAAGTAACAGTTTCTGATGCCCCAGTAGTTCAAATTTGAAGTGACAGAAGACCTATTAGCTTATACAGAACGAGAAGAACCATCTCTTCCCAATCCATCACCAAACACCTTAAAAGAAGGTGATAAGGTTCGTAAGGACAGATTCTGGTAACCCTTAGAATGAAAGGTGGGGACTGACAGTATCCACACAACCGATAAATGGTGACAGAAATCTCCAGTAAAGCAGTGTAAAAATACAAAGGAAGCCAACCTGCACAAGGAAAGCTATTGATTGATAGATCCCAGCTGTGGTTTATGGTAAAAGCTGTAGCCCTGTAAGGTATGTCCCTGGGGTCTTGCCTTCTCTTTGTCACATCTGGAATTAAAAGCCTATACTGAATCAATTGCCCACTGGCTAAGAATGGGATTCATTCCAGCTTTCTATTTTAATATAATTTTGATAAACAAAGATGTTCTGGCAGAAAATACTCTTACATACACATGCCTCTGCTCTCAGGCTGCTCGCCCACGAACCAAAACATACAAAATTGCCTATCTTTATTAAGGTCCTTACCACCTTATTTATAATGTGTTGTTAATCCATTACATCTTTTTATCTTGTGATCTTTCTGGTGACCTGCTCTGGACAGCATGCACAAACGCTGACAAGAGACTGCATGAGCACTATTTCTGACAGAAAGCAGAGTTCAACATTTATTCATCGTTAATTTGACTGTATAGTATTACAAAGATTACTGTAGCACACAATGTTCTTGTAAGGTTATGAACTGGTTTGCATCCTTCCACAGCCAGAATTTAATACTATACTAAGTGTGATATATCTCATCCATTATTAATCCCGTCCAGTTCTGCAGCAAGTTTCTATAAAACCAATGTTGAAATACTACACTCTTAAGGCTCCTGCCAAATCAGAAAAATGTAATATTAACATGGTTATGTTCCAGATAGGTGCATTTAACCCACGCTAAACAATCTGCATGTTCTGCTTGCATGTTCCTGGGGAATATTTATCCTATCACTAAAGCCTACAAAACAGCACTTTGGTATAGTTTATGACAGCATTACAAATACTGCTCAACACAAAGTAAAGTTACAGATAAAATCTGAACAGGCCTATTACTGTTTTGAGAGAAAGCTAAATAAGCTATATAATTTTTCTGGACTATGGAAAGATCTCATTCAAGAAGAAAGAAAACACTGAGCAAATCCTCACATTCACAGATAGTTTGGATATCTGGCTGTAGCCTCTGGCATTTGGGATTGCATGAAATACCTACCTGCAGTAAAGCAGATAAAGCTTTACTGCATATGTGCATCCCTTGAAAATTCTTACGCCTTTTTTTTTTCTTTTTGTAAAGCAAACATTCTTTTCGGGGTGGTGGGGGGGAAGCATTATTCCAGGTTCTGTAATTCACTGCATTGTTTCCACTTTAGAGACTGTCTCAAGAAATTTTGTACCAATAAATATTACTCCCTGCCACGTATCTGCTATGTCTGTAGTGCTGAAAGAAAAGAAAATATCTTTAAACAGAGCATAAGGCAATGTTCTACTTCAGATATGATTCTCTGTAGCACTGCTGTAAACCTTCCTCTCTTCTCCAAGAGGTCAGTAGGTGTTTCAGCATTGGCTTCAGTTAGAACAGATGTAACTCTGTGCCTGACTCAGGCCAGTATCCAAAGTAATCCCAAAAAAATAATTTTTCACTCAACACTCTTGGTTTTGCTCTCCTCAGCATGCAAAGTAGTACATAGTACACACACACAGAGCCCCTGCTTTGCTAGTCGTCACGGAGAAACTGTATTGTTTAACTTAAACTTCAGTCCACCTAAGCCTAAATTCTTTACAGAGAAGGATGCACTAAAAAAAAAAAAATAAAAAAATCAAAAACCTGATTAAAAAGAAAACTGTAAAACCATTGAGACACAAATAATCTTTTCCAGGTTTCCAAAATTTTCTGAAGTTAATATACTTCAAATACCACTTCTTACTATGCTGTTTAATCAGTTATTCACTTATTGTGGCATGGTTTGTTTCACTTCGTCTACTTTCAGAAACACCAAGCTAACCTTATGGGTGGCTTGTCCCAATTGCCCAAATGTGGCTGTTTTCTCTTCCCAAGAGTAGACAACAGTAACACAACAAAGTAGGTTAATATGTTCAACACGTATAACTCATCTTTGATACACTTACAGTAACTTGAAAGTCTGGCTATCATTAGCAATACATTGAACATACTAAAATGTGAAAATATCATACTATAGAATTTTCTATTTCTGACAGCAATTTAAACAGACAATTATGAGAAACACTCAATTGTGTAATTAAGCTATCTGGATAAAAGGTAACAAGTTCATTCTCTTTTTCTCTTTTTCTCCCCTTCCTCTCCCCCTCCTGCCAAGTTCATTTCTGCAGGCACTCAGTGTAATACTCTGAAGATCCACTGCAATTTTTTTAATTGTGCTTTGTGTTTATGCACAGCACAAAAAAGTACAGTGACATTACTAAGTTACTTGACAACAAAAAGATTTGTTTTTCTATTCAGTATTTCTATTTGCTCTCTTACCATCCTTAATTTGACCCAAAACTTTTGAAAAAGAAACGTACCTATACATTCTAAAATACATCTATATTGCAGTCACAGAATCACAGAATCGTAGGGGTTGGAAGAGACCTCGAGAGATCATCGGGTCCAACCCCAAAGTCAGTCAATGCACGAACTGTACTTAACTAAACATAGAGTAGGTAGGTGCAGTGATGCTATATTGATACTGTTCCACTCAGTAGCTTCCTAAAAACAGCTACACTGTCCACTGGCAGCCTTAAACACTCAGCTAGGAAGTGGATATCTATTAAAGAAGGATTAATGTATAGATCTTTAACCCCACATTTAACTGAAACAAGAGAAAACAAAGGAAAAACTAGACTATCCAACATGATAGAAGTAATAAAAGGGGAACATATTTCTCATCTGTTAACCTTGAATATCTGCTAGCTCAAGATTTTCACATTCTTCATGTATCTCTTTGATGTTCATTCCTTAACAACCACTCAAAAATCAGCTGCACATTAAAGAAACGCAATATAAATTTGACTGGACTCACTACACCTGAGATATCCTCCAATACAGCATAAAGCTAATTTAGCTGTCACTTACTGTAAGTAAAATGACAAATATCTGTAATATCTGTCAAGATATGAAAGCTTTAAAAAGAGTTATGCAGCTGTCAACATTTTGATGACTTTAACAAGAGAAAAATAAACGAAGAAGAGAAAATAGACAGCATGTCTGTTTTGTATCCAGTTGCCAAAATCTTCTATTACTTATATTAATAAAAATAAAATTACTTCATAAAAATAAGATAAACAACAAAGACTTCTAGAATAAACTGATACAGGTAACATATTAGTACTGGTGAAACACAGCTGTAGAAAGTACTGCTAAAAATGAAATGTCTTTTCAGTAATTCAGTAATTACCATACTGTATTATTCAGCATTTATTTAATTTACAATTACTATTTAAACCCCAACAACACAGGAAGTCTTAGAAAGCACAACTGAAGTATGGTAAAATATTTGGCTTCTTATTAGCAACTATTTCTTTACAGATTTCAGTGAATTGATAATAAACTAAATCATTTCAGCTCCTGAAGGAGGAGGCTGTTCAGTTTCCAACATTGCCTACTTTTTGCAAAAAAAGCATCTTAAGGATTGCCTGTAAAGACATTTTGACCAAGGCAATTTTTAATCCCCTTTCTTGCACATGTACTGTCAGTCTGGTTTTATTTGGTTGTCAGTTTATAGGTGCTGACAAAAGTGCATGCCTTCCTCCTCTCTCCCCATAAAACCAGAACATTTGTCTAGTTTGAGCTTGACTTGCCCCATTTTATATACAGCTTTAGGAGTTTTGCATATAGCACCCAGCTCTAAAGGAAAAACTGAAATACAGATACCCTATCTGTTGTCTTGACCTAGCATACGGGACCTTGAGTTCTATGACAACACAGACAATGAGAATATGCCTGCCACTAACTACCTTACCATTGCAAAGACAAAAATAAAATTCCTTTCTTTTGTACAGAAGTTGTGAAAAATCTGATTATAGAAAATACGAACACTCGAAGAAAAATTTTCTTCACATTGTTATGCTGACCTCCACTTATACAACCGAGAGTTAAATCTGTTTTCAGGAATAAGGAGAGCAAATCTAATCTTTTAGTAATGATTTTCATAGCGATAGAAGCCAACAAAAGCAGTCAGAGGAACAGCTTAAAGCTGGTAGAATCAGAAATCTGTATGTTTGAAAACAGTATGTCATTTTTGCCCCCAATTTCAGCCTGAGTACCAAGCAGACATTTGCAAAGCAAGAATTTACAGGTGACAGAAAAGAAGCATATAGTCTGCCTCTCATCAACTCTCAAGGTGAACCAGAAGACAACAGTTTTTTCAAAGTATTAAATTTAAAAATGAGCTTCTGCAAGAAACAGTAAAGGAGATAACATAAAGGATCCTAGAAAGAAGCAAGAAAAGTATGGTTTACCCAGCCATTAATATTGCCATATTTGTAAAATGGACTTCCTGCAATTGCAGGACTTGGTAGTTAGTATTCGTTGATAGAACGCATAAAGTTTTCTAAACAGCTCTTTCACAGAATCACAGAATCACAGAATCACAAGGTTGGAAAAGACCTTTAAGATCATTGAGTCCAACCATTCACATCCTAAACTAAACCAGATCCCTAAGTACTTCATCTACCCTTTTTTTGAACACATCCAGGGAAGGTGACTCAACCCCCTCCCTGGGCAGCCTGTTCCAGGCCCTGACAACTCTTTCAGTAAAAAATTTTTTCCTAACATCCAATCTAAACCTGCCCTGGCACAGCTTCATGCCATTCCCCCTTGTCCTATCACCTGTCACCTGACTGAAGAGACCATCACCTACCTCTCTATAACCTCCCTTCAGGTAATTGTAGGCGGTGATAAGGTCTCCCCTCAGCCTCCTCTTCTCTAGGCTAAAGAGCCCCAGCTCCCTCAGCCGCTCCTCATAGGATTTGCCCTCCAGCCCCTTCACCAGCCTGGTTGCCCTTCTCTGGACTCGCTCCAGGACCTCCATGTCCTTCTTGTGGTGAGGAGCCCAGAACTGGACACAGTACTCGAGGTGCAGTCTCACCAATGCCGAGTACAGGGGCACAATCACCTCCCTAGACCTACTGGCCACACTGTTTTTGATACAAGCCAAGATGCCATTGGCCTTCTTGGCTGCCTGAGCAACAAGTGGTGTCAGAAGTGGCTGAAGAATAAGACTGAGCGCATACAAAAGCCTCCCTACTACACCACCAAAAGTATATGTTGCTGTAGTATTACAGATACATGAATGTAAACATTTGTACTCACATTCTTATTCCATTTCAAGGCAGAATAAACTGATTTAGCATAAGCTGATGTTCTAATCAACTCATAATAGACAAAATAGACCATTTTGGTGGAGGGGGAATTTGTGGTTTTGCAACAGCTACTTAAGAAGATTTTTAACTACCAAAAATCCCCAACCCTGTGAAGCACTTTCTTCACAAAAAGAGTTAGTGCTTTTAAAAAAAGTGTATGTGTAAAAATTGTCAGGACCATCTTAGATACCTGATGTTCCGGTTAACACCTTTTAAATATTTTTACTGTTTATAAGAAAGAAATAGAAGCATGCAATATTATTGACTCTTAAGCATTCTTCTACTTAACTTGTTTCTGTCTCAGCTTTCAGTTTAAGATTTACCAGATTTCCTTACACCACCATCTTATTGAGTAAAAATTACTGCCCATCAAGAAACTTGAGACAAATTCGTAGGTGTGATCTAACTAGATCTCACACTGTGATCATATTTGTGTGAGACTTCAGTGAGGGAACAAAGCAATAAACAAATAAGGAAACCAAGAAACTATGTAGGTTGGCCTATGCTGTCATTAATACAAAAAAAATTTGAATTCTATCTCAATGTAGCCTGAAAAAGAACTTAAGAGTGACTCTAAGAAACAGCAGTCATCCTTAATTTTATGAAACTCTAAGTTAAAAACATATTGACACAACAGAAATATTTATGTGCCATAGTGATGAGGTAAACATGACTATGTAGATAAGATTCTGCCCTACTATTAATAAGACAGCTGCATTTTATCCATAACACATTACAGCCAACACATATGAGAGGGCTTTTAGAAGAAAAGACATACATTGCCATTAGTTTATGGGGGTTTGGCCCCAAAGAGTCTCACAAGACCCAGTTTTGGGGCTACTCTGCTTCACTATGTTTATCCATTCTGAAGACTAATGATAACATCACATCACTTGGCTCAAAAACAAAGCAAAACTGAAATGAAATGTAAAAACAACAGGGTAAAACTAATTTAGCTGCTTAAGATAGTAACTTAATGATTTAAAAATAGATTTGCACATCTGTTTTTCTCAACAATGATGTTTCCTGTTTCACTTGCATGGATGTGTCAATACAAAAAGCAAACAGATTAAGTACTTTTAAACTAAGAATTAAACCACTAAAAGAGACAGTTTGGGCTTGGATATTTTGGCAGTGTCCCTCTGAAAAGTAGAAGTTAGTTTCCTTCTGTTATCAGTTATTTATATTATGCATTTTTTTTAGATTTCTAATTTTTGCATCATTTCAAATTATATAAATAGATAATTAGTGTCTACAATTTTGCACTACTCAGAGTATACATTAATTTGCTTTTCTTAACCCAGCATGTGCGATGAGAAGCTATAATTTACTTAGCAGATGACACTGGCAGAACAATATCAGAACCTGCAACAACCAAAAAAAAACCACACACACAAAAAGTCCACATTAGATGTAAATTTATCATATTTATACCTGCCCAAGCTTGGCAAAAAGAAACATGTCTAAGATATCAGAAAATGAAGCCTTCAAACATGGCTACTCTACATTATCACACTCATCTGATTTTTAAAAACAGGAACAGCTGCATTTACTGATAAGAAAGCAGGAAGATGTTGTATGTTTTTACACAGATGTTTGTAAAATCCTTCTTTGTTAAGCATATGCCTAAGAAATAAGCCACCTTTAATCTTCTCAAATGGTTGCAGTCAAATGAAATAAATGACATAGCATAGTATCTTTAAAACATATACAAATAAATCAGCATTTATGTTTTCATACAGAAAGAAAGTTATTTCAACTTTGTATCTTCAGTTATCACAAGTACCAAGAACTGATTAAAGATCAATGAGACCAAATGTCAAGCAAATATTTGTTAATGTTACTAGAAAAGTTCACTTACACTCACAGCCTTGTACTTCAAAGGAGAGTCCTTGTAAATGAAAGGTATTCCAAACAACAGAGTTATGGATAAACAAAATATTAATAACAACTTTCCCATTAAAGACATGTTTGATCATTTCAAAGTTTCATTATTCTTCGATAGGTAATTCAGCTAGGCAATCATGAGGCTTGGGAAGTTCATTTCAAGAGAATAAAGCAATTTGCTAAAAGAAACTCCATTTTTCTATTTCTCCACGCATATACTTTATACATGTATGTTCTATATAAAGTGACATATATTTCCCCCCTACACATATCTATGGGAGGAGCCCAGAGATAACATACAATTGGGGCTTCGTAAACTTGTGGACTATTCCTTCTTAGGACTCAAAGCAGCATGTCTTAAACAAGGATCTGGGGCGATTCCTATAAAAGCAAGCACTGACTTTTACAAGCACTGCATCATAAGAGACTAAACTGTATCTGCAGTGCTACAGGCTTGGGGGAGACTGGCTGGAGAGCTGTCAGGCAGAGAAGGACCTGGGGGTGTTGGTTGACTGCAGACTGAATATGAGTCAGCAATATGCCCAGGAAGGCCAATGGCATCCTGGTTTGTATCAAAAATAGTGTGGCCAGGAGGTCCAGGGAGGTGATTGTGCCCCTGTACTGGGCATTGCTGAGGCCACACCTCAAGTACTGTGTCCAGTTCTGGGCTCCTCACCACAAGAAGGACATGGAGGTCCTGGAGCGAGTCCAGAGAAGGGCAACCAGGCTGGTGAAGGGGCTGGAGGGCAAATCCTATGAGGAGCGGCTGAGGGAGCTGGGGCTCTTTAGCCTAGAGAAGAGGAGGCTGAGGGGAGACCTTATCACCGCCTACAATTACCTGAAGGGAGGTAGGTGATGGTCTCTTCAGCCAGACGACAGGAGATAGGACAATGGGAAATGGCACAAAGCTGCACCAGGGCAGGTTCATATTAGATGTTAGGAAAAAAATTTTTACTGAAAGAATTGTTGGGGCCTGGAACAGGCTGCCCATGGAAGTGGTTGAGTCACCATCCCTGCATTTGTTTAAAAAAAGGGTAGAGATGAGGTACTTAGGGATATGGTTTGGCACAGGACAGGAACAGTTGGACTTCATAATCTCAAAGGTCTTCTCCAACCTTGTGATTCTGTGAATAAGCCCCCCAGATTATCAGTCTCAATAATGTAATCGCAAGTCTTTCACACCACAAAAGTAGTCTTTACAGATTAAACATTTAGGTAAAATCAGTCAGTCCCAAATAAACTGGCTACCCACCAAGGTCAAATATTACTTGCATTCACATAACTGGTTCAGACAAGGGTGAGTGAATCAGGCTGGAGAGCTGGGCAGTAAGAAACCAAATGAGGTTTAGTAAAAGCAAGTGTAGAGTCTTGCACCTGGGAAGGAATAACTGCTTGTATCAGTACAGGCTGGGGGATGACCTGTTAGAGAGGACCTGGGGGTTCTAGTAGATGACACGTTGGCCATGAGCCAGCAGTGTGCCCTGGTGGTTAAGAGAGGCAATGGGATCCTGGGGTACATCAAAAGGAGCGTGGCCAGCAGGTCGAAGGAGGTGATCCTCCCCCCTCTACTCTGACCTGGTCAGGGCCCATCTAGAGTATTGTGTCCAATTCTGGGCCCCCCATATAAAAAAAGACAGGGATCTCCTGGAGAGAGTACAGCAGAGGGCTACAAAGGTGATTAAGGGCCTGGAGCATCTCCCCTATGAGGAAAGGCTGAGTGAGCTGGGACTATTCAGCCTTGAGAAAAGAAGGCTAAGACGGGATCTTATTAATATTTATATATATCTCAAGTGTGGGAGACAGAGGGTAATCACCTCTTTTTCACTTGTCCTTGGGGACAGGACAAGGAACAATGGCCTCAAGTTGGAGCACAGGAAGTTCCGCACCAACATGCAGAAGAACTTTTTCACAGTGAGGGTGACAAAGCCCTGGGACAGGCTGCCCAGGTGGGTTGTGGAGTCTCCTCTGGAGATATTCGAGACCCATCTGGACACCTACCTGTGCAACCTCTGCTATTCAACCTGCTTTGGCCGGGACGGGGGGGGGATGTTGGGTGTTGGCATCAACAAATATAAACATATGTATTTATATTTTTATATATAAAGCACCTATCATCGTATTGATAAACATTTTTTGGAACCAGTCTGATGGAGGTTGGACTCAAAAATCTCTGGAGGTCCCTTCCAACCCCTAAAATTATGTAAACCTGTGAATTTCTTGAATCTAGAAGTCACATATTGCAATGTTTCTGAAAGGACAAAGCTCCCAAGAAAAGTAACAACTGTCTTCCAAAGACAAGAGATCAAGAGATAGATAAATTGATGAAGTGAAGGACCCTGTGGGTCCCACCATGGAGCAAAGCTGAGAAGGAAGCAGGGCTACAGCCTCAGCAGTACTGGAGCCTTATAAAGATGAAGAGTCAGGTCATCCCTTACTCAGTATTTACAGCTTGGGAAGACTAAAATAAGACCTAAACCCCAACCAGAAGCCACCATGTGGTGTTTAGTATGGTTGTTTATTAAGCAGCACATCAAAGGAGAAAACTGCTTCCTAAGAAGCAAAGAACTAAGCTGGCACAGACAAATAGGAAGCATTACAAAATCACCAAGGAAGTACCCTCATTAAGAATTACCACACCCATTTAATAACAAACACTACTTAGAAACCATGAAGTTATCTCAGTTACAAGGTTTTTGTAGTGAACCACATCTTGAATAACACATTGTACAGATGGGAAAAGTAGAAAGCATGTGGAAAGCAATACAAAGCATTAACAAGAAAAGAATTTCAGACTTCTTTTCCAGAAGTTTCTGTAACTTCACATTTCCATTCAGGAAAATGATGGCTTTTAACAATGCTTTATTTGAAGAACCTCGAGATGTTCAGTTATTTTTTCGGAACAGATCAATCCTTGGTACAGAGCTGATGCTTCAAAATTCTGCACAGTAAAACGTAAACTCATCTTTTTACAAGAAACTCATTAAAAATTAAATTGTTTTATTATATGAACTCATAAAATTGACATGGATTTTATTTCTCACTAAGTACTACTCGTTTGTTCCTGTTCTACTTCTTTCCTTGAATAAGAAGAGATGGCTCCTTCAAGCAAGGGTTGAACATGCTGCATCAATTAAATGCAGGTGTATTGTTCCCACTGACAAGGAAGAAAGATCCCATTTGGGGGAATAGTAAGTGAAATCACTCAACAACCTAAAAAAAAAACCCATTTCTTTCTGTTCTCAGGATAGGCATCAGTAGTGGCATAGCCCAGTATGTACCATATATGTCTGTCACATACTTCCAAAGTGTCAACTACAAAAAACAGAAGTTGAACTTGTCTTTCTGCTTAGACTCAAAATGTGGTCAGCCTGCAGTAACAGCTCGAGATCAAGAAAACTTCCCAAAAGTTCATTAAACAATTAGGCTAAGACTCAACCCATGCAACTGAAATCAGAACCTTTAATTACCACAATTTCATAGATATATGTATTAGAGGAGACAGCCTGGAGGTGAAAAGGCTCTGTCATCTATCATTTTTGTGGTCTCACTAAAGTCTATAGCTGCCACAGACTTTCAGTGGTAAAATGAAATCCACAGCTACTATGTGTTTTAGAACATTAAGTTAACATTTACTACTGCTGATGCCTATTTTAAAGTAACCTGAATATTTTATACCTTAGAAGAAAATAAAAATACCATTACTACAATGACAAAAAATTCTGGAAGGAAACCAGAGGGTTAATTTTTTTGAAGAAAAGTTTCTGTTCTTATTCCCAAAGGCAAACATATAAAAGTACAGCTAAGTACTCAGCCAGCAAAGAGATGCCAAACAGAAGCACAGCTGTAAAGAAATATAAAAATCTCCAATGAAATAATCAGCTAGAATTTGCATCAGTTTCATTTTTAGTTTGCTTGAGTTTTGATTCCGGCTTTTCAAGGCTTCAGTTTCTTCCCACTCTGCACAGACCACAGTGTAGTCTGAGTTTACAGTGTGGACCAACAGGAGGCAAGAATAGATACCCCTCAAATAGAAGAGGCCAGTATTGCTGGCTGGTGATCTACCTGAATATACCTTTAACTGAAAATTTCATAGAGGCATCATTTAGAGACAGTAATAGGCAGGGTCATCTCAAATCAAGAGCTTCCAGAAAGACTATACGGAGCAGAGATGAAATCAAAGCATATGGCTATCTTCTGGTGCTTTAATTTTATAACAGTGGCTTGTAATCAAGAAATAATCTAGCAAAAAAAAAAATATTCACTAGTTAAACCATGAAATGGCTGGCCCAAAAGTAATTCATGTTGTCTGCATGCTAAAACTGCTCACAGATTTTGCGAAGTCAACAACGCATCAATGATAAATGATAATATTACCTTCTAGATTAATACATGCAGCCTCTTTAGCTGTGTTTTTATACGGAATAAAACTAAGAATTGATGCCACAGTGTAGCACAACACTTACACTTTTCCCATGAAGCTTATTTGACAAGTCACAATGCTTTTGCAAATGGTAAGAGTTAAAGGCTACCCACCTAGACCAAGATGGGTGATGGTCTTTTGCAGGCCACACTGGATCAAGCTTAATAATTTCATGCACCAAGATCTCTCAATTTCACATGGGTTTAAGCAAGAATTGTTTTCCTATGAAACTTTCAATCTGAAATAATACAGCCTAACATTAATAGGCTAAATAATCTTGTTCCTTCCTGCCTCTTACGCCCCAGTTCTACTGTTCTATTTAACACAAATACCCATGGAGTAAGAAATAAGCAAAAAATAACAGGATTGTCTAAGACCAGAAAATGATTTTAAAAAGTAGAATTTCTTCCAAAGATTGAGAAAGTTTTACTGTAGCACTTGCACAGTCATTCAGCATGACAATGTTGCTCAAAACAACTGGGAACAGAAACATAAGAGTCCATTTGCTGTCAGTCATGAGATGCACATTTTATCATTAAAATACATTTTAAAAATCCACAACGTCCTTCAGTCAACATGTCAAACTATATCACCACAATACCCCACTTGGAGGTAGGACACAGGAAGAAGGCAGACTTCTATAGTGAAGTCACTGTGAGTTGACTTCACTATATGTGCTGTGGCAAAAAACAGTGTTACTATCTTTCAGTAAAACATTTGGTTGTACAATAACTATTTCAGATAATTTCGGTAAAAATTTTATTGAAAATAAATTCTAATGTTAAACTTATTTCAAGATCCAGAATAATCTTCAGATTTTTAGAAGTGAACTCTTTAAGCTAGGTTATCCAGCATAATACCACCTTTTTCCTTCTCCTGAACCATTATCACAATTTTTTCACTAACAGATATCAGAAAGTTATACAATAGCACTATTTTATCAAGAAGATAATATTTTCCTAATTCTAGAAGCAGGTACTTTCAGTTAATGAAACAGTATTTGATGTTAAGTGAGCCTAAGTGCAAAAGAAGTGATTATATTTTATTTTTAAAATGTTGTGCTGCTTAATGCTAATATCAAGTGAGTCCTAGCAAGACTTCATCTGCAATACTTAAATTAGCTACCATAATATAAAGGAAAAAGAAATTGAGAACCATGCTGCGATTGCTAACCATAGAAGTTTTTCACTCCTATAGTCTCCACTTTCAAGTTTCGCTTAAAAGAAAATTATCAATCTTTAACTTGATTTTAAATTTTAAAAAAATAATAATTCTGTTATCCTTCAGTAATCTTTGAAGGTTAAAGCCAAGTTTTAAAGATATCTGTGTGCAGTTATATTGGACTGCCTTCAGACTGCAATTTGACTGAGGAAGGCTTCTAAATGACAAAACTGACACCGCACTAATGCTATCATCTCCAAGGTTTTAGCTCAGGCACCAAAGTGATGTCAAGGACAGATCAACATTGGAGATAATCCACAAAATGATTCAAAAGTACATAAACAGGTATAACTGACTGATTTACAGTTCAGTACATTTTGTAAAGGATGGTATTAATTTGACCACTTTTATTAATTCTACTTTGCAATGTTAGTAACTAAAAAAAAAACTGAAAAATGTCTTCTCATGATATCACCCCTTAAAGGAAGGAATCAGTATGATGTTCAGAGATATCACCCCGGTGCAACTGCAATTGAGGCAATAAGAAATTTGGGTGACTCTAATCTACGTCAGAGCATGTTATCAGGGACTCTGACAAAAAAGGCACTGCTAAATATTAATGACCCCTGATTTAGAACTCTGATACCTCAAGAGTTTAGGGTCTGATTTCATTTGGTTGCTTATTTTGGGGGAGAAGGGGTGGGGGGGAGAGGGGGGAGGGAATAACTCCCATATTAAAAGAAATACGTACACTTGCTAGGCAAAAATAATTCTAAACAAGTTAATACTTGCACCAGCGAGTCTCATGAACTCCTGTTACAGTACCCGTCTCAACAAGCAATCACTTACAAAGATTTGTGCATATTTACTCAGCTATGACGGGCATCTCATGCCCAATGTACTTACTGAACTTATTGGTGAAAAGAAACATAGGAATGTTTTTATGAACAGCTAATTTTAATTATAGAGAATTAAGAATCCATTTTAAGATCAAAATGTATTTCCATATTCAATATTAAATTCTAGCTGCAAGGTAACTAGTTTATGCTCATTAAAATGTTTATCTCCATCTTTTAGTAATAATTCCTTATGTTAGAATTAAAGCTTTTAAATACTAGAGAATATTTTTTTCCAAACACATAACACAATCGTGCAAAAAAAATTATTGTATTCCATTGTAATAAACTATCCCATCACCTATCTATACCAGAGATGTGTTACATAGATGGATACACAAATCAAACTTATATTGGTTATTTCTGAATGACGTCAAAAAACATAAACAGGATTCAGCTATTGGAAGGCTAGTTCTTCCTTAAAGTCCAAAAACTCTGGGGGAAAAAACACCAAAAGAAGCACTATATCTGTATTTATACCTCATCAACAGACCAAGAAATCCTCCAGAGCGGAGGCTGCAGCTTGCAGGTACACTGTCTTCAGTGATGACACCAGTTTAAGATGTTACAGTCTTTCCACCTCCCTCCCAACATTTTTTTCAGGCCTGCTTGCACAGCACATTGCCTGTCAGATATGCTAGGACAGCTGAGGAGGTGACACAGAAGTGGAAACAAGTAGTCAGTGATGATAGAGTAAATATTTTCAATGAACGCTGCTGCCAAGAAAATTATATATAAAACATCACCTCCTAAGTTTGTGAGTTTTATAGAACCCAGGCTTAAGCATCTTTTTCTGAGACAACAGGGGACACAGTCAACTCAGCTTCCATAGGTGGAGCCCCATCTTTATTGCAAAGAAATTTTAACACCAAAACACCTAGTTTAACTTCTAAATCTAAAGGAAATATTTAAACATTAATAGGAAAATGGTTCTGTTTATCCTTCCTCCACCAAAACAAGAGGTTGTTTCACAATGGCAAAACTGCATAAAACAGAGGGTCACTGCAAGTGAATGAGGGTCATGCACAAGTGAATGATACCATTTGGCAAAAGAGAATAGAAATCCACCACTTTCCAGGTGAAGGATGTCCTTGCGTCCACTTACAGAAGCTAACAGCTACTTGTTGGCATGTCACTACAGCTATACAGTCACCACACAGAAATTGAGTACATAAGCCATTTTCCAGCACCTAGTATACCAACAAAGAATACATTTCTGGATTACTTTTTTTTTTTTTTCCTTAAGTGTTCCACAACTAATTATATAACCCGGGTTTCACTTAGACATTCTCCCCTTTTAGATCTGCTGTGGGCTCATGACATAACATCAGTGAACAGGCCAATAAAAAGCTTCACGGAATACAAAATTCATTTGAGTTAGTCATATCTATTTAAAACTCAAGAGGGCAAAATATGCAATAAGAACACTTTCCATTACAATTTGACACTAGAATCAAGGAGAAGGACCCTCATGAATGTAAACTCAAATATATCATCATGAACATTAAGTAGAATCAACGATTAAAACACGTTGAAGAAGAAAGACGGAAATAAAGTACTACTGCCTTCAGTGATACAGTGATTGGAAACAAAATGTTTCCATTAGAAGCATGTGGGATTGAAACTCTGGCATTTTATTCAGGAAACAACCTCACTTTGGATTATGGAGATAAAGTCATAACATTAGGCAATAAAATAACCTGGAGGAGTAGACACAAAGTACATTAAGACCTAATAACAAAGTTATCAGCTATACAGCAGAAGGAGGCAGAATAAAAATGTAAAATGAGAGGTACAGTAGGTCACCACGTTTTAACAGACATTGATGGGAACAACTGTTTCTACATTGTCTTAATTTATACAAATCAAGGGAAATGCTTCTGTATAACATCATCATCTTTTCAGCTTACATGAAATTAAAAACTGCCAACAGGCAGATGAACTAACAGAAATTTCTGAAAGGGAGCTTCTACCAGATAAGTACATAGGTAATCAAAGCTGCTTCTGATGAAAGGTAACTACTGCCTCACCACCAGCTCCCTTCTACCTTTTCAATCTGTCCATTCATTGCACCAGCTAACTCTGACAATTTCTCTCAACATAACACCTTTGTACACACTGCCAAACAAGAAACACGTCAAGATGCACATGTCCACTGCAGAATCCCCTCAACTCAGACCCCTGACTTATAATTTAAATGCTCAAAGCCAACAAAGAAATGTGATATAAGCACAAAGCCAGTCAGTTGAACTCAGCCACACAGGAAAGCAATAGCAGTGATTGACTTAAGAATGCCAAGTGCTTTGCGTGTTAAACAAGGAGGTACTGGTTCATTATGATCCCAGTAAGAAAAGCACTCTGACACTGTATCTCTCAATATGTTATTTATGGGAGCTGAAACAATAAAGAAAAATAGGATCATATAAATAATTTTACATAACCCCGAGTTCTGCAGTACAGCACAGGCCTCCATTTTGTTCATTTTCTTCTTTTCACAGGATTTTCTTCAGTGAAAACAATGCTATTTATTATTTCTACCGTCAAAAAAAGGACATTCACATGAGAGCTTGTTGGCACAGCTTTAGATAAAGGCAAGGCCACGCAGGTGACATAATCACTGGTGCCAAGCGGGTGCTGCCTGCAGGCTCCTCTCTGGAGAGCGGCTGAGGTTGTTCCTGCAGCCAAGGGCACAGCCAGCCACAGCACAACATAGGCCTGGCTCTCCCCCGATCAGCTGTTACATGAGTCACTATAACTCCTCAGCCTACAATGGTCTGCTGGTTAGGTTATTCACCTTTGGGCAGTTGAGCTACATTCCTGGTAAGCCACCCTTCTGGCTATCTGCCAGCAAGGAAGTCACCAGCATGATCTCCTTGTGACTGTACTGCCATGAAGAAGTTACCACCGTGACTCACATCTGCACTTAAACTATCACAAAGTTCAGATGCACTAGAAGTCTTCAATCTTATCACAAATTAATACTATCTCCTCTCTTTTTATTCCAACATTGAATTAAAAAAAAATAGTTCTAGTGATGCCTGTTCACTCGGGTCCTATCTGGACCTGAGTAAAAAACCTCCTATGCACCCAGCTGTTAGGACACATTTTATCACATCAGAATAATTATTCTGTTTTACAGAAGCCTACAGTCTGTCCCTGGAAAAAGTTTTTAGTTCCCCTCCCTTACAGGGAAGGGAGACTCACCTACAGTTTAAGGCCAGCAAGAGGTCCCCTACCCAAAACCAAAGTGTTTCAGTTTTGCTTCTCAAAATAATTTTCTAAAAAGAAACTTTTGTGTGCTTGTGCTTAAACTGTTTCACAACATTCAGGGAACATTTGAGGAAATGTCAGAAGTGCAAGCTGATGACAGAGACCCAAGCTATGCAAAAAGACTAGATAAAGTTTTTAAGCTCAAATAAAAGCCTGACAGAAATGGCCAAGTAATACACTAGGCTGGATGAAACAGTTTACCTCACACACCATTACTCAGTTCATGAACAAGTAGTTTTTAACATATCAAGAGACAGCTGTTGCATTCTTCTATGTTTGGAATGGCAAAGCTTTAACCGGAATTAAATATTAATAATTTTCATTACATGAATTTTCCAATATAGGTTTTTCATTTTTTTTTCTAGTCCTGTTGTGCTTTGTTGGAAAATACTTCCATGGTGGCAATAAAACCAAACAAACTGTTTATTATGATAGCATAACCATAAGGCTTTTAAGAGAGCCTTAACTGCAGTTAAAGCTTCTATAAGTGAAATCGCATCTCCGGTAAGCACAACTGAGATTACACAGCATAAATTCTAAATACACCATTTATGGCAAAAACAAAAATCCAACAGCAGTAGAGTGAAAATGCAAGTCATGCTTGCAGATCTTCCCCCCGCCCCCTCTCCCCTCATATATAAACATGTATGATGGCTAAATGAGTAGGCTGGATAGTTCTCCCTTTTTGGAATACTGCTAAAATTTTCATCATGCTGAAGAGTTTCAGGGCAGGCAAAATTACTTTTGCATACTATAATTTGTCTAGTAGGATATAAACTAGAATGTATTTTCTGAAATTCCACTCAGTTTTTCTTGCACATGTACTTTTTTTATAATTTTTAACTCTTTCCCCCTGCCCTTTTTTCTTCAAGGAAGACAGGGAAGAAGCTGTATCCATTTGTTACTCCAGTTATTTCTGAAAAACTCACCTTCTTTCAACACAATTATTTATACTAGAATAATACAGAGTGCAGATTTTTTTCTGACCATCCTATACCCTCTCTAAACTTTCATTATTACAGAAGCAATGGCAGAACATGGACAAGAGAACTAGATCCTTTTCAGTCACATGATGCCTCTTGAAGGTCTTTTATATACAAAGACTTTCAAAGATATCTCCAATATCATAAGGCAGGCAAACAACTGTTACCTGGATAGACCAAACCAAAAGCAGGGGAACAGAACTTGAGTTACAGGCTCACACAAAGCAGTCATTAATTAAGCTATGCCTGACTGATAGCAATGCAGTCACTCCTGTCTACATGGTTTCTCAGGACTAGCATGTGCTTTTGGAATCTGGGTAGCCTTCTCCATGGCTCTTCCCTGTTGGTGTTGATTATGTATGATTAATCGTTTAAAGGAATAAAAAGAGAAAGGTCAACTTCTAAGTTCAAAACAGAGCAGCTACACAGGGAGTAATTAAGATACTTGTGTAAGCATGATTAATAAGCACAAAGTGGCACACTGTGCTGTAAACAAGATGCTACCAGATGGTTAGGATGAAAAGGATTTTTCCTAAAAAGCAATTTTTCAATGCCTTGAAAGTTGGCTTATTTTCCCCTCTCTAAGCTTTACACAACTCATTATCTACACATCCTAAAAGGAAGAAAGAAATAGTAACCCCTTCAACATTCCCCCCTTCTCAGCTTTTTTCCTACAGATAACTACAGTTTGCATGTAAATGGATTCAACTCATCTTTGTTTAACGTTGCCTTTTATGTCGAGTTTCATGAATTGCTAAGCCTGACAAGGTTCACCGGGAGTCTTTTAACTCCCACCCACAAGTTCTCCCTGGCTGTCATGTGACTGGCAGTATAGAGGGATCAGCAATGGCATTTATGGGGAAAGCGGGAAGACAGGTGTCAGAACGGTCCAGCAGGCAAACCGAACGAACACTAATCAGCTCTGGTGTTCTTTTACAATCCATATCTAATTCACAAGTTTCATTCTTTCTGAAAAACAATTACTAGGTTTTGAAGTTCATTGTGCATTTACTCAACTGTCTCTTCACATTAACGTAAGTGGGAACAAGAAAAAAAAAGAGTCAGCAGGGAAGGGACATCAAAAGATCTTAGAGCGGATGAAGGCTTTATTTTAAAGTAATATAATTACAGATGAGCATAATGTTTTACAATAAATTTAAATGTAGAGCTACATCCTTATGCGTTAGGAAAATATTGGTTGGTTGTCTCTCGAGCTGAAACCCTGGTACATACAAATGACTTTGCTAAGAAAAGAAAAATAAACAAAAAATCTCATTGCGACATCAAAGGAATGGATATTAAGGCAACAGTGGGAACAACAGAATCAGTACTGCATGTGAAGTGCCTACAATCATAAGACTCCTATCTGCAAAATAATCATAAAAAATTACAAAAGGAATATTTTGCACATTTCAGATTTCTTTCAGCTGAATATATTTATTCCCCAAAGGTAAAATTTGCCTCATCTACATGTAATTTTTTTTTTTTTTTTTTTTAAAACCACAACCCACAACTCTACATTCTCTATTGACAAATCCTCTTAAAGTTTGAGTATATAATCTGGTAAAGCCTCAGCTAATCTTCATTGGTTGTAGCATTACTGATTCCAATATTGGGAAATTTGCTTTTGTGTTATATAATGCTAGGAGACATTTTAAACGCCAACATATTTTCTGATAAAGTACAAATTTCTTAGGGACTTGATTTTCACCCTCACAAGAAGCAATAGGCACACAGCATCTGTTTTGCAAATAATCCCTTTCCTCCATGTAAATGAACAAACTTTCAAGGAGTTCCATACAGAGGATAAGTACTTGGTAACTGAAATGAAAGAGACCCTCTATCAGGTCCTCACTGGACAACCATTCCATTCTTCAGCAGCAGTTACTGCAGCTTAAATCTAGAATTCTTTTCTCTAAGGAAGTCACCTATTCAAGTACATGTTTCTATTAGAATGTCTATACAATACTCAAGTGTTAAGTGATTAGAAGCTTTCTTAATATCTAAATTGTGATTCTAGCAAAAGGATGGGCACCCATCTAGAGATACAGGAGTATGTGAGTTTCCTATCAATTAAGCACAGACAGATGAGAAGCATTTAGTTCCACATGAGTAAATTTTGGCACCTGAAAATGCAACATGGTATGTAAAACTCCCTTTTTCACACAGGACATCTTTCAATTTTTAGTAAGATAAGCCTATATCAATCTTGAATTTTACTAGCCATTAAGTAACTCTTCCTAGAGAGGCAGTTAGCATTATGTTCTATTCTGTCAACATATAGATTGCTAGCATACTTAAGCTTTGAAGTTTTTCAAAGGAGAATTTTACAAAGTTCGAAATTAACATTGATAGACTAGTACTGCAAAGGACACCTCTATAGTCCTAGATATCCACAGCTTAGAGATGGGATTACTTTAAAACCATCTAATTGTGCTGCCAAGAGTTTGGCAGTGGAGCGATTAAAGCAACTCCTCTCCAAATATCCTGGTCTCACTTATATAGTTTTCAAATCCACTTTGCAAAAGCAATAAGAATTATTATTGATTGCGTCTGGAACTACCGTTAGGATAAACCTCAAGAGTCCAAACAACTCCTCTGGGAAAAAAAATCCACCACAAAAAAACCCAAGTTCGTGTGAAATGTCCTTCCATTAATATTTGTGTTATTAGTTTATATGGGATTAGTCAGCCTATGGCTCCATCCCACAATCAATCATTTTCATACTATGTTTCTGTTTTTTCCTGCCAATAGTAACAACAAAAAACTAAGCAAACAGACAAATTGTCAAAGATTTTATCCAGGCCAAAGGAAAGCTGGATAAAAAAATTTTCGTGCTAGATGTATTCTATGTATTGAGAGCTTCAGCTGCTAGCTATTTTCTTCTCCACAGACTCTCTTTGATTACAGATCTCTTAGAATAAGTATATGTATTCAACACTAATAACTAATTTTCCTTGAATTATTTTTTCTGGTTTGGGGGTTTTGTTTATTTAAACCACATATCATGCTGACCAATTCATATACTACACAGCTTTGGAGTTACAAAAACTGAAAGCCAAAATCAAGCAGACAGATGGAGCCTACTATTTAACAATTTTCAGCTAAAAGGTTACAACATCCCACTGAAATACAAACCTGCCTAAATTATCACTTAAATGATTTAAAAATTAAAAGAAACATTAATAGATTTTCATAAATACTTTGAAAATTTTTCACATACACACTTTCACATCCAAATACAAGTAAATCAACATTAAATCTAAATTTTAGCCTAGGAAAGTTTAGAAGGTTCATCTTTGAAAGAGAAATTTGAGAAAGCTTTAAACTGTCCCAAATTAACTAGTCCATGCACACTCAGTGAGCAAAACGACGTTATATGCACATGAGTTAAGAAGTTGGCTCTGCAACAGACTGAGCACTCAGACCACAGCACACTGAGCAAACACTGCAGAAGTCTCCTCCATAGTACCTCAGATTCAAGTCTGACAACCCTTACACTTTAGGTCTCTTTCTTCCCCAAGCACAAAAAGCAGAGTACCTTACTGGATTGAGCTGCATATTAGTAATGCTACTAAAATGTCAGGCTTGCACCACTATTTTTTAAGCGTCATCTTCTGCAAAACTGCACTGGAGAATGCTCTTGCATCAGCTGTGAAACTCTGCAAGAGAAGGGCAGCTACATATTTCTATTTACTTTTGGTGGTTGGCAAGACATTCCCAATAACATCTGTGATTTAAGTTACTGAGAAAAGTAGAAAATTATCCAGTTAAACATGGAAACAATCGCAAACCAAAAGCTAGTATGACTACACTGGGGAAACTGTCACCACACAGTGCTTTTCCAAAGATCCTAATGCATGCTATGGACAAACACACCATAATTCTCCCCAGACTGCAAAACAAATATCAGGTGTCTGTAGTCTGTTTTATCTTTCTAAACCAGTCCTAACCCTGGCAGCATCTCTAGTCTGAGTTAATTGTGAGTGACTTTAGACATCAGGACAATGCTGTTACACACATCAACAAAAGGGAGAACTGACAGGTAGACTACAAACAATGACAATCACCAAGCAGCAACTAGGTTTAGCAGGAGGTTTTGCAGGGGTTTTTTGTTTGTTTTGGAGGCCCTCAAGGCATGAAGACTAGTGCACAGACTACAATGAGATATGCAGATAGAGTCCATGAGTCAATCTACCCTGGTTTTGAAACAAGACTACCAGTATGCAAAGATACCACTATGTGATATCAATAACAAACAATATTTTTGCCAGTAACAACCTTTAATCATCTGTGTCTCAGTGTTTGGAAGTGATATATTTCAAAAGTGTCAAAACTGAGTGAAATGTGGTGCTAAAATGAATAGTCTGTTTGCTTTCCCTATTGATATACCAGGTTTCAGACTGTCAAAGTGCTTTTAGTTGTAAAAGAAAAAGTACAAAGTTGTTTTGACAACTACAAAAAGATTTATCAGTTACGTGTACCTGCTGAAGTACCTAGATTCTCAAAGTGAAAATGCATGCATGCAAGGTTCTTAATACTAAAATTTGTCAAGTGAATACTAAAATATTAGTGTTGAAAACAAGATTAGAGTATGATATCATAAAGCATAGTTACATAAAACTATGGTGTGTTACTTAACAATACTACATTAATTTCTACATCCACTTTGCTTTTAGTTGGTACAGAACTCTTTTGTGCTTGCAAAACCTCAGTTCATCAGTGCTTTAAAGTGTATTTATTCCTCTTTAAAACCATATGTAACATACTTAATATGTATAAGTAAACAGCAAAATGCACATGCACACACAGAATAATTCACCATCCATATTCTCTCTCATACATAACTCATTGAGCTAACATTAGGCAGAATAAGCACAGCAAAAACAAACTCCTGAAAGGATTAGATTTCAACTTCACACCATGGGATTATCATCACCATTATTATTATTATTACTACGATAAAGGGCTCTATTGCACCTCACCTAAATCCTCTGCAAGCTGGAAGAGAGGGATATTCACATCTGTTAAACTGATGAGACTACAAATAGAAAAAGCAACAAAACCCTTTCACACACTACTGTTCACATTTATTATTAAAATCAATGCCTTGAATAAATAGTGCATAGAGCTTTCCATTCTTTCTTAAGCCTAAATTAAAGAATATTAGTCAATCTTACTAGGATACTCCTGAAAAAGTTTTAAGTGCCTGCAAGCCATTTTACCTTTGCTGTAAGAAGCTCAGGTGGAAATAGACTTTTGTAACAACTATTCAACATAAAAAAAGCAGAGGTAGACAGCAGTAAACAAATTAAATTTACCATTTAAACTTCTCATTCCTAAAACACACCATGGAACTGGTTATGCTATTTTGTGAAGTTTGAATTCAGTTTAGCAATTATAAAATCTATTGGCTAAATATTTGTGGCTGTATTAGAGTCCTTTTCACAAGTTATATTGGATGTAATGATTAATATTTAAGCATACTTCCTTATTTGATTATTGCATTAAACCATTCATTATTGGCTAAGTTCCTTGACAACAGATAAGGATTATGAAGCACCGATACATGTGAATTCTGTAACATATCTCTGGCTTTTCAGAAGTAGCACCCCTAGAAAACACCAAAAATTTTTAGCCCACTTCCACACCCCCCATATTGCTACAAAGAGAACTGAACTTTCCTCAAAGTTTCACTCTCTCTAACAAATCAACATGATTCACAAATAGTAGTACTTGCATTACAACATACAAAGAGGATACCTCATAAAGCATAGAAAAACTACTGCAGGTTACCCTTGGCTATCCCACATAGAGCTTGAAATAAGGTGTTTCATCTAATGAATTCTGAACTCATGTCAGCTCAATAGGAAGCTCATTCTTTTTCCTTCACCTGGATTAGTACATAAAATTGAGCTGTCCCCCACTTCCCCAAAACAGAAGCAGTGTGTTTCTTGTTTCAGCCTTAAGATAACACTGTTAATTCTAGAATCAATTAATATCATCCTAAATACAACTGTAGGAAGAATACTGTCATTTAGTCCAAACTTACAGTAGAATGAAACAGAGAGATTAGTATGGATTGATCATGACAAGACCCTAATGCTCTATGAAGCTTAAATTATTCAAAGTCCACAAAACACACTACTATATATCTTTAAACATCAGCCTGTTAGGAATAATTCTATTTAAATAATAACAATAAAGAATCCTTTTTCTAAAATGTTATATTGATGCCTCAAAAGACATTTACTGCTCACAACTACAAATGCTATACTTGCAGACTTTTCCCCCCACACCTCAAACGCAATCTCAGCAGAAAAGACAATCCTTCTATGCCTCAATAAATGAATTTAAGATGATTTCTCAGAACACAGAAGCATTACACAAGAGGTGGAGAAATCTATAATGTCACTGCCTGTGCTCTGCATCACCAGTGAATCCCATCTACCCTCTCCGATGAAGGCTGAGCAAACTTTAAGAAAACCTCATACACTCAAGTCCATCCCATTCCCCTGAAAGAATCCAGAAGAGAAAACACATGCCTCGAATTTCTGATTCTCAGAATACACTACTCCTAGCAAATAAGGTTGATACAAAACATCTGTTTTTCAAGTACAATTAAATAGTAACACCATAACTTCTAGCCAAAAGAAAATACAGTCAAACAAGATGTAAAACAAGAAAGTTACTCTTACCTCCTTTGGTAGCAGCACACAGTTGTGTCCCCCTTCATAAAAACCTCTTTCTTTTCAGGGACTAAAGAGGCACCAATTCTGTCCAACAGCACAGCATCCCTCTGTGTTTCAGTTCCAAAGTACTTTCACTGAATTCTTCACCAGACTTGTTTAGAAGTGCCCAACTACAGAGCAAGTAAACTCTCCTTCCCACCAAGTCCTCTCAAGTAGAAGTAGTGGATTCTGTGCATGAGCATACAGCTCCAGGTGGAAGTGATATAAGTCTTAGAAACTGAAACACCTGGAACAGAAAGATCTTTCACCCTTTTTGAGTGATTTCAGCTGTGGCAGGGGTGTGGGGGGGATGGGGGTCCTTATTTGCTGCTGAAAAGCAAGGCTTAATGATAACCTACTTCAGTAATTTGCTTTCTCTTGAGACTGTGGCACATACTGAAAGCCAGAAGACAACCAGCTCAAAGAGACACCACTTCTTTCTCACACACAACTTTGGTTTTCTCCTGTACTATAGGGTAGCTTTTAGAAATACTGACTAAAATACAAGTCAAAAACAACAGACTAAGAACATCCTCACAGAATAGAAGGTACACAGAAACTCTACCAAAAGAGCTTCTGTTTCACTGCCTTTTCCAACAGAGGCACTGACATCAAAAACACTCTCTTTATGGACAACAGAAAAAAAGAGCAAGCATACTTTCCAATTAATTGAAGGGAAAAAACATAATTGACAAATTTTGGTTTTAAGAACAGAGTCTTGAGCAGCAGCTCAACAATCGTTCCCCAGAAAAATCTTTCCAGACAGTATGTGGGCTGCTGGATAGACTGCAGCCAAATAGTGGTATGTATCTGGGATACAGACAATTAAAACTTGTCTTTCTCCTAACAGCCCTCAGCCATAGCATCTTAGAGAAAGTTCACAGGCTGCTACTCAAATTAATACAAGAATACATCCAGCAACAAATACGACTCAGACTCAGTGCTGACAGTCCCCCACAGCAGACAACCAGCTTTGCTGCCAGCAGTGCAATTCCTGAGACATGGTCATATACAGCAGGAACACTGACCAGAAGTTTTTTCTTGTATTGGACTGTTCCTGAAGAGCAGCATGCTTTGAAACAGTTGTGATACAAATACTTGCTTCCCACCAGTTCACTTCTGCTATTTTAAGTATATCTATATATTATGGGGCTTACTCATTTTTGGCTTTATCACCAGTTTGTTATATAGGCATGATCTGTTCTATGTTCATCAAAGAAACAGCCTTATCCCAAATAATGTATACTAACTTGTTTTTTGGTTCCAAGATTTCTCTCTTTTACTATTGATAAATATGAAGTACTAGGAAGACAAAAGTAACCTACGATACCTATGATAAACCACGTGTCTGAAATTCAACAGGTGCCTCAGTGCTTCCACTAATCCACAGGTACACATATCTGCCTATAGTTGACAACTGTAGCAAGGCATAGACCTGACTCATCTCATTAACATCAAAATTGCTTAGTTGACTTTGGCACAAGTTAGCAAAATTACTAACAGCACACCCACCCCCCAGAAAAAAGAAGGAAAATATTGATAAGGTTTTTAGCTTGAATTCCAAAACATGGGCAAAGATTTCAGCAGATGGCACACTGCTGTACCACATAAGGTCCAACTCACTTGTCCATAACAGACAACATAGGCCACAGGTGTGAAAGGGCAGCTACAGCAAAGCAAACTTGTTTTTGCCCAGTCTTGCCCAGACTTCTCCACATGACTTCTCATATGTGAGATTCCTATTACAGTATCTCCTCAAACTTCTCTCCCAGTTACGAAAGTAAGACCACACCTGAACAACTGAAGGATGACTGCCTGGACACCTGTCACTTCAAGGCATGGCTGACTTTTTTTCCCCCTCAGCATTTCTTACCATATAAAATTCAGTTAGTTGCAGGTCATTCTAATAATTATCTCATTATAGCATAGAGGTGGTAAATATAGCTAACCTGGCTCAGCACACTATAAAAATGGATCAGAGGAGCTTTTAGAAGGAGCAAGTGATTATTTTCCAACCAGCACGTTCTTTTTCCAGGTGAAAACAGCTGGGATTGTCTTGAGGGAAGGGGGCTGGGTCAAGAGCATGTCTGAGGGTGACCATTTCAGTAGAATTTAGGTTGGTAAGCTGCAAGAGCCATCCCAGTTCTCAAACGCAGCCTCTCCTCCAGCCTAATGAAGGCTTGTTTATCTGTTCATCTAACAGTACCTACTCTTAAAGCAGATATGCAAGGATCTAGAATACTGAGTACAGGAGAACTAGAAGTATGACTGCCTCTCTCTATATACCTAAGGAAAGCAGAATATTTTTTTCACAGCAGTTCCCCTTGAAGCCATTCCACCTGGCAAGTCCACTCCAACCCCATGACTCTACGAACACCTGAACTGATCACTTCTGCTTTCCTACACAGTTGCACCTGGTGCCTCTCTGCTATCCACAGAACAGCAGGTCTTCCTCTGCAGCTTGAGCTCCCGCTCTCTGACACCACTACACTTCCCATTGCCTGTTCTCCAAGCCAGCTCTCTCTTTAGTATGGCATGGGGTCACACTGCAGCCAATAGACTGACAGAGACTTTCCCTCTGGTGGATGCTGGATAGGTATCTCAGGGAGGTATCCACCTGGTCCTCTCCACCAGCTCCATCCACTCCCCTGGGTGGGAACTAACTCACCAGTTCCACAATTAGGTGGGGAGCTTGTACAACACAGGTGCTGGCACTCAGTCTCCATAGTTAACAGCCTAAAAATACATGCTTTATTTCCCCATAAGGAACAAAGCAAAGCCTCAGAGAAGTACACCATAATTATCTTAAAAGAATTAATACAATAGGTGTCTATATTCATGAAGCAAAGCTATTGTCAGAAGCAGAAAGCTGCACACAGTGGTAACGTGCTCTTTGAGGATGCATGACTCTAGTTAATACTGATGTAAATCTTATATCCATATTGTTTGGACACATCGTGGACTCACCTTATGTGCTACCTAATGTTTCCTTCTACAACTCAAAAAAACAACCTACCTCAAAACATCTAAATCTTTCTTATACCATGACAAAGAAAAAAGTAGTGAGGTTTCTCTACACCTATACAGTTCAGAATAAGGGCAAATAAATGCCTCTCCCTTCAAAAACTTTGACATCATCTGTAGATTCTTTCTATCAACATCTGTGCTTAGTGAAACAGCTGTTACTAATGCTGTTTCAAACAAGGCCAAGTCAGATTTACCAAAAAGACTGCCACACAGATATATCAGAAATGATTGAAAGATACAAAATTAAACTCTTTCTAGCTTACAAAAAACCCAAGGTGAAAGCTCCTTCTAAAATGTACGCATTTTTATACCTGAGAGTCTAAAAAGCAGAAAGTATCCATTATGAATCTTTGTTTTGATTGCTTAGTATTGCTGTGGTATTCTCAGAGAAGACCATAAGAAGGGCATACAACATCAGAACAAAATTTAAAATACGAATACATAGAAAACATGTCCCATTAGACATTTTTAAAAAACTCAAAAAAGCTTGGAAAGTAAAAGCTTCTTTAATATGTAAACATTAAAATTTTAAATCCCTGTTTAGATTAAATTAGCAACTTCTTATTTCACATGCTTACAGATATGTATATTAAGACCTTCTGATCTCATGTTTTGATGAGTTTAGCTTATAAAATACATTCAACGTATCACCCTTCAGGAGCCAATTCCCCACAACCACACTGAAATTTGCTATATTATATTAATACATAGAGCAAGAAGTGAAATTGTGAATGCTGAAATGAAGATTTTCTTAAGGCTGCTTCTCCTTCTGGTTTAAAAGAAAAGGCTTTGGTAATAGTTTGATACATAAAGACATTCAAGAAGTAATATGATGGATGGTAAAATAAGATTTGGTCATCCAGAGAGGTGCAGTATAGTTTAGAATTTAATGCCTGTTTTTGTGTTACAAAGAAATTTGGAAATTTTGTGGGTAAAAAGGCATTTTAGTCACTGATTTGCAGCTCTGAACAGAACAATGTGGCTAAACCACCACATTATTAAATGAAGAGGATTATTAGCCTTGCTCATTTTGGTGAGATGACTGTATCTGGTCAGTCACTGTTCACAAGCCTACGACTGTATAAACTAGTACTGACGACAGAAAGCTAGGGCAGCAATGGAAACACGGCAAGGTTAGCAAGCAGATTGTGTTCTTGAGGGCAGTTGCAAGGAATTGGTAACAGTTTTTGGAGCCCATGTTAAGACCAAGACTAAGCTGAATCCAGTAAAACAGCTAGCAAAACAGTTAAGTAAGCATTTTACAGGCTCCATTCAGCGCTGATATGGCTGTAGCCTGTCATATAAAATCAAAACTCTTCTCCATCCTCTATTCATTGGTGTGTCCTGAGCAGCTGGGATTTGACAGTGATGACAGTGCTTTCTCTTAGCCAACAAAATCACTTTCCCCATCTTTATGAAGATTATGGTAATTTGCTCGTGTTTCCATAAGCATGATTAAATATTACCAAGGTAATATTTAAATACAAGGCAGTATAAACAAGCAAGTAAAAGAAGTGGAACAGCACTTACCACTGAATTCCACGCCTGCCCAAATGAATCCCCACAATCCTCTGCATTAGGGCAGAGACCAAAGTGATCCATAATGTGTTACCTAGTATTCTTATTAATGCCAACCTTCACAACACGTTGGACTATCACCGTCCAATACTGAATTTTTCTGAAGTCTTTTTTACTTTGTATCTCCTTATACTTATTAGGAAAATATTCCACATTTATCCTCTGTTCTTTCATTGAGTCAACTACACAATGACAGCTGAATTATGTATGAAACTGCTGTCAGTCTCAGAGATACAAATGTCTTTCTCCTACAGCAAAAAACCTCAAGCCATTTAGCACCAAACTTGCACAACAATAAGCAGAAGTACCACCTTACCTCTACCTCCCAAGCACCTCTACTAGCAATGACTGTGTTTGTTTTTTTCTTGCAAGCTTTCAAATGGACAGTTCTAAATTTTACTTTAAAAAAAGAGGCAGATCAGCCTAAAAATCAGCACATTGACATCCTCCATCTTGCTTTCGTACGACTTTGCATAAGGCTGACAGTTTACCATAATTAACCTTCATAGTACAAAAATTCTTCATAATACAAAGCATCTCATTTTAAAAAGCTATAAATATTTCCAGGAAAACTGTATTAATGTGAACACTGCCACCCCAGGCAGCTGGACTAGGCAGTTCATGCATAGGTGGATTAAAAAGAAAGGGCAGGGAATGGGTCAGATGCAGAGGAAGAGCTGGTCACTTCATTTATTTACCTAATCTGCTTGGCTATTGCTGGCCAAGTTTGCTCTTGGAACAGTGAGAAAGGCCAATTAATTTATCAATCTGTACTCCTCTCTGCCATAACATATTTTCCCCTTGCCAACAAAAAACGTGTCCATTATCAGCCAGGTCCCTGTCCTCCCAGGCAGCTCGTGCAGCTGTATAATTACACTTCTTCCCTTGACAACTTGCATGATTGTTTTCCTAACAGTATATTACTTCGTTAGTACTTTCCAATATACGTTATTTTTAAACTGTCACTTTTGCCCAACTCATCCCAATTCGCACTCGTCTGTTTATCATAACAATCATTAATAACTGTCACTCCACGCCATCAATTTAACGAACTCACTCCCTCATTAGCATGTTCTAGCATTTGTTCCGTAGAAAGGCTGATTATTTTCTACAACAGGCCAAGCCAATTACTTTAGTGAAATGGAATCACATTAATCAAAACTTAACAAGGTGGCAAATTTAAAGATATCAGATTGCAAAAGACAGCATAACTAATATGTCAATGTCAGAGGTACTACGTAGGTATGCAGCAGCTGTACTAAATATATCTCTTCATGAAGGCCACATGAATTTTGACATTTCATATGATCTGACAACTACCAAAGTGATATTAGAAGGCTGGAGGCAGGGCTGCACTGCTCCTGATGACTTCTGTAGATGCTGGCAAGGGCAGCAAAGACAGGCAAAGAGAGAGGAGAAAAAGGAA
Organism: Porphyrio hochstetteri; assembly: GCA_020800305.1. Taxonomy (NCBI): domain Eukaryota; kingdom Metazoa; phylum Chordata; class Aves; order Gruiformes; family Rallidae; genus Porphyrio; species Porphyrio hochstetteri. The sequence goes on from CM036911.1 coordinate 16,280,400, forward strand.
ATGGTGACCACATATGTCCACAATACTGGTAAACAGCACTTTATCATGTCCCTCTATGCCAAGACATTTTCTTTTACACTCTAAATGATAATGCCCATCAATTACACCCTGGCAGCTGCATCAGAACCAGCTGTAAACATGCAACGTCCAGCAGCGTGAAAACATGCTGACACAACAAATACATATTACTTTTTACCTTTTGGTCTACATTGCAGAGAGAATGGAATGCTCTTCGTGCAGCATGTTTTTCCTTTTAAAGGGAAAGGTCAAACTTTTATTTTTCTCTGTTACTTCTTAAGCAACTTTTAAGTTCAAAGAGCCTGCATCCCAAATCTTCACACAATCCATTGGTTCAACCATTTCTAATATACTGGGATTTACGCAACAGCAGAAGGTAAGCACTTGCCATTAGTCCTTACTAGTTTAGTTGGGACAGGAAATTACAGCTTTATTAAACACATCTGAATGCTCTCTGGTTTTCCATACAGATAGTAGCAAATGCTCATGGCTCATTAAAAAAAAAATAAATAAAAATTTAAAAGGCAAAATATCCCAAGGCTTACAACTTCTGTTGTATATTATTAGGTTTGGTTATATCATACAGTTCAAGAAATTGCACAGTGATTCATTTTTTACAACTTAAATAGCTATTTGCTTCAGTTGCCAGGTTGAACATGATAAATGTATATGATAAAAAAGAACAAAGAGAAGGGCCAGTTCTTCTAAACCTACAACATTAGTCAATGTATTAACCCATTCCTTTCTAATTGTTGGCATTTTAGTGTTCATCATGAACCAGTTTGCTCACTTCAGCCTGGGTTCTATTAAACATTTGGACTTAGATAAATACAAAGTACACAAAGAATCACTCATTTTCATTAATCTCTAAACTGCCAGAAATATTAAAAGGCAATGTTAAGCTATCACCAAATTTAAAACCCGAGGAAAGCAAGACTAAAAACGGAGCTCAAAAGTTCAAAGATCTCTTCATCCATGCCATACTTGTAGATATAAAAAGTTTATCCAGTTTTTAGTCCAAAACTTAAAAAAGATAAAATAACCCTCCTGAGAAGTTGCACTCTTTTCCCCATTACCATGTTTAACAGTACATATTGTGAGAAAATTTTTACTTATATTCAGCCTATATTCCTCCTGCTACAATGTGAGCATTATGTCTCATTCTTCCTCTGGTGAATCTGTAAAACCAGTTAGATATTAAGAAAAGGCAGTGGTCATTTTTTCACAAATTTGCAGGCTTGTATACATCTTCCTCCCAACATGGAAACCTATCCAAACTTTATTTTTTTCCATTTGACTTATAACAGTCAAAAATGTCATTTTGATTTCTAAAATAAGATTGTAATGCAATTACTAAAATGATTAGCATTTTTGCCAAATTAACTTGCTAACACGCTTAGCCTACTTAGAAATACTGGTCCTATATGATAGCAACTGAAATTTATTGGTTCATTATTTCTAATTAAATTCAAATGACACGTCAATATACTACAACTTTACCTGAGACGTATCATAACCTAAGATTTAACTGTAGGATGAATTTATCAAGAAACACCAATTTTTAAGATTTATACAAATATTAAAAAAGAAAACCCAAAAAAAACCAGGAAAAAGATTTATTACATTTGAGAGCACAAGCATGAGAGACAAGCAGCGCAGATGGCTTCAAGGGGCACTTTGCTGATACAACTAAAACTCCTTCTCTGCAAATGATGAAATGTTCTCTTTTAATTGGAATTTTTATGATTACAGGAGAGTGAATAAGCTCAATAAAAACAGAAACTAAAACACACTCTCATTACACACTTGAGAAGACATCAACAGATTTACTACAGCTCTCATTTTGGATTTTCTTAATCCAAGATAACCTATACCTATAGCATTATTCATCTCAAAGGACTTCAGCAGCTCCCGACCAAAATACTTGATCTAACAAAGCGCAACTAAGTATTGCACTTAACATTGTAAAACACCAATACCTAATAGTTCATAGCTAGCCGAAATCTAAACGAAACCTGGCTTCATTAAAATGCAGTTACTCTATCTAAAGCATCCATGACTAGAACAGAAGGACCTCACAGGTTGTGTAAGAGTAGGAACAAAGTGTGGTGCAGCAGTAATTGCAACATACAAGATACCAACCTGCAAAGACACAGAACCCTCTTGGCCAGACTTTTCAAGCATTTGGGTGTCTAATTCCCATGGACATGACTGAGAACCCATTTCATTATGAGTTAGGGCAGATAATCTGCCCCACATATTAAGCATATAGGCATCAAAACTAGGCGGCTTTCCTATAGCTTCATGATGTCCAGGCAGAAAAGAAACGTACCGCTGGACCAGTAAGTCTAAGTGCCTGTATTTTTGTGAAGGGATGTAAAGAACTTTATTACCACCAAGTAACTAACTTCTGTTTCAGTTCTTTCTACAGACAGCCTGTAGCACACAGATTTTAAATAAACAATGGGAGGTTCCCTAAGCTACTCCTTGCCATTCTCCAGCTGAAGCAGGCCCAAGGCCTGGCTCAGCAAGCACTACTCCTGCCCACTGCTAATGTTCTCCTCCTGTGCACACCAAGACTGTAACAGGGAGGGTTTTTTCTATTTCCACCCCCAGCCAAACACCAATCTGCTTAAAGAAAAAATCCATTTTCCTCACAGCAATAACTATCACCATGATAATAAGAAAAAGTGCATTATCTCCTTTCTCCCCCATTCAAGACAGAACTTTTTTTTTAAATATTACTTGAAGGTTTGAAATTCATGTTAAAATGACTCTACATTAAAACAATGGATAAATGTCTCAAATTATTATTACTATCTACTGCCATTGAACTGTATTTTACTAATTTGTTTTTTGCTTAGAAGACACTCTCCAAAGCAATACATTCGTGTATTTTTTCCTCTTGGCTATCTTACTCTTTCATATCAATTAATTTCCAAAGATGACAACTTGAGCTAGTCTTTGTAATAGTTCTCACTTTGTATGAATACATTATGCATAACAATATAGCTGCCTCTGTTCACAACCATTGAAGACAGAATATATTCTCATCTAATGTATAATAATTTAGAATTGACCTGCTAAGTACAAAAGTAAATAACAAAGTTCTCTGCCACATATTATGCTAAAAGCTCCATTGTCATCCATTCCAGTGCGTCAGCTAGAAGTGCAGCATTAACAGACACTTGTCTTTTTTAAACCTTACACTATGAACACTGGCATCTTTGAACTGCTTCCAGGAAAAATGTGGTGTACATATTAAATGAGCATCGCAAATATGAACATTACAATAATTGAAATAAAATTAAATTTCTAGATTCTGAATGATCCGGTTCTCTTAAGATAGATGTAAAAATTTAGTTCCTGCCTTTTTACTGTGTGCTGCATGCTGTGTCTAAGATTAATCCCACAGGAGTTTTTTTTATTTCCTATTCTGCCTATCTTTCATCTTCACCCCAGACTAAGCAGATGGATGTGAATTCAAAGTTTTCTGATCTTTAGCACAAGTTATGGAGGGTTATCTTTGGCTGTATATCTTTCTGCTGGCAGCACTCCCTTGGTGATGAAGGATTAACCACCACAGCTGTCTCTTCCCAGAATGATGCAGTGCAGCGCTCCTCAACACGACAGCATCACTTAATCTTAATGTCCGCTCTTCCAGCGCAGCCGCGCAGGACAAAGCCAATCAACATCAGATGCCACCAAGATGGACCTACTGCTTGGCCCTGGAGTCTTTCACCCTCACACACCTATTAATCAACATCATCCAGCCCAATCCCAGCGTTCACTTCGTTCAAACCACAGTTAAGCTAAGCCAGGTTTTATATTAACAGACTGAGAGATATAGAAATCTAGCCAGAGATAAAGTATACATGCACAGAACTAGAGAGCAAATTCAAATGAAGTTTTAAACCTCCTTATTGAAAAAACAAATGTGTCTATTGTGTTTTAACGCACGAGTACTTGAATTTCTATTTTTTACATATTGGAACTCACTAATAAAAGCTGCTGCTTATCTTTCATGCCTCCAAAGTCTGAAGAGGGTGTAACTACAACATCTTGATGTTTTTATTAAGAATTCTGCTATTCCATAAATACAGAATGCACATAGCTAAAAGTTCCTTATTCTCAAACAAGCACTTCTGCATACGCATATTATCTTGCCAAGATTTATTTTCTCTACTTTAACCTATTGTATGCAGACTGTATAGTATTTTCCCCCCAGTTCCAGAGCAATTATAACACAGCTCTTCCTTTATCCCCCCTGCCTTTTTAAAGCTAGCAAGTTCTCAACAGCAAATGCAATAAAACAGTAAATTATAGCTAGAGTTTACTAAACAAATGCAACCTAGTTAAATTTAGAAAAATCTTCACTTTTGCTTACATTTGCAATTTTACTGCTGAACTACTGGTATTTCTTACTTATGCAACATTAAAATGTATAAGAAATCCTCTTGTGTGCTATATGCAGCAACTACTCTTGATTTATAATACCCAATTTAGAAAAAAAACCCCACAACTAAACCTGATTTAAATCGCAGATTACTCTGTAAAACACAAGCAAGGAACTATTCCAAATCCTAAATGTAATTTAAACATATTTATATTTTACAGTGATATATTTTCCCCCATTCCTTGTCTTACTACTGTAAACTTTCTGTAATTATATAAGCAATTTCCCTGAGGTCACAACATTGATCACAGTTATATATTGCTCAAGTATTACAAAACATAACTTGTAATAAAATATTACTGGACATCACTACATAATTTCACACAAAGAACTGCAAAACTGAAGTTCGAGAGTGTTGAATTTGGCAATGGGGTGTTTTCAACAGATTATTCATTTCCTCCTTACTCCACCACCATTAACTGATTATTGTGGAAATATCACCAAAAGCATTACATTCCCACATCAAGAAATGTGTAAGAGGACAGAGTAAAGGGGGAGAGCATATGAAACAGTTTAAATGGGAAGCCAAAGCACACGGTCCCTTTAGATTATTCCTTTCCATCATTGCAACGTTACTATATCAGTCACCCCAGAAAGTGTCACAGTGGTATAACAGACTGGAAGAGCTCACAGTAGAAAAACCCCACAGGAGTGCAGCTCAATTTTTAGTGTTTCTGGTTGAGCGAGAGTTCTCACACACTTAATGAGAGGAGAGTTCACAGCTCTCAATGCACTATGCAAATAGATGTTATTTAGGAGCAGTTAGTGTTGGCATGTTGCACAGCTGAGCTGACGCACCAGTCACTGAACACTAGTTAACAAATGCAAGGCTCCCCTTCGGGAAGTTGCTTATAAAAAAGGGAAATGAAGAATTGAAGATAAAGAGAAGGATATTTTAGTTCACCATGCAAAAGCAGAGGTAATAAAAAGCTGAAGAGCAGCCATTCACTACATACATTATACAAACACAGCAAAATGCAACTGTGAGCATTTCTTTTGATGTTGATCTCAAGTAGGTTTGAGCAGGTTTGCTTCATTACCTATATGGGGAGTTCTCCAAGAGCATTCAGAGTTACCCAGAGAGACTAGCAGCACACGCCTTATCAACTAACAATTTCAAAACTATAAAACATGATCACCTCGCAGACCTACCAAGAGTAACCGTACCCTTGCTGCAACCAAAGCAGCCTAACTTGTAGACAGATGCACAAAGCCAAGGCTCTTCTATGCAACAAGTCACTATGAAGACTGAACAAATTTCCCAATGGCAGCATGGTCCTACAGGCCCTGCAAAAGGTCACTATGAGCTTTTATCACTTTCTGGAGATCATGCCACTCAACTGAAAAAAAGAACAAAGTGACTGTTTCCAACAGCATCACACTACAGTGCAGTGTAATGTTATGTCTCTCAGTTCTGGAAAGCAAATTAGTTAGGCCAATTCCTCTTCCTCAAAAGGATCACAGAAAACCATATTCCAAAAAAGGAGCAAAGATGACAAATATGCGCAAGTTTCAAGATAAGCAGCTGGGAACTCCCTTCTGCTAACACAAATGTGTGAATGCCAACTTGCAAACACTGCTGGTAGGGAGTCTGACCCAGGATTCAAACAACAACAGAGAACTCCTCATAACTCCCCAGAGTATTTAAGCACACTTTTCTGAAAAGTTACCCATTCCCCAGAAAGTGGAATGCTGTACTACACAAGACAACTTCCATCTATTACACAAGACAACTTCCATGTTGCATGAAGATACAAAAGACTGTCTTTAAGTCAGGATGGGTGGGTGCTTCATTACCTGTGAGCTTCATTAACTAGCATGGCTCTCCACACTTCAGTTCATGAGGAGAAGTACCAGCTCATTTCTTCCAGCACTGCAGTCACTGATTTCAGGCATTATGTTGATCTTGCCTGATAAACTCTAGTATGTAAATAAGCAGCAAACCGTCTTAGAATAGACCAGTAATATTCCATTGAGTGACATACCATGAATAAACACTGATCAGAAAACATTAATATCTGTCTTCAATTCATACCTGACCTTCTGATAGAGAGCTGTTGAAGGGAACAGGAGACTCTGCCTGTGAAGCACTGAAAATTTAATCAGCATTTGAGAATTTTCAAGTGCAGCTTTCTTATGAAGAATTTAAAGATACAAGATCTTTTTATCTAGCCTCTTCCCCAAAAGATGCTGTTGACTCAACACAAAGCCACTGCACAGAAAAATGACACATCTTTCCTACAACTGTCTCAAAAAGACACTCCCAAAGTAAGTTTTGGGAAACTTCAGTTTCTCTAAATATGCAAGTTCTAGTTTCATAAAACCTCTAAGCTTTTCTTCCTCTCATTGTAAATCACATCCCAAATGTTTTACATATATACTATTGCCAGCAAAGACAATATAGAATAGCAGCAACAATGCAGGAGCTTTTTCTGATTGTCTCTCAACACTGAAGTGAACACCTTTTAAATACTGAATAGAAGTGCCTGCACCTCCAAATCTCTTTTTAGATCAAATCACATTTTTTAAGCCAGCCAACTCTCATGAGCATAGTATAATGTTTTTCAGATATTCTTCCATCTTACATTTAATGTCTTAATTTCATGTTCTAAGGTCAAACAGTTATTTACACATATACACCACACATTTAAAGACAAAGAGGCCTTTTGAAAACTGAAAACAGTAAGAAAAAAGAGGACACTAGAAAAGCACCAGACTAAAGCATCATAAAATAGTAATTTAAAAAAGAAATACCAGATAAGTCAAAAGAATTCAAAGGTTTGACAAAACTATCCAGGGAAAAAGAAAGAGGCTTTTCTTGTTTTGGAGAAACAATTATAAAATATAAATATATATAAAACCAAGTGTTTATTCCACTTGCATAATTTGTCTGTTAACTTTATCCCAAACAGCAACTGGTTAGAAGCACACAGTGAAACCAGGCCTGCAGCTCTTGAAAACAAGAACTTTCTGAGCATTTTTAGGAGGCCACACCAGAATCAAGACGCACTTTCTGTCATGGTTTTCTTCTCTAAGAGACAAAAACTGTCAGTTGTGAAGAAACCTTGTGCGCTTCCCTAACACAACAGTCTGTTTCGCAGATGGTTGCAAAGGTCCGTTGTCTGACTGACTGAAATTCAGGGAATATCTAAGGCAGTTTATGGATCCACTTGCTCCCATACTTCAAGAGAGAGCCCATACTAGCTTCTCTTTCGGTACCCACTGAATGATTGCCACACAGAGATTTCAAAGCTTTCCAAGTCACTTTGAAAACAGAGTTCAAAATCTCACGTCCTAAATACTTGGGATATTTTACTATTTTCCTTTTAAGAAGGCTGGGTTTAAAAAAAAAAAAAAAGAAAGCTGTTATTACTATCAGACAGCAAACTTCCCACAATAGAAAGCTCAGCATCATTATGTGACAAAAGGGGTTAACTTAATAAATCCATTAAAGTATAATCAAGGGCCTTTGTATTCAGCTTATGCCCTTGCTTGCATTTGTCAAGGGATGATAACAGACGGCTTACAAACTCTCTTCTCATTACTAATTCATTTTTTCACACACCTGTTAATTATTAGCAGCACATAATTATTAACAAAAACCATGCATCAAAGAGGTTATTTGGATATATTGTCACCTACATCTGATTTATGCCAGTGGAGAAAACCATAAATATATTTCACTGTGCACATAGAATAGGGAGGGGCGACAGATGGACAGATGATGACTTGGGGGGAGTTGGATGTGTTTTATGCAGTTTTGGGGATTTTTTTTTTTTAATGCAAGTTAAAATCATTTACTGGGTGAAGCATTGTCTAGATGTGCCTCCTCACCCAGCCTAGAACAACACTTGTCAGAGTGTGGTTGTTAAAATTTAGAAAAACCAAAACATAATTCAGGAAATTAAGATCTTTTGATGCTTGTAGCTATAAAGTGCCTAATACTGGCATTAAAAAAAAACAAACCCACAAAACAACACCAAAAAAACCCAGAAGGGATTTTAACTCCAAAGTTCTAAATGAACTCCAGCATGGAAAGTTAAACCCCCTCTATTACCTTTATGCTCTGTGTGTCTCATTGTATAAGGCTCCTGCAGTGGTCTCTGCTTAACATTGCCTCAAACAAATATCGCAAATTCTGTAAAATTAGTTATGATCTCTATGAAGAGCATATGGGCACCCAGTTGTACTGCTTAAGATCACTGCCATTTAATAAAAGCACTACAGAATGAGAAAAGGCATTTTTAAACACAACTGGTGGCTATTCATCTCAAAATGCATTATCCTGTCAGGAATTTAAGAAAACACACAAACAGGCAACCCACTGACAAAGGAAACACAACACAACATTTTGCCTCTATTCTCTGGCTTCCAGCGTCTCTCTCCTAGCTTCAAAGTCTAACAAACTTCTGTGCAAGGCTTTCAAAAAAGGAATTAAATCAAAATTATCAACCCCATGAAAACCAGGTGGCCAAAGTATTTAGTGGAAGTGTACCAAATTCCCATTGTTTGAGGAGTGAGAAACTAAATGAGCAGTGGATCGGGGTGAATGACTGTGACTGGACAAAGCTGGACATATGATATCACCTTCCTGCAGTACTGAGGAACAGATCAGAGCAAGAGACCCATGCAAGATGTACTCACCATCTGTCAACACGGACATGGAGATAAATTTGGATCTGGGTATTTGAAACACAGTGGACGGGAAGGGCAGATATTTTCTAAAATTTGCATTTTTTAGTAGGTACTTAGAGCACTCACCATTCAAATCGTGCCTTCCTGCCCATCCTTTTAAAGAGAGATTCAGTATTTTCATTTGAGTCATCACCATGCACTACAATGCTGGTTAAATATCACACCTGAAGTCTGATTAAGAGCTTTATCCTAACATTGCATAAAATCAGACCAATGCTTTTGTAAACACATTTCAACTGGTAAGCAAGAGTTTTCAGGAAGCAATGCACTTCCAGTAGAGTTTTCCCAGAAACACAAAGTATGTCACTGGTTAAATTCAAAATTTTAATATAAAAACCTCTCCATTTTATATCCATCTTTTATATGCATCTCTAAGGAATGGGAAGAGAGTGAGACAGTTTTGTTGTCACAGCTATCGTTACAGTTGTGCAAAGAAAAACAGAAGTCTCCAGAAATTTGCTATTATTTGTAACATCCAGGTTTGGTTTTCCTGACAGCGCTTTTAACTTTCTCTCAGCACAATTTTTTAGCTCAGGTTTGGTGCAATGTAACCATTTCCATAGGGTGTCTGATCACATTAGAGCAAGTTCACCACTGTCCACAAAACACTGCATGGCAGTAACTTAGAGAAGTGTTATGCTTAGAAAAAAAAGAAGTATGCCATTATTTTGTCACTTTTTTTTTGTCACTTCCTACTTTTCTGTCCGTATTATTCAGCTCTAGTTCTCCACAGGGAAAAAAAATTTTAAAAAAATAATTAACCGCTGAATTTTCAAAGGCATTGTAAGAAATCAAACATTTCATATACACAAGCATTACAATTTTGTCCTTAAAATTGCAATAAGGTGTTACACCTGTCAGGCAAGTCTTTAGTTGGGTCCTGCTAACATTAAGTTTTATTGGCAGCTGAATTGCTTCTCTAGTTTTTACCCTAATCTTTTCAGATCAGACAGCTTTTAGTACAAACTTATCACATATACAAAAAATTCAAGAGCCCAAAGATTCAGCTGCATGCAAAGTAATCAACATTAAGAGGGAAGATACATTTTTATAAAAGTTGATTCAAGACATACATTAATGATCCATGCAAACCAAATCCAACTCCTCCAAAGTTAGCTTCCTAAATATTTCCTTATCTAAAAAAGAATATACAGAACATTATCTGGTGCCAAAAGCTGAGTGTTTTCCTTTCTAGTCACTTGTAATGCCGTTCTGCAAAGCAGAGTGGTGCTGAATATTAGGACAGTTAATGTTCCTTGTTGAAAAAGGAAAGAAAATCCACTCCTATGTAGCATGAATGAAAGACTCTTTTGCCAGTCTCCAAATGAGAAGAAAGACAGACCTTTAACCAATTCTGTTTTAATGCTAAACAGTGACAGCACAAAATGAATAGGGGTTAATCTAATTTTGTTCTGACATCAGAAGAAAGAGTCAAAGTAATACATATAACAACAAAATTAGAAAAAAACCTATAGCAAAATAACAATAAAAAGGTCTACTGACCAAGCATCTCTTTCCACAAAATACCCTCAGATATATTCAAGGAATTTTTAAGATATTCCTGTTGAAGTGTTAAGGAAAACTGAAATCTACATAGTTCTTTCAGTTATCTCTTTTACACAAAAGGATTAAAATCTAACTTGCAAGGACAAATAAAGTTTACGTAATCAAAACCTCCTCTTTGTTCAAAAGCCTCGCCAGTTTCTCTTCTCATGATTTATTTAAATAAAATGTTAAGTAGTAGGTGTTAATAAAATTACATGTGATAAAATGACTATTCTTTTAAAATCTGATCTGTAATAAATTTTATAAATTCTGATTGCTAGTTATTCAAGCCGTCAAAGCTTTGCCAACAATAGCCAGCAGAGGTCTATTACTGAAGTAGTATTAATACAGACATCATCACCAATTCAAAGCAGATAATAAAGGACTGACACATTTATTATCATTATTAATTAACAGTTTTCTGAGATGGAATTAAATCAATATGCTGCTCTGATATCATTTTAACTAGTTATGCAAATCAAACATTTAGAGCCCATGAAAGGATATAAATGCCATTCAAAATTCACTTCACACTTATTACTGTAATATCAGAACTTTCAGGCTTTGCTAGTAAAAAAAGGACTTAATGCTCATTTAATTACACTCAGACATAAAGCTTATGGAATGAAAGTTGAAATAGCTGATTAGTTAGGAAGTCACAGTAAGGCTATAACAGTAGGGATAGACAATGAGATAATAATGTGAAAATGCAGAGCTTTTGCTCAGAGTTGTTCTGGCAGATTCTATTAAAAAGAACAATGACATGTGTAGGAGAAAATGTTTTAAAATTACAAAGTTGAGGAATCTTTCCTAAAGCTAGGAGAAAAAAGAAACCATTAGTTGTCACTTATATAAATAGAAAAATGCTATGTTAAATCATGTAACGTTTTTTCTAATTATGCGATTACAATATTTAATCTTTTAGATGTGAAATTTTAACTATTCATCTGCATAAACAACAACATTAAAGAACCTTCTTTGTCAGAATAAGATTTTGATACACTCGCTAGCAGAGAATTAGCAGCCCCCAGCCTGGCAAAGGGATTCTGACTGATGCCATTGGAGATGACAGCTTGACAGATTTAAAAGCCTACAGTAAGGTCAGTGTTGAGACCAAACTGGCTAGCAACAGCAAGCCCTTGGCTAACCACACTGGCCAAATGCGATCAAGTTCTAGTCAACCCCTCCAGCACCATGGAAAAAGAGGAACTCTGAGAAGCACCTCACCACAAGGCCAAACTGAAGGTGGCTGATGAAGAAAGGAAAAAAGACCCAGGAGTCTTGATCTTGCACATCTTTGATCCTTTGTCTTGTGTGTTAAGCACAAGAGCATTGTGTGTGGATGTCACTTCACCAGGGTGAAGTATCATCCTTCACTTCATCCTCAAGAGACTAACTGCTCCTGGCAACTGCAGTCTGCAGTGCAGAAGATGCTGAGAAAGCTTGGGTTTTGCCTGTTCACTGCGAATATCCAGAATTATTATGGGATCTTTCCCTAGATTTTTCCTGCAGATTTTAAGATTCTCAGCTTTGCTAACTGCACACCTGCCTGACTTTCACAACCCTGTTTCGGGTTTGAAGCTTAATATGGAATTTAATAGGAGCATGGAAGAGGAAGTGAAGTGATGGACTTCTCACTTAAAGCAGTGTCTAATTATATCACGTTCACAAAACAAAAGCTTTGGCAATCCATGAAGATTTCTCCATTCAGCATGCTCCATACTCAGGGACAATGCTCAGCCTACGTCTTCAAATGAGCAGTCACAGAATAGAATTGTTTTCTGGGAAAAAAAAAAAAAAAAAGATCTTTTGCTCACTCTGGCAGAACAGGACTTAGAGGATAAGGTAACATTTTTAGGAGGCTAAAAGGCTGGATCAGGAAGGCAAGACAATTCCTGCAGAGTAAGGTAACTCAGATCTCATTGTTCAAAGCTATTTATCATTAATTTTTAAAAAAAGCATACAAGCAAAAATGTTGGGATTTTATAACAATGGTTTAAAAAGCAACTTTCAAGATTCCTACCATTACATAAATTAACTCAGTTATCTAGGTAACTGAAAATACTAGGCTTGCTAAATCATCTGACATCAATCAATAAAGTGAGGGCAACCATGTTATGTCAAAGGTAAGGGTACAACTGAAGTCTCATTTCCACATTCTTTCTTGACTCATTTTATGATTAGTGGGAAGCCTCACTACTAGCTTGAGAAAATTTAGAGCTATGAACTGAAGACATGTTAGTGCTCGTCACAGAGGAACCTGTTCTGGTTGACATACCACAGAATTTTGTAGTTGGCTTGATCACTAGTTTTCAAATCTACTCACAAAAGTAGTTCTCTTCTTTTGTACTGTCTGTCCTACAAAAACATAATATGCCATCCCGTGATGAATCCCTTTTCACACTCTGCTTCAAAGCACATACTTTAGGCACTAAATAAATATCCAAATTGCATAACCAGAGTACACTCAAAAGCTTAAATAACTGCTCACCAACCTTTTCTCTCTGTTCAAAAATACTGCAGCAGCAGAAGTCTGTCAAACACCAGTCAAACTGTCTCATATCATGGATCAGTCATCAGATAAAGAGTGTACTACAGACAGAAGGAAGAAGAAACCTAGCGGAGTCCCTCTGAGCACATGGTTTAGATGAGACCTCCATATCAAGGCATTTCCTAAAGGCACTCTTACACTTGCTAGAGCCCCTGGAAACACCGGTATAAATATTTCCTGGCTTTATCTTTGGTATGGAGTAGGAAAAATAACTTCAAAATCTACACCTCATCACCACTTTAAAAGTAAAGCTATAATTACCTCAAAAGTTAAATTCTTAGCAGCTGCTGAATTTTGAGGTAGTGAAAGGGGAAAGCTTTGTATCATACAAAGAACTGCAACAGCTGAGTAAAATCTTACCTAACTTTAAAAATGCCATCAATCCTGTAACAGAAAGTGTCAAGTGATAGTACCTTTGTGACAAATATGTCACTTGCCCTGTGCACAGCCAGTGTTAGGTTGAGACCTAAGGATCTAAAAGATTTCTTTTCATTACCTGGGGTGGGGGGTTGTTGCTTAACAGAAGACCTATCAACTAAAGGCCATCTCTGAAAATTGGGAATGAAGCAAATTGACAATTTTCAGATTCAGATTTGATTGCAGATTCACTCACCAAGTAAATTCCCGATTACTCTCATCGGTCATAAAGGAGAACTGATACTGTTGTCCCAAAAGAGAACAACAGAGAGCAGGAAATAAGGATGAAAAAGATGGGGGAAAAGGATTTCTAAACTCCAAGGAACACAATTATACTTAAAGACTGGCCTGCAATAAGAGTAAAGTTGTGCTGCTCCAGCCTCTTTGCAGAACCTAACACCATACGGCATCCATCGAGATGCAGTGCAGCAGAAGGAAGTAAGGGGTTTCAGACAAGCATCTAAGTGCAACTCCAGGTTGGTACAGGGGAAAGAAAAACCTTGGGAAGTATAGAAATAGCATCCTCAAAATTCATTTCAAAGTAGTGTTTCCTTTAACAGTCCAAGAGACAGAACAGTGAATGGAAACAGATTTCCAGTAGATTGCCAATACCCAATGTAGAGAATTGCCCTGCAACTGTTTACTTCTCCCACCTTCACGTCAGAAAAAGGGGGAAATATTTTTCTCACTCTGAGATTGAGATTACTTTCTCACACAAAACTGGCATGGGAAACACGGTACTCTCCACACAAACTGAAAACTTAAATGGGCAGTTCTGAAGGCTTTCATCTTGCAAGCTTTGTTGAAACGAAACTAGTAGGTAGCATTTTTAGGGGAAAACAGGAGTTGAATTTTGCATGGAAAAATGGCAGAGGGAGTACACATGGTGCAGCAATCATACACAGAGAGAAAAACTCACAAAACTACTGGTTTTGGTTTTGATTCTTAATGTCCCACTAATTTCACAATCAAGTAAGGTATTAGCTGTATAAATAGAAGCAAACACAAGTCTCACTGGCATCAAAGTAGTAATAATCTTTCATTAAAAAAATTAACACAGACATCACTCCCCACCCCTTCCCCCCCAAAAAAAAGATAGGCAAACAAAAAACCTCAAAGGCCTGCAGAGCTATGCCTCTCAGCTCCTAAGAATCCCTTTCAACCAGCTATCACTTCTGCAGACAACAGTAGATCCAACACAAGTGAAAGAGTCTTTTAATACAAAAGCTTTTCTAAACTCAAGGTCAAGCTGAAACCCTGCTTAGGTCAAAAGGGACAATGAAATGCCAGGTGTCTTCCTATCACTCCAGTTTCATTATAAGACTACTACTCCTTACCAGCTCATCTGGTAATTCTTGGCAAAAAGAGGCCACAAACTGGAACAAATCTGAGTATGCTTTGGCCAACACTACAGCACTGGTGGAACTGAATGCCAAATGTGGCAATTACTTCTCAATACCTCTGGTCTAGCTGGCTTGCAACCCAAGTAATTTTCTTACATGATCAGTACATTCGTGAAGCAGGAAGAACTAAAAAGAAATCCTCCCCCAACACACTCCTCTAAATGAAGCCCACAAGTCTTCTCCTACCTTCCCTCCAATCCAAACCCTTCAGGCAGAACTGAAAGATAAGGAAAAGACGACAGATGCACAAAGTCCAAAATCCAGCAAGCTACTAATCAAAAATAACCTGGGAACAATGTCATGGAATTTTTTTTTTTTTTTTTTTTTTACATAACTTCTCTCACAGTAGTAATACAAAGTGTTCATCCACATTGTATCTTCCAATTTAGAAACTGATTCTGGCAAGCTACATAGAATGACATTTTAAAAAAGTGTCCACCTCAGTTGTATTAGCAAAACTGAAATACCACACTTTCAAGTATTCAGATGCTAAATTACCAAATGCTGTGATGATCGGAGAGAACAGAATTCCTGAAAGGAGGATAGGTCAGAAAGAGGTATCATTCATCAGCCAAGCAATCTGTCAAAGTGTTTTTAAGACATTACTTTAGAATTCCTAAAATTTGCCCAAATAATTATAAAGACACTGAATTTCATCGGTATTTATAGTTATTTTTTTAAAACTTCTCTAAATATCAATTGCTTATTATGCCTCCTATCCTTGTTCAACACTCGTCAAATCAAAGCCTCTAGACGAAATGATAGAGGACTTATCTATACCCTCTTGAAATCTGAAAAAATGTTCACAATTAAGTTTCCAGCTCAGACTGCTCAGATGACAAAGTTCTGCTCCCCCTGCTCAGACAAAGCAGTGACCTTACAGGAAGCTTGAGTAAGGAACCAGTAATGAGAACAGGATTGATAAGTAAAGAAACCAAAAAAATATTCCTTTGTAAGCCTATGTAGAGAAAGCAAGGAGGCATAGAAACTAACCTTACATGGAGATGGGAACCAAGATGACTTCAGTAAGAACCTAGGAAGTAGGAATGTTGAGGAACAGTTAGATGCAGGAAGGTAGAGTGGTGAAGTGTAAAAGTAGAAAGAAAAGCTTTTTGCTTCACTGTGCCTACTACATTAAACTCCATTCCAGATTCTGACAGAAAGGTACACAAGTTTTTGTCTGCTATTAAGAAATACCTGTGAATTCACGGGTAGTACACACCCCCTTTGATCCTTTTCCTGCACCTATCCAAGAGGAAGAATGACAAGTCATGCATGCCATTGTTACAGTCCCTCCAGTGATATACCTGTTATACAGCTCTAATAAAGAGACATATGGTGATGCAAAGTTTCATTATTTCTAGTTTTCTTTAAAAAAAAAAATTAAAAATGCACTTAGTTACCCATGTATGTGTTTGCAACTGTGGCTGAAAAGTCAAGATGACAGAATCTCGACTAAACCACAGGAAAGATTTCCAGTAAGGTCTGCAACTTCAGAACGGGGATTATTTCCAAGCAAGATCGTCTCTGTCAGCAGTCAAGCCCTGGCTGCTTTCTGCGAGATGCCGCAACATCCTTCAATGCTGCATATCACCTGCCCAGTCAGGATGCAAACGTGGCAATCACAGTATGGCTGAAAGCTACCTTAATGATAGCCAGGCATTATTAGCATTAGCATAGGTGACTCTATACCGCGGCTCTGCACTACCTACTGTTTGGATCATCCCTTCTCTAGGCATTAATGCATTTCTCCATTCTTGTTCAAATCAAACACAACACAGACCAACATTATTTTTTAACTTACATTTCATTTTGAGTAACTATTTTAATATGACAATGTTACCTAAACTAACTCTCTTTATAGTACTGCAATCCAGAGAAATAATGTTATCAGATGTACTCATCCATAGTCAAGAAACAGCAAATTTACCTGTATTCCTGTTCCTTATACTATCAAGGAACTTTAATATTAATGTAGTTAAGCCCTCAAGGTCAATGTGAATGCCAGTACCGTCATCCCTGTTTCACAGGTAGAGTACTAAAGCATAGGCAGGTTAAGTAACATGCCCAAGGTCAAAAAAAAAAAAAAGCCACATGAAGACACAGCACCAGCCTCACATTTCTTCTGCTAACATCACAAGAGGCCATTTTTACACAGAAGAATCAGATTTTTAATGTAATTCTAGAGAGTAGTTAGTCTTCTGATTCCTTACATAATTTTTAATGCTACAGGCACTTTCTGGAGTCTGTGACTCCAGCTAGATTATTATTAGTCCTGCTTTAGTAAGGAAGCAGCAATATGATTCTTCCCTGACAAGAAATACCAGCATAATTTATTGCATTATTACTCCTCTGAACTGAAAGCAATTAATTACCTCCAGCAGGATGCACAAGTGAAAATTCATCAGAGAAATGTGATGAAAAATGTACCCACTGCTTTAAAATAATAGGTGCTTAATGGTTTTTTGTTTGCTAGCTAATCTAGAGCATCTTATAAACGACCAAAGATTGGTTATCAGTTGCAAAACCAGTTTTTCCCCACCTTATTTTATTCTATCGGCCATAATCTTAGAGAAAAGGAAGATAACACTGCCACATTCATAACAAGAAAAAATATCACAATTTTTCCCCCATTATAAAATTGGTGGAATGCTTTTATGTAGAATATATGACAAAGTATGCGTGGATTTTTGTTGGTCACACTTCTTTCTATTATATAGCATCAAATCCAAGCCAACGATTTTTCTTGAAAAGTTGGCAAAATTATTCTGCACTTGCACAACACAGAACGTTCCTATGTGTTCTCTGGGAAAGAAACACACAGTGTGGTTGAAAGAGAAAAGATAATCTCAGGCACAAATCAGGCTGTATTTCAGAAGACTACTATACTTCAGTATCTATATATGCACAGCAAACCCTCCTTCAGGTTCAAAGTAACAGGAAAATAATAACAAACAGAAGTGTTTTATGTTAATACATTGGGCTTTTACGTTAAAGATAGACACAGAGCTAAATTCATTACATTTGTTTCAGCTTTTCAGAATTATTCACATCTGTATGATTCAGTAATTGTTTTTTCTATAAAGTTATTGGAGTAATTTTGCTCTGTATATTCCCGATCAATTCCTCCTCTCAAGGGCACAGTTGAAAAGTGATATTTGAAAACGGTCCCTGATAGATTGCATGGTTAGTCAGCAGCAGAGACAAACAACCTAATCCAGCGCAAATTAGTTCGGCTGCCAGCAATAGTTTTATACAAAGATGTAAATTATGTTGTCAAAATCGGTCGCTTTCTAGCTTGCTGCTCAGCTAACAAGAAACCACTTTGGCTGATAAAGATGAACACTAAGCTTTTCTCGCTTACAAATTTGCAAATCTGCCACTTCAGCATTCTGTTAGCCACAAACAAAACAGGCCCATATAATTGCTTCCTTTTTTCTGCTCTGGTATTTCTCTCAGTTCTATTTCTCTACACAAAAAAAAACCCAAATAAAAATCATAAATAGAATTTGAAAAGCATAATGGACTTGAAAATTTTGTTTTAAAAATGGCAAACGGCACAGCCACAATCACCTGCTTTTAACACTTCCAGAAAAACCGTAAGACATGATACTCCAACACAAATATCACCCAGTCATACCAATAGTTTAAGAGATTTACGGTATAAATGTGGCATTCACAGAACTTCTGAACACAGCATAAATGTCTTGATAAAGGGAAAATACACACATCTATTTTAATGTAAGCTAAAGTGTCTTTGGAACTGCTTTGGCTGACAATGGTCCATCTGTATCTATTACTTTGCATGTTGTTGTTACGAGAAGAAAATATATATGCTATTATTACACCAATCTGCCCACTTTAAATGTAAACTAGATAGATCTAACATTTGTATGAAAATAATAATGCATTATAACTGTAATTATACCCAGTATAAGTCAAATAAATAAATTATAAATTACAATTACCCTTTAAAGTTGCTAGTCACACTATTTGCTTTAAAATTAATTGCAGGTGCTCCTGAATGTTTTATTACAGCCCCAAAGTTGTATATTTCAAAGAACAGTACAGATGATTCCTGTTTATTTGTTAAATTAAAGCTTTGTTGGTAAAATTACAGCTTAATTAATATTATGGGTACTGTATAACGAAATAGTTTACCTTGTGCATAATTTATTTCCACATGCATATCTCAGTACAGACCCATTACAGCTCTAAGGCAGCTAAAATAAAATATTCCTCCTTTGCTGGCATTTTTCTAAATAGCAGTTCACTAAATCAATATTATTCACTTGGTATTTTTAAAAGCAGTGTATCTTAATAATTACACAGCATTAGAGTAGGCAATAATTTCCCTTGCTAAGCATATTAAATTTTGCAAACCATCAGTCAAATAGTTTGTTCTTCTTCAGAATGTGTAAGCAGAGAGTGAGAGACTTTGGAACCATGTTACTTTGGTATAAATGTCACATATAGTTTAAAACTGGATATGTGACTCCCTAAGCAAGCACAGTGCCATATATCTTTATTAGTTTCATTGGTCAGTGCAGTGACCAGTTGTTTATACTCATTACGCAAGACAAGGTGAACCATTTGGTACAGACCACAATCATGGCTAAAAACATATGACTTTGCAGAAAATAAAAATTGTAGAAAAGGCTGCACATGGTGCTGTATATACATACTACCAAAATAGCATTATTTATTTAATTTTGATGCTGTTTCAGCCTTCTAGTTTGTCAGATAAATCAAGCCAAAAATATTTGCCTTGGCATTATTTTTATAATATTCATGTTAATAATTTCAGAACTGTTCATCACTAGGTATTTCTGAGAAAAAAGATATAAATTTATTAGTGAAGCCAATGGACTAATAATCCACAGGCTAGATGGATTAAAAAAAAAAAATTTTAAAAAGCACTGTATACAATGCACATAAACCATTCTCATTTGGGTTTTTTTACCCTCACAGAACATACTTCCTTACTCAGTGACTGGAATGTAATCAAATTGGTGATATATTAAAGAAAATTCATTAAAAGAAATTACAGATTCAGCTATTTTTTTCTTGAATTATTTTGACTACTGTATCTTGTTACCACCATGCATGTGCATTTCTTCCATCACACAGATATAAAATAATTTGTCTCTACAGGGAGAAAATATTTGGGTTTTTTTTTCCCACACCCATCTTTATTTCAACCTCAAAATAATCCAAAATATATTCTAAAATGTTCTTGCTGAAATAAAGACAGCATACCTGTGCCCAGGTGTTAAAAAGGTGGAAGGCAAAGATCCGAATAAAGAATTAAGGATGTATAAACACAGTTCTCCCTCTGAAAATCCCTGATAAATCAGACCTGATATTTAAAAGAATATATATCTTCCATGTCAGCTGACTGATGTTCACTGATAGTCACAAGGATAGAAGCAAATCTGGTAATAGTCATGTTCCGGGGATTTTTCCTTCCTGATGTTGAAAACAAGGAAGATTAACTGCAGGAAAGTCTAAGAGTATAGAGTACATACTATTGTGTCTAGAGTAATCTCCTTATGATATAAGGAGCAAAAGACAAGAGTCTGGAGAAGACAATATGAGGAAACAACAGAAAATATTTCAGGGTTGGCGGGAAAAAGTAACAGAATAAGAGAGAGATTAAGTTTTAAAAGTGCATGATAGCACTCCAGAGTGCTATCTGCAGAAGTCTGGGAGAAAAAAATATTCAGGGAATACAGCAACTCTACAGACGCTTGCAATATAGTCAGTGGATTTAGGTGTGTAAGTAAAAGGTTACCCCAAGAACATTATACTACAAGCCCACAGAACTGAAAAGTTATCTGCAGAAGAACTGAAGACTCACCTTACTATACTAGCTCAGCAACCTGCAAAACTAAATGAACATCTGAACACACCAAAGAAAAATACTCAGCATGCTCAAAAGTTAGCAATTGCTTCCTTATTCTACACCATGTTTTCAGAAAGGAAATGTTGAGAAAGCAAATATTGATATATCGGGTCGATTCACTCACCAAACCCTCTTTTAGGTACTGACAGATAGCTGAAATGTCCACCTTAGTATTAAGGCCTAAATACAGTTCCAAATCCTTTTGTCAAAATTTGATATTGATACTGACTACAACCCCAGCCAAAACATATATTTGTCTACTAGACAAATAAAAAAAACCCCAAAAAACAGACAAGAAACCAGAGAGCACACCTGGCCACGGAGAAGACCCCTGTGTCCACTTGTTGGTTTCAGACAAGCTAGAAACAGTGATCAAACCCGTGGCCTCATACTTTCAGTGTAAACTTCAACTAAGCAAAATTTCCACTTACAATATCTGAAGTAAAACAGTCAATCTTCTAGTTTCTCTATAAAAGTAATTAGCATAAATTTCTTATTAATTCAAGGGCTTGGTAACCACAGGACCAAACCATTAGTGAAAGGATGTCTTAAAGCGTTGTGGAAAAAGGTGGGGTTTTTTCCTGCAGTGTAATTTTAATCATCCCATGCTAGCATAGCTAAGGTAACCACAGAAAGCAAGTTTTTAAAACCAGTCTCCCTAGAGGCTATATTCCTAGGGTACTATATTAACAGCTTTACAAGTCTCAACCTACTTGAAAAACCACTCAAGATTCCACCTTCCTCTTCTGTGTTCACAAGCAAATTGAGCAAACTAAGTTATTAGGGCTTCATACAAAAATATATTTCCATAGAGACATTAGCAAAAAAGGATGGAAAAAATCCCCAAAATAACCAACAAACCAAATCACATCACTGTATAGCTGAAGTGTCACAGGAAGCTGTAGTCTAGTAAGCCATGAGGCATGTCTGTCAGGAGCATGCTTGCTCTAAAAATCTGAGGCTCATGGTGATAATAAAGACAATTCAGCAAAAAGAAAAAAGATTTTACACCAAAGTTGGATTATGAGAGCAGGAACTGTTTTGCTTTATAGACCACTACTGGTTTGCAATCCTATAGGCAGGAGCTACATCTGCACCTGCTGGTTAGAAGTGCTCAGTTCAAAGCTTCAAATCTTGAAGTTCTCTAAAACAGTGATGGAAAAAACATTATTTTTATGATTCCTTTTCTGAAGTTGTCTCTTAACTCCACAGGCACTTGGACTTTCCTAATCATGAGGATCAACATGTCACTTGATTCAAAGAGACAGATACTTGTAATACTGAATATTCTAAGCAATTAGTACCTTCTTCACCAGTCATCACTGACTGTGAAGTCCTTAACTTTCAAGCTATTATTGCTTTATTATAAAGCCGAAAATTATATTACAAAGGAGAAAACAGGAGCACCACTTGGCTTTAGGACTGAAAACTTTAACATTTTGTTCCTCTTAATCTAGGCAAGTGTAATAAGATCATACACCTGTATTCACACTGTAATGTGAAGACAAAATTTGATCATTTCCTGCCATGGTTTAACCCAGCAAGCAGTTAAAACTACCAGAGAGAAATCTGTTCACTTGCTCCCTTGGGATGGGGAAGGAAATCAGGAAAAAAAAAAAACCAAACCAAAAAAAACCCTAAACCCCCCCCCAAAAAATCCTCATGGGTCAAGATAAAAACAGCTTAATGTGACAGAAAAATAATAATAATAGACTATACAAAACAACTGATGTACAGAACAATTGCTCACTACCCACCAGCTAGTTCCCTGGCTGTGGTATAAACCCCTGGCCCGCTTCTCCAGTTGGGGGATATGGAGCTATGTCATATGGTATGGAATATCCCTTTGGCCAGTTGGGGTCAGCTGTCCTGGCTGCGTTCCCTCACAGCTTCTTTGATATCCTGAGCTCCTCACTGTCAGGGCACTCTGAGAAGCTGAAAAGTCCTTGACTTGGTGCTTGGTGCCCAGCAGCAAACAAAATATCAGTGTGTTATCAACATTATTTTCATTCTAAATCCAAAACACAACACTATATCTGCTACTAGGAAGAAAATTAACTCTATCCCAGTCAAAACCAGGACATTTCCAAATGTGCTATTTTCTCAATAATAAAATGTAATCAAAATTTGTACTTTTGAAAAGCAACATTTAATTTCCTGTTACAAGCAACATGCCTGAGTTTTCAAAGTATAAACCCTTGCTGAACCTGGGCTACAACCCATGAATTCTTAAATACTATTATTAGTAGTGCTGTTTGTATATTTTACACAGCATGTATTTGTGAAGGTTTTTTTAGAACAAACTCATATATGTTTTGAAAAAAACTTTTGACAGCTGCTTGCCTGACTACATTTTAATCTCTCTAGCCAGAGAAAGCTTTGTGGTTTTCTTCTCTACTTGCTTTTGTTTTTATTCGGAAGGCACTGTTAAGGGAAGCTTTTCACATCAACCTATGCCTATCCAAGAAGCACTCAATGACACAGCAGCTGCAGAACCATGCCAACTTCAGACAAAAACTGTATTTTTTAACTGGGAAAGAATACCAAGATTTAAAAATGCCTCTTCTAAAATGTATTGAAGATAGGTCTTCACATCTTGCTGATGCCCCCCTTATTATAAGGTGTCCAACTCCAGTCAGCTACAGCATTATTCAAAAAAAGAAAAAAAAAAAAAAAATCACCTTAAGGGCAGAGTGCATCCCAAAGCTACTAGTCAGTGAATATGTATTACAATTGTCTGACCTGTGTTTATGTCACCAGATAAGCACTTACACGCAGGTACAAACAGCCAACTGAGATCTTTTTACCTTTGAGGAAGGGGAAGAAAAAAAAGAAAAGAAAAAAAAAAAAAAGGAGTAGTCAGGCAGACAGGCAAAAGGACTGCTACAGAAGGTCCTGTCCATACTCTCCCCCACACCCCCCACTGCTTTCCCTGGGCTGTGGTATGAAAAAACAATGGCTTTTCTGAGGCACTGTGCAGACAAGGCAGCTCTGAAAAAACTAATAGCCATGATTAATGACAATGGGCTAGAGGAGAGTTGGGACGCAGCCGCCACATATATCATCCTTTCCCATCAGTCTCTGCTCCTCCCTGCCCCTCTTCCTCCTACCAGCAAGGCATTATAAAAATGTCTTATCTGGTTTCGACTTTTTTCTGAAATCACAGTACTGCTGAAAAAGAAGGCGGGGGGGGATGGGGGGGGTGGGGGGGTGTAAGAGAGAGAGAGAGACAAAGAGGCAATAGGGTGAACAAGAAAATGGCATGTAAAATAACTATAAGATATTCCAGGGGAAAATGCACGAGCTGTAATCATTCAAGATTTCAGCAACTTGACTCTTCACATGCTGAAGCCACATTTTCAAGGTCTTATCTGCCATATGGTTCCCTGTTTGGATGATTTATTAGGTGTAGAAAGCACACTGATAAATTTTACTGCATTTCCCTGAATAGGCAACCTATGGTGTCAATAACAAAGCTCAGGCCGCTTTAATGAAAACTGTAAGCACCAAAGGGTAACCATTTATTTATGAGTCACTACAGTATTACTAGGACAAAATTTATCTTCCCTTCTCACGCACTCTGCAGAAACCAAATCTGGTCAAAGAAACAGCGATCACATCCATATGTAAGTGACTTACTAACACGTCTCCTGCACACTCAGGGCTTGTATCCAAATAAACAGTTTCCATTTAATGACTATTTTCTCTAACGTAAAAGATGCTCTGAAGTTTTAAAACTTTTTAAAAAATACATTTGGTGACAACTTGCATATCTACCAATCATTATGCAGTGTTAATTTTCTATGTCCAAGAAAAAAAATAATACCAAAAATAAAATAATCATTTCAGTGGTTTAAGCTTGAGCTGTATAGCAGTGGAACATCAAAAACAGTTTGAATAATCTTGGGGAAAAGGAAGCTGAAAACAAATGGCAGCTTATAGATGCAAAAGACAGTGTTTACGGTTCCATCAAAGATTTCAGAGGATTAATAAACTGACACTTTGGCCTTAACCCAAAACCATAACTCTTGAAATTTCTTATGGGTATTTTTTTTCCTTTTTTTTCCCCCCAAGGCTTTAGTTTAAAAGAACATATTGCAATTGTTTTTTCTATTTCATGCATTGAATGTGACCAGTTTTGTGCCCAGAGGCATTTAAGATACCAAAACAAACACTAAAAAACGCAGAAGAAACCTGGAGCTTCTTACTACTTGTAACCACAATTTGAAAGGCAAACTGAAATTCCTTGTCATTCATCCTCTATGAAAATTACTAACAATTCAGAACAAATGAAGACTGGCAGGACTGCTTGTTTGTGTCCCTCACACGTACAGGCCCCACCTTCTCCCCCTTTAAAAAACAATCAGCAAACCAAGTCATGTACCACCACTCATCATTTGGTATGAATACCAAGATTAGCATGAACACAGGTGGTGAGATTTGGCTCCAAACACTGTGCCCCATTTTTTCCTACAGATATGCAAAAACATATATTAGTCAATTAATTTAGATTTATTAACTCAACATCACTCAACTATTTAAGTCTGAACCAAGAAGTGCCACACTTTCAAAAAGGCCAACGGGTGCTGCTGCATGCTTGAAAAAAGTCTTATGTTCACCTAGATACTTAACTGGTAGCTACTGAAAACCTTGCCCTCAACATCCACCTTTAACTCAGATACATAACACGTTATCGGTACACACATGTCCTTTTTATTAGAACTATAAACCTATAGTGTCAATGAATAGTTCTTGGCAGAAGTCCAAGTGCAAACACAAGATTTCAGTCCTTGGGGGCACAGAGTACAATGCGTTTAAGGAGCTGGGCAGTTAAAAGACTGGCTTTCTACATGGGTTTTTAACCTTTGACTAGCATCGCTCAAACATGGCTTTCCGTGTAAGTAAATGAATGCCATGGTCCCATGGCAGAGGGGAAAGCCACTCCAGCCTGGGTCAGGCTCTGTAAAAGAGCCTGATCCTGAAGTGACAGGATACTATGTCATGACCAACACGCAAAACACCAATAATGAGAGATTCTTTAAATAGTAAACAACATTTTCTGAATTTGCAAGCACCTTCTTTCTTGCTACTGAAAAAATTCTTAAGAAAAGGTTGTCCAAATTACTACACATGCAGTTTTATTCTCAATTTAACACCTAAGCAGAAGCCAGTCCATGCACTCTGAAATCCTCAATGGAAACCATAACATGTATCAGCTTACTGCAAATAGGGCATTCTTGTTCCTCCCTCCCTTCTCCTTTACAGAAGACTGTTGTGAAAAAGAAATTATTTTAGATTTCATTTTTAAGAAAGGGAGGGGATAAAGAAGGAAGGACCTGGCATATATCAGTATTAAAATAATCTTTCTTACATAGTCTTGCCACAGATTCTTCCATATTATTTTTTTCTCTCAAAATGCAGGAGTTAGCGCTACTGCTAGATATGAATAGTAGGAAGCTGCTGGTAAAAGTACACCACTGTGAACTTTTGGAGACTGGGAGCAAAGACTGATGTGACTTCTGTAGTCATTATCCAGCTCTACAACACAGCTTTGAGTTCAAGAACCTTCATACATGCAATAAACCCATCAGACACCTTCATCCATATGCTGTCCATTTGCAAGAGCCTAGCTGGGGTCTCCACATGCCTGTCTTCTCAGGGCAGTTCCCTAAAGCTGACCCTGTCCCTTATCCCACCACAGACACTGACCTAGGGAGCAGATTTATCTGTGAATGAAATACCCTTTTCCTAAATCAGTTTTATGGAGTATGAAATGGAGTCCAACTTTTTCAGGCAACAGTAATTTTCATTTGGCTGTTCGCTGCTGCTGATATTCTAGATTTTTCCTGAAACTATTAAGAGGGAAAATGCATGCCAGACTACTAGATGTAAATTGGTGCCAGGATCGTAACCCATCAGCTGCAATTGTCCATGCATATAATCTATTAGTCTTCCATTTCTAAAAACATCCCACAGTTTGGACTCTCCAAAAATAAACTATACACTTTGCTGCACAGCAATGATCTCCAGGACAATTATAGTTTTATAGTTAAGAGTGAAAAAGGCCTCTAATCCTGTGCTTACACTGAACGCTCTTAGGTAGCAGGAACTGAACTTTTACTGTGCCTACCAGAGAAAGAAGAACTCTGATCCTAGTCAGAAATTGTTCAGTACCACCACATTAATAATAGTACATCTTTATTTCTTCACAGCACCTATGGTCAAGGGTGGAAGGGAGAGAGGGCAGTCTCTCTGAAACGGAAGCCACTCACTTCAACACCTGCACTTTAGTTTTTGGGGGGTTTTTTGCACTAAAATACCTGTCCAGTTCAGAAATATACTCAGTTCCCGTAAGTTCTCATTAAAAAAAACCCAAACAGCAGCTGAACAGCACCTTCATACACAAACGTGTATTTATGAAATTTTCAAAATATTCTGCCAACAGATACACGAGCATAGGTGTTTTTAGAGCAACTTAGCTCATTGTGACAACGGTATAACCCATCATGTAAAAGTCCTAGGAGCTTAGATATCTATGACCCTATTTTGTAAAATTAGATGGAAGAGAACACAAGGGCAAGGCAGCAAGCAGTGCCTTCACCCACTGTTAAGAGTACAACTCGCTTCAGCTTCACTTTGAATCAGAATTATGCCGAAACTGAATTATAGCTTTCTCCCCCTACACACATTTATGCTATTCGCCATAGACTGTTTGGGTGTCAAATCTGCATAATCACTGTATATTATTTTTCAATAACCATAAAGCAGGCAAATCACCATGCTGCCTGACATCCATTAGCCAATAAGTGTACAAAGTTCCTCGCATTTTTCAGTCAGTGGTTATTTCCCCACAGCCAAACTATAAATACACTTTTCCTAACTGTTTATAGTTACTTAAGACCATGTAATACTCTTTCTGCCCTTCACTCTCTGCATAACATACTTGATTCTAGATATACAAGAAATATTAGAGTCATGAAAAGAAGTCCACACAGTCTACATAAACGCTATGATTTTGGCTTTGGTATTTGGGACAAGTACACTGCCCAACAGACACAACCCACAATGGAAATAGCCCTTGGAGAAGAAGAAACTGCAAGGCAGCAGAGAGATGAAGATTTTAAAGAGAAGGGATGAAATGGACAAACTCAGAAGTTACACAGAAGAAGCTGATATCTTATTCCATAACCAGAAAATAACATTTACTGCATCATTTAAAATGGGGAAAAAAAGACAAATGGAGCTCAAAGACTGGTGAAAGAAAGTGGAAAGAGACCATCTTCATTTAAATTTTGAGCTTTTGACAGTTCAGCTTTTGTTCCCACTCACTTAAAGTATCATTCATTTCATCACTACCCATTTCAATTTAATTTCACTCACCTTCATATTTGGGATCTGCAACGATGGAATGTAAGTCCAAATGCATTTCTGATACAAGCATCTGCCCTCAGAGTTTACACAGATCAAAACAGGTATAGTACTGCATTCAAGCTGTTTTACAATCACATTTAGAATCAACAGCAGCACACACCAAAACACATATTTATCACTTCTTTTATTAATTTTAATTAAGAATAGGAAAACAATATTTGTTTTAAAGTATCGTTTTGAAGAGCTTAAGAATTGTACAGAATTCAGTTCAAGTTGAGCACAACAGGAGTTGTATAAAACTTGATTAATGTAAACTTGCTATTAAGTCCTATGGCATACAGCTTTCCTTTGTACAGAGCTAGACTACTATGTAGTTGAAATCTAACTACCCATCATAAGCACCTCCAGTATGTTTGAAATAACCTATCAGAGAATATTGTTCACACACCGACAATCCTGAGCTGATTGATGAAAGATCAAAGGCTGAAGCGGATAAGTATTAAGAGGTACATGGTTTATGAAATAAGTTTCCTCATTCTAAATATTTTTTGGCTTTTACAACAAATTGCCTGGCTCTCAAGAACAGTCTCATAAAAAGAGTGAAAAACACTTCTAAACCAAGTCTTCTAAAACCATTTAAAAAAAAAAGTCAGAAACAATTTTGAAACTATAAATTTAAACACTTCTAGAATTTTAAGAGTAGTAACGGTCTGAATTTCTCTCATACATCCATTTATGCTAAATGGTCAATAGCGGCATAGAAACACGGAAGATAATTATTTGACAAAAAATTTTTCCTTAGACTTTGAGCCTTTAGATAAACAGAAGATTCTCCAGTAAACACATTTTCCAGATGAGGTTGGTTCTGTGAAAGACTAAAACCTTGGATGTTCTACAGACTAAACTATAATGAACTCTAGGAACTGAAATACAGTTGCTTTTGTCATTATCAATTACCTTCTAACTCTAACAGAATTTCAATTACAAAAAGGCATCTAGCCAAGAAAGAGGCTGTCCATACTGAATCTTAAAAACTAGTGGCAACTGTCATCACCACTATCATTCCTTCATCACAGTGGTCCATAGGCCAGAGAGAGGCCTTCAGAGAGTCTTCTGTTGTTGACCTGAAGCAATGCACTTCTCAGCAGAGCTAGGACCACTACCAAACTTGCATTTCAGGACGGGCACCATGGGAGGATAAGGAAAAGGTAGAGCAACACAGTTCTTTCTCCTTCTATTTCATAGCCATCTGTCATCCTTATAGCAAGATTTTTTTTTTCCCTGTATACAGTAAAAATACAGTTTCTCTGAGCCATCATGGATGTATCACTGTTCATGGAAGAGAGCACAGAGACACTGCCAGTTCTGCACTACTTGGAAAGAGCTCTGTTTCTTGAAAAATAGAATACAAGGCAGAAGAGCCACAGGTCTGGTTTAGGTAAGTTGCCTTAAAACAGGAGCCAGGAAAAAAATACAGGCAGATAAACCAGTACACAGACAGCCAAGTCACAAAAGGTCTTCTTCCTCTCAAATGAGGTAGAATATATACCACTCTATCAGATCCCATAAAATCACTGTCTAACAGTCAAGTTGGAACAGGTTTAACATAAAATAGCAGTAAGTTTGGCATAAAAGATCTCAAAACTGAAGTGTATTAAGCAGCCATTTAAGAGCAACAAGTGGAGAAGATGCTACTGATGGGTGTGAGGGCTGCAGTGTGACAGTATTTCAGAAGATTAATTGAAATTTCATGGGTTAGAATAACATAGGCGAGAGAAGAAATCCACACAAAGAACTGTCTTTAACACCTCAGAAGTAAGTTTGTGCATCAAATATTCTTGAAATCTTTATATTTTAAATTGAGACCATGCAACAAGAATGACCTGATTGCAAATGGTAAGTACTTCAAACATGGAGTTCTGAATTCCAGGCATCAAAAAGCACATCACGATAGCTTGAATAGGGAAATCTTGTTCCAAACTCTCATTGGATGTGTTTGCTAATTGATTGCCTAACTTCTTGAGAAAAAATGGGTACTGTCTTTGGTTACTCCTTCCTCAGCTTTCCAACTACTTAGATGTGAACTACACCTTCTTCATTCCTGTCCTTCATATCAGAGTTTCTTGGGTTTGATCTTTTTCTCCTCTTTTATGTGACTTCTCACAAAGAAGGATAAGACAGGAGGAGAAACAGCCTCTTGCAGTTGTGCAACAGGGGAAAAAAAAAACCAACTAAAACTTCAAAGACATCATTCTAGATTGACACATTGTCCTGCAGGCAGCACCCTAACATATTGTTCTGTCACAAAAGTAGAACAACATACATCTTCAGGTCCCTAAAGCACTGCATAAGACCAAACATCCATCAACCAGTAAGACACAAGTTCAGACATCTTGAAAATAACAGGTATGTTGTAATACAGGAAAGTGTCACAATTTTATCTTTATTGTAATTCTTTACATAAATATATAATAGACAAATGGGTTTCTATACATGTCATATCAATCCCTCAGTTCAAGAACTTGAAACTTTTGTGGCTTGTGAGGGTTGATGACACATGTCAATAGAAAGACTTATTTACGGTGGTTTCTATAAAACTAAACAGTACGGGTGCATATGTTACTGCATCTCTCTGTTAAGTGCAAGTTAGCAAGTTTGAAAAAAGGCTTTGCTATAAGCTCCTCTAGGTTTCAGTCTTCCTGTTTGCTTTGTTATTTGCTGACCATTTCCTGCTCTTCACAGACCAAACTACCCAGCATAACATAAGCACTAAATGTTAGGGCTATACAACTGACTTAATTGCATGTCATTGACACCACACCTCACTTTGTATACTGGTAATTCAGAGCAATACTGTGCCTAATGTCAACAGGAGGGAAGAAAAAAAAAAAAATCAAAGCAGTTCCTCTGGGTGGGAAAGATGGAGAGAGCTGGGAAGTGAAAAGCAAACATTCTTCATAGAAAAGGAGTGACTTCTATCTCTAGTGGACTTCTACGAACAGGTAAAATTAGACTCTGGATTACCAGACAACTGAACCTCAAAAGAAATCTCACTAGCTACCATCTACAAATAACTTTCCTTCTGTGTTATAACAAGATGTCGCACATACCTCCAAAAAAATCCATGTTTCGGATAAAGGAGGAACATTAAGCAAAAAGGTCCTACTGCCTGCCCCCGGTGCTTCGCCTGATACTGCAGTCTTTTTTACGTACATAAATGTGTAAAAACCTCACTTTTAGACACTGATAGCCAAAGAAATTCTGGTATCAGGTCCAATACATCAGTGAACTGACATTTCACAGAATCACAGAATTGTAGGGGTAGACGAAGGGGCTCCCTAGGACATATCGCACAGGTACATGTCCAAAGGGGTCTTGGATATCTCCAGAGAAGGAGACTCCACAACCCCCCTGGGCAGCCTGTCCCAGGGCTCTGTCACCCTCACTGTGTAAAAGTTCTTCCGCATGTTGGTGCAGAACTTCCTATTTGACAAAAAGCATCTGAAAAAACCACAAACGACAGAACCATAAACCCCCCACACATTTGAAATAAACTTCCAGAACTAAAACACTTGTAGGAGGTTTCCTTCACATTTATTATTTGCTTTACATAGAGTCTTTTCACAGTCATGTCATGTCTAGCTACTTCATTTAAAAAAAAAAAAAAGTAGTAATTTAATTCAAAATTTGCATTTTTATTGTAGCAACGGTATTGTACTAATCTGTATTAATTGTAACAACATAGCTTTTTTTGTGTGTGTTATAAAGCAATTTTCATCCACTGCTCAACCACTTTCCTTTTAGTTGCACTCACAGTGGAAATAATTTAGAAGTTTCTCTTATAGTATTTAAATTTCTCTTAAAAGGAGAGATAACTTTTCCACACCTTACCTAAACACAATTGAGGAAGAAAAAGACCCAAACGTCTGCACAGAGTCTGATCTCACATTGCCTTAGGCAGTATTATCAAATTTCTCAAACTATGAAAAACAATTCCAGGTCATGTGAAAACAGCTCTAAGTATTCAAAACTGTAGCAGTATTTTCATTACATTTACCCCCATTTGACAAGGTTTGTAATCAAAGCACACAGACACATATAATACTTCATTATGAGTTATTCCTAAAACAATCTAAACTGGTGACTTACTCAAAGATACCTTTTGATTGAAAAGATGAATTATATTTCTGTTTAATAATACCACTTATAGTGATAGCCTCACAACAAGAGAACAAAAATTTAATGATCACTACAATATACTGCACTAATTCAAAACTTCCAAGTTTTATATAGAAATTGCAGACATTAATTACTATTAAAGAAAAAAGAATAATCAGTGGCTGCAGAAATATGAATTTGCATTTTCAAGGATGTTTGGAAACATTAGTTATAATTAGCAAAACAAGTATTGTCCCCATGACAGCCTTTCTTTACAAACCTTTGAATGTTTGACAAGAAAAGGTCATGTTTTGTAAAATCCTGGAAAGGTCATTCAATAACAAATCACATGAATGAAATCACAAGAGTTCAAGGAGGTTAACAGAAACACCACAGGCATTAAAGCATGTTTTCAAGGTAAACAAGGTAAAAGAAAAACAGTCTGCTTCTGCTCTGGAAAAAGGAAAAAGCAAGTAGTCTCTAATTTGCTACACACTGTAATTTTAAGGCATTTTCTCTGCACTTGGTGGTTTAACACTACGTATTATTTCTCATGTTCAACGCATTTAGGGAAGGATTAACAGATAACAGAGCTAAAACATTTAAACATCTCTTCAAATAGTCTACGTTGACCTTAGTAGATTTTCCCCCCTTAATCTTGTGACCAGACACTTAAAAAAAACCCCAAAACTTAACCTTCATCTCAACTAAATCTCAATCTTAAATCTCAAAACTTCTCTGCTTGAAACTCTGCCAGCCTTTCAGCTAAACACTTTGACCTGCTTGCGACCTCCTATTTCCAGGTCTATTTTCTTCTTTACCAAAAGAACACAACATTTTTCACAGGCAGGAATAACAAAGAGTTGTTTATATAGGGTAATTTAACTACAGGATCAGTGCAGGGAGCAGTGTGATGTATTTGATCCACAGACCAAGAAAAAAAGCATTGCTCACCAGTGTTAGAGAAAAGCCTATTGAATAGTTTTCCTGGGGCAAGCCAGCAAATTGGGGCTCTTTTCATGTATAGGCATAGAAAAAACGAATTCAGGAATGATCCCGGGTCTCTGTCTCCACAGGGTGTTAAAGCCCTGCCTTGCTGCAATTCTGAAGTTTTAAAGTTCCATTATCCCAAGGGAGAAAGGCAGTACTTATTTACATAAATTCAACATTATTCAATAGAATTTGCTACACAGGAGGAAATCTCTTCCAGTACAAAGAATTCAGAATTACCAACTATGCTTAGTTTATCATCATTACACTTGTGTTTTCATTTATGACAGGCTATTTGCAAACTGTAATTTATTATGAACCTCTTTATGAGATTAATTTAAGAGGATCAGACCTGTGGACCACCTAAAGATTACACATTGACTGGTGGCAGCAAGTCTCACAGGGAAGGAAAAGTGCACTGTGGCAGCACAGTGAACTGTCTCCCAGAAAGATACTATTCTCACCCTTAATACGGATTCAGGATTTAAACTTTGCTTTATCAGTTCAAGAAATCCTGAAAGCACTGAAATTTCAAACCAATATCATTAGATACTCCTCTGTGACATGTGTCTCCACCTTTCAGGTCTGCATAATGCCCACAGGTTTTCCACTGTAAATGCAAATACCAACAACACAGACAAAGAAAGGAGTTTAAACAAAAAAAGAAATTTCTACCAAATAAGCTTGATAGCAGCTCTGGCAAATCCAAGCAGCTGGGGTCTCCCACCATCCAGGCGGAATAGCCAAACTGATTACTGTATTTCATACTAGGAGAAGGCCATGGTTACACTGGGTTCATCCCTCCTTGGCACAAACAATAGATAGCACTAGCTACTCCCAGCATAAAGTAAAAAAGCTTGACTTTTTAGTGACCTGCAGACAAAGGAGACCTAGCTGACCTCCATGCACCACCCAAGCAAGGCACCAAGTGTTACAGAAAGACTGTAGTAAACAACAGAAATGCTTACTTGCAGAAGTTTCTGCTCAACTGCTTTAAGGGAAAGGGATCCAGCAGAAAACCAAAACTACTAATAAACAAAGAAGTAAATAGGGTTGTTTTTTACTTACAGCATTTCCCTCAACTGATTTACCATGCCACAGCACTAACACTTTTGCAAAAAAAGCAAGCAGAAGAGCAAGATCAAAGCAGTCCACGTGCACTTCAGACCCTGGGGCTTTGGTCCTCTCCTTCTAAACAGGTATACTCCTCTATTAAGGGTAGGATCCTCTTTAATATCCTGTGCCAAACTTTTTCAGGAAAGTGGACAGAATGGATGCTATGGGAAGCTCAGAAACCTCATCAGCTGTTTGATAGTAAAGGAGTTGGTTTAATGTTTGGGCATCTGGATGAGCCTAACAGCATGGCAAGCATCAGCAGATATAGCATTACGCATACAGAAATAAAGCCTTGACTGGTATTTCCAGGTGAAGTAAAGGCAGTCAAGGATGTATCTCTTTTACAAGAACCATGCACGCCTTCAAAGGAATTAAGGAGCAAAATACTGTACATTCAAAAAACCCTGAGTATTCCAAAGACCCTACTAATTAGCATAAATTCTGTGCTGCATAAGTTTTTGCATCCACAGGTACATGGGCAGAGTACACAAATAAATACATTTCATCAAGAAAATAAAGAGTCACACTGTTTCCTAGAGGACCATCAAAATTACATCTAGCTTATACCTGGTTCTCAGTCTACATTCACACAATATAGTTTTTCATCTTATTTCAGCACTTTTCACATGCTGTCACAGAATATGTATGTTGCTCATTCAATATAGGACAACACAAGACTTTTGATCCATGCATTACCAAATGTTCCTGTTTTCATATTTGAATTTCACACTACAGGCCTTATTCCATGCTTTAGAAGCTTTTTAGGAGCTGTGCAGGAAGTATTCTCTGACATATGGTCCAGAGCTAAAATGTTACAGTGTCATCATTATTTGAGCTTTCAGAGATCATGCATTCCCTTTTCCTACAAGCTGCAGCTTTGCCATTTTATTTTGAAGAGCTCAAAAAGAACTAATCTAGAAACGTTGCTTGTCCATTTGTGCTATTGTTTCTTTAAAAAGCTATACCAGTTTGTACTATGACTGATCAAAATGACTATCAGAAACAAGACACCTCATTTTGTCTTTCTTGCCAACTATTTTAGCTTATTTGCCATGAGCACAGGGTATAATTAATATCACACAGGAGCCAGCATTGTCATTTTTCAAATCATTTCCCTGGAAATGTTCTACACCTCTTAATGGCCCTGCTAATGCTGTAGCTGTCATGTTTTGGACAGCTGCGCTTTTACAAGACAAACTCAGCTGCGCCATGCGCCTCTCAGTAGACTTTTTAGCTCAACGGCTCAGAGGCCATGAATGCCAGCTGGTAACGGCTATATGGAAATCTTTGATTAATTTTTTTACCTCTAGACGCTGACTGTTGCTCAAATGTCACCTTCCCAGTTTCCATCCCTAGCCAGTATTTTTCCCCCCTCCCAGAACTGCTTGATGGATGAAGAATAAACTGAATGGGCCAAAAATCTTATGACTAATTAAAGCCAATATAGCCTGTCCAGATGTGGAGAGAACACAAAGTCTGGAGAGGGGCCAGGTCACACACATGAAATGCTCGACCATTCAAGAGATGAAGCTCCTAATGATATTTACCAGGCTAGAGTTAGCACGTACTGGTATTACCACCCTGAAGAGTAAGGTGACATGACAGGACTTAGGCTATGCAAGACTTTACCATCACAGCTCAGAGAGTCCAAGCAAGTGTGCAGGGCTGATCAAATGAGAACACTTCACATGCAGTGAAGTGATTAAGAAACCCACTCAGATTTAATGCTGGTTTACTCTAGAAATGACTGGAAACTGACAAGATGACAAAATTAGTACTGCTCAGCCATCATCCAGTGGGGTAGGGTGGCTTGAATTTAACAATTGATCCTGCCCATGAAGCAATATTAAGCATCTTCTTACTGAGTCCAAGAACCACAGAATGTGATCAATAAACCAACCTAACATCTTGTAATTTCTAATACATGTAAGTACATCAAACATCCATTTCTGGTACTCTCCCATTTTAACTTCATGTTCATTAATGATCTTGAGCCCTGAGAAAGATGACTGCAAAACTTCTTTTCACATCATGTCTGCAAAATACTACATAGAGTCGTGTTCATCAGTTCAGCAGCAGCAATTCTCCCAGTTGAAACCAGCCAGGCCAGGAAAGTGACACGAACAGGATGCTGCTAAACATGCACAACTCAAAAAACACACACTATATTCTCTTCTGCATGATTTGCTGCCATTTAAAAGACAATAAACAGCAACTTTAGATTGCTAACAACATGTCATTTAAGGTTTGCTGTTGCTCAACATCAAGAAAAATCAATGCCAGCTCTACAGGGGCAGAAAACCCAGAGAAGTGAGCTCCATTTCAGGTCTGTTTGAACTCATTTCCTTTCTCCATGGTTGCCCCCTTGTACACCCCCTCAGGCATCCCCTCACAGCAGGCATGACAGCTTGACACATTGACAGCTTGCACTGAATGACAACTGATTTGTACAAATTTCAAGCCTTATAAATCTACCTGTCACAACAACAACATAAAAGAGCTTGGACCCAGCAGGTAACTCAGAAAAAGCTTCCCCTGACAGCATTTTCTGAAAAGCAA
The DNA here is from genome assembly GCA_020800305.1 of Porphyrio hochstetteri. Taxonomy (NCBI): domain Eukaryota; kingdom Metazoa; phylum Chordata; class Aves; order Gruiformes; family Rallidae; genus Porphyrio; species Porphyrio hochstetteri. Next base: position 16,317,584 of record CM036911.1, read on the forward strand.
TGGCTTGCCTCCTGCCAAAAATTCCAACTATCATCCTTGTATAACTTTGAATAAAAATTCAGGGCCCATTTTCTTGCCAACAGGCTACCAATCGTCTTATTTAAAGATTAAAAAGAGTGAACAAGAAAAAAAAAAGCCATCCACAGAATTTCATTTTATACTGATATGAAAGTAGTACCACCTGCTATGGCAGGATTACCACACCATTTTTCTCTACAGTGCTCAGACAGAGTAAATGAGCGAGGCTTTTTACGGTATTTAAACAATATCCCAGATTGCAATGCTGTTATGCATCCATTACATTGGAGCTGTTAGTCAATGCCACTCTTGCTGATAGAAGTTCAAGAGGTGTTTTTTGTTTTACTTTGGGAGGCCGTTGTGTTTTATTTTTTTCTTGCTGAGATGTTAAAAAAGCAAAATTGCAATTTCAAAAACCAGTAAGGCTTGTCCAGCTCTGGTGGAAATCCACATAGACATTAACTAAAAAGCTAAGTGTTCAGTGTTTCCATAAGCAGCATTATGCAAGAGAAAAGCACAGCATTCAATGCTAACCCTTACAAAGGAATATAAAGTGAATATGATAATTCTGAAGAGGTCTTTCTGAAAGGAGTTTATACCAAAAGCGTTTTGAAACCCTGCAAGACATCACAAAGATGATTAATGTGATATGATGCTTTAAATTATGCAGTTTTAAAGTATTCTTAGAACTCCCCAGAAGACCATCTTCCAAGTACCAAAGGAGATGCTATAGGAACTACTGTCAGCTGCCTTTAAACAGAGAAAAAAATCATATTATAAAATAATTATGTGTGGTGTTTTACTTAAAAAATAGTGTTCAGCAGCTTGCAAACATGGTTTATAAAGATTAAAAGATAAAAGTCTTCTATTAAGGTGCAAAATAATAAAAGCGATTAATAACAACATGTATAATAAATTTTACAAACTATAAATTCATCCATGAGACCTCAAACAAATAGCTTGCTTTCTTTTTACTCAGGTATTACTGGAAATTTTAACTGTCCAAGTCATTTTATGCACAGATATCACGGTAATCATCAGTGCAGATTTTAATAGCACAAATTGTGTGGTACTTCACGTTGTAGCTACCATGCACTCTCTCCACATTTGCTCCATAACCTTAGATACTGCACATATTTCGCTGACAAGTTTCTGATTTCCTTTCTGTGATGATTTAGTGCAGAAAATAGGAATGTTCTGACAAAAGCAAACACACACAAAAAAACCCCACAGCAGCACATCCCTATACTCTCACCACCACCATTCCTGTGGACATTGAAGAGTTAACTTACGTTTGCTCAAGAGGAGGAGGGGGGAAAAAAGTTAACACTATTTTATGAATAAAAAGAAATATACAACATGTCTGAGAAATTCTTAGCACTTAAAAACTGTTTGGATTGAAAAATTTATATTCAACAAAAACCTTTTTCTGGCAGGCAACATTTCAAGAAAACTAACAACTTAGCTTCACTGATGTTGCCACTGAAGTTGCAACTTGTGTTTTTGTTCCCAAGGACCACCCTAAGGGTACAAAATGATAAGAAAGAAAATTTAAGCAGGCTGATGAAGATTTCCCATTAAGGCATAGGAACAAACACCTACACAAAACAGGATTATCACAAATCACAGGATTTTCAAAACATGTACTGTACCTTCAAATAGGTAACAAAGGTTAACCACATTGCTCCTTGAAAACAACAGCCAAGATAAACTACTTATGGCATAGAGCATGTGTCTCAAATCCACTTTCACTGGCCTGCTTCCCAAATTGCCCACCCAGCCTTGTGAAAGAGGAAAAGACAAGTTACTTCCATAGCTTCCATAGTGACCATTACCCCTGTGCAAAAGGACTAAGGCAGTGACCTGAAGATAAACAGTTAACTGGACATGATGGGCAGTAAGTTACTATTCTGGTTTGACCATCTTGGCTGGATGTCTTGGAAACAAAGGATGCACATTCTCCTTTTTCAGTCATGGCAACTTTTTTTATTATTTGTTTCTTCAAATCTTCCTTTACTCGTAACATTCTTAAATACAGAACATCACTTTTATAGTAAAATGTGAAATAATACAAGTAGTAAGTGAGTTAAGAAAACTTCCCATAAAACGACAGCCACTAGGAGAGGGGCTCAAGAGGCTCTAAAGCCACTGAAGCACTGCACCAATACCTGAGGAAGGACAAACCAGAGCACTCATCTGCAATAGACAAAAAGCCACTTTAAACTGGAAGAGCCAAGGCTTGAATTTTGCTTGAGTTGCCTGCTTCCCCAGATTTGGTGACCATAATTACTACATTGATTTTTTTTCCCCCCCCATGTCAACTCCACAGCATATACAGGCCTTGCTTAACATTCACGGCCACAACAGGGCCCAGGGGACAATATATACTATTTCTCAGAAAATGAGTTGTGATAGAGAGGAAGAGACAGATATACAAACACACAGTGCCCTCAACTTTCTATGTGTAAAAATACAAAAAACTGAAGCCTTAACTTCTTTGCATATATGGACAAAACTCGTTACTGATGGAAAAGGGCTGCTAAATAGTATAAATACAACATGTGAGAGGGGCAAGTTCTAGCATGTCTAGGATTTTGTTCCTTGGACCTGTGTAAGTCAGTACATTTTTGCCACTTAGAACCCTCTGTGTTATTTGTAACTGTCAGTGGAAGGGAAATCTGTAATTGTTAAGAGGGAAAGAGCCTGTGCAAATTCTTCCCAGTGCAAAGTGAACAGTCAATCACTTTTATAAGGACAGGAACAACTGAAACTATCCATTCGTATACTTTCCTTTAGTCAACAATATTACCTTTAGTAATCTGGGGAATGTGCATCCATAAATTACAGAAAGTGTTATTGCATTGCTGAATAAACAGCAACATTTCCATCAGCAGCAGTGGCAGCCCCACAAAGGTATAACAAACAGACTCAATCATTTTCTTGTCAAGCTTTGCAATGACTGCAGAGTTTACTGCTGGAGATAATGTTGCTTTCCTCAGCATTGTGTGCCAAACTGCAAACTGCTTATTAAAACAAAACCTCTTTTTCTGAGCAGCATGCGTTGGATAATCACTTATTGCACTCAAGAAAAAACAGGTTTGATGCCCAGAGGTGGTTAGCAATCAAGCATATGCATTAACATTTGGTTTGTAAAAACTGGTTAAGAAAAAAAAAATGATCTAAAAAGGAATTATGAGAACCAGCACCCAAGGTTCATCGTATTCCCTGTTAACATATTGTTACTGATAAAATATTTCAAAATACTCTAACGTGCCACTAAGAGAGAAATTAGCAAAGGAAGACAGGAGTGAAATATAAATCAGCTTTCCAAATCAGATAGGTTTTCTTTAAAAAATGCTTCTTAAGAGGAACTTGATTGCATCTTTGCATTCCAGGTACAGGTGGCAACTTGCTTTTCAGAGAAGGGAAAAAAAGTAAACCTAAAAACTAGTCAACTGTGTCAGAGATACTGCTGAAGCACAAATCTATTATTACCATCCAAAGAAACAGCTTGGCATAACTAAGCCAACCAATACTCCTGAAAAACCCAGTTCAATTTTCTTCGCTTAAAACAGATTGACAACCATTTTACTTGGTTGAATAACAGGAAAGTCTGAGACACAAATGAGCAAGCTCTGCCATGTCAAGAAAACACCGCTGTAAAGCAAGCCATTATTCTTGACTTCAGAATGGCTCCCTTTTTTCCTCTTTTCATTTTCTTAATGATTAGAGATATATTAATATAAAGGTAAGCAGACAGCCTTTTCTCTGCCATGCTGGCACTGCTGATTTCCTTCGAACACTGAGCTATCAGCTACTCAACAAAACAGCAACATCCAAATAATGGGGATTTCAATACTATTCTAAGTTTGAGCAGAGTACAGTGAGACTCTCAAAGCCACACACACACAAAAAAGGAACTTAAGAGGACAACAGTGGCATTTGCTAGTAATCTTCAGCAAGCACATGAACACAATTAAAGCCCATGTTGTATCCTAAAAAAGAAGAAAGTGATGGCAGCCAAGTTCTGGGACCCAGAAGCTGGAGCAGTTCTGATATCCTCAGGGTGGGAAGTTCCAAACTTACAAAACCTTCTCTGATTCCACATAACTTAAGTAGTTTTTTCAAGAGTAGTTATCTGACCTGCAAATGTAAACCCTAATGAAATACCAGGTTTGTTTTCTGTGGAGAACAGTCATTCTGACTGTAATGAGACATAAAAAAATAAGCATTTGTATCAGTTATATCTTAAAAATTTTTTGATCTAAAGAAAGGTTAAATCATGCCAATCTACACATCTGTGCCTCTCTTCACATTCGTACAACTTGAGTAATTGCACCAATGTAAGCCCCTATGAAAAAGCCTTTGAGCCAATTTAAGGTATGATGATAAATATTAAGATGTTTTAACTTGGTCAAATGCAAAATCATGGCAACATTCTTATCAAATTTCCTTGTCATATGGGATTAGTGTCAATGGAACAGACAATTAAATGCATTCATAAAATACCTTTGTAGCTATAAATATTTGAAAACCAGTGAAAATAATTAATTTCCTTCTCCCACCTACTCCTAAATGACCATAATGAATATTAAACTGCTGTGCACTTATATTTGCAAGAACAGTGAAATAAGAAAAATGCCAGTCTCCAAAATAAACAGCCTAATTCTTTTATCGTTTATTCCTTTACTTTCTCACTTTTTTTTGTCCTACTTAGGCCTTGGTTTCCTCTCTCCTACTCTCCCTCCAGAATCATACCTACACTTCCTTTAACAGGTGCATTTCTCTTCCAGGTTCTGCCCAGAAACTAATACACTATCTCCCAGACCCAAAACAAACTCTTCAGTATGATGTTGTCCACTCCCTTTCATATCTACTTACTCTGTCTTGTACTTCTTGCCACTCTCTAGTACTCTCAAGAAATTACCTATAGCTTTCTTCTTTTTTCTCATTCCCACTCCTTTCTGTAACCCTCGGATAGCTCTTTTTGTTCATATTTGTTTCCCACTTTCTTACCCCAAAAGCAATTGTTCTTACATACCAATACCAAGACCGGCATCACAATGAGGAAAAGCAGCTGAGAAATTGTAACTCAAAATCAATAATAGCATAAAGCTCCATGAAAAAAATTAATTTTTCATATTGGTACAACTACTGAAGAACATACTTCTTAGAGACCAAGTGTTCCTGTATAAAATGAACTGTTGCATTGTAACATACCTGAATCTCTACCATAAATAAGACAATGCAATAACACAACCACTCTTACTATCTTTAATTAACAGCACCATATCCAGCGATTACATATGCAAAACCAGACGATTCAGTTAACCTTCAAGTTACCCTGCAGAGCAGTAGGTGTATGACCTGCTACCCAAAGGTTCCAGAGTGTCCCTTAATTTCCATCATTATCTACTGACATGCCCAAATGATTCTTTGGCTACTTGTTAATAAAAGAATCAGAAGGTGCTAATCTCATTATCGCCTTGTCAGCAGTTCCTGTCAGAGCGTTGTTGCCCATTAATCGCCTGCTGCTGCAGTCAATCAGGATCCTGCCACGCACTCCCCCTACATGTTTATTCTTTTACCTGTTAAGATAGTAGCTAACCAAAGTGTCACAGCACACTACACTGACTAGCACCACATTATAGAAACAATTATTTACCTTCCTCTATAGCATCACAGATATGACTGCATAGTTCAAAACTGTTTAGCTAGGCTGAGACTCTATATCTTCAGCTCCATCTTCCTAATTTATTACTTGGTTTACTTCACAGCCATGCTAACACAGCCAGGGAAATAATTGCCACCATATGAAAAGCCCCAAGAGAATTCCTATGCCCAGGCAGAAAACTGCCACTCACGGTTCAAACTGAAGAGTGCATATTTATTCCTACTACTTCAGACAGTAGGCATAATTTATTTGACGAAACACATTGCAAACCTAACTCAGAGTTTATGTATCCCAAAACACTTTTCTCAGTGTGTGCTGACAGAAATTTCAGTCAGATATCCATGATCATCCAAGACTTCTCTCAGATTTGTGTATTAAAAAAAAAAAATCTAATTATTTGGTAAACCTTAGGAGTAGGCCAATATAAGAAATTCCTATAAATGAGACTAGTATTTTGAAATAATGAAAATTAAGATAATGATAAACACTAAAGAATGAAGTAAAATTTTAAAATGCAGACAAAATAACTGAGAGAAAGAATCAAAAAATCATGCCAAAGGATAGAACAACCACCTGTCAAACACATCCCTGTCTCACTAGGGCTATGTATACACTACAGTTTCCAAAAAGAGGTGCCTAAATTTCATGTGTATAATGTCCATTTAATATATCAATCATGGGTCAGTACACCACATTAAAATCAGGACAGAAAACTCAAATTATCCCCTTCTGCAGCCACCCAGTAACAGCTTTTCACTAGAACTCTAAAAAATAACTCTGTAAAATCCAAAAGATTGTCCAAAGACCTTTTAGCTCCATCAACTGTCTGCAAGTCTTGAAAGAGAAAAATTAACCGTCCAAGACTGAAATTACTTCCGTACACTAGGAAAATAATTTGAGGGGAAAACAGGAAAAAGCAGTCCAAACCAAAGATGCAAAAAAACCCCACAAGTCAGTATTTAGTTCTATTCGCAACAGATAGCAACTCTTTCTTCTTTCCAAAAATCATTTACTGCTCTTCACGTAAATACATAGATACAAAACACCATAAAAAGAGACTTGAGATGTGATTTGAGCAAGAGAAGGCAAAGTACCGTATTTCTCAATACATTGAGATTCAAAGCTAGTTCCAGAAGCTACACCAAACATATTAACAAAAATTCATCTATGCCTACTGACCACATAACTCTACCTCCGGCACCTGAACCACACCATATGCGGGAGACACTAAAAAAAATTTAGCTTTCCATGTCCTGCCTTTTTAACAATTTTTGAGAGATCTCTAACACCCTTTAAAGCTGCCACTCTAGGAACCATGAAATCATCCCAGCTCTAATATAAGTTTAAGATACAAGGAACCTATGTAGAGGAAAGATTCAGATGCCATTCATGGTATTGGCTCTGAAGTTATCCAAAAAACCAATACCATTGTAAAGCATTCTCTGCAATATTATTCGTGGGAAAGGGATTCAAGTAAATGGGTATCCTAAATAGTTTAGAAGTACTTTCACAACTTATTCCCAACATGAACAGTATACAAAGAGTATGGCCACATACAGGTAGAACCAAATCCTCTCTGGATCACAAAATGCCAATGGCCCTTTAAGCAATAAAATCCTCAGAATCAGAATCTGAGAGAGAGAGATGACTTCAATTACTTACCCCACTCCTTCTATTAGTTTAGACAACTTTGATTAGACAATCAGCATAATCTCTATTTAGATGCCAAAATGCTAACCATTTACTTGGGTTGTTTTGTGCTGGGTTTTCAAAAAGAACCCCACCATTTAATCTATTATTTACAGTAACTGAATAGTGCACTAGCTCATCAGTCTACACTTTTTTTACCAAGCATCAACAAAATATCTTGGCACAGTCCTAAAGCATCCACCAAATCTAAATAAAAACATGGAACCAAGTGAAAAATAGACTAAAGTGGAAAGAGAATAAGTGATATTTCACATTTGCACCTCTATCCAGGCATCTCCTGTTTGCCATAATATCACTACATAGTTAAGCAGCACAAGAATGTGAAAGTGAAATTGTTTTGGCTGAGCTGACAGTAATAAGGTTGATATGAATCACAGAACCATTTAGCATAAACTATATTATAATTTCCAGTTTAATCACGTTAAGCGAATGGGGAGGGAGAAGTAGGGTAAAAGGAATATACAAGCAATTTACTTGCAGGCACTTTTAACAACTTTATTTAAGCTTGTTTTATCTGCATAAAGAATATCCCAATATGATTGTTAAGTGAAGTGAAAATGGAAAGTGTTTCAAGTAGCATAAAGACATTAAAGAATGCCTTAAAGTGTATGAAAATTTTATATCAGCTTTTATTACAGTTGATTGCTGAATTGACAAGGGGGGGAATGGGGGACTTATCTCGGGTTTCCCTATACTTGTACATTAATAAGCACTTTATAAGCACCATCTGCAAAAAAACCTGAAAAATTTCAATTCTGAAAGAACAGCTTTGACTATCTCTCCTAATAATGAACAATATCAAGATATACTTTTAGTTTGGATGAAGAAAAGATCTCTCCTCATCTTGTTATTCCAAGTTATTTCACAAGAGTAGATGAATGGACACCCGTTGATTTTATGTTAGGCAGTCAAGGATACTGATTGTTACTTTAAGTCTCCTATAATTAAATGAAGCTTCTTCAAAGTGCAGAAACTAGTCTTTATTGATGGTAATTCATTAAGAATCAGGATCAGCTTTAAAAGTAACCTAGATCTCTCCTGATATGATGACAATTTCCTATTTTAAGTCACTTGCAGAGAGAAAAGGGTATAAGGGTTTTTTGCTTCAAAACTTAGCCATCCACATGTGCTCAGGTTTTCAGGTGCCCCATTTTCCATGTGAAAGATTTCTGTCTGAGGTGGTTTGCCCCTGGCTAAAGGCCAAATGTCCACCAAAGCCACTCTATCACTCCCCTTTTCAGCTGGAAAGGGGAGAAAATATATATTGGGAAGCTTAGGATTCGAGATAAGGACAGAGAGGGATCACTCTGCAATTAGTGTCACGGGCAAAAGAGACTCAACACGGAATAAAGGAAAGAAAGCTAATTTGTTACACTACAACTACACACCCAGCAAAACCAGAGTCAGGTAATGAGAAGTGTGGCCAAGTCTTAAAGCACCTTCCCCCACCCCTTCCTTCTTAGCAGACTTAACTTTATTCATGATTTTACTCCCTTCTTCCCCCCCCCAATCATGGTGCGGGGAGGGGCAGGGAATGGGGGAATGGGATTCTGGTCAGTTCCTCACAAGCTACTTTCCTTCTCCAGATCTTAAACCACCTCTACTTTCCCCCTGCCCTCCCCTCTTAGCAGACTTTAGTCATAATTTCACTCCCTTCTTCCCCCCACATTGCAGCACAGGGAGGGGCACAGAATGGGGAATGGGAGTTTTCAGTCAGTTCCTCCTGAGTTGTCTTTCTTCTTAGCTTGGGGGCGGGGGGGCATTTCACACCCCCTTCCCCTGCTGTACCATGGGGTCCCACCCTCAGGAGACAGTCCTCCACAAACTTCTCCAGCGCTGAGTCTTTTCTGTCGCGGCATCACCTCCTCACCAGTTGCCTCAGTGCAGCTCCCTTCCATGGGGTGCAGACTGCTCCAGCCTGGTCCCCCACAGAGTCAGAATTTCCCTGGCAAACCTGCTGTGGCGTGGGTCAGTCTCTCCAAAGGCTATAGATGGTCTCTGTTTCCCATCATTATCTATGGGCTGCAGGGGGACACTTGCTTCACCATAGTCTTCTCCACGGGCTTCAGGGGAATCTCTCTCTCCAGCACCTGGAGCACCTCATTCTTCCCCCCTCTCCTTCTTCCCTGGCCTTGGTGTCTGCACGGCTTCTTACATCTTCTCACTCCCTTCTCTGGTGTCAAAATGCAATTGCTTGCATTTTTTTTCTCCTAAATGTGACTGACAGAGGTGCTGTGACCATCACCAATTGAGTTGGCCTTGGTCAACAGTGACTCTGACCTTGAATTGGCCAATGTTTACTCTCTGAAGCCTTCTGAGAGCTTCTGGCTGCCATCTCTGGATCTTCTGGAGCCATCTCTGCAGCGCCCCCTTCTCTACCAGCATCTAGCTACGCAAAACTGCAACAGTCTTTACTGGCTTTTGAATTTATGAAACTAGAAACTCAGATGTATTGTTCAACACTAAATTACTAAAGGGATTGAAAACATCCAGACACCTACCCAGTAGCAAAGCAGATGGCACAGCATTTATAGTGTCTGAAATGTACCCTACAACCAATGTGTTCAGAGATGACGTAAGCCATCATGACTAGATAGCGTTTACATACCTGCTTAAATTTTCACAGTAGACAAAAATACCATATCAAAAGGTATCTAGTCCCAAAAAGAGTTCTGCAGTCTACAACACATCTCCCAGCTCCTCTTTTGGCCTGTTTGATTAGGATTTAGCCTATGCAGACAGATTATCTTTGGAAAGGCCACTGGCTGTGCCAAAAAGAACAAGCAAAGGATTAACCAATACACTCTCACTAATGCAGTCAAACTTTCACCAGGATCAGACTTCCACAAGAGACAGAAATTTAGGCAAGTGTCCCTCCATGAATTAATGCAAAATATACTATAACAGTCACAGTGCACCTGAATGAAAGAATATACTGCTCTGCTTTCCCTCTCAGGAAAAGAAAAACCAAACCAAAAGTACACCTTGGTATTTAAATCAGACTGTTTATTCTCTAAGCAAATACCTTCACCTTCTCAGCAGTTCTACTGAGACAAAAGACATTGTAAGAAAATCCAAATACAGTATTCATACAATGGGAAAACATTAAAACAAGAAAAGTCAACTCAAACAATGAAACTGGACAGTTCTTCAGAGCTCATTGTTATTTTTACTGAGTTACTTGATACTGACAAATACAGTGTAGGATGAATCACAGAATCACAGAATTGTAGGGGTTGGAAGGGACCTCGAGAGATCATCGGGTCCAACCCCCCTGCCAAAGCAGCTCCCTAGCTCATATTGCTCAGATAGGCGTCCAGGCGGGTCTTGAATATCTCCAGTGAAGGAGACTCCACCACCACCCTGGGCAGCCTATTCCAGTGCTCAGTCACCCTCACTGTGAAAAAGTTCTTCCGCATGTTGGTGCGGAACTTCCTATGCTCCAACTTGCAGCCATTGCCCCTTGTCCTATCCCCACAGACCACTGAAAAGGGGCTGGCTGATTCCCCCTGCATCCCCTGCTTCAGATAATTATAAACTTTGATTAGGTCCCCCCTTAGTCTTCTCTTCTCAAGGCTGAACAGTCCCAGTTTACTCAGCCTTTCCTCATAGGGGAGATGCTCTAGGCCCTTAATCATCTTCGTAGCCCTTCTTTGGACTCTTTCCAGGAGATCCCTGTCCTTTTTATACCAAGGAGCCCAGAACTGGACACAATACTCCAGGTGGGGCCTGACCAGGGCAGAGTAGAGAGGGAGGATCACCTCCTTTGACCTGCTGGCTACACTCCTCCTGATGCATCCCAGGATCCCATTGGCTCTCTTGGCCACCGAGGCACACTGCTGGCTCATGGCCAACCTGTCATCTACCAGGACCCCCAGGTCCTTCTCCACTGAGCTCTTCTCCAGCAGCTCATCCCCCAGCCTGTACTGATACAAACAGTTGTTCCTTCCCAGGTGCAAGACTTTACACTTGCTTTTGTTGAACTTCATCTGGTTTCTCCCTGCCCAGCTCTCCAGCCTGTCCAGGTCTCTCTGGATGGCAGCACAGTGCTCCTGCGTGTCAGCCACTCCTCCCAGCTTTGTATCATCGGCGTACTTGCTGAGGGTGGATGTTATTCCCTCATCAAGATCGTCAATGAAGATATTAAACAGGACTGGACCCAACACTGAGCCCTGGGGAACACCGCTGGTAACAGGCCTCCAGTCAGATTCTACTCCACGAATCACAACCCTCTGGGTTCGGTCCGACAGCCAATTCTCAACCCACCTCACTGTCCACTCATCTATCCCATGCTTTCTCAGCTTTGCTATCAGGATGTCATGGGAGACAGTATCAAAGGCCTTGCTGAAGTCAAGGTAGATGACATCCACTGCTCTCCCTCCATCTAGCCAGCCTGTCATGAGATCGTAGAAGGCTATGAGGTTGGTCGAGCACGATTTCCCCTTAGTGAATCCATGCTGACTACTCCTCATGACCTTCTTCTCTTCCAATTGCTTGGAGATGGCATCCAGAACAAGCTGTTCCATTACCTTTCCAGGGGCAGAGGTGAGGCTGACTGGCCTATAGTTACTAGGTTCCTCCTTCTTGCCCTTTTTAAAGACTGGAGTGACATTGGCTATCCTCCAGTCTTCAGGCACTTCTCCTGTCCTCCAAGACCTGTCGAAGATGATAGAGAGCGGCTCAGCAATCACCTCCGCCAGCTCCCTCAGCACACGTGGATGTAACCCATCCGGGCCCATGGATTTGTGTGCATTAATCCCTTTGAGCCGCTCCTGGACCTCCCCTACTTGAACCAGAGGGAAATTCTTCATTTCCCAATCAGTCCTACTCTCATCCAGTGTCTGTGGGTCCCGGGGGGCCTTTGAAGTGAAGACCGAAGCAAAGGCGGCATTCAATATCTCCACTTTCTCAGCATCCCCCGTAACCAGGACACCCTCCTTATTCAGCAAGGGACCTACATTATCCCTGGACATCCTCTTACTGTTCACGTGTCTAAAAAACCCCTTTTTATTATCCTTTATGTCCCTTGCCAGCTTAATTTCCAAGAGGGCTTTAGCCTTCCTAGTTGCATCCCTACAGGCCCTGACCACATTCCTGTATTCTTCCCAGGTGCTCAGACCCTTTTTCCACGATTCATAGATCTTCTTTTCCACGATTCATAGATCTTCTGCTTCTCTTTGAGTTTGCTCAATAGCTCCCTGTTCATCCATGCAGGTCTTCTGCCTCTCTTTCCCCATTTCCTCCTCAAAGGGATGCATCGTTCCTGTGCTTGGAAGAAGTGCTGTTTGAATGCTAGCCAGCTCTCGCAGGCTCCCATTCCTTCAAACAGCGTAGCCCACGGGATAGCCCCCATTAAGTGGCGGAGGAGATCAAAGGAAGGAGTTGTAGTTCCAGTTACTTCGATAACAATCATGACTCAGGAGACAAGCAGTCCCAGAAATCCCACCTAAGCTTCATGCAAATCATGTCATTTTTATTATGTGCTGTGTAATGGACATTATGTAACAATGAAACTGAAAAGCTATTTATGCCAAAAATCACAGAAGCATCTATAATCCAAAGAAAAGGAAACTGATAATTATACTTTAAAATAGCTTCTTGGAGTCAATACTGTTCAAAAACATCTTGGGAAATAAATATACAGAGCTAAGGCAGCTAATACTATTAGTGCTCCTCGGTAAAAAGTTTCTTGATTAATATATCAACATACTGATAATTTAGATCAACATATTGATTTCAAATATATCTCCCAACAAAGTCAATCATATTAAAAAAAAAAACCCCTATGATGCTCTGGTGTGTACCACTGAGAGGAGTGTAAATACTAAGGTTTAGTGACAAATTCTAAAAGTTATAGAATCCAAACTGAAGTATATTTAGTGTATTCTCGGAAACTACCTTGCAGTCATACTGCTACTTTCTTCAGACAAAAACATCCACACTTGCAAAGATGTAGAAGAAACAGGTCGATAGTTTCTAGCATGGAAAGCACAGTAGATAAAGCTATGACTGGCACTTTTTAGAACTGGTTGTAAGTTTACAGCCAGGTTTGCCTAATAGCCTGTGCTTCATATGCCCACAGTAAATATCTTTTATTATTGTTTCTCTTCGGTTTTTCATAGTACCTACAATACAACTTGGACTTCTGTGCCTAATATAGATATATGTTGTGCATGTAATGGTATCTTATGAAATATATGATTAAACAGCACGGCCTCTACAAAGTGTGTAATTAGTCCAACCCAATAAAAGTGCACTGATATATAAATAACTTGCTTAAAAACGAACAAAACGGTGCAATTTTAATCCACAAATAAAACAGGAAGGAAGTTAAGCCACTTTGAAGAAATATTACAGATTTTATAGGGGGGAAAAAAACCCAAAATATATGTAATGCCTGCAAGTACTGCCAACATTCCATATAAAAAGGGACATATTACATCCATAAAGCTCATGGTTTTAATACAGTGAAAATAAAGTAGAAATCAATGCATAACTAAACATAGCCTCTCTGCTTGGATGATGGTGCTGTAACAATGTGGCAAGAACTGTACCAGAGTTGACCTGAAGTCAGACTGAACATGCTCCCACACACCCTAAAATAAGGCATTTATCTCAGAATATGAGAATTCAAATCTCCAAAATTCCCAACAATCATTTTAACACATGCCCAATATAAACAAGCCACTACATTTTTCCTATATGCTGTTTTAGACAAAGCACACTGAACAAGCAAGACTGAACAAGGCATAAGATATAATGCTATGGTGCAAAGCCCACCTCATCTGTCAGTGGTAGGAAGTGAGATTACAACAGTATTTGATGGATTAATCTTGCACTGAATCTTCAACATTTATACAATATGCCAGCATCTTTAAAAAAAAAAAATTCAGGTCCTTATCCTACAAATTCAAACTTTTCAGCATACACAAAATAAAAAGGGTGACAATACCTCTTATTCTAAAGTCTTCTTCAGCACCAGATTTAATTTCTTTCTTTCTTTTGTGGCAAGAAGTTATTATAAACAGACTAATTGTGGATTAATTTATGAGACAATATGCATATAACACCACAATCAACAAACCAGTGCTACATGTGTATGAGGATAAAAGTATTAGAGAAAGTGTGGAAAGAAAGTATCAATAACATTAGGAAGAACTACTACTTATTGCCCATCCATTCCCTTCCAAGCAATACCTCATTCTGTTCTCTGAAAGACATGTCTGTATATAAACCCTACTGCCCCCCATCATTTACAGAGAGTAATTCTGACACTTAGTTTTTAACCTTCCTGTCTAGAAAATACCTAAATGAAAGGACAATCAAATTGCGTTTGTAAAAAGTAGTCTTTTATAAGTACTGAAAATATCATTGCTAAATTCATCAGTGCTAAATTATTAATCCTGTTTGGGTTTTCCTAATGTCTTAAAAGAGAAGATATTAATCAGATTTGAAAACAGCAACTTCAAGAATAATGGAAACAGAAATAATGCCAGGGAACTGAATTCAGGTTTCAGAATTAGCATCATATGGTTAAGGCAATGCATGAACGACCCACTGGTTTAATACTTCTCTGAATTCCCAAAAACTTAAGTGCTGATTCTTACAAGCTCCATATGAATCAACACCTTTGGTTAAAACAACTCCAATAATGGTCTGACATTACAAGAAATCTACTATAAGAACTGATATTCTATGCACTAAATCAATTAATCTTAAAAGATTAATAGGCATGAGACTTCAAAGTGTGGGTTATTCCTACCTGAGGAACAGAAGCACTTTCTTCAAATATCATAGGAAATAACAGACCTTAGAACTTAAAAAAAAAAAAAAAAAGATATACATTAATTCATCTTAATTTGGCTCTAGTTTTGCTTTAGCATCTGAGTTCTACTATTCCATAATAGACATGGAAAGACACAGTTTAAATTATCTTCAGGTCTTCCTCAAACTAGCATTATTCAATCTTTGGCTGTTCAGATTGAGTAGGACAGCAGCTATGTTTTCCTTGACAAAGAAAAACCAGGATAACTCCAATCACCATTTCATAAGTAAATTGTCAGCCTAAATTTCTTTTAAACAGTGAAAGGACCGCAAGTTTGGCATTCCTGTTTTTGTTAAACCATTAATCTTTTCTCATTCCTTTTTTGTCCTGTAAACCTATCACTAGCTGATCTGCAAAATTATGAAACTCAATCCTGTTGCAAGAAGAATTTTTGGAAGTTCATAATATGGCAACACGCACATGAAAAACCTCAACAAGTAAGTTCATTAATTAATGGTAAAAGCTCCTGACAGTGGCTCTCTAGAGACGTGTTTGTCCTCAGAATGCTTTAAGGAAAACATACAGTATTTCATCACTGTGTTTAGACTTCTTATAAGATAGAGTGTGATTAATGGAGAAAAAAATAAATATTAAAAGTCTTACATTGTGCCAAATTAAGAAGAGCACTTGATAAAATAGGCCCTTCTTGTGAGTAATTTGAAAGAATAACTGTTTTTCATTACAACCTCAGCTCCCAGCAGGTCATACATAAACCAAGCCAGCTGCAGTTCAAACAAAGGTCTGTCCAAAGGATGGGCTCAAGGTGCGGATAAATTATTATTGCAAAACCAGTGCCAAACTTTACGCTCCCCTCTGCTGTTCTCATCTTAATGAATTGGGCTTGACCTCAAAACTTAGTTATTTTTAAATACCCCAGTTTTATTTTTATTTTGTATTTTTCCACCTTATTACAAATAAAGATTTATTTACTACAATCAAAGCAAGTCAAAGCTCTAGGAATATCCTCTAGAAGTGTTCACATGATCCCTAAAGTTTATAGAAGCTTATAAGTAAGCTACATGACTCATCAGTTATACAGTGAACAATTCATCTTACATTAAAGCTACATACTTGAGGAAGAAAGCCAGTCATTTCTTGAGCATCTACAGCAGTATGTTCACATCTTATTCCATTCTAAAGTTATTCTCTACAGTTACAAAAAAGGTGAGGTTAACTGAACTCAAGGGAGACAAAGTTGTGTGTTTTGTTGTTTTCTTTTTAAAAAAGTCAAATATATGGCCCACCATTCAAAGTTAGCTCTTTACAAGAGCCTGTAACAAGAACACAGGATTGGACCACCGATGTTGTCATGACTCTGTGCAAGAACCTCTTCACTGGTTCCAAAAGCATTTATGAGTAGATCACCTGAATTTGTCTGCACTCAGGTTTTGGAGTTAACAAGCAACAAACATATGAATTTACCTTCCAATTTTCTTACCTTTGCTAAAGAATGCAAGTCAACCTTTGGCATTCTTTATTCCAAAATACAATGGAGTACCTAACTAGATGCCATATAGTTACTGTGAGTATTCTACCATGTGCATACAATTTATTTTCACAGCTAAGAACCTTGCATTCTTACTGCTTTTTATTTCCACCTGAAAGTTATAAAACCATCCACCCTTAACACTTATGGAAATGCACCTTAATCTTCTTTAAGGTTTGCATGCAGTAATGAAAGTGCCAGCCATTATAATAGTAGATGTTCAGTTTTTATAAACTTAATATTGTGGTTACAGCTACCCATAGCCTTAGCTTACTGTAGTTCTTTTGATGTTTGTGCCTGTTGAGAAACCTTGTTTAGACAGCTATAGGGTGGAGCTGCCAAGCTTTTAACGATGCTGGAGAACACAGACCACCATACAGTAGCACATAGGGGTCCTTATATCAGAATTAGTAAAATCCTGTCACTAAAAGCAGTGTAAATCCAGAACTGCTATTACAGATCATCCAGGACATTACAGTTTCCAATCACAGTTTACAGACAAAAGTTACATTCCGGGGGGGGGGGGGGGGGGGGGGGGAAGAGTAAAAAACCAAACAACACATTAACATTTCAAAATATAACAGCCCAAACACAGTGGGAGAGTTTAAAAAAACACACAAAACAGGTTTCATTTCAACCTATGCAGAACAGCTAATAGTTCTAAGTCCCCCTCTGGGGACTTGGATTCATCCAACATATAAATCTGAGTACAAGTCAGCACTTGGTTTGTAAAAATCAGAGAGAGATGAAAGCAATTAAACATAAAATGTGGCTTTTTGGGTCGCTTTTAAGTGCAAGGTGGAGGAAAAAACTAACACATTATTTTCAAAACATTTGAAATCCTATAGAAATAGTGAAACATTACATTGTGGTATTCTAAAGTAATATCTCTTGTTTATAACCATATAAATTTAGTCCCCTGGCACTACTGGGCTTATATAAGAGAAGAGAGTTATTTTAACAGTGCCCTGTTAAAAAAAGAAGCAACTCATTTTCAACTCATTTTCTCCAGTGGGAGGGAAGTGTGGCCTCATGTGAGAGAGGGAACATGCCTAAGTTATTACTGTAGGAAAGCAATCTGTCAAAGCCCGGTCATTTTGGCATGGTGAATACCACTGGTGAGATCAGAGAGTCAGATCCTGCTCGCAATTACTGCTAAAGGACCTTGGATACAGGCAGCCTGCTATCAATTATTCCCCTGGCCTCAGACACTTGGACTTGTCAAGTTCCCAGTGTCTCCTGTTTTGTAACAGTAAGAAAAAGGGCTTCCCATGATCGGTTCTTGGAAGTTTCTCACATGTTGTGTCACTCCAAAGTGTCATTAACAATTCAATTAAAATTTCACAGCACATGTTAGCATATTCAGGTTTTTGTCTGCTAAAATAAGGTCCAAGACAGATAAAGCAGATTCTGTCTCAAAAATCTTGACTTTAAAAGTTATGCTTTCATATGTAGATTATCAAACATGACACTGTCTGCCACCTCAGTGAAGCAGTGTGTTTGATGTCCCTACCCTACTAATAGTACAAAGAAAAAATTGTTTAACTAGAAAACAGAATAGCAACATTGCTTGCAAGATATAACTTCTTGCATCATGTGTTTAGTTTGGTATAATATCAATTTTATGGTTTTTATGAAGTCTCACCAGTCTATTCTGAAGTTGATTTTATTTTTAGAAACACTGAAGTATTAAATGACAGGTTTTGTTTTATTAGTTTACTTTCCTGTGTGGGATTTTCTTAAAAGATTAGCTCCAGATTTAAAGTGCAAATGGAAATTAAAATAATCTAAAGAGCCATATTAAACATGAGTTTTACAGGATATAGCCACAAAAAGAAGACATACTGTTCATTTGCATCGTTTATTCACAGTTCATGGGCCCCTCTGTAATTTTTCTCCAATTATACAATGTAAAAAAATTTAACATCTTAAGGTTTTCAGTAAAATTGGAAAGAAAGTTCAGCCTTAAGCCTTCTAAGGCAGCTTTTCCTCTAAACCATCAATAGGTTTAGTCATGCAAGAAGAAGATTCTTTAAACTTACCAAAGACTTTGTTTAAAGCCCAGGAAAATGTGGACTGTCAGCATCCTTTGTGTTGTTTTGCAGCTTAAACCCACTCCCCAGTATACTGGTGACCCTCTACCCCAATTCTCTAGTTTTTCCCTGACATCAAACTCAGGATTATTGTTAGATTTTCTTCTGGGCAAAAAGGAGATTAGAAGCCCAGCTGCAACAGCTGCCTCACAGGAAAAGGGGTAGAAAAACTATGTAGGTAGATATAAAAGTTTAACCACCATATTACTAGAATAATTTTCTTCCACATACCAACACCCAGCATTGACCATCATCCATCTCATGGCTTGAGAAGGAAAGACTGCAAGAAATGGGGACACCTTCCCTCACAGTGTCAAAACAGGAGTTGACAGTTCAAGGCAAAAATGATTTGCATGTAAATCCTGATCAAAAGCAAGCTTGCACCCTGAAGTTGTCAAGTTTTGCTACCAGTCTGACACTTAAATGGGCTACAGCAAAACTTGATTTAAACTGAGGAGAAAAAAAACATGGCAACTCAATTACCCCCTTGTAGATCAGATCTGGCAGTTCAGGTCAAACTTTTCACCCTGCCATTTCTCAATACCTGATGCCTTAAACAAACAATATGTATTCCTCCTACAACCCTAGATGAAAATACATTTCCCATGGCTCCCTACTGTGTCTTTAAAAATGAATGGGAAGGAAAAATAAAATGTTTAGAAATATTTTTTTCTTTCCTTAATTATCTCCTGGTCAAAATTAATCAGGAAGAAAAATTATCTTATGCAAATATATTTGCCTTTGAGAGATGTCCAGTGTACATTGTCTTCTATGAGAATTTTTTTTTTTTAAATCCCATCCCATTAAACACATAAAGCCACACTTCACTGAAATAATATTTGTCTAGCATCACAGAATCAAAAACTACTTAGATCTGCCCAAAGGATGTTAAATAAATAAATAAAAATAAAGTTTGATACTTTGTGAAAATTGGAGATAGATTTATATGGTTCAGTCGGTCTGTAAAATTACAAGGAAACCTCCATAGTGCTATAGAAATTAAAGCCAAAGATTTTTCTAGGGTCTAATTCTTAGAGCGGTTCCATCCTTTAACCAGTCAATTCATGTAACTCCTTAACAGGTTTCTGCAGCAGCGCTCAACAGTTGTAACACCTGCTACTGATTTGTTTTGTGTCCCCCGACTGGCTTCCCTTTGATGTTACCACATCCAGAGTAGCAAACCAGTCCATCTTCCTCAGCTATTTTCAAAATAACTTTGTTCTGCTCATTGCCATTCAAATATAACATCCAAGATACACTTCAGACACTGCTTACAACAGGCAAAAACAATCAAAAAGAAAGAGACCAGTGGATTGCCTAGAGATTACTTAGATTCTTGAAGCATTAGCATTAGGGAAGTCCTTAATGAGATCCCAGCTTTCACAAAAATGTATTCATTTTACTAGTACAAATCAGGTGAACTCATGGCACTATCCCATACCATCCAGAACTAAAGACTGTATGCACAGACCCACTCAGGCCCTCTATCTCAGTTGTGTAGCTGATTTCAGTTACGGGGGGGGGCGGGTGGGATGGGAGTGGGGGTGGTGGTGATATAAAATATTAAAATACTTACTTTATGCTGATTTGAAAATGTTAGTATTCATGATCACGTCACAACTAATCTTCCTTCCTCAAATACTCAAATCTCACTATACCACAATCACACAATATGCCCTGCCTGAAAAAAGTTACAAAATCTGACCTCCCACCTTGAGCAAGAGGAACACTCAGGGCCAGGTTCACATAACACTACATTTTCAATTTGTGCAAATTGCTACATCCATACAAAGTTACATCTTGGCCATTTAATGAGCAAATCTGGTTCACAGCTATTCCAAATTTAGCAAATTCCATTGCTTGCACCATAATGAAACAGAAACCTTTTTTCTCTCATGTTTTGGAGAAAATGACCACATACAATAAAAACAAGTGTGTTACTTGCTACAGGTCACAAAGTTCATTACCAATACATCTCTAAATAAACCATATTCTCAAAGAATGCTACCGTTAGAACTGCCTCTAACCACCACAGTCATGTCCTCCTACATCAAGTTTTAACACAATAAAGTGGGAAAAAATAGTAGTAAGAAAGACTATTCATTTTAAGACAGCTATCTTTATTATTTTCATGATAGGCCAGTATAAGAATTAGACACGATAAGTTTCCCCCTTTTTACTCCAGAAAAAAAAAATATTCGGTTACTGTAATGAACAAATGGATATTTGTGTATATTACTATGAAAGTCTGACCATAACACAATATTAATGAAGGTTTTTAAACTTCAATTGATTAGAAAGTTGGCAAGTATTTACAGCATTATTGCTTAGACTGTAAATTCTTTCCAAGCTGTACAAGACACTGTCAAAACAATGTCCTGCTGCAACAGTGACAACAATTTTACACCCTCCCAGAGTAACTGCAGAAATTATTTCAGGAGAATTTGAAATGGTGCCATTTTTCTTTCGATAAGTCTAATTCAGACTACACCTTAAATTAAAATCAGTTCCTTAGTAACTCCAGCTGAAGTATTAAAAAAAAAAAGACCTCAAGATTTTTGCCGCAGATTCTAATTTCAATTAAACAATGCTATCTTCACTTGGCCTCATCTTTATTTCTGTAGTTACAATAAGACCTTTAAAACCTCATGTATGTAACCTAAAGCAAACCTAAGTTATAGAAGTTTAACTAAATTATGATGGGGGAAAAAAAACCCAACAATATAAAATAAAACCAAATAAACCAATCCTTTCTTCAAAGAATCTTAGGGAACCTTGGGTGTAACATTAAGCCATTCAGAATCCAGAGAGAGCAAGTAACTCCACATAAAATCTACCTGCACTTGAATTTTTCAATAACTACTCTAACTTCCACACCTGAAAACCTGGGTTTTTTTAAAATAATTTCCAGTTAAATATTGTCTTGCTAGAGAAAATACCAGGACAATTCTCCAGCTTTTTTTTCCTTTTTTTTAAAGATTTTTAAACCATAAGGACACAAATTATTGTTACACTATTTTCTGCTCACACACTCATTCAGCAATTCACTCAACAGTGCGGGATACACATCTTTAGATTTCAATAGAATTCAAGAGTTGTTCCCTCTTGGACTACCTGTAAAGTGAGCAATGGCAATGTGGTTCTCCCTCCACTGAGGTGGACACTGCACACTCATCCAGAAGGAAAAAACTATGCTGACACAGGGACCTGCTCTCTTACAGCAGATCTGGCATGAGCTAGCACCCTTAAAATCTGCACAGAGTAACAACAGAACAACCCTTGCTATCTCAGTGAAAGCTTACAACAGGGTGATGTCTCTGACTCACCAACAGCTTCACAGAATTAGACGTGAGGTCCCGAACTAGCAGGTGATGCAGGCTGGATGTAAAGAATTAGAAAAGGAGCACATTAATATTCTATCCTTTCAAGGAAGAGGGGTGATTTTTCACTGTGGTTCACTTCTAGCCCAACACAGCAGCAGTTAACACACGGGTCACCTCCTCATCACCAAGGCACCGCACAGTTTCCAACTTACCAGTGGATGGAAATCCTGTACTTCACCGCAGTGTAGTCCTGCAGACTAATGATATGCATTTAGAGACCTGAGCTATAAGCAAGTTAACATACTACAAGCAGGTTCTCAGAAGTTTTATATAGTCTGAATTCAGCATAAATCAGCAGTAACTCACCTCCATAAAGATTAAAGCCTTCTTTACACAGAATATACACAGCATATACCACAGTATTTGCAGATGCCTTTATACTAGCCTAACAGAAACAGCACAGTTCTACCCCAGGGAGCTCAGATTTTAGAAGAGTGTTACAGATTTTATTTTTAAATCTTTGATATGAAAATTAATTTTCCACAGCTGTTATACCATGTTTAATTCAACGCATGTGGAATAAGAAAGAAGGCAACACACACGCTACTACGCAGTTCCCATGCACAAGGCACCAGCAGAGTAGCACTGACAAGGAAAATTTTCCTAGCTTTAACCACCTGTTCTGTTTCCATAGACAAATGCTTCTACCATAAGACAACAGTCCATCTCCAATGAGGTCATGACTACTAGAGTTTTCATTTAGATTTTACAAATGTACTGCTGTAGATGTTTAAAATCTGTGCAGTATCATTCCACAATAAATCAGTCTGACAGCTTTATGAATTTTCAAAAAGAAAAAAAAAAGAAAAATCCTCTTCATAAAGTTCAAAATGTCAGCAAAGCAAAAGCTCTAAAAACGGTGCCAACATATTTTTCAGAAAAGCACATGCACTTGGCTCATGGATGGCTGCTACCATCGATCAATAAACACAGAGCCTTCCTCCTTCTACTCACCGCAAAGAGTTCCGGTCAGCATACCACACTAGTGTACCCACCCAGCCCTTGTCTGTGGGAAATGAGCCTTGCCCACCCAGCCCCCTCCCCCCCCCCACCTTTATATTTTTTTATGCCTGAAGATTACTTAAGATCTCACTGACCATAAGTACATTTTCTTTCTTCAAGGCTCAGAGAGTCTAGGTTAGGTTTTCTTAGTATCACCCTTATAAATTCAAAGGTCCCCCTATTTCTGCTCAGAGCTAAATCAGATTTACAACAACTGTCAAAGCATAGGATGACAGATAAATTAATCTTCCCTTCATGAGTTTACATCTGAGGCATCTGGGCTGCTGATCTGGCCCTAACAAGCACAGGGTCTCTACAAGCTGTCGTTTAAAGCTGATGCTTTCATGACTGGAGATGAATTATTCTGTCATGAGAATCTATTTATTCAGAAGTTAGAAGGTGGGGTTTTGGCTGCAGGGTAGGATGATTTCATGGGTTAAGATCCCCTTGAAGCGTCTGTTTAAATCTTGTCCTGGAGTTGACTATACTTGGAATTTTTAGGACATTTACAAAATAGGGAAGAAACCTTTTTCTTCCACAAAGTTGTTATATTTTCCCCATGCCTGAAACCAGTAGCGGATTATTTTCTCTATACAGCAGCTGATTATTAATTCCCTTTCTCCAACTAAGGATGACTATCCAGACATTAATAAATGGATATTTTTTAAAAGGCTTGATGATTCATTTCATGACATTGCCTGCCACGCAACAGTCCACTGTGAAAAAACAGCCTGCTGCAATCTGCCAGGACGGTTTTTTGGGTGAAAGAGCCAGGAAACCCTTGCTCTACCTGTGGGAAAAATGTGTTTCAGACCCAGCTGCTGGACGCTGATGCAGTAGAAACAATGACAGTCCTCCAGCAAAGCAGGCAGGGAGAAGTTTCCATGCATTCCAGCTCAGGTCAGTGACCTGCAGGGGAAATGAGGCCATCAAGAAGTCAACTGAGGATCTATAAACTAAACAAGAGGGTAAGCTAGTGAATACTGTGAGACATTGACTGACAAGCTTCAGTTCAATGTAAAAGATAAATTCATCCAGTACTTAAACTACTGAGTCAACTGATTAATAGATGCCTAAGCAGTGGTATCTAATCATTGCCTGACTGGTTTTCATCTTTTAAATACGGAATGTCACATGGGGAATTTCAGAGAAGTGGTGGGCTTAGGCTGTTAAACCACTGAATAGACAGTGTTCAATGACATGTACGAAGGGCACAGATCCAAGATCATCAGGTTGGTAAAGAAGCCATTAAGTGGTGAAAGAAAAGAATCAATATATAAAATAGACTGATATCTATGTTTCAAAATAATTTTTGGCGATATAGTGTTGTAAGGACAGGGGAAAAAAGCCCGATACAATTTTCTAGAAAAATTAGTAATGCTTTTGCATCAAAGCAGAAATGAGAAGTATTTTGAATAGGAAGAATGATAAACTAAAACAAGTTTCCTTTTCAAGGAATCATTTTCAAGAACGTAAAGGGAAATTCAACTCTCTTCTCAGAAGATAACAGTACACACCAAGAGGTGGTATTTGAATGCTAACACAGAAATGGAGGCAATCTAGAAGAAACAGTTTTATTGTAGACATTTGATTTGTCAGTTTCTCCACACTCCTTTCTAAAGCAAAAGCCTTCTTTACAGAAGTTTTTATTTTTAGGGCGACAATACCCTTTTGGCTATATTCTTCTACATCTACATTCATCATTAAAATGTCACTATTGCTTTATTTATTATTCAGAAAAGAGTATATTTTTTAAAAGGTTTGAAAAACACACCCAGAATCTGATCTATGTTAGAACTATCGCTCTTCTGAGAAGCCATCTTGTCTTCCTTTCCAAGCTGTTATTATCAGCCATGAAACCTGCAGAGGAGTCCACACTGACATTGTGTCCTTCCTTGAAATTTCCTTAATACCTGCACTCTCCACTGTACAATGTTTTCTCAAACTTCCCTTCTGTCTTTTTCAGGGATGGCAGTGGTATACGAGGGTGAATCCCACAGAATTTGAAAGTGACAAACAAACATTGCAGAGATTAAATTTCCTACTTAGTCTACAACTATTTTAACCTCAAGAACATTTTAAAACATTTAAAATACAAAATGCAGATGTGTACTTGCAACAGAATTAATTTTCTATTAAATGCCCCTTCCCATTGACAATCATCCCATCTTGCTATCCAAATCCCACTTGCATTTTCAGTTCTAGGAATCCAGTCATCCCATATGCCTGGCTTTCTATTATTGCTTCAAGAGAGATTTCGGCAAAACTATGCACAGTAGCAAGACAACCCATTTTAAAACCTCTCTTCTGTTTATAGACAACTGCTTTTGGATGTGTTAATTAAAAACTTCAGCACTTGGGATGCTGTAAAGTTGATCAGTTTGCCTTTGCAAAAAGGAGCCTCATGCCACACAAACCAGACCTCTAAATTTAGTTTGCCTCCAACTGCATCAGACAAAGCATTCTGTTCTTCTGAAGATTTAAATATCAGCCAATAGAAAAATCAAAAAGAACCATTCTGTTGGGATTTGCATCAACAGAAGTTAACGCTTTAAATCCCACAAAGTACAGTCAGTGGATCTTAACAAAAAACATGCATCAACCTAATGATTTTTAATATAAGTTCTACTAAGCACAGCAAACTAATGTGAGATGTATAAGATGTTAGGGAAAGAGAGATCAGTCTGTGGTATTTATGACTTTAGTCATTCTTTCTCAAAACAACAGATGAAATAAAATGTATGACATTCCCAAAGAGGGAGTTTCTACTGTAATTCATCTTAAAATGCAATGTTCTGTCATCTCCAGTAACACTTACTGAAAGCAACCATCAATACTTTTTGTCAAAAACCTGCACTCTGTGTAAAATGTTCCATCAATCTCTATTTACATAAAACAAAAAACTTTCAGTGTGGTTCTAAAGCAGAACCATTCAGAATCTCTGTCTTCCATTTTCATGCTCTGTTGAAAAATTATTTTGACTGACACCCCCCCGCCCCGTGCCTAACAATTTATGGTAAAGGGGGAGGGGTGTTAATGTAAAGTAAAACCACACAGACTTGTTCTTTTCTATTGATCAGCTAAGCAAAATAAAGCATTTTTTGTTTAATTTGAACCATATCCAGTTTTCCTTCTATGTATAAACACTCTAAATATTCTAACTTAATAATCGGTGAACAATTTTGCAAAGTAAGCAATTTAATATAGTTCACTTAATCATGTTCATGTATCCCATCTGCTTTTCCAGACATATAAAAAGCATTGAGAGTAACCATCCTGTAATTTTACTCACATGACCACTAACATAAATTCCAATCAGAACTAAATCACAGGGAGAAGAATATACATGTATTCAATGCTTTTGGGTTTAGGAACTTAGTTTTCTCATCTTCATAATACATTCACAGTGTTTCTAAGCTATTAGGCACTTGAGGATCAATACTCAAACAGTTGTTGTTGAAGAGCATGGAGGAAAAAATATAGCAGAAATATACAGCCACAGAGCAGTCATTCATTTTCTAAGTTCACAGTCCTATTATTAACCATATCCAAAAAAGAACTAGTTGACCTGAAAAGGAGAGTGGGGAGTGTTTCCCAAATTCCTTCCTCTATAGTTCCCTCTAGAAGATAATGTTCTTTTGTTTTATCACCTTCTCAATTGAAACTCTGCACCACTATGTAAGTTGATCGTCTTCAGGCCTGCAAGAAACAAGATCCGGACAGGCCACTGGAAAAGTCAAGTAGAGCTACCATGGACAGATCACACAAACCCAAATACCACTGGCCTCCCCTGGAACTGGACTGGGTGTGACACTGCAGGACCTGAGTCTTCCCTGGGCCCAGAACTGGACCCCATTATATAAATATCACACAATATTTCCTTCTCACTAAATGGGTTCCATCAATGATTTATCATGCTTTAGGTAGTCTCTACAGCTATCTGTATACCTTCATTTGCAATGGTCATTCATTTGTAATTTTGATTTTAAAAGAGAAGATTAAATAAACATGGGTTCCCTCTATTTGCTAGAGCAAATCAGCACATCCTTCGCCATTTAAAAACAATCCTCAAAACTTATTATTAGCTCTTTAATAGCCTCAAAATATGCAAACATCTGAAAACAAGTAATTTTGGGGGTTATTCCACACCATTCAGAAAATATTGCAGAAACAACACAGATAGTTTCTCAGCATTTCTGAACTGTAGACAAGAGTCTACAGATCAAGTAAACAAGTCCTAAAGAAAAGACCTAGATGAAAATATCTAACAATACCTAGAGGAGGAAGAAGAAAAAAAAAAATCTAAGAAAAAATACTATTTAAGTAGGGACCTATCACTTTAAGACAATCAGAAGATAAGTAAATAACCTAAATGTTAGCATTAAAATGTAATGAAAGATCAGATACAGGATAAGGAAGGTCCTGTAAAAATTTCTACTTTTTGTATTCACTGGTCCAGATAGTAAGATGTTAATGAGCTGCCTTCACAACTCGCCCACTTCCATTCCCGCTCCAAAGAGAGGGGGAAAAAAAAAAAATTGAAGTCTTCCTAAATACTACTTGATACAATAGATAAAAGGAGGGTTTGGTATAATTCTGACTATTTTTTCTTTTTTTTTTTCTTTTTTTTTTCCTGTGAACACTGTCAATTTCTGTTTAACAGCTGTGAAAAGAAAACCAAACAACCACACATCCACATAGCTATACGGAGCCACACATCACATAAAGCACACGCTCAATTTGCTGACTGAGGAATATCACTTGGAGATGCAACCAAAAGCTCAGGAAAAAAAAAGATTAAGATATTTCTTGCTCCCTTTTCTTATAGATCAGAGACCTGAGCTACAACTTTTCTTCTTTTTTCTTCCTGGGGCAAAATAGCTGAAATAATTTCTACACCAAACCCTATCCCTGTCATCTGAATTAAAAAAAAAAAACCCACACCACAGTACAAATTGACTCAACGAGGGGGAGCTATTAGCAATGAATACAAAAGCAATGCTCAATTCTGCACAATCATCATTACCTATACAGCTGAATACTTAACATGCTACCTCCTAGAGGAATTACAAAGTGGCTGCCCACGTTATTTTATAGACAGCCAAGAGAAATAAAAATATGATGTATGGCTAGGGAGACAGAAAAATGTTGCATTTTTTCCCCTTTCATATAAAATAATGTCCAGTTACACAAAAACCTCAGCTTATGATCTCAAGGCATGCCTTGCTTTTTTCAAATCACATAAAACACAGTATCAGCTACAGTACAAATTCGTCCCTTTAAGTGAACCTAGTAATCATTTGATTACAGTAGACATATTTGGCCAATGAACTACAGGTCTTAAAGCGATTAAAAAATCAAAAACATAGTGCCTCCCAATAATTATAACATACATAGGACAGAACAAACAGATGAAAAATAGCAAATAATTCCACCATCGACATTTTTCTTTCCTACCAACACATAACATGCCTGGAAAGTAAAAAAAGTCAGCCTTAAAAAAGACAAAAGTTTCATAGGCACCAGGAAGCCATATACACTATCTCAGACACTGCAGGACAGGAGAGATGGGGGAAAACAATTATCTAGATGCATCCTTCTTGGCATGTCTAAGATCCTTTGCTCACACTATGCCATCATGTTTTGCTTCTATCCCTCCACTACATGGTTGGTCCCCACCACTCTTGGGGAAAGATAAACTTGATGGGGGAACAAAAAGTAAATCAGAAAAAAAGAATAAGTCAAGCTACCCTAGCAGCATCTGGGGAGAAGAAAAAATCTACTCAAATTCAACAAAATGTGTTCTGGAAAGCAAGGTTTTCTCTTGCTTCAGTAGACAAGCCATTATTAAACTTTTTTTTTTTTTAAAATAATCACTGCTACAAAATATTGAAGAGTCCACAGGTAATCATGCAAATGTAAAGATATCAACTCAATGTATTTTTTTCCCAGAGAGCACTGTGATAAAATTGACTGTAAGAGTCTTAAAAAAGCTGACCAAATAAAATTGCAATAACACAGTGTAATAGAACTTAGTTAACTGTTGCCCAGTTGTTCCTGTAAAACACAAGCTCTAATCTAATTTTTCAAACACAAATTAAGCTTTTCTTTTTTTTAACATTTGTGGACAGAGAACCCATGCAACATTGCACTGGGAAGTCTTCAATTCGAGAAGAAAAAGGCCAGTTAGCTTCATTGTTTTCAGGTCAGTTTCACAACTAGAATTTGGCCCAGCAGTTCTAACAATTTCAAGGAGCATACAATCAAATCTAATCTGTCCATCACACATCTGTCATCACCCATTCACTATCTGCCTGAATTTTAATAGGACCTTCTATTTATTCTGGCCAAGGCTTGAAGCATGGTAGCTCTCCCCCAGAGCAACAGGCTTCAGTACCAACAAACACTACCAATATATACCAGTTCTTCCTTGAATAAAAGCAAGCTCTTGAAGTAGATAAGCAGGACAAGACACCTTAGATAGAAAAATCCCTAAAACCCAGGTGGAATTCCCCTGAAGAGTGGGCATAGCCCAGCTGAAAGATTCACCAGGTCTGTTCCTAAATTTGGATTAAATCCCACAGTTTCCTTTCTCTAACGCGCAAGAGAATGCAATAAAATCCCAAGTGCCCTACCAATCCGTTCTCTGTAATACCTCCCAAAGTCATTCCTGGTCTATCCCCTTTATTCAACAGAGTGCTTTCGTGCAATTTTACGAACACAGCAACATACTAGATCATCCTGGCAACATGAAGCAGCACAACTTGAACTGGCTAACTGTCAGTGGAAAAAAGATGGGTTGTCTGTAGTAAGAGAAGGTGAAGGAACAAAGACAAAGCTGAAAGCAAAAGACTCCTTTTGGAGAGTAGCTCTCAACAGCCAGAGGAGCTAACCTGGGGGTATAAACAGGGACAGACAGACTTTTCTCAGCTCTGACTGCTTCTAAGAGACACATCACAACAGAATTAATAAATCTCTTGAGTTGGCATCTCTAATGTAGTTCCTATTGATACAAAAAGTCTTTCACCAGTCAAGTTAACCCACTGACTTTTCAGATGGGACAAGGGCTTGCAATAAAGTACTGGGGTTTCCTAGTGCCTTTCCACAGTCTCCCTCCCAATGACTAAAGAAACAGTTTGCCAGCAGTTCCACCCCCAGGAGCCAAGGAACACATCTTACAGCACACACAGGGAATGGCAGGTACATCACAGAAATGGCATGGAAATTCATATATCACTTTTTAATTTGGTTGTTCCCAACAAATGAAGGTTAAATCCCAATTATTCAGGCTGACCCTGCAGTGAAAACCAACTGACTAAAGGTTTATTTTTTCCAATGCATCAGAATTTTACATTCATCCATATAACACAATTTCCAATGGGAAATGTTTATAGCAAAACTGTGTGGGTGGGAAGCAATATTTACTTGTCCAAAGTCTAAATATCATTCAAGTGAGATTTGTACTAGAACCCCCAGAATATGGGGCCTGACTGTAATGGCCAGACAGTAAACTGGGAGGGGGAAGGATCTGTACACATCTTAAGTGAAAATGTCAAGTGACTTTGACTTCACAAGGGACAACCAAAAGTATGCAGAATTTATCAATTGATGTATGTTAATAAGGATTACCTGTGTAAAACGTCTTCAGCCAGCACCATCATTGTTTAAGGAAAAATAAATAAATACAATGAATAAACTGAGGTACTGGAAACTTAAACAAAAAAAGGTGCACAGAGAGCAGTTCCAGCACACAAATATACATCATTCTTTTGTCCTGGTCCTGTCACTGTCCAGGGGCCAGCACAAAAGTACAAGATGAAAACCATTAATTTTAGGCATCATGCAAAAATAATCCAAATCAATTGCCTCCAAGGTCCCCAAAATAAAAAGTGAGCAAGTCTGATCAATGACTTTCAATTAAGATGATGAAAAATGGTTGTTGAATTTGCTTAAGGGAACCCAGAAGCCACACACACACACACACTGCATTGCTTTCTCTTATCTCTAGCTGAAAGACAGTACAGATAAAGGAATCGACCACATGAAGTCTTGAAACTCATCCCAGGTGGCCATAAAAAGAACAGAATTTCAAAAATTTCAAGACCAAGCCTATTCCAGTGGTAGAATTCCCACTTAACATTTTCCAAATTAAAAGTCCTTCCAATAATAACAGAAATCTAAAAGCCTGCATTAGCAAGGGCTAGCTGCTTCCAACCATTTGTTCAGAGACTCTCCAACAAGCATACAGCACACTGTAAGAATTCAATTTGGAAACCATCATCTAAAGCACAGAGGAGAACAGGAAAGTCATATTGCTATAATGCTTAGATTATCAATCATCTTGACAGTTTATTGGCTTTATCACCACACATACCATTAAAATGATGTCTGGCCTAGAATGTCAGGAGGCAAACATTAAACAGACCAGGATTAAAAAGCAGATCCCAAACAGCACTCCAGTAAAGTTTCCCTTCCACTCTGAAATTAGTTAGAGCTGACTAAGTAACTGGCGCTAGACTTTGAAGAAATATACAGCCTAAAAGGCGCAGAGTCAACACAGGCTTGACGAGCTGATAGGTAATGTCATGTTATGGCAACTCTAAAGCTCCCGCGGTTGATTTATCACGTACTGTGTGCAACAGAATGATTGCTAATGGGAGGGAGGCGGGGGGGGGGGGGGGAGAGGTGGAAGAAGGCAAAACAACAACTGCTTAATTTGTTGCTTCTTAGAGTCAAGGGCTTGCATCTAAAGGGCCAAATGAACTCCTTGAAGTCAAGTGGCAATGCTCGTTTTATCAACTTTGTAATTACCAAACACACACGTTAAAAATAGTATTTTGAACACTAATTTTACAGATTAGGAAAATCTAACAGTGACAGAATATATTCATAATTCAGTAGTACCACACAATGAAAGAGATACAAATCCTGAATTTTTAAAGCATAGCTGTGTATGTCAGTCAGGTAACTAAACCCTGACACAATTAAAATTGTGCATCAACGGGGTGCAGTTGAGAACTGTGTCATTTGTTCAGGACCATGCTTCCATATGCTCAGGAACATGCAGGCAGGCATTTACAGCTAATTAAATGCAACTTCCCTTTTCCCCAACCCCCACCTCTGAAAAACCTGATGTTTCTAAACATTATTTTAGTTCCCGTTTCCTTCTCTTCTTTTTGTCTCTCTTTCCCCCAAAAATGTATCGGCATTTGCATTATCCTCCTAACTTATTTAGAATAAATATGTCAATTTTAAATTACAAATAAACTAATCTCATGTCCAACCAAGAGAACCAGTAAAATAATTGAGCCACTGTATTTGCTGAAAATAAACTGTTTATATGCTTTCTTATGTCAGTCAAACCCAACATGCACATACCCTTCTCAATTTTAAACAGATTAATCCAACAGCAACTACAGCCTACTATACTGATTTTTATCTCATCATATACATTTCTTGAAGGAGTAGTTCTGTGCCTGAGAAAGGTGTTGGGAGGTTCAATATTTGCCAAACACTGATAGATCTTTGTTGCATGAGCATTAAAGCTTTAATATTTTGATCTCATTGTAAGTAAGATTCAACTCTGTAATTATTATTTCACAGTCCACACTTACTCATATTTTGAGGGACTGAAGCAGTGTTTTTCAGCACATGTTGTCATTTTGAAATTAAAAGGCAGCTAAATGAAATCGTAACTTAAGAAAAAATGCTGACTTAATACTTGATAAACCACGGCAGCAATTTGTAGTAAAAATCACTATTTTATCCTTAACTGTGACATTTACTATATATTAGCTGAACCAAGAATTTCAGCAAGGTCAGAGCCACAGAAGTCTCTCAGCTGAATTTTAAAATACAGGTAAAGACATCTAGAACCATCACCTGGCAAAAACACCCCCACAAAACATATACTATTTAAAACAAAATTGAATGACCAGATACACAGCTATTTCTAAAGATCTGAGCACTTCTCAAACAGATGACACCATCTCTCACCAACCTTTAAATGACACAGATTGAAGTCCAAATTGACCCAAAATAATATTCTAAATTAGGAACCTAACAGGGATTCTCTTTGTTGCTTCCAACTCTCACAGTGAGGCTGAGGATTCAGGCTTGGGACCAATGTAACCATGAAAGCATCTCCAACAAAGGGAAGCTTAGATGCTAACCATACTATTAGAAGGTCAGGAATACAGGAAGGGGGGCTTAGAAAAGTACAGATAACCAGAAATACACACAGACATGAAGCTTCCCTCAGAAGTTTGTTTCGTCAGCGGTTCTTCGTATTATGCTAGTTCTATGCTAGTTCTATGCATTTATTTGGAGAGTTGGTGGGGGAGTGTACAAAAAAGAAGGGGAAGAAAACATGCATACCCCACCTACAACTGTTACTGTGTTTTCTTCAAAGTTAGAAACAAGTAAGAACAATCTTCTCCAGCAGCAGATGAATCCCCACCCGAAAGTAGTAGCAAGATTAGCACACTAAACAGAGGAAAGAACAGTCTCATTTCTGTCAGGAGTCTCCATCACCTCCCACCTGTTCAGAGCGTTTAAAACACACACTGCACTTGCAAGAATGAAGTGTTCTAGCAAAACCCAAAATATCAAGAGGGCAGAGTAATTTCATTTTACACTGTGCAGGGTTGACTATATTCAGATTGCTTGCTCTATGAGCTTTACTTCTCATACCACAACTGCTGTACCCAGTAAGTCCCCAAGGACCCAGGCCTCACTAGCAGTTAATGATCCATTAGACAGCCACCTTGATGCAAACCAGAAGGTGGCTAATGCTCTAACAGAGTGGTTCTAAAGTACAATAACAGACAACATTCAAGGATTACAGCTACTATAAACCAGTAGTCATTGTTAATAACTGCAATATTTCATTAAAATGGCTAGAAATCATGCATAGCAGACACCCAAAACAACTACAGATGACCGCAACAGTATTAAAAAAGTTGTAATACAACACTGAAAGAAAACAAGCTAGCCACTTGCCACAGCAAGAAGAATGTATCTTCTCAACATAAACTCCTCCTAGTAGTTTCACCACCACAGGCACAGAAAAATTTGAAAAAGAATAGAAATTCAAGAAAAATAGCTGGTGGTATTATTACTAGTCACAGTCAACAAGCAGGATCTTGACTTGAGTGTGCAGGGAGCAACAAGATCATCCTCCAGGGACACCTTTTGGGACAAGTTTTTAAAAAGAAAACAAAAACACAGGCCAGTAGGAATCATACTAACCCTACATCATATGGGGTACTCATTCAGGACTCGTGCAGAAGGGGAGACTGCAGGCGACTTGGCAGGTTAATGCAGCAAAATCTGAGTGCAAAAGAGTTCCCTGTATCCACACCCCTATATGCCTATTATTGTTAGGGCACTGCTCTAACAATTTTGACAATCCAGACCCACTCTTGTCTGAGTGGGCAAACACCACCAAGAACATTTTAGACAACCAAACAGTAACTGCATCCTACTTCAGAGCGTGAAAAGACATGATTTTTTTCAAACACTATGTATTCCTGGAAGAATATTCTTCGTTGATTTAGGAAATTAATAAATAATTAACCTTCTCATAAGTCTATAGTTTCAATGGTGTCTGTAGGACTGATAATTCTCCTACCCATCAGTGCAAATCACTGTGAAATTCAGAGATACTATGGAGTACAGTGGAATTAATTTCTGAGGAAAGATTTTAATCACCTTTTGAGCAGTTTAAGACACTGCTGTACATTTTAAAGTCTTACACAGAAGTAGAAATGCTTATCATTGCAGATGCCCATATAAACTGCTATTGTAACAATCACTTTCATAAATGGTCACCCAAACTGCCTTTATTACTTTTATACTGAAAGCCCATATATCATTTTGAACCTCCAAATGTAAACCATACCTTCACAGTAAGGTATACTTATCGGGCTTTCTATTTACAGTACTAGATAGAAAGAAAAATGCCACCAAAACAGCAACATTTAATACCTCTGAGCCAATCATAAAATTGAATAAGTATTTTGAGATCAAAGATTGTATCAGATCAAAATGAAGATTCTGCAACACAGGCATCTACATATTTTCTTCAGTGACTGCCAGGACACTACAGGCATCTTTTCTGCCTAATTCTGATCTCCAAGGAAGTCCAAATTCCAAGTTTGCTAAGGCTGCTTTTCTGAAGCAACAATTCCTCAGTCAACTAAAAACACAGTACTTAGGGTATGCTGCTCTCTTATCTGGTGTGGATTATTCCTTAAAAAAAAAAAAAAAAAGAGCAGAGTTCAGAATTGAATTCAGAAATGTCCCAGGACAGTCTCTGTTTTCTAAAGCTTCATTTGTAAATTGAGAGGAATATCTCACTTGGTCTGAATGATTGCAGACACTCAGTGACAAAACTAACAATAATAAAAAATAAGTAGATAATTAAACAAAAGCCCACAACAAAACAACCTAACTTTGTTATATATTTCAGGTCAGTCTTCAAGATTTTTGGGGCTGGATAATATATGTTGCAATCATACAGGTGCTCAAAGATGTTAATGGTACCTGCCAAAACATTCTAGTACCAATTGTCCAAAATTTATGGATGTAAGGGGTTTTTCAGACCTTAGAACCATCAGCACAAAATACAGACAAGCTCTTACCAAATTAAGGATGTTGCAACTGCAAAGAGCTAGTAAGGGGGGAAATATTGTGTTTATCCCCAGTCCCTCAAACAGTTCAACATTGGATGAAGGGGAAAGAAAATGTAGAGCAGAGAGGAAAGGGAAGGTGAGTTAGTTACTAAGTTTTTGGAAGATCACACACCCATTGTATTTCAGAAGTTAAAATATTTCAATGCACAATGTCTCCTTTAAAAAACAAGCAAACAAAAAACAAAAAAACCAAACAAACCCTAAAACAAGAGTCAGATACTGTCAGCAACATCTTGCTATTAGCTTCTGAGACTCCACGCAGCTGACTTTCTTGATCTCACAACCTGGCTTTCACTCCAAATACACCTCCTTCTACACACATAACCCCACCCCCTACATAGGCAAGTATTCTCCCCCTCCCTCATGGTACTATACTCACACTGAATTTCTTCCTGCCAAAGACAGCTGCATCCTACTTCCAGTAAAGTTTAACAAAACAAAACCAGCTTTTACTGGTTCCACTGAAGAAATGCCGAGTTCTAAAGTTACAGAGACCTCTAGAATGTGATAGGTCTGACAGGAAGAAAATATTCCTTAAAAGCAATTGCCTACTGATAGGAGAGACAGGATTAAACCAGAAGTAGCATCTCTTTGCAACCCCTTGTTTGCACATACAATGAAATTACAGAAAGTTGAGGCTCTGGAACAAGAGCTTTTAAGGGCATTTGATTTAGGCTAGCATACCCCACTAGGTTTTGGTTCAGAAAATGAAGTACTGTAGAGAGACAATGCATATTTCCTCATTCATATAATATGAAATTTAAAGAATTAGGCTTTATTTCACAGAGGCCACAAAAAGCAGTGTCCTTTTATAAAAGTAGAAAGCCTCCAGACATCCATAATATTCTTTCAATGAGCATTGCTCAATAAATGTTGCAACCCTGAAGCTTTTAAATCTATTAAAATGATGATATCATCACTTTAAAGGCACTTCAACAGAACGTTACCAGAGAAACAATTTTCTTTTTTCAAACTCAAAATAACAGTAACCAAGTTGATTAAAAGCATTTTCTACTGAAAATATTTGCAATATCTGCATTCACAGGCTTCTCTAAGAAAGAGTAGCAAACAATATATAAAATTCTGAAATAAGAAAGCCCTGTGAACTAATATCACACAATAAACATTTCATTTAAGATTCAAGACTTATATGCTATGAAAGCATAATTTTTAACTTATTGTGGATAAGTAGAAATACTAAATAATAAATATTTAGAAGATATAATATTTCCACCTATTGTACTTAAAAACTAAAAACCATATTCAATTCCATGGATAGAGTTGCTCTGAAAGCCACATTGAATATATTGTCTTTGTTTGTTTAGGTTATGCACAAATAAATATTGGGATGACAGTTAGTAGTCTACCCAATAAATTTGGAAAGAGAATGAAGAGGAGGAATAAAAAAGTCGAGCTGTATAAGATTCTCTTTGTTGCCTGCTTGTTAAGGAATCCTTCTGGCACAACTGAGGGGATTATGAATTCACATGTGAATTTATCCCCTATTAAACTTTTAGTAAAAGGGTCAGTTAGCAGGAATGATAAAGCTCAGGCACACCAGTCACATGCTGGCAGAGCATCTGTGACTAGCTCTAGTCAGGCATATCACTGGTTTATAGCTTTAATGTCAAGAGGAAGCTATGGGGGAGGGTGGAAAAACAGTCCGCTTTGGAAAAGATTTTAAAAAGTGCAAAGTACAGTTTCACCAGACAAAGGCGGCATGGCTTTGGGTCACACTTTTTTGTTGTCATTTTTAAAGGGAGTCCAAGCTGAAATCTCCCATCTCAATGGCAAGGGTTTTCACTACTGGCTTAAGACTTCTGAAGTACTTAGGCTACTCGGATCTTCCTCTTTTCCATCACAAGAACTGTAGCTGAGGACTGCTGAGCTACCTCAAGCAGTGCTCCTCGGCTTACAGGTATATATCACTGCTACACAGGTGACTTAAAACTACACAGTAATCTAGTTGATGCTAAAGCCCGATCAAAATTTATATTTACACATCACCTCAAAATTGCACACTTTCTCTTTAAAATTTACACTTTCATGCAGTTATGCAGTGTAATGTAAAGAGCAATCCTGTTTTCACTTTCCTACCACTGTGTTCTAGCTACAAGAGATTGGGGTCAAACTTCTGAAGTGAATAAAAAGAAGCACAAGGACCAGCAACAATACAGCACCTCCAGCCAAGATGCAAAACTCACCGTCCTTATGACAAGAGGTTCTGTGGAGCCAGTCTGTGTGTTCTCACCAGGTAACATGTCCCCTGTTTGGGTGCCCTGACACCTAGCTTGTCTTCCTAGGCTCTTCTTCAAAAGTGTTGCAGATCGTGCATTCTCTTAAGAGCCATTCATCTGACCTTTCCCTAATGTTCCCCAGCTGCAACCCACACACACCATTTGCAGCACATACCTTGGCCTCTAACCTGAAACAGGGCTACTGTGACAGGTCTGCAGGCTACCTCAACCTGACACACCAGCCTCCTGCACCCCAGGGAGTACATGCCAGCTAGTGGAGCCGTGGGCTCAACAGGACCATGCTGGGAGACACTGGGTCCCATCCCCAGCAGGTGATCCAGAGCCCAGGAGCAGACTCCACACCCTGCTGCACGTGCAGAATCTATTGTGTGTACTATTATATGTTCACACTTCCAAAAGTCTGGTTATTTTAGGAGCCAGTAGTAGTACGGCAGATTCATGTTTGAAATGGATTTCCAAGTAATGTTATTAGTGAAATTGCGTGCATGAAGTCACAGAAATAAAAAGATAAATATAAAAAAAGCCTGACCTTCAGAAAACTTTTACGTCTTTGAAGGAAGTGTATTATAAAATAACCTTCTCAACACAGAGTAACATGAAGATTTGCAGAAATTCTGAAGCAGTATTTCGCTTGCCCAAAGACAATGTGACAATATTTTTCAGTTATCCAGAAAAGCTCAATAGTGAAAACTGGATCATATATGTTGATACTGCCTTGAAGAACAGGTCCACTAGGTTGGATAAAATGTACTTTCCGCTCACTTCACACTCAGAGTTACCTAATACTCTATAGTTACACATTTGCCTTTTCTGCCCATTATGGTGTCATTGGGAGTATTCCTGGAGAAAGATATTTTACGCTACTGGGTCAGTTTTAGTCTGCAGGACAAAGTACATAGCATCTGTTTATTTCCTGCATGGAAGAATATCCCAGCACTTCCAACAAACATTTGTCTATTTAAGTTTAGACATCACTTTAGCACCATTTTTAGCATAATTCAAATTGCTTCCACTTTTAATGGAAAGCAAAAATTAACTTAATTACAAGCAAACTGGGTGGCTTTGGGGGGTCTTGGGTTTATTGTTGTTGTTTGGGGATTTTTTTACATTTTGTGCTTTCATATCAAATGGGAGGGAGGTTCTTATGTTTGAAAGAACAGGCTTACTACCTAAGCAATATTTTTCTCTACTCTAATCTCTTCCACATGCTCGATTTGACTGTGCTATTGATGCATCTACAATTCCCTATGATGCGATTGTATTGCATGGCTTAACATATGAAAACAACCAAAGACCAGAACATTTAACACCTGCAAAGTAATCTTCAATTCCTGTCTTCAGTCAGATTATAAACTAAGCAAATAAGGAAGATAGACATGTGCTGCACTGATATACTTGTACAACAGGATTAAAAATTTGAAAGCATTTAAAAAAAAAACAAGCAGTGATTTAGAATAGTTTTGTGCTCTATAAGATGGGGCTCCAACAATTTATATTCTTTTAAAGAAGGAGGATCTGCAGTCCATAACACAGTGCAATTTTGCATCAACCAATCATCAGATGAAAATATTTTTGTAACATAATGAGAAATACAACTCACAAGTGCCTTCACCTTTCCCAGGCACTCCTCAATTGCTGTCTTTTTTCCCTATACAGAAAGTGAATAGCCATTGAAATAATTTAAATTTCTTCTTTTAAATAAATAAATAAATAAAGCAAGCTTTCTATTATACAGTTTGGAGAATTTTTGTTTTTGTTGTCAGAATTTGCCTTTTTTTTCTCTATTATGTTTAGAAAGAAGAGCACAATGAAGAAAAGGAAGTGGGTTTGCCATCAAAAGCATTCATTGCTCTGACACACAAACACCTGTCAGTGGAAAAAGTCTTCAACTTCTTCGCTTCTCTTTACTATGAAGCAAATGCGCATGAAGCTTTCAGACTATTTTCTTCCAGTGTTTTGAAGTACCTTTCAGTTCACATGAAGGCTAACAATTGCAAAGAGGCAGAAGGGAAGGAAAAACTGGCACAATGGAAAGACTGAGGAGCAGTGAAAGCCACCCTGCTTACAGTTATTCTTTTGTTGAGGACTCTTATGGCATACCCATTTAAAGCACAGCCAAAACAAGAGATAAAAATCACAAAAAATACTTCAAAAGTTTAATTCCTAATGTAAATTCCTTCCTTGATAAATGCTTTCTTCCCAAGGAGATTTACACAATAACAACATGAGAGCAGAATACATTTAACAATGAACTACAGTATTAGAACACTACTTATATAAAATCACAATTTACAGGCAGTTTATACAGGAATGTCTTGCTTTGAAATAGCTATCTCTAATTATCTTAATCAGCCTGTACCTGATAGAAAAATTACAGCAGATTAAAGATGTTTCATAGCTAACACAATGACTACTGAAACAAGAACAAACACGTTTAGAAAGTATACGAAAAATAGAACAGATTCTTTCAAAATTATTGTTGCAAATAGCCACATAACTGGTATTAAGCCTGCTAATTTTGCAAGAAAAAAACCCCCTCAAAATATCAGTATGTTTCACAGGCACAAAGT
The DNA here is from genome assembly GCA_020800305.1 of Porphyrio hochstetteri. Classification (NCBI taxonomy): domain Eukaryota; kingdom Metazoa; phylum Chordata; class Aves; order Gruiformes; family Rallidae; genus Porphyrio; species Porphyrio hochstetteri. Next base: position 16,358,298 of record CM036911.1, read on the forward strand.
TAAATCCTTACAAATTTCATATTTTTAAAAAAGGAAAACACCCTCTCAGCAGTACCAAGCAAGCCATCTCGTGACAACAAAGCCTATCCCTCCTGTGGATTAGCAAACCCTCGCTTTCGTCTGATGAAGTAGTTCTTCCTCCGACTCCCAGTGCTCACCCTCCCCTATCAATCCAGGGATACCTTTTCACTGAAACAATTACAATTGAGGAGTTTTGAACTCCTGGTTCAGACTAATCCATCTAACGACAGAAGCACCTTTCAAGCTTCCATTTGACACAAGTCCATCGTTCATCATTTGCTGGTGCATATGCTTTTTGCTGACAGAGCTCCATTACTGAAAAAGCTCAGTAAGTAAAGCTGATTTGAAACAACTATATATTATAGCTAGCCTGCATGAGACACGCTGATTTTGAGTCTAGAAAAATCACCACATAAAAAAAGGGTGTGTGTGAAAACAACTATTTAATTATTAAAATACTTTTCCCTTCTTACCAACTGCTGCAATGTGATTTATTACTGTTAATTTGTAATTTACTTGGGGAACGAGGGAAGAGAAATTTAACTATATAGCAAGTATGTACCATGTTTTGTCATTCTTGGACCAGAAATATTTTTGTCTTTGATTAATCATAAAATGCTGCACCAATGCTATCAAAACACAGACCTCTACTAACTTTAGCATGTTATAAGACCATCACAGCTGGAAAACAATATGCTGAACCATAAATTCAGCAGCACAAGCAAGAATACATCTGATTCTATTTTTTGACCAAACAATGACATACAATGACATAATTCAGATAACATTAACAAGGTATTTCTGTAGTATTTTTTGCAATTAAGTGATTTACCAACATGCGTTAAGCTTCAGCATTGTGTGGTTTAGTATTTCGGTCTCTGTTTTACAAATGCAAGTGTAAGGCAGAAAGAGGTCAAGTTACGCACTCAATGTCCACATTTTCTTATTCATCACTTCGGCTAATCAGCCTTATGATGGGGGTTGGGGGAGGGAGTGAGATAGTTTGGCCAGTTTGGCTGTGCATAACCATCAGAATTATTTTTTGAGACAGTCAAACAGTAAAAAAAAAAAAAAAAAAAATTAAGGAGGAGGGGAATAAGAGACAGTGGCAAAATAAAAGTTCTATCAATGAAGCACCAGTAGCTTTCAAGAAGGTCCTTTTAGGCTTTAGAAATTAAGAATAAAAAAACCCAAAACAAAACAAAAAAACCCACTTACTTGAAGTCAAGAAGGTACAGGCTTAGCCTAAATGTCAAGTAATAGTTATATAACTGGTATTCGAAATGCTTTGCTGTGAAAAGGATGGAGAGCCACTTCCCATAACATTCAGAAATACTACACTCAGGCCAATCGTACTGGGGAGGAGGGAGAAAAGAAAGAGAGAAAGACAGGAGTTATAGTAATGACACTGCAATCAGATTTCAGGAACTATCTTTAAGATATAGCCCGATAAGGTCCCTTCCAGCATCCAATATTCTCTTCTGTTTCACTGACTGGAATGAAAAATAAGTTTAAAAAGGCAACAGAGATGCAGAGTTTGATTTTTTCATGAAGAGGAATTAAGTTCTGCACATTGATTTGAGAGAATAGGGCTTACAAACTCTACCTAGATTACAAATTTTATAGAGAGACAGTCTTCAGTCTGCCAGCACAGTACAAAAGGCAATACATGGAAGTACCAGCCAAAAAATATCCCTGGGATGAAAACAATTATCTTGATACTCCATAGTTCTTTAGACATTTGATTTCATTTCAACAGATTTGTGACTTTTTTTTAATTGATAGGAATTATTCAAGCTGTTTACAATGAGTGGCTTATGTAAACATTGTGAATACTTCTCCCAGAAGACAGCAGAGGAAGCCAAGACTGAAGGCTGCCTGACCGGGTTTTTGGCCTCTTCAGCTTAGATGTTTAAGAAGCTACCTCAGATTGCTCTACATCACAAAAGCAGGACAAATATACCTGGTGGCATCTGCTTGCCAAAAAATAGGCTTGATTTCTCTGATTTTACAGTATGATTGATATACCATGATAGCAAAGGTGGAACATATCTACAAAAACAATCTCCAAATTCAGGAGAAGAAATTTGTCTCATTACCTTCTCACCTCCCATACTGGAAATCCTGGTAACCATGCTCAATTTTAGCATATTAAGTACTAAGCAAAATGCAAGTCCTGTTCCATGCATTCTTTCCCCTGTTATGATCTAAGGAAATGAGACAGGCAAAGCCTGATGTGTACTTTCCTGATGCACTTTTAAATAGCTAATGCGATGACTTAACTTAACTAGAACAACCTCATTATCTTCAATTGTGAAGAAATACACCTCCTCTTCTTCTCTATGGAGAAAGTTTTATTCCCCCTACCAAACCACAAACACATTTTTTTTTTGTTTAAAGAGAAAGCCTGGTATACTTACACAGAAATGGTGTCTATTGATTTACTGGCAGCTCACTTAGAATTATTCAAATTTTTTACATATATTTTAAGGAGAGGTAGGAAGCATGTAAGCTGCAGATGGGGAAAAAAAAAAAAAAAAATCAAGAGGTGTGGACAGCAACAAAAATCTAAATAGTGGTCTGATGATCAGACTAAAACAGAAAGCATGCAGCTCCCTGGGATTCTTTTTTGTAACTTACAGTTTCATTAGAAAAAAAAAAAAAAAAAAAAAAAAAAAAACTCACGATCAAAATTACCACATGGTGCAGATGCCCTAAAAAGACTTGAAGCTATGTGAGCCTCCAGAGACAAGGCTTAGTATTTCAGCCTCTTTTACAAACGCATGTGTGGGGGAGAAAATCCGTGTGTATGTGTTTATTAGACAACTATTAATGACATTCTGTTACATGTAGTTCAGTTATATGTTCTATGTAGATCAGCAAGTTCAAGGCACAGGCAGTAACACTTCTGAGGAAAAACACCCCCCTTTAGCAAGGACAAAACCAGCACTTTCTGGAGCCACAGTGATTGACCAGTTATCCCTCCCTCCTCTGTTTGAGCACCAATTTCAGAACAGTACAGCTAAACGATGTTATCATCATCTGAGGAAGCTTAAGAACAATTTTAAAATGCTCAAGAACAATTTTTAAATGCTCAGTTTTATAAATCATTATTTTAGTGAAAATTATATGAACTGTAAACAAGATAATAGCTGCTACCCAAGTTCGTTCCATTTCCAAAGTTATAGTAAATGCTTAAAAGTTTTGATCCTAACAGTTTTTTGGTTTGGTTTTTTTTTTAATCCGGATCTATATCACAAACACTTAACACCTGACCTTCAGGGTTATTCTAAATACATACCCCATACATAGGCTTGGTGATAAGAGGTACTTTAGAAGAATTATATTAATTTCAAAAGAGTCCATCTTATTTTAAATAATTTATAAAACACTAGGAATCTCTCCAGGATGTGTCTTCATGCTTCCTGGGAAATATCTTCAAGAAAAACAATACAGAAAGTCAACTCGGACAAGTTATTTAAAAGTAATAACCATCAGTGGAAGAAAAATGGAGTTTCCTCACTACTGCTTCTGTGCTCTTAGAGCTTTGGAAGAACTATGCATGTTATAGCAGGTGTTCAACTCATATTCACAACTACTTAAAAAAACCCAGCTCTTCAGCAAGTTAATGACTACATTCATAATTATTTACCTTCAGAATTAGCATTCATCTGTAAAATCTATAACAATTACACACTATTTTGGAAAATACACCTGTTTTTCAGAGAATAAAAACAACTTTTAAATGTGTGCACATCTGATGTCATGTTTGCCAGCGAAACAAACCTTCTCAATGAGCAGTCACTCAGGCCACACAAGAAATGTGGTAGAACATTCTGCCACACACACCATTGCCAAAATTGCCTCCAGTTCTAAAATGCAAAACATCATTCCTGTATTAAAGCATGATGCAAGATGAATTTCAAACAAGAGAAACATGGTTTTGGTTAATTTTAAATATTAAACTATTGCAGTCCCCACTTTGTCAGAAACACTCTTCAGTGGATTACTCAAGCACGGTCAGGAGTGATGCATATAAAAGGGCTAATGGCAGAGTGTTATCCATTTTTTATTTGCTACACAAATACAGCAGACTGAAAACGAACATAAGGTCCTGCAGGGCAAGCTATGTGTTCTGTGGATATAAAATCGCTCATTAAGAAAAAAAAAATTCCGATGCAATGGCTACAATAGAGAACAGTTAAGTGTGTAAAGAATAGGAACATACATCAGAATAGGAGTTCGTATTTTCCAAGGAAGATCAACAGTGACAGTGATGCTACGAGTCTCCTATTTTTCATTTAGGAAGTCTCAAAACTAAATTATTAACAGTGGACCACTCCACATCAGTCAAAAAGACTGAACTGGAGACCTTTTGCCTGAGGTTAGACTCTCAGACACTCCAATCAGCACATTTAAACTCTTAAATATGATGTTGCCTTCAGTATTTTTTCTATCTAGCTTCAAGAGCAATTTATGAGCTTATGAGAGACAGATGCCCAGAGTGAAAAAATTGACCTGTCTTTTTCACAGGATGTGCAAACTTCAAAAACCTTGAACCTTTCTAATCCGTCAACAAAATACTTGTCTTCAGTTGCCAGATGGATATTTGTAAAATTAAAAAAAGCTACACACACAATATTGATATTAACAGCTCAACGAGACAGAACTCTCAGAATACATATATGTGCATATTCATGCAAGCAACAGAGAAAGCAAAGATACAACAGAAGCAGCATCAACATAACAATGAAATCTCTCTGCTGGATAGTTTACTCAGTTTGTTACAATAATAAAGTAGCACAGGTGGAACAAGCAATTAAAAAAGAAATAATGTTTGCTTCAAAGAAGATATCAGAGACAACAATACAAAAGACTTCCATTAAAGCCAATAACTTTTTGCAATGGTTGCTTACCTGCTCATTTAAATATATTCTTTGTGAATGATATTGTTCATTAATGACATATATAGTCCCTAGTCTAAATCTATCAGAAGAGCTAGAAGAGTGGGATGCAGATGTTAAAGTTTTAGTTTATAAAAACCTTTATAGTATAATAACCAGTGGTGTCTAAAGTCCCAAATGCTCACAGAAGCATAGCATCTGAAGTACATACTTATAAGATCACCACAATTTAGCATACGAGCATCATCATGCATTTTCTAGTTTAACATTACATTCACATCCAAAGACAATCAAAAAGCTTATAACATAAGCTTTGCAAGACTGGAAGGTTCAAATGAGCACTGTTTCTTGATTGTTGACTGACCTAAATCAGGTTTTGATCTTGTTTGAGAATACTTTGCTCTAATAGAAAGAGGTGTAAAATATTTCTTTAAACTGAATTGAGCTCCCCTCTGAACCACCAGCAATTTGGCAAGTCAGATGGGCTGGCACATCAGAGCACTCTATTAGTTCATGAAGACCAATAGCTTGTCTGTAAAAATTTGCAAGGGCCTAATACACTCTGACAAATGACAAAGGTTATTAAAGGACAACTAGTGGGAGTATAATTGCTTTATGACTTTATCGCTATTAACAGAAAGAACGAACATTGGTAGGGAGTTAATGCCATGAAAGATGAGTACAGGGATCCACCAAGATCTTGACTCAGCAAAGCATATAAGGACATTAATTCCATTCCTGTATTATAAAACAGTTAAGAACATGGTTAAGCACATGCAATATACCTATCACTTCACTGGAGGAAAGAGCAGGTGCCAGGACAGTCTACAATATAGTACAGACTATACCACCTCTGTGTGGGTACATTTCTGTGGATGATGAAAGGATTCTTGTCAACTTCGCTGTAGTCTCTATATAGGCTCTACTGAAAAAGTTGCAGGATAACTGAAAGTTTGCAAGGATTCAATCTTCACAGCTCTGTCCACTACATGTGGGGTCTCCCCACGAAAAACATGAGGGTTTTTTTGCAAGCATCGGTTTTCTTCATGTTTCTCAAAAATACTTACCATAGCTGAGGTGTAAATCAATTTGTATCACAAGAGTTTAATTGTTTCAAAATAGGAGGAGGAGAAACAGCAGAGAGAAATCTGACAAGGTTAAAAGGAGACTGGGGAAAGGTTTAGGCCTAACACATATTAAATAAAAATCAATCAAGCTGACTTTTCAAGAATTACAAAGTAAGATATAGCATACCACTGCTCAAAATGAGGCGAAATGAGGGATAGGACTCCCAACCATACAGCAGCACTTGCAGATAGGAAGTACTATACATTAACTCTTAGCTCCCTGCAAAGTACTAATTCCTGGCAAAGTTTAAGACAAGGTCAGTGTTTTGCACTGAGCAAGCTAGGAAGCTGCTGCGAACCTGAAGCTCCTGCCTTGCTAATAGGCAACACTAACTTAGAAAGTTCCAGATTTTGTTTTTGTGGAGACAACTGCCCTTTCCTCTTCCTGTGTTCCCACAGGGGCAAAACCCTTCTGACCAACTGATGAGAAGCATCTTGCCTGACACAACCCTGAACTCCCAAGTTTCAAACTGTTTTCTGAAAAGGCTATGTCCCACTGCAAACCCTGCCCCTCCTTCTCAAAACAGCCTTAGTTGGAAAGGCAAAAGCATGCAACAAGGGATTGCTCAGTATGAATACAGGCATCAGTCAGCTGGAATTTAGTTGTATGACTGGGGCCTTTTTCGTTCTTTAGCACAAGATGTGTTGTACAAACAACTACTTCGATCTATGCCTCCCTTCTTTTAGTAAGAAGGATGCATGGGGCTCTCAGACATCAGGCAGGGTGCAGTTGGCTAATATTGACTATGGAAGGATTGAGCAACATTTATTAAGCTCCAATTTGGACATCTCCACAGTTGTTTCTGTGTATTTTACATTTCTTTGGAGTTAAGGACTACAACAAACCACAAGAACTTCATGAACAGTCATAAATATCCATTTCTGAACTAACTTCAAAAGGAAAGGCTTTTAAAGGTTTGTGCGACATCACCATCTCTGGAATCATCTGTAACCCCAGCAACCAAGAGACACTGGGCCTCCTAGCTCCCCCAGTGTCTCAGACCAGATACCACTATTCAGTTTGAGATTTTTGCTCAGGTCACAGTCTAGGACTTATATCAAGTCATCACCTCTTTCCTGCCACTCGCATAACTAACCTCAACACCTTTTTAGCTTTATTGTCTAGCATTATCTGTAAAACTAGTGTAACCCCCCTAACTTTATCACTCGGCTGTCTTTTTAACCTATTCTATGATGGGATATTGTGGCTGGTCTTATTCACATCATTTAATAGTCAAAGGCCAGTTAACTAAGTCATGTATCTATAAGTGGAATACTGTTTGCAAACAACCAACTTCCATTAGTAGAGGAGGGTGCAACAGCACACCAGCAGAGGAAGCTTACTACCTCCAAATAAAGTTTACAATTAAATTTTGCTGGAGCCAGTAAATCAGGACTGGTGCTATTCAGTAGCAGCTGGGCATGGCCTCCAGCCACACAGCAGAGATTATTCTTGCATAACATCAACCCACATGAAGCAGCTATGTTTAAGGATTGAAGATAATTTGTTTCACAACTTTCTGTAGCTAGCATAAATATTAAGACCCCCAAAGCCAAAAAAAGTAGGAAAGGAAAAGCAGGGATGGGGTGGTGGGGATAGAAGGGAGAAGAATCTGAACCAATACTCCTTCAACAATGATTCACGCTTTTTTATTTCAACACACCATAAAAAACAATCTTCCTGAAAACAGATTTGCGTGGGTAATACATGATGTCATCATAAATCATATTTTCCTCTTCCATCAGCATCAGCATTTTCTTGGACTTCTTTGAAGGAGGAGGGAAAAAAAAAAAACAAAAAAACCCCATCTTCCAGCTTTGGCAGAAAACAGCCTTTTTGTCCCCAAGATATTTGTCTTCACATAACCCACCATCACTCTCCTACAGGAGTCACGCAATGAGAAAGAATCACAAAGCATTATCAAAATGCAAAGCCAATATAAATATAAAACTCCTTTCTACTCTTTCCAAGCACGAACTTCCTTAGTTTTCAACTTATTTCCTCTACAGTGGTGTAAATTTATATTTGTTCATATTTAAAACAAAGATTAATCTATGCCAGAAGGACATCCAGACCATTCACAGGACAAGATTGTGTGACAGAAGACACAAACTAAAAGTAAACCATACATTAATAACAAAAATTCTCTATTTTTGTCCCTTCTTTTTCCCTTTCATGAAATTGTTAAGTTCTTTTTGCTTCTTCTTAGTCAACTAGTTATCACTTGTCCACAAAATATAAACTGCTTTTAATTCTGATTACAGTTCTCCACAATGACCTCCAACTATTACACAGAAATCACTTTACAGGACTATGATGGTTGGTGAGGTACTTCATGAAAAGTAGCAAGAAAATAGGACAAAACCCTAACATAAAGCTTAAGTTTAATCCACTTCAAGACTTTTATTACAGATAGAACTTATGAATTATAATAAATACCAGTGTATTTACCTTCCTCCTCTACAGATATATAAAATAGAATTGTCTGCTTATGCAATATAAAAATTCCTGAGCCACCTAGCTTAAAGTTCATGACTGTAACATGCTTTTTTTTTTTATATATACAAGACCTAGAAGCTTTAACAAGGACAGAATAGCAACACACTATATTTTTTTACCCTCACTATTCTTCAAGTATGTATACACTCTTCTGATATAGCAAGTGGACAACAGATGTACCATCTACAAAAGACTGAGAATAAACAGAGCAACTTATTTGTGAAGAAGTTCCACCCTGATGTACTGAAAGCAATAACTGTCCTATCGATTTAAAGAAAAGGCAAAAGTACCGTTAGGTGCTGCAGAAACATATGGTTGGCAGATGCCAGACTATCAAGTGAGAAGATACCTGGAAGCAGAGGAAACATTTTTGCAGTCACACAGATAAATAAAATTTGTGGAAAAAAAAGTGGGAGCCAGCAAAACTGGGTCATCCAAGGCAGCAGTCAGGCAGCACAGAAGTGATTTGAGAACTGCATACAGAACAATCAGAAAGGTTAGCAAAATGGAGCAGCAGAGGAGATCCCTTTATTTGCAAACCAAAGTACTATCATTAGAACATATCAAGCAGACAAATGAAATACCCACCCAGCACTCGTCCAAAATCTCAGCATTCTTGTAGAGACAACTGATGGCACAGAACAGAATCCACTCACCAGGAGGTCCCAAACTACTAAAGTATGTACCTGAGCAAAGCAAGTTCTTCAAGCTATTTAAAACTTAGCTTAAAAATATAATTTTTAATAATAAACTATTTCAGGCCATAGGTTTATTTTTCAAACCTCCGAGGAAAAATAAAAACAATGCAGATCTTAAGTTCAAGGAATCCTCCGCCAAGAAAAATATATTTCTATGAAATACAGATAAATACAGCCTATATGTAGCGTCAATGTAATAGATATAACACAGGCATTTTCTGTGACTTGTGATCAGTGACAAGCTTTAGGCTTGTGCTGGACAAATTTAAATCAGAATATGAAACATTGCTCCTTTTCTACGGTAACTTTGATTACATCATGAAGCCACTAGGTAGATCACTTGCAACCACTGGATGCCAATTTCTAAGGAATCACACACAATTTCCATAGCAAAACCAAATGAAAACTCCAGAAAATAAGCATAGGAGTAAATTGCTCCCAAGACTTACCATCCGAGACACTTTTAGCAATTCTGAAAATGACAAGTCATTTCTAAGACTGTATCTCCTTACCTATTTCACCAGAAGGCTTACATCCAACTTTACAGAAATTTAATCTTCAAGATCTGTTTCCTCTCCTAGAAAGCATGTTTCCAACAGTCTTTTAAAAGCTTCTGCTATTCAGACTTTTATTTCAGAAACAGACAACAGAGAACCATAGAATTATTTAGATTGAAAAAGACCTTTAAGATCACCAAGTCCAACCATTAATGGAGCACTGCTGAGTCCACCACTAAACTCTGTCCTTAAGCATCACATCTACACTACTTCTACATACCTCCAGGGATGGTAACTCAACCACTTTCCTGGGCAGCCTGTTCAAATGATTGGAAAGACAGTGAAAGGCAAACTAAAACTATAGTCTACTGCCATAGTAGTAGTCTACTGCCATACATACTTTTGTATGGTAGCCATACAAAAGCTTTCAATGGTTACTATTCCAAGAGTTAGAAAGCAAGCTCGGAGTTGCAATCATCAGCATATAAATTTAATATGTATGAGATTGATGGGTTGGGAAAGAATATAAGACTAAAAGATAAAAAACCCCCGTTTCAGAGCACTCCAAAATATTCCGATACTTGGAAAAGAAAACTTTTTTAAAAGAGATCTCTCTCAGTAACACTAAAATAATAGCACATAAAATGTTTGCACAGTAAGAAAAACACAACTCAAAGTAACCCGAATTTAAATATTAACCTCTGGTAATTTAACAATAAAAATGGTGTGAAACCACAGATTCCACCTTTGAGCTCACCCATTCTACAGAAAAATAGTGTCTATAGGCAATTTGTTATTAAAATAGTCTTAAGAGCATGCAAGTGACCAAGGTGCCCAAATCCCAAGGATTTTCAATGAAAAGGTAAAGCTAAACAATAGGAATGAAGCTTATAATGCTGTTTGCACACTGATTGCAAAGGGGGAAAATGGTGCATGACAGATCTTGTTTCATTAAGCCAATTTTTATATTGTTGTCTCAGACTTTCTTCTCCTCAGCTGAAATATTAGCTGAAGAAAAAAAGAAACTCTAAAACTAGCACAACTGAAGTTTTTATAGGTCACATGGGATGCCTGCTGCCATACACCAGATGTGTATAGGAAAAAGAAAGTGGTCAACATATGACATTAAAAAACAGTACAGTTTCAAATATTTTAAACATGATGTCAAGTGCATTCAACAGGTCTACAAATGCATTACATTAGCCTAAATTTAGTAGGTGATAATTGAAATCAGAGATCCAGTCGTTACCACTGACATGTTTCTAAATACTACCCAATAAATTTTTGTCTGTTTCAGATTCTGTATGACAGCTGGCAGTCGGGAGGGGGGAATCACCAAGAGGGTGTGCGCACACATGTACAGCATTTCTGTATTTAAATCCCAGTATCTTCCCTTTCCAGAGTTCATGTAACAGTGACAATACTGTCATACAAATACACATTCCCATAGCTGCATTCTAAAAGCTCATTTTTTCAGTAAACTCTACCTGGCATCTTGCAGTATGCAATGTGTATGGAAGGGGATCGTATCCTAATTAGTTCCAACTGTATTTCCTGCACATGCATTTTCACAATGAAGTTCATTCATTTCTTTTAGAGATATGAGAGATACTCTTACGACTTATCATTACTGGTCATTTTTTTTTTTTTAGCTAGGAAAGGAAGTAAGTTGACCAACATAGAAGATACAGTCTCAGTCCAGAAGACACAGTCTCAGTCCACATTTTTTTGTTGTTACTACTGCTGTTTTTATCGTTACATACCACTCAACCACAAGGGAAACAAATATGAGAAAAATCTTGATCCACCTGAAAGCAAAAATAATTTCTTCCATGTCTACAATGCATTCAGTATTTTACTTTTTTTAAGTCTTAGCTCTATCATCACCTTGCTGATACACCTGCTATCAGACAATATAAAGTGCAGCTAGATAGCACGTGAGATGAAACTACCTCTGGAAACACTATGCAATTGGCAGGTGGACATCACTCCTGACAACCCACAGAAGCGGTTTGAAATGCTACCTGGCTAAAAATGATACTTTGGCACCTATAGTTTATCAAACAAGGCTTCCTTGCATCTCAGTCCTGCCCTCTAAAATGGGGACAGTGTTGTCTTTCCACTTCTCAAAGGAAGATGAACTTGAGAACACACTACTAAAAAAAACTATGCCTGGAAATATACATCTGGCACTTCACATAACACCACCAACAGTATGGCTTTTGACTGGAAATTTAAACATCTAGTTAGAAACAGTGAAGGCTGGGAACAGAAAAAAATAGGCTTCCACTAATAAAATTACAGTAGTTTCAATTAGGTGCATAAACAAGCAGCAAACACTTCTTTAATTTCACAGATTATAATATTTTAAAATGATGTCTGGTAAATTGAATTCCAAAGAACTTTGAAGAGACTAGCTTTTTTTTTTCCTCTTAATTAAAAAAAGAAGTTTTAAAGAAACAAACCACCTTCTCTCAGATCTTCCTTTAAAAGAGGCTAAGAGAGCCAATGGGATCCTGGGGTGCATTAGGAGAAGTGTGGCCAGCAGGTCTAAGGAGGTGACCCTCCCCCTCTACTCTGCCCTGGTCAGGCCCCACCTGGAGTATTGTGTCCAGTTCTGGGCTCCCTGGTATAAAAAAAGACAGGGATCTCCTGGAGAGAGTCCAAAGGAGGCTACAAAGATGATGAAGGGCCTGGAACATCTCCCCTATGAGGAAAGGCTGAGTGAGCTGGGACTGTTCAGCCTGGAGAAAAGAAGACTAAGGGGGGACCTAATTAATGTTCATAAATATCTTAAGGATGGGATGCAGGGGGAAATGGCCAACCCCTTTTCAGTGGTCTGTGGGGACAGGACAAGGGGCAATGGCTGTAAACTGGAGCACAGGAAGTTCCGCACCAACATGCGGAAGAACTTTTCCCCAGTGAGGGTGACAGAGCCCTGGGACAGGCTGCCCAGGGAGGTGGTGGAGTCTCCTTCTCTGGAGATATTCAAGACTCGTCTGGATGCCTATCTGTGCAATATGTGCTAGGGAGCTGCTTTGGCAGGGGGGTTGGACCTGATGATCTCTCGAGGTCCCTTCCAACCCCTATGATTCTATGATTTACCAAGCCACAATATGTCTATCCAAAGACTTCAAAGCTGTCTGATACTCATCTTTTTAGACCCTAAGATACAAAAGCCCCATAAAATTATTTAACTTTGTTACCAGTCTCAAGAATTAAAACTGCAATCAACGTTAACCATAGACTGTAGTAAAACAGCCAGGAGGCACCTCAGAGATAATCAGTTGTCAAAGACATACAAAATTTGAAAGGCCCACATTAGATGGCAAGGAGGGGATGGAGAAACATCAGTTTGACATTTCTTCTGCTGCTCAACTAGTTGCTGGAAGCAAATTAAAAGAATATAACAAGGAAGAACGCAGACAAAACCTATAAAGTTATACATTACAATTCTACCTGTATTAATTAGTATCAACATTGAAAACTTCTAAAATCTACTATATCAACAGGCCTATTAAAAAATAAATCCAAGTAATTTTAAAATTAAGACATTTAATAAACTGTTGTTTAGAAACATCCATCTTGAAAACACAGCCAGTCTCACTACAGATCAAGAGTTCATCTTCATCCTTCACCAGATGCTGCCAACAGAGTCATCAAATTCCCTGAACTTCAGACAGGTGATTTAGAACCAAAGTCACAGGTCATTCTGGAAGTGGGAGGCACGCACAGGGAGTGTCCTGTAGCACCTATAGCATGTGGTTGTTAAAGCTGTGGAAGATGAATGTGCTGATCTATCTTTCTTCTGACTTTTGATCTAAAGTAAAAAGCAAAAGGGCAGACTTTTATGACATTCTATTCCCCTTTTCCACCTCCTCCATTAAAACATTTTCCTCCTCTCTTTTTCACTATCCGATATTAAAAAGTCATTTATTGCAATTAGGGAATTTAGTGATTTGGGAGTAACTTTCGTATACTGTACACCCTCTAGACACCCCAGAACTACGTTAATAATTTTCTTCCTATTAATTGTCTCATCAACTCACAGCTGGCTATGCTTTTTATTTCATTATGTTATTCATCAATCTAAAATAGAACTATAACAGAAAAAGAAATTGGAATGGAGCAATTTCAATATTTCAAAACAGATGCAAATCAACGCCAGAGATGCTACACAGCATATTTTTATTGAGACAATTCTATACATGTCTGAAAAATGAACTTGTAATAAATAAACTCATATCCTGTGGAGGTATGTTTTTCCTTCCATCTTATGAGCTAATTATGCCAACACAACATAACGTTTTCCTAAATGCCTTATAAACTGACCCAGTTACTCAGAAAGTATTATTTTTAAATTGATGTGATAGATGCAAACTGGAACGTTCGGATTTCAATTCTGGCACCAATTCCCGGATCCCCTTCCCAAGTAATTTAAGGACTTCCTCCCGATAGTTTTTCATATTCTTTTAACTGACATTTTATCTTTATACAGTATCTCAGCAGAATGAACATGCACTAAAACAATGACAGCCCTTCTTTGGCTGTCATCTCTCATTCTGGCAAAGACAGATGTCTTACACTGGCTTATGCCAATAATAGAGCCGACAAAAAACAACAGAGACTACCTGCCTCTGATGTAAAGGCACCAATTCACATTTGTGACACTCATTTGTCAATTAACAGATTTCTTCCATTGTTGACACATGGGACTTAAAAGATGTGGGCTAGAATGTGATGAATTAAAAAAGACAGATGAGTAAGCTATGAGCTGCAAAGTAATACTATAATGTGCTTTAGATAGGAATATCAACTGACACCCCTGACAGGCCATACAAGGTTTTATTTCATTTTGCTCTGTATCCAGGCTTCATACTTTGTCTTCTTTGTTCTCTTTTCATCAAGCTCCTAACATCTCATTCTGACAGCCAGAGACATTTAAGGCACTTTCGTTTCAAATGCAAGTTAGCGTACTTGATTTGTCATTAAAATGCAAAACGATTGCCATTGCAGGTAAATGTAGGTATGCTTAAAAGGTTGTATCTGCAAAGTAAAAGCTGAAAATGGTTTCTGGCTGCTTTGCTTAACTCTTTCACCAGCCTCAGAGTTTTTCTAAGGCAAGCATTACCGCGCTCTAGTAGAAGCGTAGCAGCACCTGCAGTTTCATACAGGGTACATTTTAGTGTATTTAAATAACATAAAAGCTTGAAGTTACACTGTCAAGCGCAGAGAGAGTTTACTGTCAAGTTTACACACGGAGCCTTAGGATGATTTACACAAGAATCTGAAAAGAACCTACCACACAAAGCTCTCTGGGGTCAAAGCTCTCTCCTTTCATGCACTCTGCTAGCTAGACCAGTGTAGGAAAAAAAAAAAAAAGGCGGGGGGGAGTGGAGAGCTCTTTTTAATGCACTACATGTGGTTGGTTGAGCTGGAACCACCAGTGGGGGAATTTTAACAGCAAATTACTTTCTCTATTCGGTGATCACTTAGGCATAAACGCCTTAAAATAAATAAATAAATATAATTGTTCTGTAGCAAAAATATACAAGGAACAGATATAAAAACACTGCAGAAAAACCAACCTGCACAGGATGGAAATAAGTAATAGCTGGCTTTCTACATACACGCACAGATATGCAGGCTCTCTAATATGGATACAGCGATTTCTATTCAACTGGATAGATTCAAACATCAAGGATCTCACTTGTGTTCAGCATACAAAATCTAGTGAAAGGAAATATGTATTATTTTCTGGAAGTGGTAAAAGGGTTGAAATGCAGGAGTATCATTTCAGTAAGCAAATTTTCTTGACACTGAAGTAAGGTCAGGTATTATTTGATTTTAGCAACTTAGAGATGAATCTTTAGCATAAGTTCGTACCTACATAGCTTTTTTTAGATTTTAATTTGGTTTTTTACTAGGAAAAAAGGGTGTGGATAGGGTTTCACTCTATTCACTACAGTGCAGAAACCATTTCCCCTCCCCCCCACTCCCCCCAACAGAAGTTTGACATCAAGGAATCATTCAGGAAAACTGATTTAGATTATGACCTTATAATGCATAAAAAAAAGGTACAGAACCTGAAACATTTGATACTGCTTTGCATACAATGAGGCTTATTGGTCAATTCTAACACTACTCTGCCTACTGCTACCACAATATAGCAGTTATTTATTCATCCCAGGTTATACGATACTTGTATTTACAGCATAGCTTATCACTATTAAATTTATAACTACCAGATATCTTGAAGTGTTTCTAGTGCCCACATTAGTCTTATTTGCTTCCAGTGTGCTTCTGTCCCCACACTGAAGGAAAATTTTAAAAAAGTTCAAGACAGCACCTTAAAGCCGATTTCACCATTTTACTTTGGCTTAAAATACTAGGGCCACAGCAACCAAGAGTTTAATTTGCTGTACTAAAACACAAAGAAACACTTGCCCATTCACTTTCAGCTCAATACAGCCATATGTCCTCTCTTCCTCCATTTATGAATTAATAGAAAATGAGATGAATTATGATCAAAACAAAGTCTTCAGCAATGCATTAGTCTCCTTAACTTTAGAAACTTCTTTTTTATTGCTCATTCATTTAAATGCAGGTGAAGCCCTTGTTTCAAACCACCTGTAGTTGCAGTGACCAGAGGCTGTAATTCGGTGGCAAAGTAGTGGCCCACATTAAATGGGTTGAGATAGATTCTCATTAGAGATATGTCCACATTTCAAAAGCCCTATTATAAGTGGTAGTAACAGACCATTTGTTGGTATGACTTATTTCAAGGAAGCCAAAGAATTAACAGTGAAAGAAATTGAACTACCCTCTGACATTCCCCACTTAGGCTAGAAGACAATTTACTAATTGTGCACCTGGTAGAACTGGAACCAATGCTCTACAGGAACAGCTGAGCTAGCTAACGCCTGGCTCCTCTTCACAAGCAACACAATGAACAAAAGGGACAGCTTATACAAGCAAGCAAGAGCCTCACGTTGCACCTGCACCCAAATCTCAGCAACACCTTCAGAAGCTGTCTGCTGATTTAAGGATTGGGGGGTGAGGGGGGCAAGTGGAGCAGAAAAGAAGGCAGAGAGTGAGGGGAGGGAAGGAAATAAACTAGACACATACACAGCCTCTCAGTTGGGTAGTTTCCATTTTGTAAAAACACAGTATTTGACATAATCACCTTCACACATGACTGTTTCTGTTCTATTCCAAAATGCTTCACTATCCATGACAGAGAGAGTATTAAACACAAGATAATAGGTAGAAAAAGAAAGTGTTCTGATCCTGCAGCAGCTGTAATTTTAACATCCACACACTGGACTGTCAAATTATCTTAACGTAACTGTGTTAGAAGCAGAGTTTTCTGAATATTCAATATACTGCTAGTCTTTGGCACACCTAGAACACATCTCCTTCAGCCTCTAAAATAATCAGTACATTTTATCACATAACTTTATCAAGTTTTCATATTTTGTCTCCAGCTAAAACGCCTTTAAAGTCCTAGGAGCCTAAAACACAGCAACCACATCCAGTGCTTTTATGGCCTTGCAGCGTCATGGCATGGCAGCAAGCCCTGGACGCTTCACATCTAAAACAGTTCAAGGACAATTATGCTGCATTTCCTTGTACTTTAAGAGATTTTACACTCAAGAGACAAAATGCACTGTTAGCACTTGGTAAAACAGAATGAGATCAAGACCAGTTGAACAAAAAGATCAAGTCACAGTCACCAAAATAAAACTTCACTAGCCACTTGAAGAGAAGGTGTTTGAATCTGGTCCAATTTGGAAGGGCTTATCAACCTCCCTAAGTTTTGGATGGATTACAAACTATTCTCTAACGTATTTTGCATCTCTTCTGTGTGTTGTTTTAAAATAAGTGATTTCTGTAGTTTTTCATCGTAGCAAGGGTTCCTATAAACATAAGCAATGAGATGATTTAAAAAACCTTATGGTTTTATTATACAAAGGACACTTACAGCTACCACTCAGGGCCTCATTAAAGAAATTAAATTAAAAATGGAGGAGAAATTATAAAGAAAAGAAATGATCTTCCAACTGCACCAGTAAATTGCTTAGGTAAGCACGGTCAAAAAGAAAGACAGAGGAAACAAAACAAAAACAGAAATATAAGAAATGATAAAACTTCACATGATTGCCAGCATCAGTTGATGGGTAAAGCCTGCAACTGTTCTATAACACCACATTAACCATGACCTTAAAGACAGTATAATTATTGTATAGCATGTCTGATTTGACATGCTGGCTCCTGAGCCTGTGAAGAGTGCATGGCCCTTTTGCACTTCTATAAAACTCATTCTTCACACTTGCATGAGCTAAGGGTTTGGGGACTGTCATCTTAAACTGAAAAATCATCTCCAAGATAATTTGTGTAAAGATGATTTATGTAAGTACAAGATCTCAAAGAGAGCATAAACCGCACAGGACAATATATAACACATAAACAGAAGCTTTGTAAGGATTTTACCTCTGACATGCCAACGAGCTATTTGTACCATGACCACTCAACAAGTTTGCTGAAAACTGAAGGACACAGACCCTTCTTACTCAGTGACTGGTAAGCAGAACTAGTCAAGTTCTTTTACATCTGCAACTAGATGCCAGAAATCTTGTGTAGTGGATTAAGAAGAAGATACCTTTCAACAAAACAGAAAGACAAAAAGACAGAGACAATAGCTCCAGGGTTAATGCAGGTTCTTTCCTTCAGTCAAGCTCCTTGTCCTCAGACAACAGTTATTTCTGCAGTCCATCGCTCTTGTTTCACAACAGCAGTGATGAGGAAATACTGTTTTAGAGTAAGAGAGATTAAGGAAGTCAGAAAGTAAAAATGGTCCATCTGATTACTATACTTACAGCATGCTCTTTATTGTTCCCTTTTCTTTAACCCCTAATACTCTTTAAAATAAAGTAGTTTTCAGACTTAAAATCCAGTTAACCACAGACTACACAGGAGAAGTCACCAAGACATCACTTGCATTCTACTGACATTCTCTGAAAGCTAAAACGAGTACAAACTATTTCTCCTCCAAATGCCAATATTTCCATAGATTGCAGTAGTCTTCTGTTTATTAGTTAACTGATTTTTCTCTCAATCTGATTTCTGTCATTCAGAATGGAATTCAAAACAAAAACTATTTTTAATTTAAGACTGACTCCAGTTCTCATAAGAGGAACTAGACCGACTGTGCCATTGAATTAAGCCCACCACATACCCAGAAAACAAGCACAGGTTGTGTGGATTTAGCCTCCAACATCACTCCAAAGCCAACTTCAGTTTTACACAGGAAATTACATCAAGAGAAAAAAGTTCACACTCATTCACATGAAATTATGTCATGCAAACACTGGGAAATGCTCTGTCTCAGCCAAAAGGTCTTAACAACAGTCTTGAGTCAAGGGATGCTTAATATGACATCTGATCTCTGTTCAAGTGCAAAGAGTTTGTTACTCACCTTTGCTCAGGAGTACAGATTTCACCTTTATTTGTGGTTGCAACCACCCCTTAGAGATGGACGTCACCAAAAAACCATCATCATCCCTCACAGCAATATTCACTAGCTATGTTTAAAGATGTAACAGTTGAAGCTCACAATGTCAGTTCAAGGTCAAATCGTGCAGTATGTTTAGCATTGTTACCAGACTTATCAGCTCTAGTGATCCTCCCAAGAATTCTCCACTACACATCACAAACATACACTGACTCCCCAACCAAAAGTTCACATAAACAGCTTTTGCCCAATTCTGTCACATTACACACTCTCAAGAAACACCTTTCACAACTTTAAGCCTTCTTGAAAAAAGCAGAACAGAAAACTATCTTATGTTCTGACCTGTCAGATACAGTAAATCAATGGATAATGGCCAGCACTGGGGGTCAGAGGTATATATACACCACAGTGTTTTCACAGGCTGTTAGTGACTATGTGGCCATAAAAAGTCACGCAAGGATCAATGGACAAGAAGAGAGGCTGTTGGGACTAAAGAAGATGATAACCACCAGTACAAAATTGAAATACAACAATTTGTACTCTAACTTTGTTCCTTACATACCACTGAGTTTGGAAAAATAACTTATCCATCAAAACAGCAACTTACATACTCGTCACAGTTTGCTGAAATCAATAAGGTATTTAAATACATGCCATAAGCCATTAATTTGATATTTTTAAAACTAGTAAGTCACTGGTTGCCTTCATATCATGAATAAACCAATGACTGAGACAGCAGAAAAATATACAAGTCACAAAAACATACAGAGATAATACTTTGTAAAGGCAAATATTCTGTAGTCACTTTCAAAGTTGACAAAATTACAGAGCACAGGTATGACTACTGTACACGAGACATACCATGTCGTAATAGGTTTTTTAATATTATTCAAAGTTTTTGTAAGGGAAAAAAGTTTTCCTTATACATTACCCACATCACATCTGGTTCCTGTTGAAATGCCACTTTTCAAAAAGGGGAGGTAAGGTGGGAGGGGAAAGGAGGGGAAGAAGAGAGCAAGGAGTAGATTTAGCTTTGATTGTCTATCAACTATCAAAAGCAGAATTAACATTTGAAGTCTAAAATCCTTCTTCTAACTGGCAACACTCTCCCATTTTACAACTGACGTATACCTACAAATTTTTTTATACAACTCCCTGGGTATTAAGCATATAGAAAGTGAACCCATCATCACGCTCATCTTCAGTCCATCTAGTAAGGTAACAATATTTCATAGTTATTTTATTAGAAAGATAATTATGCATAATGTAGTCCACAGTGATTAATAAACATGTAAGACTTCATTTAAATTACTTAAAACGTACAGATGTAATAGTCTTTCAGATGATCACTTGTATATACATATTTCATTTAGCAAATTGATTTCCAGCAGATTTGCTTCTAAAGAATGAGCACCCTTACCAGTGTCAGTGTACGTTTCTTTTCAGACTTTCATAACATTTCAACATTATTTTAAAAACCACCATCTTATGCTTACTGTACCACATCCCTTACAGGTAAACTTGAAGTACCCGCCTCAAACTACAAACCAACTCATTCGCACTTGATACGGTACTGCAACAGCAGCAGAAAAACTATCAAGAACTTGCATGTTTCAGATTGCTTAGCTGTGGAAAACACTATTCCTTTGTTGAAGTCTCCAAATAAAATTCCATTCACCAGTGAACTATTTCAAGTACAAAATTCACAAACATTTGTAAACCACTGTTTTCTTACAGCACAAAAGAAATCTCAGCTACTACGAAACATCTTTTTTTGTAAAAAGCAATACAAAGTCTTCAATACTTAAAGATATTAATTCTCTTTTCACATTGTAAACTGGCCATGCTTGAAAGAAAAAAAAAAAGAGGCAAGTGAAACAGATTAACTGCATAGCTCCAATACACTTATTTCAGACAACATACTATAAATCATCTTGAAACAAAACAGGCAATTATAATGTGCACAAATGTTATGATACTGTGCATCTCTACTGGTCCAATAGTTCTAAATTATTGAAACTGATGGCTGAACAAGGGCATATTGTTTCAACACACTTGGATTACTTGAACAATTTGAATTCCTTCCCTAGCTATCCAATGCTGTGCATATCTCTCTAATTCAATAAACAGATAGATAGATGTCTCTTAGGTAATTCACCACATCTAAGGGAATTAAAATACATGACCAAAATTTCTGTAGCAATGTCTTCTGTTTGTGAAGCATCACGACTTTTATTTTTTACCTTCAATACTGTAAGAAGCCTCTAAAATTAAAAGTACATGCATTTTACCTCAAAGCGTTCAGTGAGAACAGAGCAGTTCCTTTCCCCTCCTAACCTCTACCCCATATTTCAATCCTCTTCACCTCAGTGTAAAAGAAACAGGACGAGAGCCGTGAGACAGAATCATTTCAAAACACAATCAGCTATTTGTAAACACTCTCTCCTGCAGAAAATCTGCAACTGCTAGTTGCAAGAAAAAGCAGCAAGTAAGGTAAATCAATTAGCTTGCTAATTTCTCACCCTCATTTATTTAGCTCTGCACTGTATTTGTCGTAATTGACTATAATTATGTTAATTACTAACTCCAGCATAATTACTATATTTATTGTCATTGAGCACACTATGTACCCAAAGCAAAGCTGGCATTTGTCGGGCATCAAAAAAAAAATAAATAAAGCCACACAACTGTCGGGAGGGGTTTCTCTGAAAACCGGCTGATATACCTTCAGCAAATGAAAGGGCAAAAGAGATTTCATGCAATGCTAGTTTGAAAGCATCGGTTCATTAAGGATATTAATTTTCTGATAACTACACATTTAAGCATGACACACTGGAGCAGTATCTACAGGATTTAGCAATTATTAATGCGTGACAGTTTCAAATGCTAAGTGAATCAATTAAACAGCAGCATTCACAATTTGAGAAGAGATAACTGCTTCATAACTGCCTAAGACTACAATTTTCACATGACAAAAAAGGGCCATTCAGGCTCCTTCAAAACCTGACAGGTCAAGAAAGAAGTTTGAAACAAAAGCACCTTATAACCATCATCTCTCCTCTTTACTTGTCAGATCAACTTTGCTAGTGTCTCCGCTGAAATGGCATCACCATGCCAGCTGCCACAAGGTGATTTTTCATGTCTTGTCAAAGAAATCTTTTATTCTATTTGCTCTGCATTAACATGTTACATTTATTGATCAAGCCCTTTCTGCAGCCACAGCAGGGCACTGTGCTCTTATGCCTAAGGGGGCTTTGATGTCCTGGTGACATTCTAGACCGAATAATGCACATACTAAATGGATTTAATGCAGAAATGTGTTTGTGCATGACAGCTACATTAATAACAGCCCCTCACACTGATAAATATGCAATTGCTACGATTAAGAGTTACCCAATTATGATGAAAATATTTTTCTACCTGATAAATAAAACCATCAAAAAGTTTTAACAATAGTGCATTTTCTTCAACATTTTAAAATGCTATAAAGATCAGTCTAAAGGCTTCTAAAAAATATGTCATGCTTTGTTTTGAATTCTGGCTTTTATTTCTGTCTCTCTCTTGTTGTTCATCTTCCTGTTCTGTGTCTTATTGCTGCACAGACTGGGAAAGTGGCAAAGAGAGGGGAAAAAAAATAGGAAAGGGAAAAAAAGCCAAAAGCCTCCCTCACATACTCAACTCAAAGAGGAACATGCCCTGTAAAACTGAAGCCCAGTTTCAAGCTGCCACTTGCATACTCCCCCAGGCAAGAAAACAGTAGGCAGAGGAGAGAAACAATCAATCTCTAGTCCACAGAGAGGATATTACAAAGCCTCAGCCTCACAAACGTCATGGAAGAACATTCCAGACTAGGATTAAAGTTCAAGGGGATGTTTTCATACATACACCCTCTTAATCGGACAGTGGAAAATATGCACAAGCACACACTGTGCAAATTATTCATGCTTCTAGCAGAAGTAATCTGCACCCTAGAGAGAGGAAAGAGATATCTGTATCTCCATGAGCACAATTATTGGATTAATCCTCCCTCATTGGCCAAGATTAAAGATTCACTCTTCCTTTTGCCTCACATCTTAGACCAAGAAGGAATCTCTGTAAGAAAAAGGAAAACAACTCACATGTTTAAAAATACCAAGGACAAAAATAGACGATGAACTGTGAATCAAACTGTAGATGCTATTTATAAAAACATGGCACCTATTTGTACAAAAACACTGACATCTGCTATTCAAACACTGGAGTGCATTTAGCCTTTAATGTGAAAGGAGAAATTTGGCACAAAGTTATCTAAAATTTGAAAAAAACTATTCAAAAGTTACTTTATTTTCTATCCAAAAGACACCATAACACATTAAAAAAAACCCCTCCAAAACTCTGTATTTTATCCAAATTTCTACTCCCTACTTACTTACCTATTCTTTTTTTTCCCTTCACCGGTGATTTTTTACCTACCTTTTCTTTTCTTCCACCCCCCTGAAAGAAATTTTTACTTCCAATAAACAATAGTTTTTCATTCCCCCTTGAAATCCTTTTCAGCAAAGCCTCCCAGTAACACTAACACTGGCACATCAGTGACTTTCCTCCACACAGTCTGCTTTCATTAAACAGGAGCCGGGGAACACTCTCCAGATATTATGAAACAAAATAGTGGCCTTTACAGTACTCTTATCAAGAAAGGTTATCAAATACAGTTGCCATGAGAGACTTGGGAGCAGATTTCCAAAGCAAAACATCTCTGCTCCTGAAACATGCCTTACTGAAAATACACGGTGTAAATAGTTCATTTCTAAAATAGCTGAAAAATCACTACCAATATCAAATCAAAAGGCCTGCTACAACTCAGGCCATTTTATGATGCCCACACCAATAAAGCTGCAGAATCACAGTAAAATTTAGGTCTGAAGGGGCACCTAGAGGTCATCTAGTCCTATCCCCTGCTTGGGGCAGGGCGACTTCAAAGTCACAATAGGTTGTTTGGGGCTTTGTCCAGATGTGCTTTGAATATCACCCAGGACAGACATTCCACAGCCTCTCTGGGCACCCCTTCCACTCAACCTTTCTCATCATGAAGCGTTTCCTTGCAAACACATGGAAATTCCCTTACTGCAATCTGTGATGACTATCTCTCTTTTGCTGTAGATCTGACAAGAGTTGGGCTCCATCATCTTCACAACACCCCATTACCCCCAAAAGGAGACAAAAAACACTGGAAACTATTTAAACAAAATCTGTAAGGAGAACAGCATGAGAAGAAGTAATTCATAAATGGATTACAGTGGTCAGAGGATGAAGGATTTCCACCCACCAAAGGTGTAAACTGGAAGCACCATACCTTGCTGACTACAACTAGCATTCTTTTAAGTACACGCCAGTTTTTCCCTTTGCCTCATACACACCCACAAAAAAAAAAAAAATTGCTGTCACTCCTCTTTTTTCCCCCATCAGCCCCCTTTTGCCATTCACCTCTACCTTTTCTTTCACTCCCAGGGAAAAGGGGAGATGCATAACCATTGTGATTGGTAAGTGTCACTTGTTTTGGGTGCCAGAGTCGCATCCATGTAATCAAGGAGACACACTAGTTCTTAGAAAAAGGCAAACAAGACAGACAATTCTTCTAAAGAGTAACTTTTTGTGATTATTTAATCACGTGTTCTTATTAGATTTACCTCATCTGACGCAAAGTCAATTAAGAATCTACACAGGCCCTAATTTTTACTTAATAAAGAGGAAGGGGCTCTAGCCCAGGAAGAACACTGAAATCAGAAAAAAAATTGTGAAAATATACACTTTTCTCTTTATTAAATTTGCAATGCAAAAGAACTAATGACAACCCTTCCCTTCTCCAATCTAGTTCTCTGGTCCTATGTACATTTATGTGTTTACATTGCACCCAAAAATAAACACAGAGAAATCTGAGTAACAAAACCATCACACATAAGAACACTGAATCCACATAATTACTCTTCTTTGCAGAATAAAAAAAGAAGACAGAAGTTCCATAACAACCAATAATTCTTAGAAGATATCCTTTTTTTTTTTTTAAGGAGGGAACTCCTTTGTTATCAAAAAAACAAGCTCTGTTTCCCAGAAAAACACAACAGCATCTCCTGAAATATGTGAGTAAGGGACAAGCTTGGCAGAAGTTCTTTGCATGTAAGTCACAAAATATGGCATGTTTGACTGACTTCTCACTTTACTAACAGCATCAGTGAGTCTTCCCACCCTTTTACCAACACGCTTGGACAAGCCTCTGAAAACACACATTTACAGGGGAAAGACGTAAACAGCAAAATAACCCACCTGGCCCTATCCTGACTTTTCCAACAGTTATCTACACTATAGAGGTATCAAAATCAGTACAATTCACTAAAACAATTGTTCAACCAAGTATTGTATTACATCAGTGGCATCTGAGAGTTCTGTGACATCTATCTCATGTCAAATATCATATGAAATAAAGCTTTCTGATAAGAGTCTCTTATATGGATAGACACAATAAAGACCACACAGCCACAACTGCACACAACTTCTGGTTCAGAAGGGGCAGCGTTGTCTTGCAAGAAAAGTTTGCTGTCAACTGACCACACAGCTGAATACCTTACTACGACAGAAAAGTTCTCTCTCTCCATGCAACTATGCCAATGATAGAAATACCAAATAAAGTAACTGCAACTACTGCTGTCCACAAAATTCAAAAAACCCACCTTCCCTCTATGCTCAATTTCTGAAATTTTTAATGGAATTGTTATGTTATCAGAGATTCTGTTAACACTTTTACATAACAATTTATTGCCTGCTACAGGAGGATGATTCCTTCCCAAAATACACTCAGCAGCAGCCATATCTACAGAGGCTAGGACATGGAAACCCCATATGCAGAACGTTTAAAAAGAAGGTTAGTAAGTACTTTTTTCCGCATTTCTCTGGCTTAAACGTGGGCTAAAAAGTTAGTGACCAATGAAATTTTTCTCTTTCAAAACAGACACACACTTCCATCTAATAATGACTAGTAGTATATTGAAAATAGATAACTATTGTGCCAGCAAAGTACAATATTCTCTTTACTTTTTCCCAGATTCTGATTAAACTTGGCCATCTTCACACAATTTATGCCTTTACCATTAGATAGCAGTTTTTCTAGGAAAAAAAACCAAAAAACTCCTTTTTAAGAAACATTAAGTTTAGTATTTCTTCCTCACTGAAAACAACGTACAAAACTAAACTTCTCAAATTAATAATTCACTGATAAAGATCACAAAACTCATCATTATTACAGCATTGTCAGATTTTTCGAGCAATAATATTTGTTTAAAGAAAATGACAATGATGACAGCTCTCCAAGACAAGTCTTCTGAATTCACATTCATTTAAGGCTATGGCATTTATTCTACATCTTATCTGACTCTCTCAGATAAGATGCGGCACAGTGTTCATATATGAGTGCAGACCAGTCTGAACTGCTACTGTATAATAAATACTTCATTCTTAGTTTCTGTGTTTAGCATATCTATCACAGCTCAAATAACAAAACCTTACTGCTCTCATCACATTTAGTATTAGCTTCCCTAAGCTAAAAAAGGAACTCAAACCCCTACAAAACAAAACAAGAAGATCTCTCCCCTTTCCCCAGATCTGGTTTCTGGCCTTAGAATAGCGTTACAGCAGTAAGCTGTCCTACATCAAAAGCTGATGGCAGCTACCCCAAAAACTATGACTTCCTCTCTTTCTCCACAGAGGATTTTAACACACTTCTTTTTTTCCCCCCAGACCCCAAGAGAAACAAGTTACATCTCTTCTGAAAAACAAGCTAAATGACAGTGTTCTGGGTAGGGAAGGAAAGAAGAGATGAAAACACAGATTTCTGAAATACACCACCAATTAAGCTCTTCATGAAAACATGAACTAATGACCTAAAGTTTTACAGTGGTATTTTATATCTAGGTTTCATGTTAATATTTTATTAACTAAAATGAACACAGAGGAACTGTTCCTCAAATCCCACATTAAACGAAAGAAACAAACCATCTTTTCCCCCGAGGCAAATGCCTCCAGAGGTGTAAAAGAAGGAGCAGTCTTCTTGATGATATGTTAAATCTGAATACACATGGAAAACTTGGATCACCCTCATGACAAAAATCTTAACATGCCCATTCAATTCCCTCTCCTAGCAAAATTATCTCTTCTGATTACAATTTCTGTGGGTACAGAGTCATCACCCAGAAAACAGTAGCAATCCAGATTGTTTGGTGCCTCCTTTGTTCTGCTACCTCTTGCACGTATGAACCACTCTTTCAGGGTTGACAGTGGCTCAGAAGAACATTTATGAGGGCTAAGTAAGATAAAACCAGTGGCTGTTCTCCCTAAGAGAACAAGGCACCAGCATACTACTTCTGTGTCTCCTCACAAGCAGACTCTAAGCTTACCCTCAATAAAATAAAACTCAAAAAGAGTCCAATCCTACCACTGAAAAACTACATTTTTCTTGAACAGATGACAACACGCCATTCTTTTTTCACTGCTTACCTGCGGAGCTGCCAACCTCAAAAGATACACAGATGAACTTCACCAGGTTCTCTCACAAGAATTAAATGAAAAAGGATATTGTAATAATTAATAGGAATACTATAGCACTCTAAATCAATCCATGTATTAAAATAATTAGAATTTATTTATAAATTCTAACTGCATTTGGTTTTAGCACTTAACTACTCAGCTGCCCAATAATAAAATCATATAACAAAAACCACATCAGGGAAAAGTGCATTACAAACCCTTGTGGTAATAACTATAAATCTGCAAATAAAAGGAAGGGAGAAAAGTACACTTACTCATATTTTGGATAAGAACAATTAACTTTTGATCCCATCCTTCACTTCTTCAGGTAATGATGCTGACTTTCCATTTTGAGCAGAGAACAAACAGGTTTCCAGACTCACCTGGTTATTTGTGTTCCAAGTGTGCAAGAAAGAGACAAATATTGCCTATAAAACAGTCTCACCCACCTGATGACAATGAATTGTACCTGAAACATACATGCATATTTCTACTTTGGGTGGGGAGGGGGGCGGTGAGGAAGGAAGGGAAGAAGGAAGTATTCTGGTTTTGGAGTTGGTGTCCCAGATTGCACTTGAAAATCTATAGACTGCCACATACCTTAACAAGTTGAAGCTAAGATCTAGCCTTTTTGCCACATGTCCATACTTTCTTCCTAGGAATTCTGGAATTTCTTCACAGTCTTGACTAATGTAGGACACCTGAGAATTGGAAGAAAAAAGAAACATTAAGTGGATTATTTAGTTTCCTGTTCAGATTATGTATCATTGATCCAATGACAACACACAGTATAGTAAACAGTCATTACAGCTCTAAGCTACATCACTTTTACTGCTGTAGAATCTATCACAATCTCATTTTCTTATTGATACAATCAGCTTAACATTTATTACCTCTATAGTCTTGTGTACAATGTGTTGTCTCCTCTCAGGTAAAAAAAAAAAAACATTGATCAATTACATTACAGTGAATTACCATTCTGATACACTCCAGAAGAATTTCTTTTTAAATATCAGATGCCATCCAAAGGACTTTCTACTTTGCCCCTCAGTACACACAACACTAAAAGATTACTTTGGAAACTCAGTCCAGAAATACCCAAGCACTGTACTGTCAACCCATTCTCATAACCATTCCTTGAGGAGATGATTATTTCCCATCTGCTGTTGACAAGACACGGTTTGGTGTCTGGACAACAAATCAACTCTAAAAGGTAGGAAGTTTGGGCCATTTGCTGGTGACAAGAAAAAAAGCTCTCAGGTTAAGAGCAATGTATTTTCCCAGTGACATGCTAGGGACAGAGCAAGAGGGCTGCCCAAGACCTGGAAAAAAAACCCAAAAAAACCAAGCATGCAGATTTTTTCAGACAGTTGTATAAATCTTCAAGATTTCTGACTTCGACACCTGTGTTCAGATCACACTTCTCCTTATAACCCAAAATACTTGTGAACGTCTTCCATCTTTTTCGTACCAGCCCTCTGAACCCAACCTTAACAGACATAGGAACAACTAGTGGCAGCAAAACCACAGTCTACTCAGATTTTTTTTTTCCACCCAGGAAGGATGAAGTGAGTGATAACATCTCCAGAAAAATCCAAACAATAAAACAGCTAAGCTTTCTCTATTCTCTCTGCTGCATTGTCTCAGAAGTATTTGGTTTGATTTCGTCAAAGCCTCCCTCTAGTCTGCCAAACCCATTGTCATGAAATCTATTCATCTATATCAGCTCACCCTCCCTGTGTTCTAAATATCAGTATAAACAATGGCATTATCAATTTTGTGCTAAAGAAATCTTTGTCCCAGTTAAATGGCAACTTGGGAGTTAAGTAGATTTTTACACTATGTTAGATAATTATCGATAAGATAATGCTATTATCTAAATATTTAATACCAATTCCAAGACCAGACCCCATTGGTCTAAAAGATGTTAGATGAAAAATATGCATAAAAGCCAGTCAAACTTTCTTTTGGTAGTATCTCACTTTCTGTTAAAGGAGAGACTCCTCTGCAGAACAGGCTGACAGTATGTGCTTTTGCATGTCATCCCAGTCTGTTAGACTCTAAAAATCATTGCAATCTGACAATATTATATTGCATCCTATTTAATTCATTTGGTCCAATAACTTCAACAGATAAAGCTGACAACAGTGAAATAATTTTTATGAGCAGAAAACAGGTAGCTTGAAGCTCAGTTTAACAACTTCTCTGCCTTGTTAAACCATACCTGCTCTTGCAATAAGTTCTGCTAGCAAACATGCACATGACTTTAGAAAATAAGGACAAAAGGGAAATGAACTGTTTTGGGTAGTTGGCATCCTAATGGCTTGGACATAACAGAAACTGTTTTGCAGAATTTGTTGAATTAAATGGTAGGGGAAGATCTCCCCCAGGTTTCAGCCAAGACTGCAATGTACTTTACAACACACATGCAGGTACACATACAAGAATTGCTTCTTTCTTCACCAAATGGTAGAATTATTTAAAATAATGCTTGCAAACCCTTGGAAAGACACCACATTGACAGCAGAGTACTACTATGGATTAAGCATGTTGTTCAATGTAACACACTGAAATAGAATGACTAAAATATGATGCCTATTAACAGTAGGAGCATGCAACCATCTCGAGCAACTAACTACAAACACTGCAAAAACACAGACCACCACTCTGCTTTTCACCCAGGAAGGAGCAATGGAGAAGGAGCAAGAGACTCCAACCTGCATTCCCACTGCTTCAGAAACTTACCTGGCCAGAAATGTTATAGCCCCACTAGAAGTTGAAGAGTTCATACAAATGTGTTCTGGAGCACGCAGGAGGCAAGATACATAAAATGTTGAAAAGCTTCAACCTTTGAACTGTTATAATATACAAATATTTTTGCACAACTGGTACAAACAGATTATTCACAGGTGTACCTGCAGATGGAATATGGTTGTCATGACCTTTTAATGCTGAGGCCTTGTAAAAGGAATTTTGCTTCATAAAATCCACTTCAGCACACTCACAATACAAGCATCCTTTTCAATTTAAAACAGATAGCTTTATTTTTTCCACAAAATACACAAAGTGCAATCAACTTCAGGTCTCTCATACATAAACTTGCTTTGGATATCCTGGAACTCTATTTACTGTAAGGACAGCAGTGACTGTCAGTAACACACAAGACTCTTTGAACAAGTTTTCAAGAGTTACTTCTCCACTCCTCTGCTGTTTAATCCTTGAGCAATGCTGATATAAGACTTCAGTAGTTCTGGACAACAGAAGAGTAACATTTCTTCGTTTCTTCATTTTCATTCTTTGAGTTCAAAAATCTTTTACCCAGAAAACAATGAAGTGTACATAATTCAGTATTCTTCCTTTTGCACCCATCTCAAACACCCTTAAAATGAACACGAGCTTTCAAGTACACATCCCAAGACGTCACCACTGAGAGATGAGAGCAAGCACACTTTTCCCAAGCTCCGGGCACAAAACACATCAGAGACTTAGATTTTTCTATACCAGCGACAGAACATCACATGGCATTAAAAGCTGGATGTAGATGCTTCCATTGCCTAATTGTCCAACTCAAATCTAATACAGGTCGGGAGTCAATCATTCTTATGACTGGTACCCTGTTCAATATGCCACTGAAATGTTCAGAAAGTTTCCCATAAAGTCCAGCATCAGTTAGGCTATGGACATCTCAGACATTCTTGCAGTCTCTTCAATACACTGTATGTAATTCAGGAAAATAAATACAGTTTTACAAAATATTTACAACATAAGTTAACCTCTCAATAGCAGTTGTACCTGCCTTCTGCTTCAGTTTCAGAGGATATTACCATTTAATCCCTCCAATCATTTTACAATGATATTGTAGTCTTAGTAACTCATAAAGTAACATATTTATTAAAGAATATCATCAAATAAGTCATGTATGAACTCTATAATATTGCATATTTCCTTCCATTGAAGGGAATTACATCTGGAGAATATTTACAGTCAGTTGAGCATTACATTTTACTCAATGCTGTAGAACATCGTATGTTAGGCACATAGCCAAATTAAGAATACGCTTTACTTGAAGGGGCTCAAGGCACGCTCGAGGGAAGAAGGCAGCACGTCACTCAGTGCCATAGTGCACCACAGAGACCACAGGAACCGTGTCCTACAGCAGCTGCAAAATTAGCCAGTGGCCTCCACATCACAGCCACATTTACATTAATTCCACACAGAAATAGCAACCAGATTAAAGAAGCAATTAGATGGGCAGCACCCTGGTTTAATGGCAAACCATTTTCAAAGACAAGTTTCATTTCTTCTTTTTCTTTTTTTTTTTTTTGGGGGGGAGGGTTGTGTGTGTGGAATGTTTTGCTAGTTTTACTCACAGGTTCAGCAGTCATTATATCAAATTATAAGCCAGAAAATCTTTCAGTAGCCAAATAAGGCGCTGGGTAAAGGCCAGCAGAACTTGTTTTACTTCCCAAACTCCCTCTTTAACCAAAAGAAAACACGCATCGCGTTTACTGTCAGCAGGAACAGTACTTAGCATATTTCTGCCATGCTCCTTCCCGCATCCTGCCCAAACCTGAGAGCGGCAACACGCTCCTCGGCCCACCGGACCCCGCGGCGGGCTGCACCGCCGGCTCCGATCCCGCACGGGAGTGAACTCTTAAGAGTCGCGCTGCTCCCTCAGCAAAGCCTCAGGAACACGCCTGTTGCATCTGAGCAGGCTATAGCAAACGAGTAATAATGCCCTGTCACCGGTTCCCCCGGTGCCCCGTTACCTATCCGCTAAGGACGGGCGCTGCCGGCGCACACCCCCGGGGCCGCCCCGCCTGCTCCCCCGCCGCGCCACCGCCTCCCCCCGCCCGCGCGGCGCTGTCGGGGCCAGGGACGGCTGGTGGGCTCCATCCCTGCGGCAGCCTCAGAGCAGCGTGTGTGCGCGGGGGGCGATGCCTGAGCAGCGACCCGTAGCGCGGTGCCGACGCGAGGCTCGAAACTAAACCGGCCCGGCCCCGTGCGAGCCTGCCACCCCCCGCTCCCGCGGAAGCCTCCTCCAGCTGGGACCGGCCCCGGCCGAGCACCCGGGAGTCGGCGCGAAGTTCGGGTAGCCGCTGCCAGAGCCGGGGGCGGGGACGCGCCGGCCGGGACAGGCTGCTCCCGGCAGGTGAGGCCGCCGCCACTCCGGCCCTGCGAGCCGCGGACACTTACTTGGGCTCCGCTCACCACGACCCCTGCCATGGTTGCGGGGACGGCCGTGCCGGGGCTTCCGCAGGCTCGGGGCCGGGCCGGGGCAGCCGCCGCTTCCTCACAGCAGTCAGCTGACGCGGGCGGAAGCGCGGCCGGGCCGCGGGCGGTAGCAGCGCGGGGCCCCCGCCGCCACCTGCGGCTGGGCTGAGCGCGCCCGCAGCAGCCCCGGGGAGGTCGTGTGGGCCCCGCCGCCCTCACCGGCCCTCGCGTTCGGCCGCCGCTTCGGGCCCCGGGCTGGTGCCCTGAGGCCTTGCTGCGGGCTTCCCTGTAGGCCGTCCCGCTGGGGCAGGACGGGTGCGCTCCAGTGCAGGACGTTGGCGGAGGCGGCAGGCGAGAGCACGGGGCAGGAGGGGGCGAGGGTTACCAGGCCCCGGGCGTCCCTGTCCGGCGGCTGCTCAAGGCCCCGCGGCGACCACTTGGCTGGGGCGGAGTAGGCTCTGGGAAGAGACGACGGTAATAGCCGATAGGTGTGGGAGCAGCTGGGGCTCGGACTTCATTCCCCATGAGGAGCTAGATGACTCAGAGGGTCCCTGGGACTGGCTTCCCACCTGCTGACCAGTCCCATTGCTTCATGGCGTAAAGCATTAACTGCCTGGAGACATGTGTGTGATGTGGCACATCAACACGGCGGGGGGAGATGTGGCAAAGCAACACTTGGCAGAAATAATCTCGTGCTACTTGCAGGAGTTGGCCAGGTCCACGTAGTCATATTTTTTGTCTCTAGAATATAGGGTAATGAGCGTGGGAAACAGAAGTACCTCCAGGATTCTCATAAATACCTGTCAGACCAGGCCTTGCAGGGCATGAGAACTTGGTATTTAACATAACAGTATCAGTGGTCAGGCAGAGCAGGGAAATGGAAGGTTTTCTGTAAGAATTTTATGTGAGACTTTTAAAGATATTTAGGTTTCCCAGGCTTGGGTCCTAAATCCTATTAGTCATCTACCTACTTCTTCAGCTGCCTGAGCACCTTTAAAAACCTACCTCTTCTTTACCCTCTATAGCTAATACAGCATAACTCACTCTTGCTGAAAGCAGAGACGCATGCTGTGAGGGGAAATACATTTCAGGAGGATACGTATTCGACGCTGCAAACTGCTTTCTAGACTTTATTCAGCAACACAGCAGAAACTAATACTGTACTTGCTGCTCTTTATCAACAGCATAAATTTTTGGTACAACTGCAACACTACACCGTTTCTAGAGCTATTCCTCTTTTTACACCTACTGCTGGACAGGAAACACAGAGCAAATAGTCAAGGAAAAAAAACCACATTTTGTACTGCTTTTTCCTCCCTGTTACTTTAATGTATTGTGTTAAAAATAGAAATGGGCCAACATGTAGAAGAATCAAAACAGAGTCAATGAACAAATTACTCCATTGGTTTGCATGAATCTAATTATCCCTGTGTCACGTAAGACAGAGAAGAATCAAACCCTTCATCCACAGCAAATAAGTTGATCTTACAGCAATGAATAACGTTCTGTTTCTCCAAGTAAGAGTTCCCCATCAAGGCATACTTGCTAGTTCAGGTCATCACTCAGCATGCTTCAGACAATCAGTGCCTTTATTTATTTATTAGATTATACAGCAAATAACATATGCCAAGGAAAACAAGTACTCTGTGAACTATAAATTTAAACAAAGCAATACATTCTCTGCTTTCTCTATCTACCTCTTTTTATCTCTTCTTTAGTCACAAGCATGTGTTTCCCACCAGAGTGAACACAAAGTGGCCCACTGCTGTAGTTAGCTGTATTTGTCTTAATGGAGTAAATTCAGTTCAGTACTACACTCCAGTAAAATTGGAATAACTATATTGAAAACAATTTAGCACGTCATTATCTGTTATTAGTATTAATTTTAGTAGAGTGTTATCTGTCACTTTAGAGATATCTATGAAGAAAAAATCCCTGCCTGAATAGTTTACAAAATAGCACACACAAATAATAAGTCGTCTGTTTTTTCCAGCTTCTTACATTGCCAATTGCATTAACC
Source organism: Porphyrio hochstetteri (assembly GCA_020800305.1). Lineage (NCBI taxonomy): Eukaryota > Metazoa > Chordata > Aves > Gruiformes > Rallidae > Porphyrio > Porphyrio hochstetteri. The sequence continues at coordinate 16,393,346 of CM036911.1, forward strand.
TGCCATTGATCCTCCTACTTACTAGGCAAGACCTTGTCTAGAGGGAAAAGTTGCAGGTGCAGCTCCCTAAACTGGGTGACTTAAATTGACTTTATCATCTCTTCAATCAGTTGAGCTGAATTTTGTAAATTACAAAAACAATTTAAGGAGGTGGCAAACTGTTTTAAGTGCATCTGGCTTATAGTCATTCTTTTGAAACCAGTTCAACGTTTTCTTGTACAGACCTGGCCTAGATTATTATCTGCCATGGATAAAATTATAGATCCAAATCCCATGGTGTGTAATAAACAAGGAGCGCTACCAGCCATCGTGACAAAATGGGCCCATTATACCGTACAGGGACTGAAAAACAAAACTCTGGAACAGAGGAATGGAGAAGAGAGATGACTGTCTTGCTATGATGCGTCCCTAGACCTTGAAAACTTACATCTCGAAAGTCCTAATTCTGGTGCCATTTTCCTACAGGATGATTGCCACATTTCTCAAATGCCTTTCTGTCAGAATCTCTGTTTTATTCCTTAGTTTCTAAGCACCCATCACCTGCACATAATTTTCAAAAGGAATGAAAACTCACAGCTGCAACTGTCTACTACTGAAGGAGTATTTTGTAACATCTAATCTGAAATTGTAACGAAGTTATAACATTGTCTCAGATTTCAAGGGTATGAGTCAACGTGCTCATTAGTTTGTGCCTCATGTTATTATGAAGCTAAAATACATTACAGCGCTATATAAATACAGGATGGCTTTTTTAGCTTTTGAGCCTGCTGATCATCAGTGTCACTTTATAGCACAGATACTAGATAATTGTCAGGCTGACTCTGGTCTTAGACTGTTTTTCACCTTACAATATACATTTACACTTCCGAGCATCCCAACACACTACTGTCTTTAGTCCTGGCCCTGTACAGCCTGAATCATCTGAATGTTTTCTTTATCTTTGATAGACCTGCCTGTATGAGAAAAGCTTTAGAGGACTAAGTTTGCATTACAGAATATATATTTTGTTGGTGGTTGCTTAGAAGCTGGAAGTGTTGTGAGGATCCTTGGTATAGGTTGAAATAATTTAAATGACACTGGGGCTTAGTTGACCTTTGAAATGCCTTTTTTTACAGTGTACGTGTACACAAAATATAAAAATCACTTGTTTACTGAAATTAGGTTTATTGCACAATCAAACGGTAGCACTTCTATATGGGCTATTCAAATACAATATCCTTAGATTTTTAAATAATATTTCCCAAACTGCTTGGTATATGAGTTATACACAAACAAAACTAACTTTAAAAAATAAATCTTGTGTATTAGCTATGACAAATGAGATGCTCCGTAGGGAGGAGTTTTTAATATACACATATATATACTACAAATTGAGCAGTCCTGTTCCGTAAACAAAGAGCACTAAATGTTCAAAATAAGATAATACCTATAAACCAGGCTCCAAACAACTGGGAAGCAATGGATTGGGACCATCACAGATACCTTTCAGATCTGGCCTTTTTTCTAAATTCTTCACATAATAACAGAGTTTGAAGTCATTTTAGCAGTCATAAGCCTAAAATGTATACACAGCTACAATTTTGAAATCTCATTGACCAACTGATTAACACAGTTAGCTAATATATGCCAGTAAATTTGGCATAAAACCAAGCACTGAATGAATTCTATAATTTTTATAGAAAACCTATGTATACAATTGTTTTCCTATCTTAAAAGAATGTCAAAGATTTAGAAAAGGAAAAAGCGATTCTGAATGTTTTATAAACTGAACGTTTAACTCAGTCTGAAACATTTTTTTAAAATCAAAATGGTCTGTTTTCCAGTTTATAGCACACTTGCATGTATGTCTACATGTGATACAATCAATCCTACATTTCAAAGTCAAATAACAATGTATTGTCTTCTTTAAAAGAAAAAAATCATTTCTCCTGACAAAATAGCGTGCTTGAACAGAGTTCTCTGAAACAAAACTCTTCAAGAAAAAAGAAATCCAGCCATGTCACAATTCTTCCAGTTTGACCAGCAGAAGTTTTTCTCAGCGTTTATTCGTATAACTCATTTTGCTGAAGCTCACAATGAAAATGTTGTCTCAAAATTTTTGTTGGTAACTATCCACAGCAAGATGATCTTTAATACAAACTGAATCAATTTAGCTGTAAGAGACTGAGTACAGTACAGACATTTTTGTCTATATTACCAGAGGAACATTTCATTTGTACATAGCTTCACTTACACCTGGTTTTAATCACAACAGTTAAAGATAGTGTTTAATGTCCAAACTAATAACTTCAGATGTCTCCCAGGAAATAGCATCATTAGCAATCTGCTCTGAAACACACAGGGAAAAAAATAAACAAGATGGAAAGAAGATAAAAAACTATGTAGTTTAATCTTATTGACAAAGACAGAAATATAGTAATGATGACGTCATTTGGCATTTCTAAGCTAAACTACTGGAAATTACATTTCTCTTTTCCTATCTTCAACCTATTTCATATATTTCCATTTACAGAGACATTTAACAGCCAATGATAAACAAATTAAAGGAATCCGAAAAGCAAGTTATGCACATACATTCAATGCACGGCTACACCTTTTCTTGAAATATATTAGTATGACAGTGAAATGTATTAGTATGACAGATAGTACTATAAAATGTGAAGATAAGAACATCCAAATGACAGTAAAGTGATTTTTCCCCCACAGAAGCATATCCCCACAGTTGTGTGTTTGAAACTGCTGATTACATTTGTCCTTAAAAGCAGCTAATGAAAATTAGTGATCCCACACTGCCATGACATATATAGAACTTCTGAGTTTGCTTTGAGCTTCCTATTGTTAACTAATGGCCTTGATTTACATCTTTCCATTCTTGTTGAGACTCCTGCAACAAAAAAAAAAAAGGGTTAATATTTTTTACTTTCATCTTTTTTGGTTTTTAATTTTCGCTGCAACACAGAAGCAGAGTATTCAATCTGTAATGGTAAGAAAACCTCTTGCCTTTTGGCTCTTTGATTCCCCCCTTGTCCTCAAGAAAAGCAGAATTATGTCAAAAACCATCTCTGGGATATAGTTAATTATTATTTTCCTATTATATGCAGCAGTGTGGTATGAGCACATGGTGATTGTGAATGAATGCAGCTCTGATAGAAGCTCACTCACTGTTATATTGCAAAGGCACCTTGAAGTTCAGCATTTTCCAATACCTTTGGAAAGCTTCACTTTGTAATCCTGTTGACATTCTTTCAAGGTAAATTTTTGTATAGGCTTTATAATGCAATATGCTGTAAGCTAAGAGAGTTTTCAAAATCCAGAAAAATGTAAAAGCTTTGATGACAGAAGGAAATAAAATAAAAACAAAGCAATCGCACACCAAAAAAACCCACAAAAAAAACCCTTTTCTAAAATTTTTATCCAGTTATCTCATCTGGCTGAAGTTAATAACAGTTTTGTCAATCATGGTATGACCTGAATACAATTTAAAATCCCTCGTTACATTATATAGCACACGACAGCTATTGGGCTAGAATTACATTTAAAAATAACAACAATTAATTGTGTGATTTAATTCTGCCTTCTTATAACATACGGTACAAGGTTGGTTTTGGTGTTTGGGTTTGGGTTTTTTTAATAGACAGCTGTGTTTCCTTTAGAGAACTTTCAGAGTTGGAAGGGACCTTGAAAGATCATCTAGTCCAAAGCTCCTGCCAGAGCAGGATCACCCAGACTAAACCACACAGAAATGCAGCCAGGAGGGTTTTGAATGTCTCCAGATAAGGAGACTCCACAACCTCTCTGGTCAATCTCTTCCAGTGCTCCGTCACCCTCACAGTGAAAATGTTTCTCCTTACATTCACAGGGAACTTCCTATCCTCCAGTTTGCACCCGTTGCCCCTTGTCCTATCACTGGACATCACTGAGAAGAGCCTGGCTCCATCCCTCCGACTCTGACCCTTTACGTATTTATAAACATTAATAAGGTCACCCTTCAGTCTCCTGCAAGCTAAAGAGGCCCAGCTCTCAGCCTTTCCTCACAAGGAAGGTGTTCCACTCCCTTGATTAAGGGTGGCCCTGTGCTAGACTCTTTCAAGGAGTTCCCTGTCCTTCTTGAGCTGAGGGGCCCAGAACTGGACACAATATTCCAGGGGTGGTCTCACCAGGGCAGAGTAGGGGGGGAAGAAGGACTTCTCTTGATCTACTAACCACACCCCTTCTAATACACCCCAGCATGCCATTGGCCTTCTTAAGCCACGAGGACACGTTGCTGGCTCAGGGTCATCCTGCTGTCCACCAGGACACCCAGGTCCCTCTCACCTACGCTGCTCTCCAACAGGCCAGTCCCCAACCTATACTGGTACCTGGAGCTGTTCTTCCCTAGATGCAAGACCTTGCACTTGCTCTTGTTAAATGTCAAATAAACAGAGCTAAGTAAAATCAACTCCAACAAGTAAATATCACTAGGTTTTTCAATGCACTGTATTACCACAGCACCTGGCATTTTTCTCACCCTGTGCCAGGGAAAATAGAAAAGTCCTCCTCTTCCTGTCCTACAGAAAAGGAATCGAGGCACAGAAAGGTTAATTTATTTGTATTAAATCCTACATTCATTATCTGTACTCAGCTAGGGAACTGAACCTATGCTTCCCAAACCTAGGCTGATACCCTACCTGTAAGCAATACTCTTGTCTTCATTTATCCCATTTGGTGAAAATGCATGGTAGGTATAATAAAAATTATCAATGCAAGTTAAGAAGATTAGCAAATGTAGAACCAATGTTTCCTTGCTCTCAGTGGACAATACTTGCAAGCAAAAGGATATTCCAAGATGAAGGGTGATTACGATTCTCTGTGTGTCCCACCTAGAGTATATAGCATGCAGAAGAAAGAAGCTGACATGAGGCATCCACGAGCTCTGTAGATTACTGCAGGATTTTGACACGTTGCCAAAACTAAATCTATAGCACAAACCAGAGACAAGAAATGGTATTTTCCAATACCTTATAATTCATGCAATCTAAATGTTTTTTCATGAAGCTAACAAAAACAGTGCAAGGATTATCCTCCTGCCAAGTTTCAGAGGTCTGTTGCTAACTACAGAGGCACAGAAAACTTAATGAAAGGCCATAAGAATTTTTTAATTTGAAAGAATTCTGTAATCTTTGCATGGAAGCTGCTGCTACTGCTTCTCCTATAATTATATGTTGCACACATACACAGAGATTATTTTTTTTCAAAGCCTAAGATGACTGACTCACAACAAACCTGAAGTACTATACTTCAGTCCATTACACATAGGTGAATTTCAGGTTGGATGGCTGCATTATCGTGGGAAAGTAAATTGCAATACTGAAGCAACTGTACGTCTTTGTGCATCGATGCTTGCTTGCTTGCTCATAAGAATGCAACAATCAGAGTTGGAGGAAAAAATAGGAGATTAAAGCTAGGATAAAGTCTACTTTAAGGCCATCAAACATTGCAGATGTATTCTAAATAACACATTTGAGGTTTTAGAAGTTCAGTGAGGTGTTTTCTTGTTCCAGGTCTCTGCCACAAAGTCTGGGTCAGCAACTGGCTGTCACACAAAGACAAAACAAAATCATTGCAGGAAATGTTGGAATCCAAAGTTCAAACAACAAAGGAAGCAACTGAAGAGGCCAGAGGACCTGAGCTGATCTCCCTTGTTCTAGCTGTCTTACAGCTCACTGTAGAACTGAAATACCAGACTAGAGAGAGGTGGTTTGGTTTTTAGCTTTTGCAGAAGGAATTACCTTCATCCGAATGACCCAAGGAGGTACAATCTGTATCTTATTTTGCCAACAACACTGCATAATAAGAGACACCTGCCTATATACATTTGAAAATAAATGTTGGAAGGGGTCCTATGCCCCTAAGCCACTACACCCCTAAAGACAGGTGTCTTTACCCCAGAAGATCATATGATCAGGAAGGAGTTCAAGCCAAGGTGTGGGAATATGTGAATTAGCAAACAGGTTCCTTCCCTGCTTCTCACGGCCTCATTTTTTAATCTTACATCTTTGAGCTGGTTATTCCAGCAAAGGGCAAAACCACAGCCTTTCACACAGATAAAAGGTATGATACTGCAGCTGAAAACAGAGCAGTAAGCAGGTATACAGTCCAATCAGAAGTCAGTATAGTACAGCTCAGTATGGAATAACTTCTGCACTTTAAGGACCAAAAGCTTTTGTTCCCTATTGTTCAGAACTAAAGCTAGTTGCTATTTTTCATTATACCTTTTTAAGTACCAAAGATTCCCACAGAAGCATGTGGAAGTTGAAAGCGATTTGGATGGCTATGAAAGAACAGAGCTCAAACAAAAGCCACCATCCTCTGCAGTTGGTTAAACAGCAACTTTTCCCATTACTCACTACTTTCATCCACCCATCCTTCTGGGTGAGGAGGGATAAATATAGCTCAGCTAGCATTAATTCTGCATCATCTGGAGATATTACTAGGAAAAGAACACGCACACACATGATGCAAGAGGGAAGAGCTTAAAGCTGAAAGTTACAGAGGCACAGCCTCCGCAAGCGATATATTGTCAATTAATATGGAAAGACAGCTGCAAGAAACAGGCTTCACACTTCGAGAAAATGCATGGGAAATCAATGTGATTTGGTTAAATTTTACTGTTTTTTACTCTTCCTGCTGGTGATGTTAGTGTTTTACTCCTCTCTTCCACTCCCCTTGCATACAGATATACTAACTTAAAAATCCTTCAAATTCAATAAGATGCATAATCCTATTTCCTAGGCAAAATGAAGCAGAAAGGGTGGCTAATTGTAGCCTATAGATTCTATAGTGCCTGCTGGTCCTCCAAGACATTTTTGTTCTAAGTTCTCCAGTCCTGTGCCTAGCACAAGTCAGTCACAAAATGTTCAGTTCTTGAAGAACTAGAAAATCACCTGTCAACTAGTGGAAGAACAAAGGAGTCTAGTGCAATTCATAAAGTATTTTCTGTAGGAACTGCTCTTTAACAAGAAAAAAGCATTACTGTGAATAGGAAAAACAGAGGAAAAAAAAATCCAGTTTGTGGGTCAAGTAGTCCTATGACTTGGTCCCTTCTTACCATCTGAGTGGGAAAGTAAAAAGATGGACAGAAGCTGAGCCAGTGTAGTGCTTCATTCATCAAGAACAGAGTGGTACTCTGTAAGCTTTGTGTTATGTTTAATCTCCAAGCCATCTGTCCAAATAACAACAACAATAAAAATTATTTTGATAAACCTTCTTTTGGTGAGCAACACAAAAGAAAGAGCAGACTAAAAACAGAGACTTTCTGTTTACACTGCAGAGATTATTAGAAACAAACCAATGCTAAATTTCAGGAAATTCTCGTCTTAATTTTGGAATCCAGCTTTGATTCCATATGTATAAAAGTATCCAAAAACATCCTAATACTTGGCCATTATACTGGAGACTATTTCCACAATCACAAGAGAACAGTTCAGAGTTTCAGATTAATAATTATTTCTCTCAAGTAAAGATGAGGATGAACTGTTAACAATACCATATAAAGTTTTCCATGCTTAGGTTTCTTGCAGGAATCCCACTCAGATAGGTTAAGCTACTATCAGCCAATGCTGTTGGATAACCATATAACCAATTAGGAACAAACTATTTCAACCCCAGCAGGGAGATGTTAGCATTACAAAATTAGCAGAGAAGCAGATAGCAGAGTTGGCATATTTGCACAAAAAGGCAATGACTGAATGGACATAGAGAATAAAACCACTTCAAACTCTCCCATACTTTGTCACCAGATCGGAACTGAGATAGCATGAGTCACACCACGATGGTGGAAGACCTTCAAAATTGTCAATGTAGCATATTTCAATACCATTAATGTGCCAAAACAAGAAAAGCACCACAAGGTTCTGGTTTGCGATTTCTTTCTAGTAATGGTTATACTGATGTATCTGAGTGAAATATTAGTTCACATGCTTATGTAGAGGATTAGACTACCATGCTACATTTGGGTCACTTCCTGCAGATTCAGTACCTTGTTAAAACAAGGCTTGGTGAATTCTATAGTGAAAAGTGAAGGCTAACAGAGATCTAGTCATGGATGCTGCTGTGTTTTTAAAATTCAGTCCCAGCGCTATTGTAAAAGATTTCATAACAAGCCAAAGAAAAAGGTTCAGGAAGTTTAAAATATTGTTATACATAAAACTTTTGCATATTAATTGTTTTGCTTTCTCTCTGAGAAGGAAAAAAAAACCCAACACTTTGTTTATTTTTTGTGGAGTAACTTGATTTATGTGACAGAACCCAGCAAAAAGGAAGCTGTCATAACAAATATCATCATGGATCAGGACTACAGGACAGAAGAATAAAACACAGCTTTGCAAATTGAGCTCTTAGAGAACTGGCAATAACCAAGAACTACTACTTTATTTTTAGCTCAAAACTCTTGAGAAATATGCACTGTTAATTCTCATGATGGAGGGATAGAAATATCCAGACTAGCCAGACAAGTTTCTAGCATTTCTTCCCAGTTTGTCAGATGTCTTAGGCTTCCCTACTAAAAGAAGAAGCAAAAGAAAGAAACAACCAATAGGGTGTACTATATAATAAGGTTCTGTTTGTAAACAGTTTTCAAAACGCTACTACCCAGTAAGTAAGAGAATCCTCAAAGTTTTACAGCCTGAGAACCATGTGTTGAAGATGAGGTTATGCAGTAGCAGTAGTGAATGGCTCTAAGCAGTGTCTGGTGGCTTGTTTAACCTTATGTTGGTTAATTAACCTCCTATTAAAATATATATTGATAATTTCCTAAGCTTTTTAGGAATTAAAACTGAATTTTTTTCTCTTGAGGATGTGTGCTCTGGTTCATGTGCTACTGTTGATACACAGCCATGAAAGGTTTCACCTAGCCTTCTGGCTGTCTGGCACCCCAGCCATGGCACTGAAGTCATGTAATCTTAAAATGCAGTTTCACATGTGCTTCAGATAGAACAGCTTGGGTACAGCAAGTGAAGCCTCTTGTGAAAAGTCCCAACTGCCTTGGACCTAATGGCTACCTCAGGTACTTTTCTCCTCTTTCTTTGATCTTACATTTAGTATAAGTCTGACTATAAAATTAAAAAAAAAAAAAAAAGAGGGGGTGAAAAACATTAAACTCTTCATGAAGTGAAGAAAAAAAAACCTCTGGTGAAACAACCTCAAATATGCGGCAGCATGGAGAGTATTTCTGCTTATTCCAGATGTTAAATCATACAAAAGGATAGCAAGATATTAAATTTAGTTCTTCCCTACTGTTCATTTTTCATTATGAAAAAATGTCTATGTTAATGAAGCTACAGAACTGTCCACTCTGTCACAAACAGAAAGTTCTAATTATAAGGTGGCTAGAGTTCTGAAAATTTTTCTTACCTGGAAAGTTTGAGGTTGTCTGGTTTATAGTACTAATTAAAAAATGTTCTGTTTAGGCAGAAAAGCAAAGATCAAAACATTCATCAATAACTAAACAGGTGAGCAAAAAGATGACTTGACAAGTCCAGTGAAATATTTTAGAGATCCTATTTCAAGCTTAATGACTGCACACATGGAGATATATATATATATAGTTTCATCATACAGGCCCATAAACAGACATATTGAAAATAATATTTTCAAAGTTTTACCTTCAAGAAAATTTTATTAGCATTCATCTTCTCCTTCTAGTGAATGGAAACGTGTATTAATTCCCTTCTACTTTTACTGTTTTAAATTGTATTCACTGTACAGTATTATAATTTGTCTTTCACTGGAAAGGTTTTAAGTAAATGTGTTTGTAAAAATTGTTCATAATGATCAGTTCTTAGTGCTATTTATACTGGTTATTTTAAAATATAAAGACAGTCATACCTAACATTTTTAAAGTGTCATTCACCTGCAAATTTCATGACATTTACATGTATTAATCAATTAAGCCCTACTATACCCATCTCAATTAGGCATTAATATCCCAATTTTACAGTTAGTTACACTGAGGATATCTTGAAAGGTTAACTGTCTTGCTAATACCACTCAGGAATGGGGGATGAAACCCGAGAATGACAATCGCTTCTCTGTGTGTAACAGCAAAAGGAAAGACTTTTCCCTCTTGTAGAATTGAAAATATAAAAATAAAAGGCAAAATCATGGACAAAAGTTTGGGCTCTTACAGAACTTTCACCTTTTCTTGTCAAACAAACTATTGCTTTATAAACTTCTTGGAGAGAGGTAAAAATGTATGATCAAAAGATTTCTACAATAAATTCCTTAAGCTGTGGTCCTGCAGACCAAAAAAAAAAACAAAAAACAGTGGTACACAAGTGAAGTCCATACTGACCTTGCCTCTCCTCACCCTCCAAACCAGTCTAAACACTGTGAACTGAAGTTCAGCTTTGTACCACTTGGAGAGCTTTGCTTCAGCTGGCTCCCTTAGAGTACATCCAGGCCACTTCATGCTTGTTTCTACATTAAAATGAAGGTATCCAATGAACATAACCATGTAGTATCACATCACATTAATTCTATCAAATGTCTAATACCACTAGAAAATTATTTTATCTCCATTTTCTATTCTAATTTTAATATGCAGAATAAAGGTCATCCTGTTTATCCTCTTTCTGAGGTACTAAACTGATTATAAAATCATAAACCAGTGTGTTTCTAGGTGCACATCCTAAATATAACCCATATTTGTAACTACAACTGCATAATTTTTCACATGCTTTCAGTACTAATATCTTTACTGTTTTAGAAGGCCATTCATTTTATAACCTTAAATTATAATCCTTTATTGGTTTTAGTCCTCTAACCTGCTACAGAAACCACTACAGGTTTCTCTTTTTGTATGAGACTTCTGTATGTTCTGTGCCCATGAAGAAAAACTAGGCTTCTTCAACAAAGTGTTATCTTGGTTTTTTTACTACCACTCCTCTCAGAGAGGTCAGTGACAAATTATGGGCTCTTGGCATTCACTCTGTTGCAGATTTTGCACGAAATGAGGCATGGATCACATAAAGGTGATTTTCAGGTTCTATCATCATCAAGACTGTCATAATGTCCATGAACTAAACAGAAACATGATTGTAGAGGCAACCTGCGTTCTGGCACTTTTTTTTCTTTCATGCCTGACCTAGCATGCTTAATGTTTTTTCTAATTTAGCGTCACTACAATTGTACAATTGACGTTCTGAGCCAGACACTTATAGATGTACTCTAGTGCCCCCATATCAGCAAGAAAACCCTAGCTCCAAGTCTTATTTATGTAGATGGGCTGATCTCCAAACTGGCTCCACAACTGCCAGCTCCAGCCACAGGCCATTCTGCATATATTGTAATCACTTAATCAGTGCTTCATGTCAAACATGAGCTCTCAGATATGCTCTGTAAAAAGTAATCTGACCCAATGTATTAGTTAATTAATTATTGACAGCTCCCAGCATTCCAGAAACCTGTTAAAGGACACCTAGAGGGTGTCCATAAAGCTGTGGTGTCTGGCAGCCCTCTTTCAAGGGAAAAAATTCAGCATGGCATCGAGCAAGTCTGCAACATCAGTTTTCTACCCCTGCATAGTCTGTATCAGCTTGAGGTTCCTATGATCATGCAGACTGTCATCTATCCAATAATATGCTCCCACCTGGCTCTTGTAATTGCATGAATGAGAAGAGACACCAACCTATGGTCTAGCTGGCCTACACAGATTACTACAGAAGTGGTGAAGAACATGTCCAGTCATACTGAGAAGCTTTGTCTTGGGACAGATGAGCACTCATGTAAAGAGTGAATTCCAACTAAGGAATTCCAATATTACCGTATCCAAAAAAAGGCTACAAAAGATGCTGAATTATGACCAGAAACTACACCAGGAAAAAGTAATCAGTGACCTTCCCACCTGAATGAATGGAGCATCCATGTTACTGAAGGGGCTGCAGGATTGTGTTGAGGTTTATTTTTTCCAAGTTAGGTGACAGCATCAGAAGAGAAATGTGATCTTATGCTTTAGTGAGCCAGCAATATGACTGATTACACAAAGCTGAGGGGAAAGCATGAGAGAAATGCTAGAGAGCTTAATAACCTGCACTCTTGCCACTTGCGATTGTTATATCCAGGAACACATAAGATGAATAGACAGGATTTGTCTTCCCAACCTGTGTGGCACCACTTTAAAAAAAGGTGCTATGAAATTTGATACAGGCAGAGAAGGTGCTAGTGGGAACACAAATGTGAACAGCCGCACAGAGACAGTTGTCAGAGTGAGTTCAGGTTGTGAGCAGACTGTGCACTAGTAATGACACATGTACAATACTGCCTGCTGACGTTGCAAGCTCTCCTCTTGGCTGCTAGTGAGCTATGATATGCCATTGTTGGTGTATAGGTATATATGGCTGTCAATACTATGCAAACAATGAGTAAAGTCTACAAAACTGTTGGTTAAAGTGGCCATTTTTTCTCATGATGGTGTATGATATGGAATGAAGGGATTCTGGAAGCCCTTTGAGCACAAAGTTTCTGCGATAGGCACCTCCTGCTCCGTTGCCTACTGCCATATAGCATACATTCCCTACAAGGTGCTCATATTCTCCTTCCTTCCCCAACTTCAAACAGGTATAAAAAGATCAGGGCACTTTCCCAAGCTGGACTCTCAGCCTGGAATTTCCATCACATTGTTTCCCTGGAGATGTCAGACAGATAATGGCACCTTCTCCCTTTCTCCCTAGAGGGCCATAGATGCTTAGCTTCTATACTTACCCAGCCTAGCATAGAGATCAGGCTCCAGACTGAAAAGGCAAGGAACCCACATAGCTCTGCAGTGGTCTTCAGTTCAGAAATCCAGTGCAGCTCGGCATAACGTAGATATTTATGCAGAACTACCCAAATCACAGAACCACAGACTCACAGAATCATAGGGGTTGGAAGGGACCTCGAGAGATCATCAGGTCCAACCCCCCTGCCAAAGCAGGCTCCCTAACTTATATTGCACAGATAGGCATCCAGATGGGTCTTGAATACCTCCAGAGAAGGAGACTCCACAACCCCCCTGGGCAGCCTGTCCCAGGGCTCTGTCACCCTCACTGTGTAAAAGTTCTTCCGCATGTTGGTGCGGAACTTCCTGTACTCCAATTTACAGCCATTGCCCCTTGTCCTGTCTCCACAGACTACTGAAAAGGGGTTGGCCAATTCCCCCTGCATCCCATCCTTAAGATATTTATAAACACTAATTAGGTCCCCCCTCAGTCTTCTTCTCCCCAGACTGAACAGTCCCAGCTCACTCAGCCTTTCCTCATACGGGAGATGTTCCCTTAATCATCTCCGTAGCCCTTCTCTGGACTCTCTCCAGGAGATCCCTGTCTTTTTTATACCAGGGAGCCCAGAACTGGACGCAATACTCCAGGTGGGGCCTGACCAGGGCAGAGTCTACCAACACCCTTATATTTTAAGTAGGTAGCTTTCAGGGGTTTTCCTTCAAGTTGCTTGTCTCTGTGGTCAGAACCAGCCATATCAAGGTGCTATCAAGTCACCTCTTCTGCTGTGCTACTGAGAAATTGTTCCTCAGCACAGGCATGGGCTACCTCACATCTCATTTCTTACCTGTGTGCCCTTACAACTTCATAACTTCGTTTATTCCTTGGTTAAAAGCAAGTCAGAAGGTTACAAAATTAAAGACTGCATTGCAGTCAGACAGATTTCTATAATCTAATACAAAACAAAATATGTGGTGCCTGTCTCATGGCACAAAGGGGACATATGAATCTCCAAGGCTTTCTGGATATAATTGGCAAACCTCACATGAGTAGAGGAAATGAAACCCAGCATGGGTCTATATTGTCCCAATTCAGCAGCCAATGAATTGACATACCTGCTAAATCAGCCCCAAACTTTCTTTTATCAGGAAAGAAATTATTTGTTCCAGGCAGAAGCCTAAAAATGAACAGTGTTTACAAATGGGGCACCAAAGCCTGAGAGCATCTTAAATTTACAGGGTAGGTACAGCCTTTGGTGGCTTGGCACACCTCAAAGTCATGGTAGAAACTGAAGAAAAATTTTGTACCAGCTCCCAGCATAACAGTTCACCCTCCACCAGTGCAGTTACACCAGGTTCAGCTCCACTGCAACCCACAGTTTGCCTGAACTGTTCCCTCCTCCACTTGACAGATTTGTTCTCTCTCTCATCTCTGCCACCTATAAGGATTGCCCATAGTTAGGGAAAACAGAGTTATGGTTAAGGTTATCCAACTCCTTGGCAGCTCACACATCACACACAGAGGTGAGGGGAGGGCTACGCTACTTTGTAAACAAGAAAAATTGTGATCTGTTTTAGTTTGACTTATAGCAAGCAAAAAAAAAAAAAAGCTAAACTGTTTCTACAATACAAGACACTTTCAGTGTTTCAGGTAGAATGAAAGCACTCAAGTTAATTCCCCAATTTGCATAAGTAAAGTTGTTTAAGTTATGCTAAAAAGATATTGTGGCCAAAAGTATTAGAAACCAACACCCTGAAAACACTAACTACTGAAAAATGTTTTTGTCTGCTTTTATAAATCATCCAAACATTGTTCCTCATCCATTACTGACAATAATACCTGAATGACATGCATTATGCATTAAATATTTTTATAATCATTCAGAACTATTTGTATGAAACTGTGATAGCAGATATTCACTTAAGATTTTAAAATGTTAAAGTTGATATTACACAGTACATATCAGAATATCATAGATTAGATTACAGTGGATATGGAATGGAAGTGTGGAACACTAAGAATTTTTAATCCAAAAAACTCTGCTCACGATTTGACCTAAACTTACAAAAGTCAAGAAGTTCATAGCTGAACTTGTCACTTAGAGATAAACTTAAAGTCTTTAGTAGTAAAGGGCAAAGAATCAAAATTAGCCACATAGTATATAAGCTGAGGTAAACAATTCAAATAACTTTACATTTAGAACACAAAACATGAAGCCGGTAGCCACTGGTCACTGTATCAGTGTCTGTATCAAAGATATTGCCACACTCTGGCTGTTAGGTAATCTGTGAGATGAATTACTGGCATTTCTATTGCAGGAGTCCAGTCACGCAACTGGTATTTTTGCAGAATCAACAGAGAGGATGTGAATGAACTGTTCTCTAATTATTCTGGCAAGGCAGAGGAGGACATTCTGCACTTCATTCTCTAGTGCAATGAATTTGACGTCTTTATAACTGTTAAATTAATTTTTCTGTACTTCAGGAGTCTGTTTCAGTTCTTAATCTTATAAGGATGAAATTCACTCTGCCTTACAAGGTCTTAGAAAGTCCCCAGTGCAACGGAACCATTGATATTCTGGTGCCCATGCTGAGGCCAGATAAATGGAGAAATCTATGGGTGCAGATTTTTATTTTTTTCCCCCTGGGACACTTCATAATATTCCATAAAGAAGCACACATAGGTCTTCTTGGAAGACATAAGGGCACTACTGATAAACATTTGATCTATCCACAGATATGCAGCCAAGATTGTGTAAAAGGTACCAAACCATCTGTAGCCTGCTACTTCTCCAAGAGGTAGTAGCGTGTGCGTACACACACACACTCCCAAACATAACTAGTTGGGTATTATGGAATTTATTGCTTTCTTTATTCCAGAATAAGTATATAAATAGAACTACAGTCCTGCCACAGGAAAAAAACATATTTTCTTCCAACTTTCTTCTCAGTTACACCAGGTTGCTCAACCAGAACTCAGAACTCCTTAACTAGTCTTGTTCTTCACTACTACATGTGACAGGGATTTTCATGCCATCCAGGTCACCAAGATTTTTCGGGTTGACCTTCTAAATTAAGGTCGATTTATCTCCACATCCAGAACTGGGCCCCATGGAAACATTTTCTCATTGTCTTTCTATGGTGGTTTAACCTGGCAGGCAGCTGAAATGACCACACAGCTGTTCACTCACTCCCCTCCCCAGTGGGATGGGGGAGAAAACTTGAGGCGGGGGGGAGGTGGGGGTTGTGGAAGTAAAGCTTGTGGGTTGAGATAAAGACAGCTTAATAGGACAGAAAAGGAAATAATAATAATCATGAAAAACAAGTGATGCGCAACACAACTGTTCATTAGCCAAAGCTGATACTCAGCTAGTTCCTAAACCAACTGTCCTCCAGCCAACCTTTCAGTTATACACAGAGCATGATGTCATATGGTATGGAATACCCCTTCAGGCAGATGGGGTCAGCTCTCCTGGCTGTGTCCCTTTCCAGTTTCTTGGGCAATCCCCACCTTCTTTTTAGCAGGGCAGTGTGTGAAGCTGAAAAGTCCTTGACTGCTTAACAACTAAAAACATCCATGTGCTATCAACATTATTCTCACTCTAAATCCAAAACACAGTACTATACCTGCTACTAGAAGGAAAATTAACACTGTCTCAGCCAAAACCAGGACACTTTATTACACAAATGATTTTAAGAGGCATCTGGAAAGAAGCAGGTAGTTCTGGCCAAGAATAGCTTTTACCTCCACTGTAAAAATGCCCATTACAGATCCACAGTTGTTTACACAAATGCTGTAATTAGAAATTCACCATTTAAAAATCCTATCTACTCTATGTAGCTTTCATGATTAATAACAAAAAATGGCATCAGGTTCTCATTTTTTTCTCCTTTGGTTTATTAAAATTATTTATTATTAACAATAACAGATACAAAGAGGTACCACTAGTCCACAGAAAGTTTTAAATCTGGTTTTAATGCTTACTGTGTTTCTTGGGTATTACAATATGTGTCCAACCATTCATCTTTCTTATTAACATACTTTGATATTAAATACCCATAATATATATGAAAGCATTCTACATTTTTTCCCCCCATTGAGATCATGATAAAAATGTGGGAATGAGACAATGGGTGACTACTGAACCAAAACAGCTGCTTACTACAGTCCAATTCTGTTTGTATAGAAGTAAATGAGAAAATTTTGCCTTTCAGTCCACGGAGAGTAGATGCAAACCCTAACTGAAGTAGCTACAACGCTATTATATTATCTCTGTCTTAGAGCTATCCAACCAAAGAATAATCCTATACAGTGTTAATAAATTACACTTCAAAATGGTGGTTTGCTAATTGATTTTACCCTTGTATATTAATAACATCCAAACAAGACTACCAAAGCTATGCAATAATACTATTTGTACCACTGTCACACTAGCATGGAGATTGTTCGTGATTTCAAGGTCACAGGCAAAACCACCGTATTTTATAAACCTAAAGAAAACAAGAACACTAAGTTCAAAGATTATAGAAACATGGCAACTACCAATTCAAAGGACCAAATATATGTCACCATTACGTGCATATGTTGTATTACATGATTTCATGAATCTGAAAATCAGCGAAGGACCAAGAAACCTTGAAGCACGTTTGTTTCTGGTCAATGAGTAATGCAAAGCATAGAATTTGCAGCAGCGCTGGCATATTTAATTCTGACAAGAGAGCACAGCACCCTAAACAGGAATGAGATGATCCTCTTGATTTGTCTACACTCTTACACAGCCAGACACACCACATAATGCTGGAACTTTTCTTAGAGAATGTGAGATTAAGTTCTCCTATTTTTATAGAATGGTAATGCATTAAAGCATTTACTATCTTGCCCTCAATAACACTCCTTGTAATTGATAACTAAATACCAGGGTCCTGTTTTACAGATACAGAGCCACATAGTAAAGGTGGACAATATTAATAGTAAAGCTAGAAATGCAACTGAAGAGTTGCTAATTCTCTCTAGCCTCTGTTCTTCCATGGCCACAATTTAGTAAGTTTACTGGAACAGGCTGCTTATTTACTGTAAGGACTTGTGACCTTGGCCAAGATCCTGTTGCCTTTAATCTCTGCTTCTGACACTAAAGGTAGTACATTTATCAAAGTTAGGAGTACCTGAATGAAGATGGTCAAGAAAAAAACCTCTTCACATTCATATGCTTCCGCCTACTTTGTCATCCACTGAGGACGTGAACTTTCTGTGAATGAAATAGAAAAAAAAAACCAGATTTTTTTTAAAGGGAAAGAAATTACATAAAGGCTAACTCTCTGCTCAGTCAATCAAAAACAAATATTACAATTAGATTAAGTGGGGTGCATGCATAGTTGTTTCTTCTTCTAAAGTCTGCTTCAAAACCTTTAACATTTCAGGGAACAGCCAGCCTTCAAAAGAGGACTGGCTTTAGTTTGCTTGAAAATGTTTCTTCATTGAGACAGATAATTTTCACAGGGGAACATTCACTATACAGTGAATTGATTTTCATACAACTCCAAAAATTTGCCAAAGAAAAAAAAGCAACTATGTAAAAACCACACAAGAAAGTACATTGAATTTTGAAGAACAAGTGTTCATTGCTCAGCCCTTCCTCAAGTATTGAAAATAGTGACCAAGAAGAACTGATGCTACTGATACTTGTATGACTAATGCCTTCTGAGTTCTTTCTCTTTTTTAAACACAGAAAAATTTGTAATCAGAGTTTGTATCATCAGTTCCTAAGTAACCTTCTTCCTTCTGACATCTTGTAGGGTTTAAAACTTATCATGTGATATTTTTTTTCCTCTTAGCTCATTGGTGGCTCATTCATTTTGTCTCACTAGACCACAGGATAGCAGTAGCTATATGTATACTTTTAAGCTAAACTTATATTTCCTAATATTTGGCACATTTTCCTCCTCTTCTTTTCTTTCTTTACCTCCAGGTAAGCGACATAGCACAACAGTGAGCAAAGAGGTGAGATTCCGGTTGAAATGATGTAATGCTGAAAATTAAATTTACACACAAGTGTTCAGAGTCTGGGTCAAAGCTGGGTCACTCCTCTGAGTGGGAGGCAATACAGCAAGGAGCACTGGATAATGATTTCTCTGTGCTGAGGCCCCTTCCATGAAATATAGCACAAAGCTCTACCTTGATATCTGAATCTAATCTGATTCAATGTATATAACTATTGAGATTGGTTGTGTGGTAGTAAGGGGTTATATTCTTTTGTTACATGCTATACTACATCTCCTTTTCAACCTACTAGCACCAAGAAATAAGCTTTCCAGTATCTGAACCATTACCCAGAGATAGTATCTTAGATAAGGACTAGATGGCTGGGGCTTTTTACAGAATACAGGATACTGTTTAGAGGTGTGAAGCAGAGGATTACTTGTTTTCTTGTTTCTTGAACAAGGAAGGGACTTTGTCTTGGTTGCTTCTGCATGGTAACCTGCAGCCAATGCTATGCTTTCTTAACCGCATTTATCCACTGTGCACATCTGCATCCAGATACAGCTACCACACACCCCTTTGTAACCTTGAAGTGAGCTTTCTGTAACGCCTTCCAAGTGGGTTCCGCCTCAAAATGGTAGGAAGTATCTGCAGAACATCTCTGCCCACACAGAGTAACCAGGCCTTCACAGGAGGCACAGGCTCATCTAAGTGATTCAAGCTGATGGGACAGGATTTGCAAAACACCTGTGAGTCTTAAAAATGCAATCACATCAAAAGGTAAAACCCATCCCATTTCCTTCTGTTGTGCCAGCCCTCGGTCTCTTGTATATCGCAACACCAATGATTTCCCATTCTACCTGCAAGGTTTCCTGCTGCAGCATGACAATCCTGCAGTCAGGCACAGGCTGACAACCATGGCACCAAGAGAGTGGCTGTCAGGGCCATTTTGCATGAAGCACACGCAGCTCCTACCCAGCGAAGCCCTAATGTGTTGATTTACAGAGTCCTCTTGGCTGACATGGGAAAATGAGTCTGGTCATGGTTGATTTAACATTTTATGGGCAAAGAGTCAGCATGCTATAGTAAGTTTGGACTACTGCAAACATTTTACACATTTACACACAAGTCCATGGGAAAAAAATATTCGAGATAGTAAGTGGTTTTGATACTCACATCACTTGAGCTCTGTTGAAAATAATGTAAGCGTCAATTAAGTAAATACAAAGGTGTACGTTACAAGCCTCACCCTCAGGTTAAGTTAGCAGCTCCGGGTCTGCAGGCACACGTGCTGAAGGCAGGAGAAGCTCAGTCAAAGCGCGGGGCAGGCTGCGGTGCCCGGGGCTCATCGCACACCGCGGAGAGGCACGGGACCATACCGGTGGACCCCACCCTTGAGGTGCCGGCCCCACCGCGAGCACCGAGCCTCTCCAGTTACTTTCCCGCGGTACTTACTAGGGGTCGGGCAGATCTCCCCTTCCCTCTCGCTACCGCAGCTCTCCCCAGCCCAGCAGTGGGGGGCGGGCGAAGCCGGCGGGCGGAGCGCAGACGGGCGGCTCCGCCCGCCCCGGCGGAAGTGTCGGCGGCCGCGGGGCTGCCCGGCAGCTCTGGGCGGCGGCACCGCGGGCCGTGCTGTAAGCTTTTACAGGAGTCGCTGCTTGGGTCTCCCCGCCGAGAGGGTGGGGTGGTTTTCCCCGTAATTAGCTAATCCAAACCAGCAGCGGAGTGGCGACCTAATCCGCGCTGCCGCTGGTCGGTGTGCCTGAGCAGAGCCCGCCGCCTAAGTCGGCAGGTAACGTCGCGCTGTGCCCGGCAGGGAGGGCAGTGCCGCCGCCCCCGCCTACCCCGCGCTGCCGGTGGGCAACGGGCGGACGGCGCGGGGGCGCGGTCCCGGTAGGGACAAGCGGAGGGTTTCTCTGCCTGTTGCGGCTTCCCAGGAGCGGCTCAGGGCTTACGCCGGGAGAGCCGAGCTCGCCTCCGGCCGCCGCAGAGGGACGAGGGCGAGAGGGGCAGGGAGCGGCGGCGGCACCGCGCGGGGAACGCGCAGCCCCGGCGGGCGCTTGGCCGCCCTGCCCGACCTCGGGGCGGCAGAGCCCCCTCTCCCGCTCGGAGACTGAAGCTCCCCCCGAGACCAGCGCCGCTGGACGGAAAATAAATTCTGGGGAAAAAAAACCCTTAACGCCTGTCAAATTTACCTCCTGGTAGTTCATGGCCCGAAAAGGGGGGGGGGGGGGGGGGGCAGAGGCGCGTATGGCTGCGCGGGGGTGCCAGGAGAAAGATGAGTTTTTCTTTCATTAACCTAATGGTAATTGCAAAAAGACTCCCTTTTTGTCAGCTTCACCTAATCAAAACCGAATATCTGTATGTGGCACTGACAAAATCAGTAAAACTTCACCTTCGACTTTATTGATCTGAACAGACAGGCAGAGTTTTCTATGGTGTTCAATTTAGGGAATTAAAAAAAATCACTCCGCTAACAGCATTTGGTACATTTCTAACCCATATGTCACCTCAGTGCTTTAAATAATTATATTTGCATGCAGGGAGTGATTCATAAATATGTCAGGATTGTGAAATATAGGCAGGCATTTCAAACTTTCTATTTAAAAAACATGAATTATGGCCACGAAAAATGTGTTCCCATTTAAGGGTGATACGAAGTATTTGGTGTCTAGTACGGAGGCCCATCCATCATATAGACAATAAAGAGAGTTTTTGCCTGACGTTGGAAATTTATGGTTGCCCTTCTCTGCCCTAATAACTCAAGCATTGTGTCAGCCTGTGACAGCCTTTGCAGAAAAACAGCAACCCTGTTATCAATCAAAAAGCCCTTTTACATTTTTAGCAAAACTCTGATCATCCAGACACCCTTTTAATGTATATATTACATCATTATAGATCATTCTGCACTTTTACTGCAACTCAACAAAATGATCCATCACTTCAGGACAGTCCTGATGAACGCTGATGTAAATTATTTGCACGTCGCTAGTACAGTACAAAATGAAAAATGTACTTTCGGTGGAATTAATTTTAGGGTGTAAAAAGCTAAAGATGAAAGCAGTGAGGATTAGAGGAGACCTAAATGCATCATTAGGGATGACTGAAAACAAGCTAATAGTTATTAAAATTAAGATTATTTTAACCTTTTCGGATCGTGGACCTAAACTATTTCAAGAAGAAAGCTAAGATATATTGCACCTTTCTCCCTACCCCTACCCCCCGCCCAAATGTAGCTGCCCTGTAATTGCGTCAAGGATTACTCTTCATTTGTCATTCGGGTGTTTAGATAAGGTTAATTATTTGGGTTCCAATGCCTTTTCCAGCTATATCCTTTAAACTTTTCCTCGGATCTCGAAAGACGTTATTCCTCACGCAGTGGAAGATGCATCTGGTTCATCTGCAGTTTCCATAACAAAGTTGTCAGTAAACACTCTGCATTTGGGATCCAAGCGACGAAGCTAAAGATTGTGTGCCATAGTTAATTTCTGGAGGATTACTGTAACCAAATATGTGCTTAGTTGGTATAATTCTCTCCCCTAGCCTCCAGGCTTTCGCAGAAGATAAACACAGAGAAGCCTTGCTGAGATTCAGTGATCAGATCAAGGTGTTACAGAAGCTAAAGGACTCTGTTTTACATTCTTAAAACCTAAACAGCAAAAACCGGTTCGAGTACATACGTACAAATTAGGAAACGTGTTCAGTTGCTTTGGGCTCGATCATTTTAATCGTAGTGCATTTGCTAACATGAAATGGCACTAAAAATCTCCGTGCACTTAGCAGGAAACATACCCAGTCTTTCCCGTGTCATCACACTCGTTTGACTTGCTCTCTCCCTCGCCCTCTAGAAAGTTACCTTAAGGCTTATGTAAAATAAAAGCTGTTTGCATAAGATACACCTTAAACATAAAAGAGGGTAGATTTGGAAAATAGCTGTTTGTTAAAAGGGTTTCAACACAGGAGTAAAAATTTTCACACTCATACGTGAAAGTCAATGGGAGAATCTATCAAAGGGCTTAAAAGAGAAAGGTGGTGTTTTGTTTGTAATGGTGATTTTATTATTATTAGGCGAATTAATCTCTTCCTTATCTCAGCGTAACAAAAGGAACAGAATTAGTCCAACTGATTTGAAAACATTTCAGGGGAAGGTATACTTCCGAAAGCACTAAGCAAATAAACAAACAAAAAAGTGTTTTTCTGCTCGTTTAGTAAAAATGCCACGGACGACTAAAATTCATATTCACTTAAACGTGACTATTATTTTGAAGATGACTCTAAAATTATCACCGCTTATAAAACGATTACGTACCTCTCATGCAAAGCAAAATATATATTGCATATATATATTAGGAAAGTAATTACAATCATAAGGGTAAATATTTTCAAGTACTATGCAAACAGGGGTGAGGTTTGGAAATCTGACTTTCTGTTGGCAAACATTCAAACTATTTGCTTTAATAACATTCTGGAAGAAATACCCCACACCTCTGCTGAGTACCTGGGCAGAGGCATCAGCTATTATCTGAGCACATGAGTACACATAGCCTCGTATTGGAAAGGGGGGTGGGGGGAAGAAAAAAGAGAGAAAAGGAAAAAGAAAAGGAAAAAAAAGGAAGGGAGAAAAAATAGCTCCTCTCCCCATGTGCACGAATTTGTGGTGCGGTATTTCTGATAATCCGTAACGTTTCTTACCCGAAGTATTATCATTCTTGGAAGGGGAGGGAAGAAAAAAAAAGGGGGGGTGGTGGAGATGCATCGTTTACAAAAATCTATTGCAATTCTTATCTCAATAGAAGCCTTGGGGTGGATGGGGAAACACAAGCACTACCAAAGCAAATAAATTTGACACACAGGTCGGACAGACAGGGAGCTGAATTGTGTTATGCATGGAAATATAGCCCAGACACAACTCAGCAGTTACGTTTCTGTTAATTAAAAGCTTAACCTTAAAGGGGGGTGGGGGAAGCCGGGGGGGGGGGGGCAGGGGGGGCAGACAGACAAAATCTAAAGGGCCTGTAGGGTTGTTGCTGTTCGGTTTAAAAGACTAAACGCCCTTTTCCAACATGATCTACAGAAGCTGACACTTAAATGGCAAGAGAGCAAGCTCGCAGAGCAGGCACGCTGGTGCCGAGGTTTCTGCAGTTCCCTCTCCCGAGGGAATAATAGTCAGTCCGGGTTTTTTGGGTGATCCTGACCAGGGTTTGCAGCTCGCCAGCCTGACCTGTCAAGCGGATTATTTTAGAGGGAGATTAATAGGGGAGGCGGGCTGCAATAATAATCGTTTTGTTTGATGTGACAACTTTGATAGGCGTTGATTTACTTACAAACTGATAGGCTTTTAATTGAGCGCCTCCATCCAGCTTGAGATGAAAGGAAAACCGCATTGAAAAGCTGCCCGAGTGCCCTCGAGCCTCAATACTGATTAGCCATCTCGACAGTGAATAGTTCAAGGCATTTTCAAACTTTTTTTCCTCCCTCGCTCTCCTCTCCTCCTCAAATATCTGCCAGCCCACTCCTTTTTAAGAGAAAATAAATCATTTCCATTGTGTGCAAATAAAATCGACTTGACATGCTTGCCAATAGCTGGTAGGTAAAGGAAAGTGTGGACTGGCACTTGTTAATTAATTCCTCCTTTGCTCTCCTTTTTTTTTTTTTTTTTTTTAAAGTTACAATTTTCCTTTGTAGGAGGAGGAAGACGGGTTCCAACCCTTAGGTTTTTTTGGTGTTGTGGGGTGGATTTTTTGTTTGGTTTGTTGTTGTGGTTTTTTGGTTGGGGTTTTTTTTTCTGTGGTGTTTTTTTGTGTGTGCGTCTCTGAGGGGTTTTTTTTCTTAAGGAGAATAAAAGCAACAGCCACCAAAACTTCAACAAGACTGCACAAGTAAATGGCAAACAGCAAAGCCTCCGCACGGACTTACTATAGCAAGATTCCTCGCGAACGTAACGAGCAGGACGGAATCCCTCGTCTTCAGCTCAAGGGAGGAAAGGAACACGCAGCAGCCAAAACACAAACTACGCAACGCTTTCAAGCTGCAGCCCCGCCGCCCGCCCGATCCTACGCGAGTGCATCCCAACTCCTAGCCCCTCGCTGGGAATCGTTTTTCTGCGCGTGTTAAGCGCTGAGAATAAGCTCTCATAGCTCAGAAATGCTTTGGAGGGGACAAGGGGGAGGGGATGTCTTCGGGCTGATTTTTTTTTTTACAAGCTCCTACATAAAAAGTTTACAGTACTGAGTGTGATTTAAATCTCATTTCAAAGGCTGAGCGGAAAAAAAAAAGAGGAGGGAGGAAAAAAAAAGCTGTCCTCTGAAGTTAGTAATTAAATTACCCTCTGAGACTTCTACTTCAGCCAGCAAGATCGGGGCTCGTGCTGTTCCCCCTCTCCTTCCCCCAGCTTTCCCCGTCGATGCGCTGCCTGGTTTACACATGTACCGGGTATCGCCTTTGCCTCCCCGGCTTACAAGTAAAACAACCCTTTCCCGAAATCACCATCACCTCCACAAGAAAAGAGAGAGAAGGGAAAATGGGGAGGGGGGAGCCTTCCCACAGCTGACTCTACCTTAAGACAATTAATCTTTAGTCTTTCACCCTGGGAGGCAGGATAAATACAACGAGAAAACAGATAGGAGTCTCCCCGGTCCTGTAAGGAAAACAGCTGTTCCAAGCACTTTAATGCAAATGAACACAAATGAAGGTTTCAGCTTTTTTTTTTTTTTCTTCCAGAGTTTTACTGCACTCCATTTATCAATTGGACTTGACAACAAAAGAAAGAACTGGGGGAAAACCTGGGGCAGATTCAAGTCACTTCCACTCTATATAAAGGAAGGGGGGGAGTTCCTTAAGGGCAAGTTGTGGGTCTTGTCAGTCCTATTGCAATATCGGGATTTTTATGCAAGATTTCTTTCTCTACCCACCCACCACCACCACCACCCTTTTAATTTTCACGGTCTTGTAAGATGACCGCGGTGACTGTAAAATGAAAGTACGTTTATGACTTTCTACTGAAAAGTTGTGGCACGATGCCCAATGCTTTCAGAGAATATACAGAAATTACAAAGTTTGTTACAATTAATTGTATCTTTGTAGAAGCTAGAAGAGTTTCGCATATTCACCCTACTTACTCACTATGTTAAAAGAGTAAATTGTTTTTAATAAAAGACAGCAGATATACTTACTTGACTGCAGGATTTAAAGGGTACCGCTTTAGGGGGTGTGGGGGGATAGCTAAGAAAACCTGCCTTATGTCTACGTCGTAAGACGAGAAGATCATTAAAGGCTATCTGACACATCTGTTTAGGGACTGGGGGAGATCGGTGTTTCAAGGGAAGAAAAAGGACTTGGTTCAGCAGATATAAACGCGAGAAAGTGAAAGTCCTTCCTCTCGCCCACCCCTTCCAGGATCAGCGCCTGTTCTGGTCGGAGTCCAGGTCAGGAATTGGACGCGACCCCTAAAGCACTTGCCTTGTTCTTCACTTGTCAAACGTGTTTTATCTCTAAGTGACCTTTTTGTTAATGTTGTAGATTGTGTGGGCCACCATGTCAGATCCGGAAACAAAAGTAAAAGATTGATTAACACATTTTGCCTGTGAAAAAATGTTATGGGATGAGGAGGTGGGGGGATAGAGGGATGCACAGTACAAAGAGAAAAGAAAAAGGCGATCCAGGGAGCAACAGAAGGTCTGCGGACTCCGCTCGGGGCATCGGCCGGCACGGTAAATTCGGTGTTGAGGGCAGAGGACTCGGTACGCTTCGGGAGCGCACAGGCACAAAGCAGGACGTATATAACGCCCGGGTGGATACCGTGTACGTACCCCCGAGGTTCTCAACACAGCCTAACTGAAATCAAACACATAAATGGCGAACCGATACTCTCGCAAAGGCGAGGGGCCGCCTTCTCAGGCCCCCGGTACAAGCGACGGGCCAGCCCGGCGGGTGCTGTAGCGACGGGCTCTTCTTCCAAGAGAAGGAGGAAAGAAGGGGAAGAAGAGCCCGATAGCCCTCCCCAGCTCCGCACGGCGCGGCTCTGCGCGGACGCGCCGTGCAGGGCCGGGGAAAGGCAGCCGGGTGCTGGCACACAAATCGAGTTTACGCGAAGGATTTATTCCGTAAATTGAATGGCTTTTTCTCCCGAGGAGCCCGTCTCTCCCTCTGTTTTCCTTCCTCCCTCTCTCTCTCTTTCCCCCTTCAA
Organism: Porphyrio hochstetteri; assembly: GCA_020800305.1. NCBI lineage: Eukaryota > Metazoa > Chordata > Aves > Gruiformes > Rallidae > Porphyrio > Porphyrio hochstetteri. Next base: position 16,420,238 of record CM036911.1, read on the forward strand.
GTCACACCAGGCTTGTAATCAGCAACAAAAGCTGACATAAATCAAGGGCGGATTGACAGGGGCTGACAAATAACTGATTGATTGCGGTTGGGGAGCACTGACAATTGACGGCGGGGCGGAGAGACCCGAAAAGCGGCGGCGGGCGGTGCGTGACAGCCCCGCGTGTGACGACCGGCCTCCCCCAATCCCGCCGCGCTCCCCGCGCCGCCGCAAGCCGCGCCGCAGCGCCCCGGCTCCCGCCCGCCGCGGGCGGCGACGTGCAGGCCCAGCGCTCTGCAGGTTCTCGTCCGAACCTATCCCCGCGTTTGAGGCGGGAGGGGGGGAAAAGCGGCTCGCTCCCCTCTTCGGGGCCTGGCAGGGACGCTGCGCGGCGAAGGCCACGGAGCTGTCCCAGCGGACTTGTCCCGGGAAGGGCGGACGCGGGTTGGGCCTATAAGCGCCGTGCGCAGCGCACGGACGGCGGCAGGCCGTATTCGGGGCGCTGTGCGTGCGGCGGGGCAGCGGTCGGGGGAGGGGGGAGAAGGAGAGGGTGGCGGAGTCTCTCGGCCTCCCCTCCCGGCAGACGCGGTGCCACCGGCCGCACGGCCGCCCTCGCTGCCGCCGGGGTAGCCGCGGCGGCTGCGGAAGACGAAAAACGTTCGCAGCGCGTGATGTGAAACACAGAATTAACGCCTAGCCCGTCCTAGGAGCGAAAACAAGGAAGGAGGGGAGGGGAGAGGGAAGGCGGACGAGAAAGGGAAGGGAAAAAAAAAGAGCGAGAGACCATTAAAAACAGAGAAAAAAAGCCCCAGAAAAGGGAACGTCACATCCCCTTGACCCTCCAATCACCTCGGGGTCCCATTTGATTGGAAGGCGGCAAAGGCTTTAATCTCAGACTAATTCAGCTGCTTTTGAAGTGAGTTTCTTTGCCAGATCCCGGGCTGGATGGGCAGCGGCTCGCATCACAGCTGAGCGGCGGAGGCGAGCGCTCCGCGCCGCGCCAGCCGGGAGACCCGAGAGCGGCCGAGGGGGACAGCGGCACACGCTCGCAGCCCCCGCCCCCAGCACAGCCCAAGGATTACTCGGCTTTTTTTCCTCCTCTTTCTCTCCGGCCGGCTCCCCCTTTCCCTCCCCCTCCCCACCCACGCCCTCCCCGCCAGAGAGAGCCACGGGACATTTTATGTTTGTTTTCCTGCTCGGGGGGCGTGTGGCTTTTTTCCCTCCTCGCCCGCAGAAAGCGAGCGAGCCTTTCCGAGTGCGAGCGGCGCCACTTGCCCCAGTTTTCATGCGAGGTTTTGGGTCATGATCACATCGCCCTCGCTTTCTGCTATAAGAAGTAGTAAGCGCAGCAGCAGCCTCAGCGAGCCCGGAGGCAGCCCCCGCCGCAGCCGCAGCGCCGCCGACCTCGCCGGGCCGAACGGGCACGCTGGGAATAACGGCAGCAGCGCCGCCGCCAAGCCCTGCTTCCACGCCGTCCCCCCCTCGGACCCGCTACGCCAAGCCAACCGCCTTCCCATCAAAGTCTTGAAAATGCTCACGGCGCGGACTGGACACATTTTACACCCAGAATACCTGCAGCCTTTACCCTCCACGCCCGTCAGCCCCATCGAGGTAAGGACCTCAGAGTCGGCCCCGGCCCCCCGGCGCTTTCCCCTTCGGTGCCCGGGAGCTCGCTGTGCATGGCGGCCCCGCCAGCCTCCCTCGGCACTTTCCTGCGCTTTGAAATGCATTTACACCAGGAAACAGGCTTCTTTTGATCTAGAGTTAGTGCGAGGAGCCGCTCCTGGTTATTGCTTCCATGTTTACTGGGCTAATTTCTAATTCCTGTGTAAATGAACTTTTTATTTTGGCTCTTATTAGCTTTTTTTTTTTTTTTTTTTTGAGAGGGGTGAGTGGAAGGAAACGACCCGCTCAGGGGTCACGATCCGGCCACACAACTAAGCACCGCTCCGAGTGCCAAACAACCTTGCTTTTGCAAGGAGCGGGTTTCTTTGGCGTGGGTTGATTTTTGGTTGGATTTTTTTTTTTGGGGGGGGAGTTTATCGGTTTACTTTTTCTTTTCTCGGGGGGGGAGGGGAGCGAGCAGGGCGAGGAAAGAGAAAGGCTCAAGCGTGGGTGCGGCAGGATAACTATTTCAGCTCCCGACCGTTCCCTTTCAAGTACCGAGACGCGTTTGTACTTCAGGGCCCCTCTTCGTCCCTTTTCTCCTCCATTGAGCTTGTCGGTCCCCCCCTGCGTAGCTCGCTGTTTGCGGGACCGAAACTCGGAATGGAGCGGGCGGCGAGAAGGGTGTGTCCGTGGGAATGAATGATTTCATTAAGGTCTCTGTGGGGAGAGGACACCGCTTTCCCCCGGAGTCCAGCTCCCCGGCTAACGCGGGCTCTTGTTTATAAATAGTGTCAGCAGTCAGGGCGCAGAAATGCTGCAGTCGCTATAGTTCACGGGCGGGTTTGTGCGCCTGCACGGCCGGAGCAGCACGGCGGCAAACGCCGAGGCGCCGAGCTCCGCGCTGCCCGGGAAGCAGCGAGCACTGAAGGCGGCCGCGGCGGGCTGTCAGGGGTACGAAAATCCCCAACCCTTTTTAAAGGCTTCGTGGAAAACGGTGCATGCAGGGGAGGGGGCTGTCAGGGTGATGAATGTGCACAAAATTGTTCATTACTTCCAGACTGTTCTCTGCAAAAACGTACGGGACGAGTGTCCTAGGTATGTCCTGCGTTTTCTTAGACCCCGATTAAACCTCTGCCTTTGTGTGTCCTTCTGATTTCTGCAGCTGGATGCGAAGAAGAGTCCCCTGGCTCTTTTGGCACAAACTTGTTCGCAGATAGGGAAGCCGGACCCATCCCCTTCCTCCAAACTCTCCTCGGTCACCTCCAATGGCTCCGGAGGCGACAAGGACTCCAAGTCGGGCCCCTTGAAGCTCAGCGACATCGGCGTGGAGGACAAGTCGAGCTTCAAGCCGTACTCTAAGCCGGGCGCGGAGAAGAAGGAGCCAGGGGCGGCGGGCTGCGCGGGCGCCCCTGCCGCGGGGGTCGCGGCCGGGGAGAAGTCGGGATTCCGGGTGCCGAGCGCCACCTGCCAGCCGTTCACCCCAAGGACAGGCAGCCCCAACTCCAGCGCCTCCGCCTGCTCGCCGGGGCTGCTGCCGGCCGAGGGCAAAGGCGGGGAGGACAAGAAGGACTCGGAGGGCTGCGGAAAGAGCGGCAACTCCGGCTCGGAGGGAGGCCCTGGCACCACCAGCATCAGCCACAGCCGGATTAGTGTGAGCTGTGCCGGGATTAACGTGGAGGTCAACCAGCACCAGGAGAGCACGCCGGGCTCCAAACCCATCGCCTCGGACTCCGCCTCCTCCTGCAGCAGCACCACTGCCACCTCTTCCACCTCCGTCCTGGGCTCCGGCCTCGTGGCCCCCGTATCCCCTTACAAGCCCGGCCAGACCGTCTTCCCCCTGCCCCCGGCAGGCATGAGCTACCCAGGGACGCTGGCTGGAGCCTATGCCGGCTACCCGCCCCAGTTCCTGCCACACGGAGTGGCACTGGACCCCACCAAATCCTCCAGCCTGGTAGGGGCCCAGCTGGCTGCCGCCAGCAGCCTGGGCTGCAGCAAGCCGGCGGGGTCGAGCCCGCTGGCGGGTGCCTCGCCGCCATCGGTGATGACGGCGAGCCTGTGCCGAGATCCGTACTGCCTGAGCTACCACTGCGCCAGCCACCTGGCCGGTGCCGCCGGTGCTTCCTGTGCCCACGACCAGGCCCTCAAGTCTGGATACCCCCTCGTCTACCCCACCCACCCTTTGCACAGCGTCCACTCCTCGCTGACCGGCGCCACACCACCCTCACTGGCCGGCCACCCTTTGTACCCCTATGGCTTCATGCTCCCCAACGACCCCCAGCCACACATCTGCAACTGGGTGTCAGCCAATGGACCCTGCGACAAGCGCTTTGCCACCTCGGAGGAGCTGCTTAGCCACTTGCGGACCCATACTGCCTTCCCAGGCACCGATAAACTCCTCTCCAGCTACCCCAGCTCCTCATCACTGGCCAGCGCAGCAGCTGCGGCCATGGCGTGCCACATGCACATCCCCACAACGGGTGCCCCAGGCAGCCCAGGCACGCTGGCCCTGCGCAGCCCGCACCATGCACTGGGACTCGGCAGCCGCTACCACCCCTACTCCAAGAGCCCCCTGCCCACCCCTGGCGCCCCTGTGCCCGTGCCCGCCGCTACTGGACCCTACTATTCCCCTTACGCACTCTATGGGCAGAGACTCACCACAGCCTCGGCGCTGGGCTACCAGTGAGCACAGGCAGTGGGGCTTTGACACACACAGAGTCTAGCGGTGAGGGAAGGAAGCCCTGCAAAACTTTATAAAAGTTGGAAAGAAAATTAAAATCTGACTTTTTATAAAATAGTGTTCATTTGAGGACTGGATCCATGAGCACTGTATTTATTTATGTTAGCTTCAAGCAGGACAACGAATCATAAAGTGCATTACTTAACTGAGCTCAATAGGTAAAAGTGGAACACCCATTGTAGAATATAAATAAAAAGATAGAGGTCTTCTCTTTAATGTTACTTTAAAATTGCTATGATTGTATTGTACGTTCTTATTTAATGTCTCATTGAAACAAAAAAAATTTACATGCATGTTTGTTACTAAAAAACAACTCGCAATTTGTCAGTTATAATTTCAAATTGCAATTATTTTTAAGGTGTATACCCTTGAAAGAGAATTGGTATTTTTTTGTATGTATTCTGGAAGAAAAACAAAAACAATTCTATTCCAAAAACCTCATTTGCCTTATTTTGTTCTTTAAAAGGAACACTTAACTATTTTTAATTTTTAAGTCCACCCTGTAAAAAGGGTTAAGTAAGGTTTACGTCATGTACTAAAATAGACAATGTATCGCTTTAAAGATTAAAATTCCGTATATTTGATGTATTAAAAGGTTTTACTTTTTTTTTTATACGCTTTGGTTCTGTTATAAAACCCAAGTAGGTCTTGGATGGAGGTGACTGCTAATTTCTCCTTAAGCGTTTATTCAATTTTAATTAAAAATTTAAAAAAAAAAAGCCAAAAGGTTTTTTTTATTGCAACCTCAGGGCTCAAAAAAAAAAGTATTTTTTTCTCTTCAGTTGAATTCGTAGGCACAAAATAGGAAAACAGAATTGGTTAAATCCCTTTCACTTTATTAAGGAAGAGTAACTTCTCTTAAAAACCTCTTTACTGTGAAAACATGCTTTTTAAAACTAGGTTTCAATTAAAAGACTTTAGTCTTTGTTTAGAAAGAAATGGGGAAGGCAGGATGTATTTGTAAAAGCGTAAGAAGATTATCTGAAAGCTCTTTTTTACAGTGTAATGCATAACTCTTCGTCTCTTTTTCTAAATGAGGGGAGTTCAGAAGCAATTAGGGAAGCGCTGTTTGATCTCATCCAGTTATTTTCAATTTCTTTCTTCAGTTCGTACGGCAGCACAAACGCTCATCACGTTAAAAATATATATATATCGGACACCGCCGAGAACTCCTTCTCTTTTCAAAAGGAAAGGAAGGGGGGGATAAAAAGAAGTCCATCTATTATTTGGTCCGATTTCGCTCTTTACCGAAGTGCAGTGCCAAACTCGACGTGATGCCGAGAGGGGCTACCTCTGCCCGCGCCGCGTCTCAGCCTCCCCAGCCCGGGCTTCCCAGCGACCAGGGCCACCGCCCGGCTCCGAGTCGTCGTCCTGCACTCAGGTAGGAGCGGAGGCTGCGACGGACCAGCCAGAGCAGCTACCGAAACTGCTGAACGCACCGGTGCCGCCGAGATAGACGGAAAAGCGATACCCAAGCGCGTACAGGCAATGCCAGCGAAGGGCTTTGCTCCCGCTGTCTGCCAGGCGTTTGCAGAGAGCGATTCGGGAGGAGCCGAGTACCTGCTGTCCCTCGCACAGCCCCTCTCCCCCCGCTGCGGGCTGCCCTCGCCCCGGCCCCAGCGCGTCGCGCTGGCAGAGAGAAAAGTTGCAAGCGGCGACTTTGCTTGACAAATCACTGGGTTTTCTCCCTCGTTCTGTATCCCGCACAATATAATTACTGTTCAAAGTTTCCCGTGGTGCCCAGATGCTAATTAGTCTAATACATTTACTCCAGATAATTAGTGGAAGTTAGCGTTAATGTGCAAAGGAGAGAAAAGCAGCAAGCTAATGAAGCTCGAGCGCTCGCCCGGCCGTACCGGCACCCGGCGCGGCGCGCCTGCCGGGGCAGGGACCGGAGCCGGGGCAGAGACTGGGGCCGTGCCCGAGATGCACACGGGGACGCCGGGTGCTGGGCCGCGCTGCGGCTCTTTTGGGTTGCTGATCCGAAAGCGGCACGGGAAACGCTTTGTATATTTTTTTTCCCTTAAATGGGAAAGGCATCATTGCGTATCTCTGCTTTAGGGAATGTAAAATGAGCTCTCGTTATGAACTGATGAGTTAGAGGAAGGGAGGGGAGAGCAGCGCCGTTAACCGCACCAAGTAAACTTTAATAATAAAATAGGAAGCGGATACAAACAGAGCAAGTAAAAGAAAGAAGAGCTAAGCGGGTCGGAGGTGGGGGGTGACGGTGGTGGATTCACACAGCGGGTCCGAGAAAGGCAGAACCGGCTCGCAACCCTCTCCCCACGCCGCACGACCCCCGCCCTCGCTCGCAGTCCGGCTGCCGTGCACTCCCAAGGCAGCCCGGCCAGCCTCCCCTCCCAGACTCGCTATTTTAACTACCCTTAATTTGAGGGAAATTACATTTCAGGCTCCGTCTGGGTGTGCAAGCAACTATTAGAGATTTGCCGAGATTAAAACACACCACCACCGCACACGCTCCTCTTCTGTTCATATGTTTTACAATTACAGATTTCTAACAGCTGCAGCTCGGACTTCGCTAGCAAAACCCCATCAGCAATCAGGTGTTGCAGGGACTGTTTTAAACAGAGAGCGAGAGGGATTTCCTCGTCCTGGAGCCCTAACCGCAGTTTTGTGGATTTAAGCTCTGAAAAGTCATACACAAATATTTCTGATGCAAGTGATGAAATGAACACTTAACGTTATTATTACTGTTTTGCTCAGATACTGTTCCCGAGATTAATCAAAAATTAGAATAGCTTATTTTATATGTAGAGTGGTGGTAAGGAGGTCTCTCTTCCAGAGTTGCTAAGTATTTGACCTGGCAAGTGTCACCTAGGATTTTGATATTAATCTAGGAAATTCGCTTTTTTTTTTTTTTCCCTAATAGAGATTGACTTATGGACATTAATGTTTTTAGGTAAAAGGGCTGCATTTGTTACTTTTCTCCACACACCCCCCACGCCCCCCCGTTCTTACTAACTGGATGGGTTGTGGAGTTGACAGCAGCCGCTGGTCCATGCCACCGAACTAAAATAATTTCACAGTGAAAAACCAGCTCGAGAGGACAAGCAACAGAAGGGCAAAACCCATCAAAACCCGAAACTCTGATCAATCTGACCGGAGTCAGGCATACATTACTTTAAATTAAACAGTTTCGTCTTTCTCACAAATCTTTTTTGAATATTAAAGATAAACTCATGTAATATTTAAATCAACTCTTGTCAGATGCTAAGTGCAACTGAAGAACCAAAATAAAAATTAATGCATTCCCATCCCCTCTCAAAGGCTTACTCTGGATTCCACTTCGACAAAATACTTCTGATAAGCAGCGCTTAGAAAAGAAGGGTTCTGTTTATCTTATCTATGGGGAAATGTAATTAAGCTAGTTTTATGAAACAATAAAACACCAGACTCCACAGACAGCAAAGGAGTTTCTGTAATATATCTGAGCCTATATGGGCATATGTATAGAAGTCCACACCAAACATGCATATGCGTGTGCTTGCCTGATTTTGGAGCACAAACCGTACGCTAGCACTGTAATAAAGTCATGCCTTTACGACGGGAAGATTTTCCTCAGCGATAAGAGGCTCCATTTTCTACGACTGGAAAGTCACCCGCTGCCCATCCACTCGCTACCTTTGAAACCACCCTCCGTGCAGCTAGCAAGGGACGTGCAGGTACGCGCAACGCGGTAGCTGCGGCTGACCCTCTTCTCTCTTATCCCAGGTGCCCACATCTACACTCGAGATGACCCAGGCAAAGGGAGTCCTGAAAGGCCCAACCTTTCCGAAACAAAAAGCAAGCGTGTGGCTTTATTCTGTAAAAATATTGGTCAAACTTCATGCTTTTATATTTAGAAGAGACAGAGAGAAATGCTGCCTTGCTTTAATACTGTTGGCTCTCATTACAGGCTTTCAGTAGAATGCCGTTTAGGGTTTTTGTTTTGTTTTGGTTGTTTGTTTTTTAAAGGAACGAATCTAAAGTTGGAAAATCGCGGGAGTTACGAGTATCAAATCTCCACTCCATCCAGATTTTGGGTACTGTTTCAACATCTTTAACCTCAAGCTGACACACGCACCCCCCTCACCCCACTATTCTCCCTGCACCACGAAGCACAGCCCGCACTGCTACACGAACAGACCTCCGGCAGGCAAGCGAGCGGTCCTGATTGGAGGTGTCTAATCCCTGCTAAACCTCTCTCTCAGCTCGGTCCTAGAAAATTCGGGGCAGAATTAAGGTTTGGTTATTAGCGTTTTTTAAAAAGGAAAAAAATTTTTGTTGCGATGAAGCATAAAGGTGTCAAGAGAAAAAAAGATGGACCTTGAGTCCGTATACTCCCACATCGTTGGAGGTAAAAAGTTTTGGCAGCAGAAACGGGATTGAAATCCGAGCAGGTTACACATTTGAGCTCGTGCATAAATGTGAAAAGACTGTCCTAATGCTGAGTATTTCTCCATCAGGATCAGCCAGGTGCTGCTGCTGGAAAAAAAAAAAATCCCACCTCCGGCCGCTTGTTCAGTGCGTGTGTGTGCGCGCACAGCGATGCGCTGACTTTGTTCTCTCTTCATGTCTGAAATCCATCAACCGCTTCCCCCCCTCCCAGCCACCCCATCTCCTATATGGAAAAAAGTAAATCCGTTCAGGCTTTGAATATTGTAAGAAGCCTTGTGTGTACTTTTTTTTTTTTAAATCTTCAAATGAATTAAAGACAACCTGACAATGCTGTCATCTGTCTTCAACGTCACATCAAGGCAAGAAATAATGATAACAGAGCAGCAGAAAGACGCCCACTGAAACCTGGAGGATATATATACACATATATACACACATATATGCCTTGAGACGGTTTGAGAGAACAAAATTAGATTGCCATTCTTAGGCTATCGCAGGAAGAACGTGTGGGTTGGTTTTTTTTTTTTTTTTTTTAAATTAAGTGCTTCATCTTTCCTGCTGTATTTTGTGAAGCGCCTGCTCCTTGATCCAAACCACTTCCGTGGGATGGGGTAAAACGACTAGCAGGCACATTCCCTGCTCCTAAACTATTACGGCCAATGGAGACACAAGAATACCTCCCCTCCCCCTCCATCATTTCAGGTTCGCGTTCCAGTTAATAATAAACGTTACTGCTCTCCTGAAGCGCAGGCCAGAGCGTGCACGTTTTACATGGAGATGCACGCGGGGCCGTTGTGCCGAGCAGCTCGGCTCCCTCAGAGGAGAGAGGAGGCTTCTTCCCTTTGTCTGTGCCGCCCGGCCAGGCTCCGTTCGGGCTCCCTCCCGCTAGGCGGCGCTGCCGGGCCCCCGGCGCAGGCGAAGGGCAGCGCCGGTGCCGGTGCGGCGGGAGCGGCCGCTCCTGGCGGAGGGCGCCGGCCCGGCTCCCCGGCGGCCGGCCGCGCCCCGCCTTCCTCCGCTGGGCCAGTCCTGAACCCGATAAAAATCGCTTGTTTGGGGCAGAGGGAATCTCTGATCTAATCCGAAGGGAAGGACTGCAGTATAAATGGATTTAGCAAGATAAAGCCAGATAGGCCGGACTAAACAAAAACGTGGTGTCGGTGGTTGTGGGTTGGTTGTTTTTTTAATCACGGCTGTAATCTCACTCGCTCTGAAGGGTAAATAAATTGCAGTTGTATGAAAAACAATTGGTGCTACATGTGTTCATAACAGATGGGATCTTATCACAGTTTAACTGTAATAAATTCTGACTTCTGGAAATTGTAATCTTTACTCCATACTAGATGTTTCGTTTCCACTGCAATAATGGGGCTACAAACTTCTGAAAGCAAGCAGAAGAGTTTTCTGTGCTAGCGTTGCTCAAGAGCCAGGACGCGCCTGCAGTCTCTCTACAATCGCGGCTCCTTCAAAGTTTCCGTGAAGAGGCGTCTGAAAGTTAAAAGGGAGAAAAAGCCCTGGCACATAGGGAGACAGAGAACTGATCCTTCCTCCGTTGGGTAACATTATTTACTAAGGCCGAAGATAATAGCCCTTAAGATAGACGCAGAAAACCTAAGAATGGTCTCTGTGTGGAGAAGCCTTGGCAAATGACAGATCATGCTTTGCAAAGAGAGAACATGTCAGAAGAAACCCAGCCCCCGAGGAAGCAGAGACCAAACTTTAGATTAATCCTCCTACGCTCCAGATCACAAAATTAAAAAATAAATTTGAATAACTACCGAAAGGATAAAATTATAACAATAAATTGTCCCTATTCACTGAGGCTGCGGGACTAATTATTTTCACCATCTCGGCTTCCCATTGCTGTTTATCAAGTCGCAGGATAAATGCTTGTAAATCCATTACATTTCCATAAATCCTTTCGCCGCTTTCTTTTTGGCCAATGCTGTTGCAACATTAATTGATTTTATTGCACTTTCTGAAGTCACTGTATATTAAACTCAACCAAGTTTTCTCTGAAAACGCTGTTTTTTCCATCGTCATAAGAAATCCGTGAACGTGAATTACTGAGGCTACTGCAGACTCGAGTCTCTTTTTTACCCTGCTGTGATCTTGATGGCAAATGTGAACTGCAAATTACAAATTTCTAATAATCTACGCTATTACAGAAAACAGCCCTTTAATCACTGATGAAAAATTAGCCTAAACCCAAACATCGCTTTCCCCCATTGTTTTTAAACGGAGCGGGTGGGGATGAAACGCTACTAGGAGATCGAGATCAAACAGGCTAAGAAACACTTCGCGAGTCATTTACGTTACTGAATGGGCAACGGTCACTGTTCGGAAAGTATTTTCGATGTATAAGTAGAAATTCAGTGCAATTTCTAAGCGAGTACACAGGCTCCAGCTTCCCCAACTCCTTCCCCCTTTTCCTTAATCACCTTAAGAAAATAGGACCCAACCAGCCTTAAACCGATTAATGATTTCTCACTTAAGATCGCCTAACTTCCAGTTCTTCTACCTGTCAACCTAGCCCCGCGACCACTGTTCAAAGCCGAGGCTTACATTTAGAGCACTCTCCCTCCACCCCTCCCAGGCACCGGGGCTGCGCAGCCCAAGCCCTCGGCAGCAAGCCCCCTCCTCGGCGGGGCCAGGCGCTCCCCGAGAGGAGACGTACGCGTTCACACAGCCATTTGCAAGCCGTTACCATCGGACCTAACTAGGCAATGTCCCCTCTTGCCGGCTGCTTGCTACGGATTCACTTCAAGGTACTTCAGTGACGCGAGAGTCTTGTAAAAGGAATAGGGATAGTTACTTAATCACTGTTGATCACAGAAGACGTGCGGAACTATTTTAGGTAGGATAGCAGAACGCTAGTAATTATGAACCTATGCCTCATATTACAGGTTTAGCGTTTGTACCCTATCTTTGGCTGTCTTGCATACGCTGCAATCCACTAAGACCTTTTGCAAAGGTAAACGCATCAGTTGCTAGGAATACTGTCATTATTTATGTTGGGAGGAGGAGAAGAAAGCCCGAGAGCTGCACCCTGGCTGCATCTAACCCTTGCGGGGCGGCTGGCGTGCAAACCCGGCGCAGGGTAGGGCTCAAATCCCGGGACGCGACTGCCCCTCCCCTCCCCTGGGCCAGCCCCCGGGGCCCTTACGGCGCTTTGCCTCTTGGCCGAGGCAGGGTCCGAGGGAAAAACCGCCAGCATCTCTGCTCCCTGCCTTCCCCTTTCGTCGCAGTGCGGTGGGGCAGCGCTGCAGCGGTCACCTCGGGGCCCAGCCGGCAGCGCCAGCCAGGGAAAGGCCTTCCAGTTGTGGCAAGGACAGGACAAGGGCTGTATTCAGCCACTCTGCTTTTTAGAGGTAAGCTATACTGTTTGGGAAAGGGCACCACTGCCGTTCACCCATGCCGTGGCTTTGGACAAGCCCGTTCAGCCAGGACTGGGGCAGACATCCCAGCTGTGAGGACACACACATACGCTGTCCATGGGAAGTGATTCCACTCCTAACAGCCATCACAAAACCTAAAACCTGTAGCAGGTTTAATGCTCTAGTATCACCGAGGCTAGTAAGGTATTAGCTTGTGTTGGAGAATCTTCTTGTGGTGGGGAAATGTCTTCCCTCTTGTATAAATCACAGCCCTTAGCTGTGGAGATACTTTTTTTTTTCCATAGCAGGAAAGACCAACCGCTGCCATCGTCTACCACACTTTTTTTTTCCATGCCTGAAGTACTTGTCTCGAGGCAGAGAAATACATATCAATTCACAGGTCTAAAAAGTTTCAAACCCACAGCTTTCATTTATTAGGGTTCCTAATGACCGGGCTATTCAAATGTGGGAAAAATCTCCACCCCTTCTTTGAAGGCACCAACTTTGCATAAAAATGCACCAGGCCAGAGGGAAAGAGAAGGAAGGAACAAGGCGGTGTAGTATACTGGTTGTGGTGCTTGCCAAAGCCGGGAGCTCAGGTCTCCCAGTCAGAGCTCAGATCTAATCACGTTCCCACCTACATTACCCAAGACAAAAGCTTTAAACGTGCTACATGCACACACAAAAAAGTAACACTTTCAACATCCCTTCCTTCTACCCTAGATAGTAATTAGAGGAGATGGAATAGGAAAAGATACAGATCTAGAGCCACTAATTTATGAATACAGACCTTCAAATCAAAATTAGAAACCCGTGCATGTTAGGTGACAGCAAGCTTTTCCTGATAAGATCTTAGTAAAAAGGCAAAATTTCCCATTGCCGCACTGATTATCTGGTTCTTGTAGCAGAGTTCCTGCCTGTATTAGGTGTTTCTCCTCTTTGTTACTTCGTCCCAGCCTGTATGGGGCTGGTGTCCACTCTCTAGCCACATACACATACAGACCTGCTGCTGCTCACCCTGTCTCTATCAGGGTACCACAGAAATTCACTGATAGAGGCCAAAACAAAGCTAGTCAAAAGTCTTACTTGTTCCTACGTGTACTTTTACAAGATTTCAAGTGCATTTTGTCAACTTTTAAAAAAGAAAAATAACCTTATAGCCAGTTTCCATCATGAAATACTTGAGCTCATGAGTCTGAGAACATACACAAGATTTTTTTTTTTTTGCCCTTGACTATTCTACCCACCCTCCTCCAATTCCCCTCCTCTTGCAAGATTACAATTTCCTTAAATATATATTGCACCAGCAGGCCCAGGGAATGTGTTCCAGATAAAACAGATTAATAGAAATAAGGGTGGGTTTTTTTTTCTTCAGAAGGATCAGCTGCTAAATACATTCCAGTATAGGTGTCAAACAGATTTTATTAAGAGAGCTAATCACATTTATAATTGTGGTTTCAAGGCTGACTTTAGGGAGTGAAGGGTAAAATGTTATGCTTGATCAAAAGCAGATATCCTATATACATCAATAGATTTATAAAACATTTTGAGAAGGAATTTAGACCAGATGGAGCAACCAATTTTTCTAGTTTAACTATCATTTGGTTGAGAAACAAATGGTTGTTGATGTATCCACAAATCAGGTACTGACAAATTCCGAGAGAACTGGCTACTCAAACCACCAGTCTTGTTATAAAGCTAAATAAGCAGGAAAAGTGTTATAGCAGGTCTTAACTTCTCAATGGACAAGTCATCACTTATACTATTTTAGCTTACCTATTTCTAAAATGACTGAGTTAGAATGGCATAGTTTCTTACAGGTAGATATTATCAAAGGAAGTAAAAATACCAGTAAACTGTACTACTACTGACAGATTTATACCAATAGGGTTCATCTCAGTTAGGGAAGGTACTTGTGAATCATCATAGCTATGTATATACCAGGTCACAGGCTATAAAAAAACCAACTTGGTGAAAAAAATATTTATTCCAACTAAAACACTTAAACTTGTATAAACATAGTGTTCCACATGGTTAATTGTGTTTGCTGGTTAATGGGACTGTGTCAATTTACATTTATACTTTTAAGCTGTTAAATTTGCACATACCCTGCATTCACAGTCTAGTGTGGAATTCTAGTCAGCAGAAGTTTTCTAGCAATCCTAAGACAGGCAGGATTTCTCATGGGATAAAAAAAGCCCTAAAGATTACAAATTCTAATTCCATATGAATAAGGACTAAATATGTGCACCACAGTTGTACAATTCATGGCAATTTGGGACACTTCAGAATATATCGGAGCAAACTGTAGGAATTTTTTTTTTGCTTTCTGTGCTGAGAACATTCATGTTGCAAAATCTGAAGAGACCATGCAAGGTAGACCAGGAGTAAATAGGTTAAAAGCAAAAACACTGAACATATGTATTTTTAGATGTTATGAAAACAGAACAGAGTAGGTTTTGGTCATTGTATCAAACACAGTCAACTTCAAACTGATGCCTCTCAAGGTAATAAGAGCATGGGGAGTTTAATCAGCACACCTGTCTGACCAGTCAGTTTCATGTTTTACTGAAGAAATTGCTGCATTTCAGTGATGGGCAAGATGTGTGCATTTTTACCTTGTATATATTATTTAGACAGAAAGTACTTGTCCAGGTATGTTCCCAAGAAAACAGAATGATAATTCTAAAGTTAACTAAGGAATATTTCAAAATACCTGAAATTAGTAAGAAAAGCTAGAGGTTCTGTGTGTAAAAGAACAACTTTTTATGCAAAGCACCTCTGAAAACATTTACATCTGTTCTGATAGCTAATCATCTTGGATAAAGTAAACAATTTAGTTGTATTGCTCAGTAATTTGGCTGGGTTTTTTTATTCATAGACATACAGACTAGTTCACACACTAACTTGAGTACCAGGAGAATGAGTTAGTGAGCTTTGCAGATCCATTTTGAAAACAATTCTTGCATAACCATATTATTTCATCACCTATTAAATGTTAAGCTCATTTGTGAAACATTATCCCAGTTTTTTTGTTGCAGATATTAAAATGAGGACAGGTATATTTCTGTAAATTCTCTTTTGATGTATTTTGTAGTAGTTTGATTCTGGGAAAAACGTGTTTGAGCTTTAGAACAGATAAAAGGAAACTATGATCCCCACACCTCCATCACAGGCTGTCCTTAGGAATGTGAGTACATACAATTCTGGAAGTGTAATAATCATCATCTTGCTCATTACCTGGGACCTCCAGGGCTAAATCACAAACCTTTACACCTCAAGTTAAATGCCCTAGCAAGCAGCTGTAGTATACTCATATCCGCTGTTGGCCAGATGCAGACAGGGTGAGCGGCATAGCACAGTGAGGAGTGGGCTACATATGCATACCTACTCAAAAGCTAGTTAAAGATTGGCTAGAGACTAATCCATTTTATAGGCTAAGAAATTGATTTTCAGGGGAGCTGAAATACAGGTGCTCAAGTCTCTCAAAAAAACCCCTCAACTTAACTCTGGTAGTGCTATTTGCAGTGGTCATTACAGCATAGGAAAGCATGGGAAACATTATCTTAGCCCCTGGCCCAGTGTCTACAGCGCAACAAGAGTATTTATTTTTTTTCCTGGAGGGGTGACTAAATAATTTGTTTCTAACTACAAAACTAGGGACAGAATAGACTACAAATGTTATCTGTAGCAGTATCATCCAGTTATTTTTTATGCAACATCCAATACACTTAATTAAATCCTCACCAGAACAATAAGAGGTGATAAGATGTCTCATATACTAGCAATATTCTAGTAAGCCTGTTGTAGAAGTCAGCTCTGGATCAAGTCAGACAAAACTTATTTGGGTTAAATAGGAGAACAAGTGAAGTAGGTCTCTAAAGGTTCAATTTCAGAAAGGAAAACTCTGCTCTGGTTATGCCAGCTGGACTGAAGAGCTAATAGATTGAGTAGGGAGCAAAGTCTTATAAATACTTCACATAAAGAATGTTAAAATGGTCAAGAATCTGTATTCCAAACACAGGAAAGAGAAACCCAGAAGGCACTCGGGCCTAACTGGATGTACTATCACCTGTGTTACATATGAAAAGAAACAAAACATGGGAAAAAGCCACCTTCTGTTTTCTAATAAGTCTTTACCTAAGAAGCATAGGAGTGAAGTAAGAATTGTCAAAAGAGGAGCTGTGTTAGGTTTTGTAAAGGATATTATAATGTATAAAGGTTTTTTTTTCTTCTTCCAGTTGTATATAGAAAATGAAAGAAAGGAATGCAGTAGAGATTAAGTATAATTCAGGCATGTTCCCAATCTCACAGTGATATGTTGCATTAATTTAAATAAGGGCTATACTGAGCATGCAATGAAATGGAAATAGCTAATAGAAATGATGCAAGAGAATGAAAATCAGATGAAAAAGAACAAGATCAGAATCTGGTATAGCTCTAAACTCTAAGGGTCTAGTTAATCTCCATTTCCACTCAGAACTCTAGAATATGAAACTGCAATAGTAGCAAGGACTTTCTATCAAACTTAACCAAAACAAAATTGGAACAAAGTTAACAGAGGATGTTTTGAGAAGGGAAATATTAATTCTAAGATTGATATAATTCTGATTAGAGTAATAGTGAAAGTAGCATGGCACAGAAAATACAAATATTTAGAAGACATAGTCTGGGATTATTCTGAGCAGATCACAACATACTAAATGTCCTCTAATTTTAAAGCGCCCAATTCCTAGAATTCTGGGCTAACAAAGCATCATTAGTGTAATTTTTCAACATTAATAAGGCTCTGGTAAAACACAATGACTATGGAACACCAGGGTAAGACAGTTGGTGTAACTTCCAACAGACATAAGAAAAAGCAGTAGCATTATGTAAAATGCTGGGAAGAGCTCCCATGAAATACTGCTTATAGTCTAGTCACCCACATTTGAGAGATTATCTGGAACTAGAGCAGATAGAGGAGGAGGACTACTAGGAATATCAGGGCATTAGAAAGCCTGTTTTAGGAAATAAGATTAAACAAGCTTGATTTGTTTAGTCTACTATAACAAAAGCTGAGAGAGGAGAGAATTGCTGTCTAACTGTGTTAGTTAAAAAGCTGAGGTTAAAAAAAAAAAAAAAAGGACTTTTTAATTTAAAAGAGAGTTTTGGCACAAGACCAAATGGACCTTAGCTGGCCATGAGTAAACTAAGTTTGAAATTAGAAGGTTCTTAACCGAGAAGGCTCTGGTGATGAATTTTTTTGATAGCTAGTGGAGGGTTGTTGTATTTGGGTGGGTTTTTTTTTTTTGTGTGTGGGGGTTTTTTTGTTTGGTTGTATTTTTGTTTGGGTTTTTTTAAAAGTATATATGGTTAGCTCATTGTTTTGATTCTGTCCCAAGTCAGTCCCAATGGCAAATGTCTCACTAGCAATGCTGTAAAGCAATCTCATTCTGTAACAGCCATCCTCTGGGAATAGTAAGAATAAGCCATGCAACTGTTGTTAAGATGATGGAGTACACCACACTTAAAAAAAGAATGAGGTGATGTGACAGCTGCAATAGGGAGGGGAAGACTTGGTAGCCCAGCAAGTGCCTTCCTGCTCTAAAACCTTACAATGGAAGATAGGATTAAATCTACCACTATTACATTATTAAATAACATTTTTGTGATAGAAAAAACTGCATGATAGTAATAGGTAAATAGCAGCTTAAAGATTGCATATTTTTCCCTCCAACACTTAAGATGCCACAGTTGATTTTTTAACAGTGGAATTGCAAAACAATCAAAGGTAACTGCATTACTCAAAAAAACCACGCAAACCCGCTAAAGGGCTTCTGAAGAGGAAAACCATCTTGACAAACTATTACTTTTTTCCTGTGGAAAGTGAGTTATTAGCAAAGTCCATAAAACAAATCAACTTTCATATTTTTGAAAAAAAACCCCAATCCTGCCAAAAGAAAGGAAATATCAAACTGCAAAACACGCAAGTAACAAACAGCCTGAAGGCTACTTCAATATCAAACATAAAACCTCTGATTTAGAGGAAAATACCTCTTAATCACAAGAAACTTTGCATTCAATAACAAAGGGAATAACATTTGAACCAAAGAAGACTTAAGTAGATTATGATTTGTGAAAGGATTTTTCTTGACATACATACTTAAAACAGGTCTGAAAGAAATTAACATGACAAAAATACTTCAGAGGAAAAAACAAACAAACAAAAAACTAATTTCTGCTTGAGTCACTTACTGTTCACAGACCTCATGGGTGCTCCTTGCTGTTCACAGCCCTGTCCCATGGCCTGACCTCAGTCCCTGTTCCTTACTATCCATCCTTCCAGTAGCAGAAAATGTCTCCTTCCTTCTTCTCAAGCAGTTAAACACTAGGCTACCAGCACCAGAGCTTCTATGTAGTTGTTCTTTCTCTTTTAAAGAGGAGCCCATCACGACAAGGGTTGATTTTTCCCTGGTGAGTATGTTGAATCACAGAGTTTCTTTCAATTGGCCCAATTAACATTACTCAGCACCTCATGCTGGGGATGGATGCTGGTGGCCTGACAGATTTCCATGAGGTGGCTATAAAGTTTGGGAGAGGTCTGCAGTGGCTGTGTTTTGGTGTTTTACACCTCAGTCTGGGTTTCCTCTCAGGAGTAACTGGGGAGGGACATGCAGATCCTCTCTGGCTCTAGCAGCTATGGCTGACTCCAGAAGTAGCTTGGGGCCCTCAGGGCTGAGGCAGTGATGTGGCTTCTGAGGGGAGGCACTGGAGAGCTTTCTAGAACTCCCCGGGTGATTGGGGTGCTACCAGCGGGACATGAGGCTGTGGGCCCTGATGGAGAAAGCCTGCCTGGCCCTGCTTGGGCCCAGCTGCCAGCAGTGTCTGTCAGCCGCCTTGACAGCACACATGGCTGTAGGAGTCATTTCAGCTTTATTTTTACAGCCAATATGCGTGGGAACGGGCATTTTGTGTAGTGAATAATTGCTGATGTGACAATCCAGAGGAAAACTCCAGGTCTGAACATCCCATGTGTTGGTTAGTCCCCTGGCTCCAGCCAGCTGAGAGGCCCGGTGTTCATTAGGATGAAGGAAGGGTGGATTGCACCCGTGCCAAGTATCCCACATACACAATTGAGAGACAGGCAAGGCCTCAGTAGTTACTCTTTTCCCAGGCAGTTTCTACCTTGAGTACTGTGGAGCTCAGGCTCTTTGAAATTAATACTGAGCTTGTGAAGGCAGAGTGACACCAGTATGGGTTGCATCATGCCTAAATATATATTTTATTGCATCATAGATCAGACAGCCAGTAATTGGTAAGGCTGATGTTACATATTTAAAGAATAAAACCATACCTGAAATGGAGGAATTATCTTGTTCACTGATTCTATTTTGAAAATATAGCATGACCTCCAATTGGTTTTGGGCTTGCACACTTCTGAAAATGTTACCACTGAATGTACACGTAACACCTAACATCTATCTGTCTGCTGTGATGTTAAACAGGGATGTGGAATCCTGCCCATAGCATGTGAACTGTAAATGTGATAATCATACTGACCTCCTTGTTCCAGTCTTGTGGGGAAAGCACTGGGACGGGAGATGTAATTGTAGTATCCGATCAATCTTCATGGGCTCTTCAGGAGTTCCTCTCTGCTGAGAATACAGCTGGGGCAAATTCATGTTAAACATGCCTGAGCAGCCAGCACCACCACCTTGTTTATTATGGACGACTAAGTAGCCATTTGATGGTGGCAACTTTTAGCCACAACTGAATTATAAGATACATTTGTTTATTCAGAGAAAGATACTAATAAGGCCATCCAATCTGTACTTGAACTGTTAAACCCTGTATTAGAGAAGAATATTGAAGTGGAGGTAAAAAACTACACAAAGTAGAAAACCAAAAAATTTTAACTACATATGAAGAGTTCCTACTGACATTTTAAATAATGAGTGGGAGGTCTCATTTGTATACATTAATTAATGCTGTTTCTTCCTTGAAATGTATAGCTTGCTATTTTACTTTTCTAAAAAGCAACCAGAACTAAAACCAGCATCAGAGATAAATGATAGAAATCTAACAGTGGAAGTTCTGGTGGTTGGACATTAACGTTTTATTAATGCTTTGAGCCAGCACTCATGACAGAACTAGGCAAACACAGGTGACAAACAAATACTTAGACCATGTGTAGAAAAAAAACCCTTTATGATTAAAAAGTCTAACAGAGGGGTTTTTTTTTACTGAACTAGAACAAAGATTTTTTTTCTCTCTCTGTCTTTTTTTTTTTTTTCTCTCCAAAGGCAAAGCAACTTTGCTTTCTTTTTCTGGACTTCTATATAAAGTTGATGGAGCATTGTCATACTCAAAAATCTCTCCCTTTTAGCTATTCAGCAAACATGTCAAGAAGAAGGTTTTCTTTCTCTCCATAGTACTTATTAGTTCGCTAATGACATTGAACACAAAATATGGAGGATATATAGTTCACAACACCTCCAAAGTACACAAGAAATAGTAGGTTAATAAGGGTGGGGACTTCTAAGGTCTGTGCTTATTCTGCAAACAAATGTGACGTTTTCAGATCTGTCAACTGTATTTAGTAACAGAGATACAGATTCCCTGTAAATGCAAGCAGGGATAGACTGACAATTTATGTACATACAGAGTTGTGTTGATTTGACTAAAGGCTTGACTGCAGATGGAGTTATTCAAGAATAAAAGCAGAATTCTTACTGAATAACTTCCTTTGCAGACATGCTTGTTCTAGAATACAAACTAGAATACAGTAATCATGTTATGAGATAAACTTCTATATGCAGAATATTTTTTTAGGACTGTTAGCATTAAATTCACACCCTGCCTCAGCCCAAAATAATCTTAAAGTACAGTAATATCTTAAACTTGCCCTTTTAAAAACATCTTAATTCAAAATTCTGGGAATCCCCTCAGGGATTTTTTTTTTCTGTTGAAACAAATTTGTCTTAGTTTGATTGAGAACAGATTTTTAAACACATGAAATCACTCTAGATTTCCTGTAGTTTCCTTAGAAACTTTGTGTAATCCAGAGTCTTACCTGAGCTCAAGCCTCTGAAATCTGGATTTATGTGAGGTTTGAACACGTCCTCTCATTCTGCAGACATACTGACTTGACAGTCTTCCAGTGTCAGTACCACAGTTCCCTAGGGTGAGGATTTCTGGCCCTTCCATTTACTTATTCCCACATTCCTTCTCTGTATAAGGCACTGCATCTTCCAGCTGTTTGTGCATCAGCAGTCTCCAGTCATATGTCCCTATGAACTGCTAGGAGGATGGAGAATCACAAGTTCTGATTGCCTTCTGGTGTCAAAAGAGCAGAAGGTGTAATTTTGGAAAGGACATCTGCAACTGCGCTCTGTATTAAAGCTTGTGCAAGAAACAGCAAAGGGGTAGTAGAATAAACAAATAGCCTTTGGCTTGAACAAACTGAAAATTTCAGCATCATTATCTGCATAATAAAGAGACCAAAGCTGTTCAAAATTTATGTATTTCCTTCCTCTGTTGAAAGGACTAAAGAATGTCCTACCTTCTTCCCCACCCCTCAATCAACTTGGAGACTGCAGTCTCACAAGCAAAGTTTTTAACAGCACAGTGTGACTTTTAGGACATAAAAGGAATGGTCTGAGGCAAAACTAGGGAGTAATAGGTTGCAGAGGGAGAAACAGGAACAAGAGGAAGTCATTGGACTCAGAACATTGAGCAAATAGGAAGGTCTGGGACCCAATACCGCACAGGCAAAAGGTAAAGAACTTCAGTTGGTGAGAAGTTGTAACCTTTACTATTGTTTTAGACCAACTGCTCTATAAATTGGAGCATTTTCCAGATTGTGACTCACAGAATCATTGTCCATGGTGTATCAGACTATGAAATGCTTTAAATTCACTGAGAGGAGAAGGCAGCATGCTATCAGCACCGCTCTTCTACTATAACCTCTAGCCCACCAAATTAAAGTGGGCCCAGATGGCTTCAAAGAAAGTAAATGTTTTTAAAATCAGCTAGTTATTTCTATCTACACCTCAACTGATTAATAAAAAGTCAAAGCTGGAATTATAGAAGAGGTGACTACATCTTCACACATGTTCTGCTATGCAGTTAAATACAGTTTCACTAGTGGTAGCTTTATGCCATATTCTGCACTGTATCACAGTGGATTCAATTAAAGATCAAATTAAGAAGCTTCTTAGTCACGATCATGTTGGGCCACTGGTCTTTCCTTTTTCAGAAGGAAAAAACAGAAACTTGATAGTAGAATAGAGACATAATTTTAATGTTGCTCCATTGCTAATTATTAATGCTTGAGAATTTTCAAGATATCTGGAGACTCTGCAGGTCAAACATGGTCTGTTCTGTAGAGTCCCCTCCTATAACTAATCTGCTAAGCAGACAGCAGCAATGGAAAATCCTTTTAGTATAGGTGCTGTCCAGCTATAGAATTGCAAAACCTTAGGTCTAGGGATTAGCATCATTTTAGGAATGATGGTGGAAAGCCTGCATCCAAGGCTTTGCTAATCTGAAAAAGTAGTAATGTGTCAGCCTTTTAGTCTGATCCACTTGTGCAATAGTCAGACCTGACAGATTTTTGGGTTTAGGTGTCTTAAATCTACAATAATTACCAGTCTGTCTGAGAGTTAGTAAACTGGCCTGAAACAGCTTTTGAACAAGTGAATGATTAGAGATGAAATAAAGACATATTAATGATGTAAAATTATCAACTTTTGGCCTTGCAAGCTGCTTAGTGTAGAAGGAAAGGCTTTTTTTCTGTCTTTCAAATGATGAAAAATACTTGTTCTTTCCTTGCTTTGGTAGGACTCTCTACCTTAGATAGGTCTGAGGCAAACACCCAGATTACTGGAAAGCAGATGGTGAAACAACAGCAAGACTTTTCTTGGTCGGTCTTTGGCAACAAATGCATAAAGGCTTGTAATGCAGATTGAACCAGCACCTCAGATTCAAGTGAAGAGCTGGAGAATGCAAAAGAGTTAAAAGTGAGAAAACAGATGAAACAGCAGCCCCTTTGTTCTCTGATGCTGAGCTAGAGATGAAGCTGCGTAACTGACAGCAGTTGGAGGATTACCCCACTGTCCCTCTGACTTAAATTGCTGAACCTGTTTTAACGCACCTGTGGGTCGTCCTTCAAGCTCACAGCTGTGCAGTGATTGACAGATAAAGAACAAGCCCATGAACTTGTGCAGCAAACAGCTATTCCTGATTCTCACTAATTGTCATGCAACCGCTCAGCTCTCCACTACCACTACTGGTTAGACTGTGTTGCCTGATATTAATGTTCCTTTTAAGACACACCATGTCAGTGTTGTTGTTTACTACCAGCAGAAGGGATTCTTGTAATGATTTTCATTACAGTATTTGGTATTTCAATACTTGTTTATTTGTAACTAAATTGGTTTAATTGTACAATATGTTAGTGTGTAAGTGTTTAGGGAAACAGGAAAGGTCATGACATTATATCAGAAACCTTTCATAATGTTCAAACTATTTTATAATGTTAGAAGCAGCCCCCCCCCAAAAAAAACCAAACAAACCACAAAAGCCAAACAATCACCCAACAGCAAAAACCAAAAAACCCCAACAAACAAACAAATAGTAAATAAACAGTATGGTACAACAGCACACTCCATTCCACTATTACAGCTTCACACAGGTTACTCCTCATTGTGGAGATGGGGGACCCTGCCCCAGAATGATCACACATCCTTTTTTCCAGTGGTGGCAGATGCTTTCTTCTTGTTGGTACTGGACCTTGAGCCTTTTCTCAGTCATAACTTTCACTCTGCATCTAATTTTCAGCTGTCCAGATGTACCTATGAAAATAACATAAAATGACTGGGCACTTCAGCATCCCAGCAGCATCATTGTCAGCACCATTTTTCTTTGAAAGACACCCTCTTTTACTGTTCTGCAACTGTGCAGGTAAGCTCTCTGCTGTCTGCTCTCAGCAGACGTGATTCTGCAAAACAATGACAAGACACACTGTTATTCAGAAAGTCTCATCTTGTCCAGATAAACTAAAAAAAAGTGTAAGAACACTGTGCCTTCACATTGAGTGGTACTCAGTGCTTTTGTAGTCAAACAAGACTTGCATAATAATACCTTCTAGGTATCACAGATATAAGTGCTATTGATGGAGATAATGGACTTAAAGCTGGCAGTCTCAAAATTATTTTCAGACATGTTAAAATACCATTCTCAGTTTGTGGATATATCGCATTATTATCTGCTTCACAAATTTCACTGCCATGTAGCTAATGTTTGCCTTTAAACACCAAAGTGGTTCATTAAATACAAAAGACAACCAAATTCTGTATAGCAAAAATGTGACTCTCTGTGTAGATATATATATAACAAATTTGTGAAGAAAAAAATTTTCTTCTGAAAATGTGTCACATGAACCAAAAACTAGAACAACTTTTTACCATTAAAAATTGTCTTCAAATAAGACTGAGATGATTTTGTTGTTGTTGGTTTTTGGTTTTTTGTTTGTATGTTTGTTTTGTTTTGGTCAGCAAAACCTGAGTCAATTAAAACTAAAATACAATACAATCCCTTAAATCCAAAAGATTTCCATATTAACAGTAATCCCTAATAGTAGTTGCATTCTCTTAGCAGAAATACCTGGCATGTTGATTGGCACCCTTTGAGTTGTATAGTGACTGCCTGGCACTTGGGTTTGCAGTAGAGTCGTAGTACTTCTCTGCATTCAAGAGACAAAAATTACTATTCCAGGTTGCAGCTAGACTTTGTTTAAGAGTACATTGTATGTAGTAAAATATGCCTGTTAAGGCCAAGTCCCAACTCAGCCACAATTTTTAGTTCACGCAAAGCTGCTTACGTGAAAACTTTTCTTTTCTTGGAATGATATTTTAAAGAAAGACTGAAAGAAAATGAGATGTTTATGTTAAAGCTCTGTGGTTATTCTAGGGGAAAAAAATGAGACAGAAAATTCCTCTGTACATGAAACAAGTACACCACTAACAAGAGTTTCCTTCACTGAATGGGCTTCTGAATAAACAAAAAGATCACCAACGTCACAGTCATCCTCTGACTACAGCAGAATAAAGATTGGTCTATGGGTCCTATTTTTGATATTGTTTTGGCAAGATAAAATGTTTTGCACTACTGTCAGGAAGCAGCAAAGGCAGCTGCTGCAACTGGGAAAAGGGAGCCAAGAGCAATGCCACAGTCACCAGGGCAGGGTCGTAGCTGTCCCAGTGAGGAAGAGGGGCAGGACCTTAGATGGCAGCTGATACTCAGCCAAGACTTCCAGACAATTAGACAAGTTTGTGGTGACAAGGCAGGTCCAAACTCAAGCTGGCAGTATATCTGCAGGTCAGGATCAATGTAACTGAGGTAATGATCTCTGAGCAGGCCCACAGTGACAAGATGAGGACAGGGTGATCAGCCCACTGGTCTGTTCCAGGATCAGTGATGCCTGTAGCAAGACTGGAGACTAGCTCAGGCAGGGACTGAGGGAGCTCCAGGCTCTGTCGGCCAGGGTTGGGGGAGGTCCTGGGTTAAGCTGGTGAAGGCCATTAAGGCCTATTAGAGCTCTGAGGGCCCTGACAACTACAGAGTACATTATTATCACCAACTGACATCATGTGGACCATTCAAAACTTATTAGGTGCTAAGAACTTTTATCTTCTGATGTTTGAAGACTTCCTAGAGATGAAACAGTCATTCCAAGTTGTCATGTTCCCTGGAAAAGGCGTTAGAGTATGGTTTCATCAGTCCTGTATATTTAAATTTGACATGCCCCTTTCACCCAAACCTACGTCATTTTACCTGTTAAAGAGAAGTGGAAAATCAGATTGCTATTCTGTGGAAGTAGATGTGTAATTCTGAGTATGTCCAGAACTCTAAATTTAAGAAAATCATCCTAGGGGCATCTCTTCACTAAAGTTCCACTGCGACAGAAAAATGTCAAGTCTTAACTTTCACTCTGAACTTTTTATTCCTTTGATAAAGAACAAGCTTACTGACTGACATTCACAGACAGTTATCTGAAGATAGAGTCTTAGTTTGCACCCATATGAGAGTTTATTCACTAATGGAAAATGAGAGCATATAGCAGGCTTTCTGCTTATAGCAATTTTTAAATGCATTTAATATTGGCTTACGTTGTGTAAATAAATAAAAACTGAGAAATCTAAGGCTAGGTAGAGATCAGATTTTGTCATTTCGGGTCTGTTCCCATAATATCTCTTCTCTCAAATAGTACCTAATACAGAATGCACAAAAATGAAAGTTTTAGTCAATTAAGTTTGTTTAAATGACATGATGGGGGATAAGCCCAAATTGTTTCAGAAAGTGCTATCCTAATGTTCAGAGACCTTGTGCTTAGGCAGTCAGCCAGAATCTATCACCATGGATTCACAACAATCAAGGCCTTGACAACTTTTATGTCTAAAGAAAACCAGTTAGTCAATTAATGGTTAAAGACTTCAAAACATCTTTTTGTTAGTATGACACTGATTCAAAAGATAAAAGACTAAGAAATCTTTTCAGTAGTTTTCTGTTCTTTTCTCCAAATCTTCTGAGGGGGAGGAGTGACAAAAAAAAAATCCAACCACAAATCCTGCTAGAACACATAATAGTTAACTAGTAGCCAATCGTTTAGAGTAACTCTTCCATTAGCAATTGGTACATTTCCTCTAAAACAGAAAGAAACTTTCAATAGATTTCACAGTTTCAGTCTTGAGTCTTTTCTTTAATTGGATGTCACCATTTAATTTTGAATGAAATAGTTTTTCTTTTATTGCATTCTGATACATGCCAGCTTTGACAGAAAAAGGAGGCAACATAATGCTCATATGGCACATTAAGAGCCACACTCTGTTGTGGCTTTGCACTTCAGAGACCTTAAATTCTACAAAATTTGTTCATTAAAAAGCTTGACTACAGCAGTCTCTGTGTTAGAGGTAATGCAATAATTGAAGGAGGCACAATTGCTTTTTGCAAAACCTATTTTTGAACTTATGAAGGAAGAGAATAACAAATTGTTTGCCCCAATTTCTCTTCATATTCTTTAGCTAACTGAATCAAAAATAACTGCATTTAATGCAGGAGCTCCTTGATGAAATTCTGTGGCCCCTGTAATACAGAAAAACAGTCTGCATTGTCATAAAGATTTTTCTCATCCTGAAATCTAACAAGATATCTTTTAGGAATCTATCTTTCTTCACAGGACACATGGTTCTGATTCCTAAAGTTGCTTAGAACTCACCGCTGTAAGTGCCACTAAACAGCCTTTAAATATTGTAACAAGGCTTACAATGGATGTATATGCACACACATGGCCTTATAGATTTTCTATGCTTACAAATTTAACCCTCCTCATCAGCCATTTGGATGTCTTCTATAACTCCTTAAGAACCTCTTAAAAAAAAATTTGGTCGCAGTACATGTCTGCCCAATCCTGCTGACATCAGCAAATTAATGAAAGAACATAAATTGTTTGCTGAAGGCAAATTCAGTGCTTTCTCTTAGTGGCCTAAGTTTGAGAAAACATCTATAAGGATTAGTGTTAAAGTAGAAAACTGTGCTGGACTCAGCTTGCTGTCTGGAGTCTTGCAATCCAGTTGTTGTAAGTTCTCATGACCATTGATGTCTTCTAAAATACCACTGTTTTCTTGGTACCCAAGAGCTACAGGTATGTACATGACCTGTAATATACAGTTTAGATCTTCAAGTGCAGTAGGTCTAACATCTGTAGACCTTGACTGGGTTTTTAGAATATTCTTTGTAGAAGTGCAAGGTCTAAAGCCCGACAAAAAGTGCATTCTGCTGCCTAAGTTTCAACACCAGCCTGGAAAATTCTCTGGCCTAAAGCTGCCCAGGACCCTTCTACTATAGACCACAATTTTAAAAAAATATTATTTTCAGATTAGCTTCCTTTATCACTGAACAGACCTGCAGCTAAAGCAATTCTCCTGTGGCAAAATATTGCATAGGTTTTATCCTCCTTCACTCAGAGATTCAAATTCGGTCCTTTAATTGCATCCACCTGAATAATTTTAAATTCCTTTGACCTCTTTCTGTCCTATTGCAGCAACTGCCATACTTGAAGACACCTGCAGAGAAGATTGAAGTAGCATCTTCCAGCAACCATCAGCTTTCTGAATGTATAAATTGTTTATTCAGGGTTCAGTCACAAAGACCAAATAATCTCTTCACTCCAACCATGGTGGCAGCTTTAGCAGAAAGGTAGACACGTATGCATTACATGTGTCACCATTTTCAGAAAAACAACCTCAACGCATTAGCCCAAATTCATTAGTTGGACTTAAATAGGTTCTCAAAACATCATGGAGTCTAAGGAATGGTAGAGGGCAGATTGGGTCAGCTTGTAAGGGAACTAAGAAATTATGTCTTTAGTACTTTTGTCCTTGTTAATATGAATAGTGGTTACTAAAGTCCATGGAGATGACTTCATCTATTGAGGTTAAAGGTCTTACTTTTCACAAAACTACCATTACTCCATCAACATAGCTGATACCCTCTCTACCTCATAGTGCTAGGAAGGGATTTTCTTCTATGCATATTATATTAAATTAACCATCACGGGCAGGTGGATGGTGAAATTTTATGTTTTTAGTGCAGCCAGTAGTTGGGATTTTCAAGGGCATTCTTTTAGTTTCAACAGGAATTTCAGTGAGAGAATGTACACCCTGACAAATTCTGCCTTTGCATTTTCTTTTTGGCCAGAAACCAAATTGCTGTCAAAAGGGGCACCTCATCAAGAGAGGAAGCGTTTGTTTTGTTTAATTTCAAAGTTATAAAACATAAAACTGTGAAACTGTGGTAATAACGTTTCAGCCAGCTTAAGCAGGGATGCAATATATTACTAAATGTTTCCTGAAGCAATGAAGATTCAAAGTGTGGTTTCCTCTTTTTGCCTTTTCTTTTCGCCCCAGCAGTCAATCTTTTTTTTGGTGAAAAATAAACCTATTCATCCATTTATTTTCAAGGATATGTTTTCATTAGCTCAGGTCTAGAGCTATTTGGAGAGGAGGAGAAAATGTTTATCACTGTTTTAATTTGATTACTTAAAATGTTTCTGGAAATATTAACATTTCAACATGTGAAACATTTTCATTAATTTTACTAATATCAATAGCTACAAAAAGTCAAAGGTGGTAGATCTACACCCAGTAGTCACAATATATTGGGAAACTAAATCAACTCAGTAAATCTATTAACCAAACCACCAGACAGAATTGAGTTGCAAGCATTAGAGTTGTCCCATCTTTCCAAATGGACAGCATTGAATTCTCCTGGAAGGATCTACTCTCCAGAATCTTTCATGCATCAGCCATTAAAAAAACCAAACAAACAAGAAAAAAAGACCTTTCAAAATGTCTCAGGTTGGATGACCAGAATAGCCAAGTTACAAAACAATTGTAAAAAATCTTGATGGTGGTCATTGCTGCAACACATTTGGAAACTCTAGGCCTGACCTAGAATATCATTCAAGTACATCTACATGACGATACATAAGTATAATTCCTCTTGGGGTTCCCACTTCGTCATCTGCCAGCTGAAATATTTTGAGGTGGAGAATGGAGTTTTGCTAGGTGGAGAATGGAGTTTTGCTAGGTAAAGCTACAGGGAAAAAAAAGTTCACAAATCTACTATAAAGTTCACCTTTGACCCATCAGAATTCATGTGTACATTAACTTAAGATGTTTCCACGAAATCTACTGGGAACCAACTTGGGTTTGTTTTGTTTTTGAAAAAAAGGGAAGAAGAAAGAGCTAAAAAAGTTATCACTATACTACAATAAAATATTGCAACTTAAGCTAATTATATAAGCATGCTCTTCAAATTTAGAAAAACATTCATTAAAATTAGCACATGAACCAAGATTTAATCAAGTGTAGTGATGAAATTCAGCCAGTGGTAAGCCACAAGCTCTGAAAGGCCCATTTGACCGGTAAATGTAACTTTTTTTCATTTGTACAATAAAAGTAGCAATATCATTTTATGTGAAATGTGGAAATATTGCAACAAAATGTCACCCTTGCTCCCAAACCTGACAGCTTGGCCCTCAGTCCTCCTCTCATTGGGACTGCAAGCACGGTTTCACAGATACCTCTGATTTACATGGTGTGAGAGCTCAGTGTGCTTTTTTGTATACAAAATTTTAGCACACAGCAATCTGATGGCTGATTACCACCCTCCCTCTCTCCTTCTTCTTTATAACTGGGTTTATAATGAAAACGTTGACACAGCCTTAACTGTGGCAACATTAGCATTTGCCATTATAATTAACAGTTTCTTTTACTTCTTTGTTATTCACATGCGTATACTCTTCCCAGTGCAGTAGTTACAGATGGTATAGCTTGTAATATATACTATCCCTAAAACAACAGATACATTCTTTTTAAAGTATGTCTCTGATAAATTTTATTTAAATGTAAAAGGTAATAGGCAGAAAATGTAGTTTGCTTACAAGTTTCCTTTATGGTTGTTTGACTGTCACTTTCCTGCAGATTTATGATAATCATTCTTGCAACAAAAACGTTTACTTCACTGTCTAAATAATAAGGTAATTTGTTACAGCTAATTACTCAAGTGCTTCCTTAATCTCAATTAAAAGATTCAGGCTGATTTTCTACATTTCTGCAGCAGTATGTTCCAGAATATCTTGTTAATGTATTCCCAATCACATATTTGTTAAGGAATGCATGGTCCATGCAAAACTGAAACGCTAAAATACATAGCTGCAATCTTAAACAATGATTTATTGTGACATGGGATGTGGGACATTTCCACAGCTTTTGTGATTGCAGTAATGAAGCTGTAAACCAAATAGCATGAAATGAAGCAAGGCCTTACAATTTAATCAGCTCGTAAACAGATCTACTGCATCAAGCAAATGACATTATTATCCATCCGAAGTAAATCATGCTAATCTCAGGAGATAAAATCAACATCATTAATGGTCACATGTCATATTCATCAACACTAAACCATCCCTTTTGACAGATTAATCCTAACTACAGCTCCCACGATGTATGGTAATAGGGCTTGTAGCATACATTTCATTCAGCAGTAAGGCTAACCAGCACTCTTAGTCTGCTATTACAAATAATTTTTTTATTGATTTACATATTTTAAAATGCATTTAAGGTGAGGTACCATTAAAAATCCTGTCACTATCACATATTTCTTCCTCACATTCTCAGCCTGTATTAAAAGAAACTAGAAACTAAACACTGTAGGCCATATAAATACTTTCTTTAACATGCCATTAGTGGTAATTAAAGATTTCTGCCTGTGTTTTTCATTCAGCAAAGAAAATACGTGCCCTTTTTTACAGGGTTTAAAGAACTATTGATAGTATTATTCTAATATCTCATTTGTAGTGTAGTAGTTCATAGTGCTGCTGGTCACGGATCAGAGCTCCACTGAGCCCAGTAAGACCCTGAAGACTTTATTATCCACTATCCCCTAATTAATACCACATGAAACACAAAGTTGCATTTATGATATTCACTCTTCATTGCAGTTTATTGTGTCCTGCAGACTGGCTGTGTATTTCTGCTCAGACTACAGCTCCTGTGTACTGCCTATCTGTTCCAAACACAAAATATATTTATTTATCACGGAACTGACCCTGTATGAATGCTTTTGAAAAGTGTCCACTATTCAAAGTGTCACTTTCCTTGAACAGGCACTGAATTATATTGACAGGCACATTATCAAGGGCTGCTGACTGACAGAATGAATGACTGCGGCTTCATGCCGCATTGCCAGTCATTGACTGAGTGGGTGCAAAAATTATCTACAACCTTTGTAGATCTAAAGGACTCTGAACTAAGGCTAGAAAAGAAGATATATGCAAGTGATTTACTAGTGCAGCATTTATCAACTTAGTACAAACATCTCAACTATTACCCAAACTACTTCACTAATGTAGTAATTCATTAATGGTTTATTCTCTCTCCCAAAACTATTTTTTTAACGTTCCTTTTATGCAATTATTAATGTCATGTTATTTAATATGTGTTTATGGTTCACCAGGGAAATGGTTGGGGTAATAATTTTAAAAACAACCACTGCCTCTTGCATTTGTTTTTAAGCCAGTGTGGGTTAATATGTGTCTCAGTTAGATTGTAATGGCAAGGCAAAAACAATGTTAGAGACTGTGGGTGACGTATGCATAGCAATCAGTAAGTTGGGCTAAGAGAGAAGGAAGAATACTTCCTGGGCTGTGCTGGGACTTTAGGAAAACACTGAACTAACCACAAAAGCTTTTCATTTATTTGTCAAAATAATTTATTAGCTGGTCTTATTTTTGATTGACATAATGACAGCTTGAAGAAGTAGACCGCAAAGATCTAGTTTTTGTAAAACACACGTCTATTGACAAGAATAAGAAACACTAATAAAATGTTTCAATAAATGCATTAATTTCAAAACCTCAAAGTACTAATGTCAAATTTACTGGAATCCACTGACCTTTAAAGAGCTTTTAAAGATTTTATGACTTAGCTTGTCACATTACTTACTGAGAATCCTTAAGAATCTGTTTTTTCTATCTATGGTGTGTTTTTACTGTTGGGGTTGTAAAGATTTGCCCTTTTCTGTCACTGTCCTCTTTACTCTCAGTACTTCCATACTTGAAACCCTACAAAACGAGTTACTCAATCTTTGACAGGCACAGACATCTGTGGAGCTTATCAGTAATGGTAGTTAGAAGACTAAAAGAATCACTGATGAGGAAGACCAAAAACCCCACCCTTCTCAAAGGATTTTGTGCTACTGCATAATGTCTTAGTGAGATCATGGTGTCATTGAGCTAGTCCTCCTCCAAATCTGCGTCCTAGTACCTACTAGACATGTCTACTCTTAGAAACATTTATTAGCGAAGCCAAGTTAAAAGTAATCTGTCCTTGAAGAGGTTTAGGTTGGCAGAAGAACCAAACCTGTTTCTCAAGCAATACTAACAAAACTGGCAATGGGATTTCTTGGTTGTATAGCTGCATATGAGGTGGACATTTTGTCAGCAAAGCTGTGGTGGAATGAAGCAAAGGGGAAAAATGGTTTCTTATATAGCTGTGCTAGCAAATTTTTCTCAGTATCTGCAAGAAACAAAAGAACAAAAACATACAGTGGGAAAAAGACAGCAGGAATACTTCTAATAGCTCACTTTTATGCCTGTTATGGCTATGATTTAGGCCAAAGACCACCACTAAAAGGATAAGGACAAGTCTCATGGGACTAACTGATAATTAAAAGTAAAAGGACGTGTTTTATTCTTGTTATTTGGTCCTCCCAGGTCAGAAGCTTTGATAAATATATGATAAAAAAATATCTTTGAGAAATTTGTATAAGGTGTTTGGTAGTGGGCTCTTACACAAGAGCCACTACTGTAGTACTGAAATGCCATGTCATCTTAACTTTTTTTAGCAGAAGGCTTGTTAAAATACCATTGGCTAATGATAACATTACAGAGAATTTGTTAATATAGTTGTTTCATTTTTAAATACAGCTGTAATAGGAAGCTGTGCTTGTTTTAGTAAGTCCTGGTAACACTGTATCTATTGAAAGTGCTACACACTGAATGCATACGTGTAACTGTTTCAGTCTCAGAATGATAAAACATGTCAAGATATAATTTCATTCCTTAAAAATTAAAAGATGAAATTATTTAAAATACTGTGCTTTGGTTGCATGCAGAAGATTCCTATAATCAACCATACAAAATAAACTATATTCTTTTAGCAGCTATTTAAAAGGCAACAAGTTGAAATCCTGATTAAAAAACTCACAAAAATGTTCAAGAATAGAAAGTATCTTATTTTTTATGCATGTGTGTTCACTGTTCTATGTTTAGTGCAACTTAACAAATAAATTTACTACACAATATGTTGCAAAACAAAGTTTTAATGCTAGTAATATTGCTAGTTACAAGGTAATAACATTACCTGAAGAAATGCACAAGTCATTACTGAGGAAATGACTGTTAAATAGTTGAGAATAGTAGGGTACCTAACACTGGTATGCAAGGATGAATTCTCCTGCATGTAAACATATGCTGAAAGATATTTAAAGCAACATACAAAAGGTATTACTTCACTACCATGATATGCTGGTGAAAATGACGGTGGGATAAGTGGTCCTAACTTTCTCTCCAGTATTTTGTCAATTTGAATTTGGCTTAAGTTTGTAATAATTAATGAAAAAAGTCATCACAGCTGATTTTCCTTTCAGCCATTTGGCACGTATAGCATAGTAGGCTTATGCACCTATGCAATGACTTGCTTAGGGATATGGTTTAGTAGAGTATAGCTACGGTTGGACTCGATCTCAAAGGTCTTTTCCAACCTAGTGATTCTGTGTTTCTGTGATTAATTGGTGCCTGCTTTATGATTCACATCACCTCTTTGAACCAGCTTTTCCTGATGAGAAATCTACTTTACAACTGTTTGGGTCACATAGAATCACAGAGGTTGGAAGAGACCTTGTGAGATCATCAGGTCCCACCCCCCTGCCAAAGTAGGTTCCTTAGGACAAATCGCACAGGTCGGTATCCAGACAGGTCTTGAATATCTCCAGAGAAGGAGACTCCGCAGCCCCCCTGGGCAGCCTGTCCCAGGGCTCTGTCACCCTCACTCTGTAAATTCTTCTACATGTTGGTGCAGAACTTCCTGTGCTCCAACTTGAGTCCATTGCCCCTTGTCCTGTCCCCACAGACCACTGACAAGAGGCTGGCCATTTCCCCCTGTGTCCCACAAAAAAACCCTAATGTTGTAGGTGACACTTTCATTTTCACTCCAGCTGACTGATTTAGAAAGACAAAGGTTATTATGCATAGTAGCAAGGAGAGCAGTACCAGATCTGCAAACTCTAATATGAAGAAATGAGAAAACACCTTTTTATAGTCACTATATATAAACATACAAATACACATAGCTCATCAGTAAGCAAAATTAGCCTCTCACTTTCTCAGCTGAAAACCTAACAGTGACATAAGGATGGACTTCAACATATGATCTTTCAGCTTTAATTTTCTCACCCTTTATTAAGCCTGTATTATAAAATCACATAAAACCACAAAAAGGTTTGTGCATTGAACACTTGGCTTAAAAGTTTCCTTTCAAAATTTTCTTTCTCTTACAAAGTAATCAGAGATACATCATGGAAGCACAGGGATCCTTGCAGTTAATTTAAGGCACACTGAAGACAACACAAACTAGAAGAAACTGCACATTTTTTGTAGTTTTAGCCAAATTTTGTCATAAAGTGGATTAGCTCATTTTGATTTCTTTTATTTTACTTTCAGAAAAGGGTCTTTTTCTTTTTTCTTTTTTTCCTTCCTTCTGAATGCCATTTCTTATGCCACAGGGAAAAAATAATTCAGTTTATTATTACATCTTCATACATTCAGAAGAGGATCAAAACACACACAACCCATTTCTTAGCTGTTGGAAAACACTGGAAACACTTTTTTATACCATTTGGATTATAAAAGGATCTTGAACGCACAAACTTGGAAAGATAGTTTGGCTCCAATGGATTAGCCATAGGTATCTTAAAAACATTTCCAAGCTTATATGAACAATTCCTTAGCTCTTAATTTTCACATGAATTTCTACTCTGAAAAGCAATCCTCAAAGTAATGCCCCTTTCCTGAAATTAGTTTTATTTATGTGTGCAATGCATGCTCCTTTCAGTAGCTTGGTTAACTTTCAGTTCTGTGTAATCCTCAGAGGAGCTTGAGTGTTCAAGGTCTGAGATCATGACTGCATTCTTAACTAAATCCCAGTGGGAAGATCAGATAGCATCTAGCCTTTATGAATCAACATAGGGTGGCAGCTGGAAAGGAAAAGGTAGTCCTGTTCCCTTTTACTTTTGCATGGGAACAATCATAACATACCCAGTGACCAGAATTACTTCCTCCTAGCTCCACCTGTAGCAGGTAATGCAGTGGCACGGGCTCATCAGTCTTTCAACCAGTCTAGCAAGCTAGGCAAACAGAAGTGGTGATTCCTTAAGTGACATCTGAGCTCTTGGGAGTCCTTGGGAAACAGTGCCTGAGATACCAAAGTTAATTCTTCCTGAAGTTCCTGAGGGAGTACAACTCCTCTGAGTTCTTCCCCATCCCCTGCCACGGAGGCTGTGCATCTCTTTGGGACCATCCAGCCTATGGCCCAACAAGAAACTGTCCAGTCTGACTCACAGATGCTAGTGCATTTAACTTGGGTTGGGATACAGCGAAGTTCTTCCCTTGTGAACAAAAACCATTTTGACTAATAAGCATCAAATCACAGCAAGTAGTGAAGTCCACAAGGCCTTTTTCATTTGGTAGAGAGAAAGAAAAAAGCCTTCAAGGAGAGTGTATGAGTCATGGGATTGGGTTTCCAGAGGGCTCTTTGGGATTCTTTTAGACCAAGAGTTTTTTAAGACTGTCAGAGCAGGGTCTGTGTGAAACTCAGCAATTTTGACTGTCATGCTATTTTTCAGTTCCAGCTTTCATCACTTTGTGCCTTTTGGGTCTAACTTTGCCTCGACTTAAGTGGTTGTCAATGTAGAATAAATCACATGAAGAATACTTAGGGCCATGCTCTTTGCCCAGCCCACATAATAGAGGAAGGAGCTAAATCCTCAGAAATAAAGGGGTATACTCTCCTCCTCAGTATGACTATTGAAATCTTGGAGAACTAGCTGATAAGCTGAAGATGAGAAATAGTTATTTTCTCTAGAATGTACTCCATTCAAATCTGTGAGGACTCACAGCCCTCTGCTGCTTTTTTGAATAGTAGCAAGAAAACCCCTCTGTCTTTTGAGCACAATGCATGAGTAGAGTAAAAATGAATGTATTGCACAATGCATGAAGAGCTTCAGTACAAATTAATATATTGTGATGCATTTAAGGGACAGAGGGGTGTCCAGAGTTGGACCTGGAACAGTGAAGCCAGTGATTCATGCCTTTCAGTAGTAAGGCCAATGATTTTTGAATTCCAGCCCCTGCAACTGTGCCCTGCCATTTATTCTTTTTCAGATGCAAAATATTCCAGACATTCTTTCTCTAAGGACACATGCTAAAAGACATCAGGACTAGCTAACAAACTGGAAATATAAGCACTGCTTCTTTACTTTTTAGGGTACATTTAAAAAAAAAAAAAAGTGGCCTGGCTCTGACAGGCTCTTGCAGAGGAAGTGCATGTAAGTCTGAAGACTCTACAGAGGAGCCAGCTTCACAGTAGGAAAAGCTTGTTTTGTTATTATTAGCAGCCTGAGGTGTGCTAATTATTTTACTCCTGGTATTTTGCCATCTCTTTTAACATGCATTGCCACAAAATGACTCATGAGAAGGGGTTTTTGAATGGAGCAGTCATTTTGGCACAGATTCCAACTCTGATCACAGGGAAACCATTTACTTTCCAATTACGTGGTCAAGGCACAACCCCAAGTACTGCAAAGTCCTCTCTTCCCATGTTAACCTAGCAGGAAAGGCCAACTAATAAACAGAAGAAAGTAAGTGTTTGGTGAACTTTATAGTCAGAAACTGTACACAAAATTCTTCAGGCAGTCAATTTCCCATCATTATTTGCACGCTGCTCTTGAAGACTCCTAATAGAATCAGTTTTCAGAAATGTACTTCAATAGCAATACTACAGATGTAAAAATTGTAATTCCTCTCTTATAGTTAATGTTGGAAGTGACATATAACTGACCTGTCAGCTCCAATCCTTTATCTGGTGAGGCTTAAAATCAACTCTCTATTGGAAAAAAGTCTGGTGTGGAGTTGAGCTAGACCTTAGCCGGGCAAATTTCATTAAAGCACAAACCTTAAACAAATGGAAGGCTTTATGGTCACCAACAAACTTTTTCTGCCTACCTAATCCACATAATGGTCTGTTGACCATGAACGCTTCTTTTCCGTGGGAACTGAGAGCGATCTCCTTCACTCTTAGCTACAAAATATTGCTTTTCTCCCCTCTTCCCCCCTCTCTGCCACTGATCACAGAAATCCTCTCAGTAACTCTTACTCAACACTGGAAAGCATTCCAGCATATCACAGATCCTCACATCCATTACTGTAGCCCATAGTTAGGCAGTACTGTGTTGATCCTTGAATCATTAAAATCAGAAAAGATTTTGCCACAGACAATAATAAGCATTGGATGAGGCCTGTGCAGCAAATTTTGTATTATATCCAGGTTATATTTTTTATGTAAAAGGTATTTTTTACTTAATATAAATGACAGGGCTTCAGTATCCAAGGAGTATATTCTTTCTAACTCTGCTCTCTGCAAAAAGCTTTTTCATTTACTATACTTTTGGTTCAAGTACACAAAATGAAGTGGGGTAGTTAAAAACAGGCAAGTAATGTACCTGATGATTTACCATATTTTATTTACATTATTTTATAGCTATTAAATGTAATATTGTCTGCTCCTGTCACTCTCTGCAATGTGTTTGATGATTCAGGGAATAAATAAAACCTGGGGTTAGCAAATAAATGAGAGCAGAATTGGCAGCACACCAAGTCTGCTTTATTTGACTGAGAGAGAGATGTGTTACATGGCCTGTTTGTTTAAATTATGCCAAGAGCTGAGATACACCAGGTGTTGTAGACCATGGAGTACAGCCCTTAAAACATTTGTGAAAACCAGATTTCTGTTTAGTGGTTTGCCAGAATACAAACCCAAAAGGTTTACACTGAGAAGTTGAAGGAATGGGACTCTGTGCTACTATTCTATCACTTTTATCAATTCATGATACAGAAACGTCACATATGCGCTAAGAGTGACTACCCAGTCCCGGTGTGTCTGTTTCTATAATGGAATCTGCAGGAAATCTAATGATGTAAACTTATTGTAATGATTATCCCAGTGATTCTGAAGTACCATAAGACAATTATTTAATACTACTTTAGCCAACCTGGCCTAGTGGAGGGTGTCCCTACCCACAGCAGGGGGGCAGGAACTAGATAGTCTTTAAGGTCCCTTCCAACACAAATCAGTCTGCGTTTCTAATACAGATCAAACTATGCTATCTATATTCAACTAAACTTCCCTTAAGTTCAGTAAATGGGAGCTGGATTTGAGAGATTTAATCTGGTTTTCCTCCCAGACTACCTCTTCCATCAGAAGTGGCTAGAGAGAATGGGTTAAAGCCAAGGAGATCCTGAGCTGTTCTTTCAGAATGGATATAGAAGTACACAGCCTCAGCGCCACAATGGGACCTTGGTGAAGAGGATCTAGCACAAATGATACTTAAAATATTAACTTTTACTTCTGATCATACTGAGGACATGTTCAGGCATTCACTGCAGAGATGCTTTGCACTGGACACTAGCTGTTTGTGCTGCACTCCACAGTGCAGCAGTGAGGCAGATGAGTGATCCTCACCCACCTCATTGCAAAGTCAGCCAAGGCAGTTTAACCTACCTACTATAGAAGACTTTGAAGTAATCTACTTAACTTTGCACTGCTGTGGGGGCAATAACCTTTGGCAGGGGAAGAGGTAAAACCAGCAGGAGTTTTGTCTTAAGCTAGTATAGCAGTTTCTGCAATGAATGTCAGACCAAAGCCTTAATCAGGTTCAAAACATTGAGAGAGACGAAGGTGGGGGAGAGAGAAAGAAAACGTGTGAGGGGGAAAAGGGGTAGGGAGGAGGAGAGAGAGAGACAGAGAGAGACTACTCATTCCCTCTTTAACTCTATGATCTGTTACTAGCCCTCTGAACAAAACAGATCTGTCTACCAACAAAATAAAGGCTAATGCATGTGAGGCTTCTTTAAGTTTCACCCGGTCATTTATTTGTCTTAGTGATTTTTGTCCCTGCCTTGAATAGAAAAAGATTACTTTTTAAAAACGAACTGCAGCAGCAGTGACATGAGTTATCTCCCAACCAAAGTACATTGTCTAGGATTCAGTTATCTCTGAGACTGCCTTTTTCTCTGTATCTTCTAGTGGTTATAACTTACAACTGCCTGGAGTGCTTTTATTGTCTGGTTCAAACATCTTGATGGACAAAACATTCCTACTGACTCTCTCTGGAACTCTCTGTCTCGAAGTCTGCCAAAGCCTGATCTTCAGCGTGCACAAAACATGCTGCAAGTAAAGTCTGCTTAATCTCACTTTGCTGTTAGCAAGAGGATATTGGGATAGTCCCAGAAAAATGCTGAGAGATTTGTGTTGATCTAATGAAGAAGATAATATTGCCATGCTTACATGGAAGCATGTACTTGTGTACGCTGGTTAGAGTGGCTGAGTAGGAATAAATAAAGAAAGGAAATCCCCAGGATAAATTCCTAATTCTAGCAAAGGCAGAGGTAAAACTGCAACTGACTGTAGTGGGACGAGCATTTTGTCATTTTTTTTTTGGCTCTGTAGTTTGTCTATTAGCATATCTGTATGTGATCAGTTCTCTGTCAGTATGAGAGACATGGAGATTATTGTAGAACAAAGAAATACACACATTTTTTTAATATAACTTTCCTCAAAAGTTTCTTGACAAGAAAGTCAAGAATCCACTCATTCTTCATTAATACGACTGCAAGTATTAGAACATGGGATGGATTATTTGTAGGAAAATAAACTACTGCTTATCTCATTGCTGAAGTTTTTAAAAACCATTTTTAATGGTCTTGAGAACAAAATAGACTCAATAGGTCTGATGTGCCAATGTGTTACTCCACTTGTATGTCAGTGCAACTTCATTGATTTTTGCGCTATTATGGCAGTGTAAAAATGAAATAACACAGAGTTGAATCAAACCCGTTCAAAGACTGACTGATGGTCCTGTTCAGAAATCAGACAAATTCATAAAAGCAAAATATGTTGAGAGGAGGTGATGTTCCATCTGTGCTGTAGTGGGAGGAAGGATCACACATTAAACAAATAAACTGGTTTCAATGATAAAACACTTTTCACAGTAGAGAAGTGATGTGAAATGTCAGGACTATATATTATTTGTTTAAAAGCCTCATCATTGTCTAAAAATAGCCTCTAGCTTGTGTTTTTTGTCTTTGCAAACTACACCGATTCTCAATTCTGCATCTCTCTCTTCACAGAATAAAGTTTGCTAAGTATACGTTGCACAGGCAGTAAGATTTGTTGCTTTGGGACTTGGGACAAAATCTAATTTTAGTAGGCTCTATGCTTCTGCTTAGAGTGGTGAGGCAGAATATCAAATGACCTGTTTAGCTGTGTTAGAGCCACAGGTTTGCACTGGTTACAAGGTTCATTTTCATAATTCTTTAAATGACTGGTCTTCACCCCAACATGAAAGCAAGCCTTATTCCATTAAGCTCCCAGTTCACCCAAGCTACTAAAAAAATGGGCCCTCTGTATATTCTGAAATTTAGTTCACATTAGCCAGCTGCTTGGTTAGGGTAATTTAAACCAAAACAAGACTATTGCTTCTCTCTAAATAGGTGCTGTAGGCCACAATATGTTGTGGGTTTAAACTGTGCTATATCACTTTAAGACATAAGTCTCAAACGTGAGAAAAACATGTGTGATAAAATAAGACCAACATTGTTTTTGACCTAGTTTGAACAAAGGTGCAGAAAATCAATGAGCCCCAGAGCAGCCTAAATGCTTTGTTAGCCTTTTACTACAACATTATATATTACATGCAAATAATGGCACAAATTTAATGCTACTATTCATGTCAAGTGATTTCTTTGAATCTATATTTTATATTTTACAGATCTTGAACAGTAACATTTTTCTTTTTAGTGCAAAGTTGCTCAAGGTTCACTGGAGACTCTTTTAAATTGCTGCTTTCAGAGAAATAACAATGTAAAATGACATTATGATGTATAGCACCCTCCTGAAGACTTGAACCAGTGCAGCAGCAAGCCACTAAAACCTCTGGGAATGAAGCAATCTCCAGAGCACTATTGTCCAATTGTCCTAACTGGATCATTTTTAATTAGTTGCAATTAATTTCAAGTGACAGCACACTGAAATATCAAATCAGAAAGCACAGAAAAACACACTGGAATTCGGAAATTGTTATTGTTAGATAGCTTCTCTATTACAGAAGAACTGGATCTCAATATTACCTGCCTTGATCTATATAATTTTTCCTTAATTAGTTTCTATAATAGAGATGAGACAGGCAATGATGTTGCTAAGGTAGTGAGACCTTTAGCACTTAGCCAGCTGACATGCATCAGGCTAACAAGTAGTCCTTTTGCTGTTGGAGAGATCAGTATCTATCAGTTCTAATTGTTGTCCCTGTTATGGCTAAAACAGTTTAAGCTTATGGAGACAACAGGCTATAAGTTTTCCACGTTGTTGTCCCACCCTGTACCAATGGTTTTGTTATTCCTGCAGGGGACTCAAAAGACCCAAGTTGAGACACAGTTCTCCTCAAAAGATTTCAAGAGAAACTGAGATTTACCCCTCTGTGAAGATATGTTAGAAATCCTGCATCTGTCAGTGCTAGAGGCATCCAAACAGAGGGATTTTGCTACCAAGATGTAAAGCAGGACCTAGGACCATCCAAGTCTCCAGGCAACACTAGCCTTGCAGCAGTTACCCTGTCACTGACTGCCCTTGTATGAGTAACCTGTACCCAATTCTGCATGGCTTGAAGGTGAGGGACTGCTGGATCTTCTCCTTCCTGATCAGCGCAGTCAGAGCATTAGAGAGTTCACACGGAGGTTTGCTGTATCCTAAGGCTAGAAGAAATACATACCAAAGAAGTGGCTGTCTTTCCTTCTGTGTTTCCTTAGCACCATCAATTGGCACCAATGTGCCTTAGAGACATAGACAGAAGTGCTATAGATCATATGTATCACACCACAGATAGGTCACTGAATTTAGAATACTGAATTATGCTGTTAAGTGTTTCGATTTTCTAGATATTGTCAGGCTATATCTATGACAAATTAAAATGCTACATCATCTAATCTTGACACCACTAGAGGTAAAATATGTCTATGAGGCTAAATGGGGCCAAATTTTCAATAAAGTTATTTTAATGACAAGATATACCTCTATAATTCAAAGTGCAAAAC
Source organism: Porphyrio hochstetteri (assembly GCA_020800305.1). Classification (NCBI taxonomy): domain Eukaryota; kingdom Metazoa; phylum Chordata; class Aves; order Gruiformes; family Rallidae; genus Porphyrio; species Porphyrio hochstetteri. Next base: position 16,463,361 of record CM036911.1, read on the forward strand.
AAACATTCTCAAATGAACTTAATATGAAAAGATAAATCATATTGTCAGTCTGCAGAAATTGAAATCCTAGAGTGACAACACAATAGACAGGGGAAGACACAGTGCTCAGTGTTCTGTGTGCCAGTGCCCTTCCATCACAGCCAAAAGGAAAATAGCCCTCCAAGGAGCAGGTGTGTGCCCACTCAGTCCTAACTGCACTGAACTTTCCCAAAGGAGATTGGTATTATCAGGTACTTGTTCCCCTCTCTGCCAGCTCCTCTGCGTGTGAACTAAAATAACTTGTTTCACAAACCAGTTTTCATATGACACTGCTGATATAGTCAAACTAGTTACACACAGATGAAAGGTGTGTAACATAGTCTTTAGGTAATCTCTTCTCTTACAAACACCATATTATTCTGTCTCGCTGATTACTTTGCAATTTAATATATTTTTACTCATAAATTTTTTTACAATTTGGGAATTTGATCATGAAGATGACTGTTTTAGGGGGACTGGTAAGTGCCTGAAATAGTAATAGTAATACTTTTCTGCACATTAGCATGTTGATATGATAGGTGGGTGAGTCAGCCATAATTTTTTCAGGAAAATACAGCTGGAGGAACAGTTATAGTTTCACCACTATTTGCCAAAAAATGCAATATAGAAACCTGTGTAATTCTCAGAAAGAAACTTGTACTCCCTCAAACAAGGTCTCTGCTATTGACTCACGTTTGTATACTGAGAACCTTTAATTAGCCTTATGAAGTCACGTAATCTACTAATAATCAAATTTCATGCTGGCAAATATGATAACTAAAAAATCCCCAGAATTACTTCCGTGAAGATCAGCTTCTTGTTATAACCTGTATCTGTCTGAAACACTTTATCTTCTCAGCTGTGAATGCCTATATTTCTTCATGTAACAAAGGCAAAATGGAATGATTGACTGAAGTTAGTTCATACATTTTAAAATATGATTTATTCAAAGCAAGTCGGTTGTTCTGCCTTATATTAGAGCCCCCTGAAGATCAAGTTTATTTTATTACAGCATCCTGCTCCTCCACCAGCAATCAGAGCTTCCACTAGGCCAGCTGCAGTGAGCGCACGTGGCAAGAGGCAGTCTCCTAGGACCTTAGTCTAGGAGTGGGCAATACTTAGAAATGATACGTAAAAACCAAAACCACAGCAAAGTGAAGCCTCTGTACAGAAATCTCATGAAAAGCCAGGTTATGATCTGGAATAAAATTCTGGTATTTTGGTACCCTATCCAGGGTCCTCATTACTGGACAAATTGATCTTTAATGAGAAACTAGACAGAATTGGACTAGGCTCCATTTTACAGCACAAACGATCTAATTTCTGCTGCGTCAAAATGTCAAAAATGATTTAATTTCTTTCTTTCCTTTTAATTTTGAGGTTCTTTTTTCCTTAGAGGGACAGAATCTAACTATAGCCAAGAACCAATGCAAGCTGCAATAGGACTGAGGGCTGTCACTAGAAAACAACTTAGAAATTCACAGCAAGACAGAGAAAAAAATGGCAGAACTATTTCTTTTTAATAATGTACATGACTTTCTTATTACACACTAGATTGCCCCAAATTTCAGATGTGCTAGTAGAAAAGATAACATAACCCGCCTCTACTGCTAAGGGTTAGCTAGTGCAAAGGGGTTTTTTTGGTAGGCTTGTTTTCTTTTCTTCTTTTTAGTTACTTGGCTTAATTAACAAGATTCAAAATAACAACATGACCTTTGGTGCTGTTCTATGGTTAATTATATTTTTGTTTGTATAATATCACAGCATAAATGGTGTTGTCTTTTAACAGTGTGATAGGAACTTAATACCTGGTGCCTATGAATCAGGTCAAGAGCTCTGTCAATGACAGTGAGTTAGAGATTTACAGTAGACTAGACAAACTATAAAAACCTATGGTAGGGATTATGAGTTATCAAGATGTGCTGAGCTGGCACATGCTGCTAAGTCTGCGGTCAGCATTATCCAGAGGGAAGCTACAGTGCCACAGCTGCACAGCACTCTATTACTACCAGTTAGCATCAGAGAGAGTATCAGAAATGGAAAGACTTTAAAAAGGTTTGAAGGCAGGAGGATAAAGAAGGGAAATTGGGAAGAAAATGCATGACAAACAGTAACGTCTCCAGGACTGGCAACTCGTAAATCCAAAGGTTGCTAGCAAACAAACTGTACGTTCAGCACTTTAACAAAACCATTCAAGGAAATAACATCAACATCAAATTGAAAGCCTTCTATTCCCTTGTTCTGGCAGGAATCGTGAGGAAAGCAATAACTGTGGGAGGCTGCAGTTTTTCATGCAGTGATATTTTGTTCATTGCACATATCATCAACAAATTATTTGCAATGGAGAAACGTGCCAGGTAGGAAAAGGGTTTCCTGGTCCGTCATGCTTTTCCTTTAACTCTTTTAATTCTTTTCTTGTTTTTTAATATATATAAACACACTGCTTTTGACACTATGTATGCTTCCATCAACAAAGAGTAGGGGCAAACCATCTTTTTCTAAATCACTGGCTCTTCACAGACTACAATGGAGTTCACTAATTCATATAGCTAAAGGTTAAGTGTAATTTTTACTTGTTTCAAATGGAATAGATATCCCAAATGAGAGTCAGTTTGAGAACTGAGGTATATCTAACAATGATTTGCCACTCCTCCAGCAGTTTTGAGCCTTCCTCACTGCAGTATGGATGGGACTTACACATTCAGTTATTTCACTTTCCATTTGGGTGATGGGCCTTTAGGATAGACAAAGAAATTCATGGCCACTATGACAACTTTTGGGTTTCTCTAGATGCTGTCTTTTGCCCAGAATTTAGAATAGAATGAGAAATCAGGGGTATTATATTTATTCCTGCCATGAGCTGGCCATCACAGCTTGCCATTTGAGGCACCAGTGTTCTCTTTTTCTCTCAATGGCCTTTACAGAGGAATTGATAATACTGAAAAAGGTACAGAAAGTCACAACCACATACTGGTTTTGCCAGAAGAAAATAAAAAATGTAGTCATACTTCCTTAGAACAGAGTGAACATTTGCCCTGTCAGCAATCATCTTCAGGAGCATCCCCCCATCCATTCAAATTCCATTTTATCTGAATTGAGGTTGGTCCAACTTGCCTTTTAGCCTCCCAAGTGATCTGGTTCTACAAGAGCAAAGAGATTAAACCTTCCAGTGCTATAGGACAGAGAGACAGCTGAGTGCCATCTGCACATTAATAACTCTACTTATGGTCTCAAATTTTCTCACATACATATCAAATAAAAGAGCTGCACAGAATGCTGTCCTGTAGAGTTTCCTGTAACAAAGAGCCTACTAAAAAAATAACCCCATAATGTTTTTTTAAAATTTACTGGAAAGGAAAAAATTGACTCAGCAAAGATCAACCACACCATTCCTACCAGATACTCAGGCAAGCCAAGAACATCTTGTAATTAATTGTACAAAAAGCAATTGAAAGATACCACCATCATGTGTTTTGGTCCAAAATGAGCAAAGTATATATGACTTCCTGAAATAATTAAATGACCTGCATGCACGTGTGCCTTGCAGCAAGAGCCCTTCTTCCTCAATTTCTGAGTTTGATCTATGTCAGGCTTAGCAGAAGATTGATACATGGCAGCTGTACCAGCTGTTACCCATTGCAGGAGATCGGTTTTTGAAATGCGCCCTGATGACCTGCTAGAGGTAACCTATGTCTTTACCTCCTATAGAAAAATGCTGAATACTCAGTCAGTGAGCCACTGCCTTTTTTTCAGCCACACTGGGTAAACATTACTTTTCTGTCTGTAGAGAAAAACAACTGAAAGCTATCTCAGAATTCCAAACATAAGTAGGAAAAAACCCCCACCCCAACAACTTCAGTATATATATCTACCCTGAAAACCACCCCCACTTTCTAAGAATCTGCCTGTTAAATTTTAATATTATTATTGGTAAAGTACACTGAAAATTACCTGCCACATGAAATGTGGGCTATTGTCATGTCTGCAAGCAAGAGGCACGCTTACCTGCTAGCAATGATTCTGGCATCCAGGAACTTACTAGCAGAAGACAGCCATATAGCAAATGGTTTTCTTTACCCCTTTCCAACTTTTTCAACATGCAGGAGGCTCCTTGAACTCAATGGCTACTAAACCAAAGGCCCCATCAAATACAGTAACTCCATGAACAGATTGTTTTTTCCCCAGTTTAAACAGTGATGCTACTATTCACGTACTGGGCTGGGGCCAAGTCAGCACTGGTGCTGAAAAGCAAAGTTAGTGCTCACAGATGATCATTACCGGCTATGAATAGATAGTGATTACTATTCTTAGACTGAGCTATGCTGTAAAAGCTGTAGTACTTTCCTTCAGTTAGTCTAAGTAGAAAAAGTTCAGCATGCTACCTTTCTCTTTGGATTTCCTGTTTTCAAGCAATTGAATGAATGTTGGACAGATGTTTTCTCACGCAAATGAAGGCCCCATTCTAGGATACAATGAATTCTGTAATTGGAATGTGATTTTAAAAAATCTGAATAACTAATTTATGTTGGTGACCTGGAAGGAATTATAATATGTGGCAGAGAAGTAACTCAACAACGGCACACTGAATGTATGACACTTCACATACTAATTAATATCAGTATGTGAGTGAAGTGAAACTATTTTTTTGTGAAATGCAAGATTTTTTTAAAAACATTACTTACCAAAATCATTGCAGTTGGTAAGGCTGAAGGAAGAGATTTTAAATCCTACAGTTTGGTAGCACCACATGGCTAGGAAAGCTGTAGAGAGGCACTTCAAAACTGACTAAGAAATATCAGTAGACTCTGTATCTGCAATATAACTAAGAATTTAACTTTGAAAGCTTTACTATGACATCCTTGCACATCATATTAAACCCTACAATTACAGGGGACATATTGTTTTCCACCCTTGAGATACAGACTGCATCACGAAGTGCATACTTCAAGAACAGACACTTGGTTTGGTTTCAGCTCACTGTACAATGCATAACCTACATCCTTCATGCTTTTTGTGCCAGAAGAGTCACACAGGCTATGCAGCACTGATGCATGCTTCTGACTGGAGTGCAAACATCAAACAATGTTTCCTCTGCAGTTGCTGTAGGCTCAGAATGGCAGGTGGAAGATGGAAGAGACTGAATTGTAAGAAGAGGAAGGGTGTAAAGGTATAGCCAAAAGGCTAGTTTCACAGTGACAGGGGAGCTTATTCCTGCAGTTTGTGTCCTAGAAATAGCCTAATATTTGGCCTTATCTATTCCCCCATCAGCAGCTGTTTGGGAAACTTTTCAATGAAGTTTGTGTCTAATTCCTATCTAAAATCTAGTATAGAGAGAGGATAACAGCACTTCTTTGAAAACAACTTGATAATTTAAATGCTAGAAATCTGTGCATTGATCCAAGAGTCTAAAATACCTTGAAAATAAACTAGCAGGTATGATGTAAGTATTTTTTGTTTTAAATACATAACAATAACAATCTTCTATTAGTTTTAAGTCTGTCAATCAAGATTAAGGTAATGGCCACATACCCTTCTTTTGGTTCCATTGCCACGTACACCATGAAGCATCCTATTTATTCCATAAAAATACCACCCTAATCAGAGAACAGGTTGTATGCTCTGACCAGGAAAGTGCAGTCAATAAGCCTGGTGCATGGGAGGATTTTTGCCTCATCTCTTCCACAAGTTAAAATGCATGAAAAAAGAAGTTATGGCTAAACCCACTGAGTGCCACTGTTAAGAATTGGAGTTTATTTTTCTTCTGACAAAGATTTTTTTATATAATGCTGAACAAGCCACTTTGACTTTAGAGAGAGTCACCAGCTCTGCTATTCCTTAAGCTATAACTGATCAACAAGAAACAATGGCCAATTCAAACTGTACTTGATATTGACTGGACCTTCACATTGAATTTTAGATCGTTTTCTGTAAGAAGCCCAGTGCTGAGGGAAATCAAAGCTATAGACGTCTCAACATGGACACCTTGGATAATTCTTTTTTCTGTATTTTTCCCCCATGCCAGAACTCTATGTGTATAAAATAAGAAAACAAATTTGAAAAGTGAAAAGATTAGTCAGTAGTAGTTTTGAAATAGTCTGCAGCCATAGAGTGATTGTTAAATTTAAAGAGGTAAACAAAGGTCTGTCTTACTGAGCAGCAAGATTCTGATGGCAACAACACAGGATTACATTAAGGACTAACCATAATGTATAGTTTTCGGTTGTTGGGGGAGCAGTGAAAAGCATGTCAGATGCTCTGTTTTCCTGAAAAGTAGTTGATTTAGCAAGAACACATCTAGGCATATACAGAAGTCCTAAGGAGGATTGAGCTCCCAACCAGCCTTCTGTAGTCTACCGTGGCACCTTCTGATTCAAGATCTCAAGCTGGTTTTGTGGTGGTAAATTAATGGTTAAACTTGGTCTTGCAAAGTTATTTCATTGCTTGTGGAGTATCTATGTAAGGAGAGAGGGGAATCAAGGTTAATAGTGACAATGTGTGTTATCCATCAGGCTTTGGGGTAAAAGCAATGGTAACTTCTCATGAGGCAGATGTTCGGTAATTCTGAACTGTAGCATCATAGTGTGCTATGGCAAACTCACACAAACAGCAGTCACATCTGGCTGGAAAAGGTTTATAGCGAGGAGAACAACAGCCCTGGCCTCCCTGTTTTGGGCTCTACTGGTATTGCCAGCCTAACTACAAACGATCAGAATTTCTGACCCATCAGTCAGCCAAAGGGAAAACAGAAACACAGGCAGAAGCCAGCTCACATACAGTTGCCAAGAGAGATATGCTTCTCATACAGGAGAAGAAATATGAAGAGATCAGCCTACTTTATACCTGGAAGTGGAATATCTTTATTCTTCCCTGTAACAGTTATCTAGCAGGCAGGCAGAGACAGTTCAGCAGCTTCCAAATATAAATGATTCTGTGAAAGACACCAGACCCTGAGTTCACCAGAACTCAAGTTGAGGAGAAGCAGGTTTAACTAGGACTTAGATGAGAGACTTAAATCACAAATCCAACCAGGCAGAGGAAGTGGAACTTGCAGTTTGTTTTAAATAGGTTTTGAAATAAACATCTTACAGTACTGCACAGACCCATGCAGCAGTGTTGGTAGAGGCTGTAGTCCAATGTCTTGTGATCATTACAGGTAATCTGGCATTTGGAAAATGAGAAAGAAAGGTGATTCTAAATAACCAACTAAAAAGCCTTGGCATCTAGAGAGTTAACTTCCCTGATATTTAATTAAACACTGTATTATTCCCCATACTAAGTTCCCAAATCTGCATGGCTGGTCCTGTTACATTTTACTTCAGGCTTTGGGGCTTGAAGTGAAGATACTACCTTTGTAATGCAAAACATGTATGTTTAGAACAGAAGTGTTTTTATGCTTATACACACATGATGATTAACTTTCTACACAAGCTTTTGGAGATTTGTAAGCACTTCCCTTTAAAACTGCTAATCTAAATATATTTTCTGATATCTATCCCTACGGATAATGCTTGATGTTTCTTACATCATGTCTGATATACACGACAGCAACATAAGGCCTGCCATGTAGTTAGAGAATTATTAAAAACGTTTACTTCAAAATAAGTCTTGGAAAAAATAATGTAATCTGGATAATTTCCTTGTCATCTCATTTGCAGGACAAGTGTTAGACACACTGTATTTGCTACTTTTTTCTGGGGCTACACTTATAAAAAATAGCTTCCATCTACCATTCAACAATTTCTCACTCACTTTTATAATCTATTTATCAAAAAAATATCATAGTCAGTTTGCTCTCTGTCTTCCATATTCCCTGCGCACCGGGACTTCTACAACAGACTCTGCTTTCTCTTGCAACATCAAAGAAAAAGAAAGTTCATCTGCTACATTAATCACAACTGCTTGCAAAGGATTGCCTTACGACCACTACTTTAATGGTTTTGAAAGCTTTATAATATTTTTAATGCTATATAAGCATGCTTGTGGATAGCCTGTCAGTCAATACACTACAGCTTTGAAAGGATTTTAATCTAGTACATGCTGGTTATATATCTGGTGCTTTATATTACATAATTACAAACAGCTTTGCTTCTAACAGATACAGGCTTCCTTCATCCCAGAAGCACAGCCACCTCTAGTTGGATATACCAGCAGCTGGCTTTCAATTGCAAAGGACATCGCAAAACCACTTGGGTCAAAACATGAAATTACAGCAGCAGGAAAATCCTCTATTGAAACTATCTGGAAAATTCAAATGGGCATAGTGCTGTACCTCCAGACTGCAATGCAGCAGAGTGGGGCAAAGTCTTGTCAAAACACCCATCTGGTGTAAGTCATTGTCACTCCACTGCTTCACATCATCCGGTGAAGCGGGCCCTCTTTCTCAATTTAGGCTCATTAGAAAGTTGGCACGTCCAGCAGCACAGACACACATCCCGCCCACCCCACCCCCCTACTGGGACCCTGTCTCAGAGAGATGCCCATCTCCTACACCACAAGGCACCTCTTAGCAGTTTTTCCCCTGAGGCCTGTCATCCAAATAGTGACCCTCTCCTCAATTCATGAAGTCCAACTTTTGCTGGTGTGACAGTATGGTTTAATAGCAACAGTAGGCTTTAATTTTTTTTTTATATACACTACACCATCATTAACTGAACATTTTGTATAAAAGTTTAAAAATCTCAAAGTTGTCTCTTAAGGTTAAAGATACAGCTTCTTCCCTCTCTCTCTAAAGAGGAGCAGTTAGATAAAAAATTCAATAGTTTGATCAGAGGCGAGTGAAATTTATTACATGAGAAGGGCCTGAGAGGCTTGGGATTGTAGACAGTATTGATATATGCCTTCCAGGAGCTTAACTAAAATGTTATTTTGTATCTGCCATAAAATATAAGAAAATATTGATGGCTTTTTTTAAACTTGATGTCAGCAGGGTATAATCAGAAAGGGAGAGGATGAAATAAAACATTGAAGATCTTTCTTCCCTTGCTGAAGGGAAGTTGCATACCTACCTTTATTTTTAGAATTGAAAAATCTAATGTAATGCTTATTTGGTTAACTGGGCTTCAGCTTGTGATTTGGTTTCAACATTTTTGCTCACTTTAGTCTTACAGGGATTGTCTGTGTGACTGTAATGTCTTTTGAAGGGACAAATTGGCGAGCACAACTATTAGCTGGGTGACATCAAAGAGCATTAATCTTTTGTTCTATAGCAAGGCCAAGACCACATTAGTGCATTTCACCCAGTCATTATTAAGACTGTAGCCCAAGGGTGTAATAAATGTTTTATGGCATGCAAACCAAGGTAATGGAATGCAAATTCCATAATACATCCATACATTTATTTTCTAATAGAGTAAATGATGATGTATTTTATCCAAGAAGAGCTGCTGAATGACAGCACAAGTTCAGAAATTCAGAACTGAATATAAATATAGCCCTTACTTGGTTTGGGACAGCTGTGTGAAACAAGAGAATAAGAGAAGCCTGTTTTGTTAGAAATTACCCAGTAAAGAAGCTTTAAGAGCAAACACTTTCATCTTATTTAATGTAAATCTCTTTTTGAGAAGGTGGATGTGGTTATCTTATGTTTTTATTTCTAATTACATTTCCCTCTTTGAATACTAATGGATTATTTTGCTTATATTTGCTTCAGAAATATATGGGAACATTAATGTATGAGATTTTATAGGTACCAGGGAAGGCATTTTCCCAGCAGAACTCAAGTTATGCTTTATTATATTGTATTCAAAATCTGATGGATTAAGAATTATTCCTGAAGTACAGCAGTCTAAGTAACCTAAATAATAATATAAATATATGTCAGTGTTCTTGCTACTTTAACCTGTCAAGCCACATTATAAAGGTTCCAGTAATCACAGTGCTGGTTGACTGGATTAGTGTGTGAAACCTCTGTAAGCCATTTTATCTGCCCCTAAGAAATGTTTTCATTTCATTCTTACCTTATTTCCTGATGATGCACGGTGCTTTTCATCCCCCTAATAGACAGTTTCATGTTCATTCATTGCTGTGTTTCTCAGAGAGAAATACAGTAACTGAGCAAATTGTATTACAGAATGTAGCCCAAGCACACACTCAGGACCGTGAAGTAAGTTCTAAGTCTGTAAAAACCCTCATAACTAACTAAGGAGAATGGACAGGGAAAGGTTCTCACTGACTGCTGCATACCAAGGTCTGGACCTTGCCCAGGCACAGCAAAAGAGTAACCCATCTGTTCTCTCAATCCTTATTCTCCAGGGTTGTATCTTTCTCATGTCATTCATATGGCAAAAGGTTTGTCTATGTAGTGTAAAAGTTAATGACAAGGACATCAAAGCATTTAAGCCCCTCTCATCATTTTTCACTGAAGCAAGTTGTCTTGGTGACCTTGGATCATCTGTATGATCCAGTTCTGAGTCACATTCCTGACTCAAAGCTTTTATAGTCTGATCCAAAGCATACAGGAATTATTGGAAAGACTCCCACTGACTCCACTGGTCTATGGATCAGGCCTTTTATAGAAATAGAATATTTAATGTGTGTTTTCTATCCTTGAGAGAAAGTTTAGACGAGAATAACACAATGGGACAAGTTCATCCCTAGCATCACTGAAGTTATCCATAACTACATCTGGCACCTGGGAGCCTCATTCTGTACATGGAAGCAGTCCCTTTACGTCTCAGTGCTCCTGATGACTAGGGCCTGCAAGTGCTATTTCTGTGGTGACTGAGTATTTCCAGGTGAGGGGATACTCTGCCAAAGGGAAAGAAAGAGAGCATAATTTTAAAGGGATCCATGAGTAGCACTGGTTCTGACTGAGAAAGCACAATTAGTTGCTGCGCTGTGGTTCCTGCTGCGGTTGATAGAATCTCACCGAGGTGGTACTGCCCTTATTTAAGCTTCATGGCCCTAAAGTTCTAGCATGGAGTGATATAAACAAAGACAGGTAAAACCAGGTAGAAAATATTCTGAATAAAGCAAACCACTGCACTTAATTTCAATAGACCAACAGAGGAAAAACCTGCTGTTCAGACACATGGCCTAGGGTGTTGCTGAAATACGACTCTCCTAGCGCACCAGGCAGTCAGAACTATTACCTTGCTGTAGAGAAGGAAACCAAAATGAGGAAGAAAAGGCATATGCTGTAGTACATATCTCTTCCCTAATTGTGACAAATATGCCCTCAAGAGAAGACATGCAGTTGTTCTTTACTTTGGGAAGTGCAAGAAGGAAAGAAGAGATTTCTTCTCACAGAGAGACAATAAACCAGGACCTACGAGTTACCAGCTATGATAACAAATTCTGAGTAGTCCAGTATTAGTTTGATACATCTTTACAAGTTTAGTAAATGTAGAAGCCTGCTTAAATTATGTCTGTGTCCCTTCTCCTAGGCAGAAAGCTCAGGGTTGAGGGGCTGTGAGATAACCTGGAAAACCTGACTAGCTCTTACTCACTGCGCTTTCAGGATTCTGTGACCCTCTTGCAGGCCAGGATTGAAAGCAGCATGTTGGATCTTCTAGTACTGCCCCATGGAGCTTTCACTGGGGGCTCCTGGAAATTTTACTTTAATCATAAAATAATGCCTAACATTCTGAATTTACAAAAACTAATACCTGTACCAATCAGCTCCTTTGGCTTTGTTCTGAGAACAGGAACAGAACCACCAGGGTTGGACATTATGTGTGAGTATTAGTAATCTAGGTGTGCCTAGTAAATTCAATAACTTCAGTAACAAGAAGGCTAAACGCTGAAATTAATAAATAAAAATTCACATGGCATTTAATATCCAAATTTAACAATTAAAGTCTTTGGCATGATCTAAGCACTCACTATCACAATAGAGCATTTATTGACTATCTGATATGGGGTGATGGCCTTTGAAGACAGCTGTTAGAAAGCACTTAAATTTACTGTCTACTTTTGCAAGGTTTTTAAAATTATTGTTGTAAAACAGGATGCTAGCTTAGCAGTTATAAACCTGTCTACCACATAAATAAAGGGGTGGAACCTCACTAGTATCTCAATGAAAAAATCTTTAGGTTTATTTAATCTTTTGAACATAATGTTTTGTTTAAAAAATATGAAGCAGATTGAGATGAATGACATTAATTTGACTTGTCATTAAAAAATAGGGGGAACAAAAGCTTGGAAAATACTGAAAAGTACCAAGAACCTCACTCCCAACTTACCCTGTTTTTTTATAACTGAGAAATTAAAATATGAAGAGCTTGAGTTTATTTGTATTTTACAAGAGAATTCAATTTGCAAACACTGACTATATTAATCATTACTTCATCATCTCATTCCAGTGACAGCATTCACCTCTGCTAAGTGATATCCTAAACTTGCAGATTTCTAAGTGTCAAAACTAAAATGAAGGTCACTTACTGGTGTGCTCCCTCCTTCCCCTTTATTCTGGGAATGAGAGCTTTCATTTTCTACTTCCTTATGAATGATTAAAGTGAACTTGTTCAATTTAATGCTTAATTCTAAAAAAGATATTAAAGACCTTAAAAAGGCAAAAGAAAAATGCACAAGAAGTTATGCATTTCCCAAAATCGCAAGAGGTTTATTCCACCTTATGCATGCAAGATTCGCTTCTCTACATCATTAGTACAAATAATTCCAGTTTGAGTTTACATTGTTTTCTTTTACTAGCAGCATGGATTTCAGAAAATAAGGTGGAATAACTATGAATAGCCTACAACACAAATGTCTCAAAGTAGCACAAATGTGTGCATACAGAGTAATCTCAAACTGTTACAAGACCAAGGTTAAGGGTTGAAAAAATCAGCTGTGAAATCAAGTGCCCCTGAGAGAAAATCAGCTCAGCAGTTTCTGCTTTAAGATGATCTCTATCCCAAAACATTAATAAATTATTAAAATCACAGCTACTTTCTGTTAGTTTGAACTTATTCCCAACAAAGTAAATAGTAAAGATCTCTTACTGTTGTGGTTTGGAATAAGACCCTGCAGTACCCCTCACCCCCACAAAAATGCAGATCTTCACTTAGCCGAATTGCAGCATCTCTCACTTACCACTACAAACAATTTGCAATTTATTAGGTGCATAGCTGTTGCAGCTAGAGGGAATAAAAATCAAGGGTGTTTATCCACGTACTACTCACTCCACTTCCATTTTCCCTGCACTCTGAGCAAAACTCAGGAGCTGGCACAGTTACTGAGAAGGTAACATGAAGGCAAAATGACACCACACCACGCTTAGGAAGGACACAGCAACTAATGGCAACTCAGTGGGGTGCTGTTATTTTTATGGTGTTTTGAAGACAAAATTAATTGTATTTACAGTGAAGTAGTATAATGTGGCAGGTTTGTTGGAGTTAGGATCTTAAAAACCACATACTAGAATTTTCTAACAAATCACCATATAAAAGAAGACTATACATGTCCTTGCATTGATTTGCTCAATTGTTAACAGTATGAATATGCTATATAACCATTAAAATGCTAATGAATTATTCTGAGTCAGGTTCTTTCTATCAGCCTCAATATATAGTGCTGTACAAAGGTGGAATGGGAAAGACATGCTTTACAGTTTTCCTTTCAGCTAATTGCTTGCCTGTAAAATGAAGACACCACTGAGTCTGGGCAATGACCTTTTATATGGTGGTATATTAAGGGACAGTGAGTGATTCAGCACATTTCCTGTATGCTGCTTCATTCCCTATATAAGATAGAGAACTTCAAGTGCTTCCAGACATTTTAAATTATTTTATTTTGCCAGAAGATCTCTCTGTCCTTCTCTTGGCAGGTTAGGAATGGGTGCTTTTTGACTCACTCATAACATTGGGATACCTTCTTGAAAATTTTCTTTCGTCATCATATTAATTTATTCTGGAAAGAGACTAAACCAGAAATTACAGTTACAATTTAAGATCTATCTAGTAGAACAGAGTGATGTGGACAGTGGTGACTCACCTGTCACTTCTATCACTGCAAGTAAGTTAAGACCTGTTTTTCAAGCCAATTCATTTCTATGTACCATTCCAGAAAAGAGCTACCCTTGTATCTTTAAGCAACAACTGAATGATCAGAATTACGTCTACAACAGAGAAACAAATAAAGCAATGAGGGAAAAAGGGCTGGAGGACAACCTAGATTTTGTTAGCTGATATTGATAGCACCAACTTCCTGATTTATGAAATGTATATGAGTACAATAAATCATCAATCATCCAGTGCAGTGAGGATGGGGGGAAAAAAGAGTAGGAAATTTAAGATAGGGAGATCAACATTAGGCTACAAATGTGGAGTTGTTCTGGTAGTCAGTCATCCTGTATTTATTCACTAATTTGGCTGAAAGCAGGAGATTCCTCAGATCATGAGATCTGTTAACTTTATGAAATTTTTAGAGATTTATTTCAGATTTTGAATACCAACAGCTTTAATCTCCAAAAACGTCATTAAGTTCTGTGTAATACGAGTGGGTGAGGATGGGGGAGAAAAATCCTTTTCTGCAGTCATATTATTACTTAAAGAGGGGAAAGGGAGAAAGAGATGGTGCATGAGACTGCAGAGTAGACTTCTAAATTACTCCGCACTTCACTAATTTGCATCCAACATTCTGTTGAAATTTATTTCAAAACAAAGTTTTGCTGCATTGACGTTGGCTTGAGAAAGAAGAGAACTAACTGATGGAAAGGCTTGAGGAACTATTCCCAGGCCAAAGCCATAATTTTGAAGATGACCTTACACATAGTCCTAGAGTAGCTGGATACAGTGGCCGTAAACGCAGTTGATGACATTAAAGCTAACATCCTCAAAGTTCACTTCAATACATGAAAGTCCCTGCAGTATGTATTTTTTATTACAAGCTCAACACAAGTAGTCCTATCATGGACATTTCAGAACCATGAAGACTAGATATCTGTACAGTGGATGACTGTTCAGTAGATGCTGCTAAAAATCATGAGAGAACAAGCTAGTCCATGTCTACTTTTGGTAGAGATTCAACATTACTTCCAAGAGTTTTGCTGCCTTAAAATTTCATATGGCCTAAGAAAATATAAATTCTGCTGCATATTTCTCTAGAGAAGTCAAACATCCCCCACCCTCATTTTTATTGCAGTTACCTCCAGAAGAGATCAGAGTCACAGAATGATAGGGGTTAGAAAGGATCTCTGGAGATCATCTAGTCCAACTGCCCTGCCAGAGAAGGATCACCTAGAGCAGGCTGCATAGGACAGGATCCAGACGGGTTTTGAATATCTCCAGAGATGCACACTTTTAGCTAGTAGTTTAAAAACACAGTAATTGGAGGGTTGTGTGGCTTGACCACAGTCAAGAGAGATTCTGCTACCCATCATCATCACATCTCATAATCTATGTATCTTCAAAGGAGAAGAATAGGCAAGCTTCTTCACGATACCAAAATATTCACAGAATCACAGAATAACAAGGTTGGAAAAGACCTTTAAGATCCAACCATTCGCATCCTAATCTAAACCATATCCCTAAGTACTTCATCTACCCTTTTTTTGAACACACCCAGGGAAGGTGACTCAACCACCTCCCTGGGCAGCCTGTTCAGGCATTCGTGTGCATTCATTTCCTTTCCAGCACTGGTGCACTAAGACACTGCACAATACTGGTCATATTGCAACTAATAGCTGTCTCTCAGCTATTTCCCTGTGTTTGGAGAAGTATACCTAGAGAGAATTCGGTCAATACACCTGATTGGGGAGTTTCTAAGAAAAGTGCAGGCTGTAGCAAAAAGTCATTAGAGCTATTAATCTACCATCATTTTTCCATTCTGAATCACTAATAAACCAGTAATAAATGTGCCCACTAATAAAACTACTACTACCTGTTAGAGAGATGCTGTCTTGTATGGCTGACATCATGACAAATGCGATGACTACAAATTCCATTGTGTTCTTCCGAAAAGTCCTGAGAAAATTCTAGTCTGAGGAATTACATTGCATGTACCACAAATTCCCCATTAAATTTCCTCATCCCTGGAAACAATTGCTCATGGAAGGACTTCTACCTGTGAATACACCATAAAGTTAAGAAGTCATGTCCTAGGCTGTAGTCCCAAAAGCTCTGCCCATACCTGCACTTTTAAGCTTGATCCTGCCATTCTGGAAAACCCAACTTGCATATATGAAATTAGATTCACTTCTGAGCTCAGCACACAGACTTTATACCAATCCTCTGAGCACGGATTAAATCCATTTCATACAAGGTGGCTAAACTTGCTAAATGAAGGAGCCCTGAATTGGGCAGAGCACTGCAAGTTCTCACTACAATGGATCCAATTTCCTCAGGACAGGCTAATCAGGACAATGTGGAAACAATCTACCCAGCTGTAACTGATGCAACGGCTCTGCCACTGGTCAGAAAAATCTGCGTAGCTCTAACCTCTCTAATTCTTTTTCCCCCAAGTATGTGTCTGTTGTCATTCTTTGTTTACAGTGAGCAAAAAGCACCTTTCAGCTTCAAGCTGTAAGTAAATTTTTCAGTGACCGGGCAAATTAGCTATAATACCCTGTCATTCCTAAAGGCTCAACTTCAGTCCTTAAATGCTGAAGGATATACTTAGGTGAGGGTCACTGTTCCCCTTTATAGGTTTCTTTTGACCAGAACAAACCTATAGCATTGATTTGTTTCTAAGCCTATTTGCTCTGTAGCCCCTGCAAAAGTATTTTTCCCCTACAGAGAAAACATGAATTGTATAGAAGGACATAGTTGTCTTTCCATGCCACAGTAGCCCATTGCTTACAAACAAGATGAAAGTTCAATTTTAAAATTTATTCCTAATCATAAATAGAAACATTTCTTCAGGTGAGTTGTAGGTCTGAGAATCATAACTATTTTGGTGAGGTATTACATACCTTACAATACAGGTTCTTGTAAATTCAAGGTTTAGCATTTCTAAATTTTGCAGCATGAGTGCCCCACGATCACTAATTGTCCTCCAATCTCACTCTTCAAACGTCTGTATGTCATGACTGTTCAAGTGATAAATATTTATAACTAGCTGCAGATGTTGTTTCATTTGCAAAAGAAAGATTTGCAAGTAAGGAGAAACTGGGAAAAATGAATATTAATAAACTGCACAGGAAGAGAAAATGAGAAATACTATGGCTCAGATCCATGAGAAGAGCAAGGCATCAATTTATAATGGGCAAATAATTCATAACAAGTAACATATTCAATACATTTCATCTCTTTTTTTATTCTAGCAAATTGCACACCAGCAGATAGTGATTTTCTCTAATTTACTCGTAATTCACATTTTCCAACTAAGTACTTTCTGCAGAGAGTTATTGGTCTTATATAGTTTGTTGCAAAGTACTCCATAGTAAAACATAAGAGCTGGGTTTAGAGCAATTTTGACAGCAAACTTTAGACTTTTTTTTTGTCCCCTGACTAGACAAGTGTAACACTTGATTTAGTTTTCTTATCTACATTCTCACATGTACAGGCTTCTTTACTTTCAAGAATACCTAATTAAAATACTCTTCTACTTCCAACTGTTCTGCTAGAAAGATCATTGCCTTAACTCTAGAAGGTGACTAGAAAATTAGCAAAAAACCCACAAGCAAAATGAAAGATTCTGAACACCCCCCCCCCCCCCCCCCGAATCAACACTCAACAGAGTCACAGCAGCCTTTAAGCATGTAATGGAGTAGCATTTATCAAGTGCTTCAAGACAGACTGGAGTCAATGCATTCAATAATGTTCTACACTAACTAGCAACAGAGTTGAGCAAAAAAAGACTGGTCCATCCTTCCTTCTACAACTGAGTGAAAAAACATATGCACATGAGTGGCAAAAAAAGGTTTGCTTTTGTATTCTTTCTGCTATTACGGACCACTCACGGTTTTTTTCTGCACTCAGGTAACTTACATGTGGTAATCAAAAAACAAAGAGAACATCAGAACTACGCTGGAAGCACATAGCTGAAATACGTGTATTTCCATGGAAACTTGAATGTCAAAGGAGGTATCTTAGTATCTTTATGTGAAGGATATTCAAGTCTCTTCTGAACTACTACAAACTCCATTTTGATGAAAAGAAATCAAAAACTCTGCCCTATTCACTCAGAATTATGAGGCAGGATGCCTTGACTGACCGCTTCAGATACATACGTTACCCTAGATACTTCTCTGTAATGCTGACTGTGAAGCTTCTGCAAGGGACAAGATACTATGACTGAGTCCTCAGCCAGTGGCACTTTGGGGAAAGCACCTGAGATGGGAAGGATAGTTTTGTACACAACTGCAATGACATTTTGACAGCTGTATCCATGTGTTTTCAGAGTCCAATAGCTGTTTCACTAATGTTGCATTCCTGTAAGTGTAAAGAATTATTTGATTTCACAGTGGAAAGAGGAGGCCACTTTTAGGTCTGGAAGGGAGCTCTTTCTTTGTGACATGGGCTGATAGGAAGAGCCACAGAGACATCTTCCAGCAGAGCTTGGGCACTGTTTGAGGAAGTAATGTGTGGTGACATAAGCCTGGCTCCAGCTGTAAGCATCAGGCACATATCTCTCTGCTTGCTTGCATTGCCGTTGTGAGGGAACTCTTTCCAGCACGACACAGCAATCAACTATACTGAAAGCATTTATCTGAAGAGTTGCACATTTTCAAGTGCTGTTGCTTGTTGTTAAATTAGAATTCTCATTTTGATGTGCAACAGAAGAATGTGCTTGCCTTCAAAAAATACACATCATAGAAGTCTACACAGGAGATCATGCGAGCTCTGACATGCCCAGGTGGAGGCTCATGAATACATTGACTATCAAACCTCAATTACAGTGCGTGTGAAAGATTGGTATCAAAATTCAGACAGCTTTGTCATTCATTAATATGATCTTACTAAGGGCTTCTTGGCTCAGATCTATTTTGTTATCTGCAGTTCTTTGCTTTTGGTTAATGAATATACTGTTGAACTCCTAAGTGTCTTTCCAGCAAAAGCTGTGCTTGAGCTCTCTTGAGTGTGATAGCAGTCAGAGTGAGAAACCTTATTTTAATCAAAGAGTTGAATAAAAGAGCAGAGCCGCTGCTCTTAAATACTTGTATCAGCTTTGCTATCTCCAGATCCTGTCCTGTCTTAAAGCACAATCTTTTGCATTTCCTTCATGTATTGTGGTCTTAATCTCAGAGATGCCTTATATATAATTCTGGTTTGGACCTCACAGTACCTCATCAAGTATGTTCAAGTTGTCCCTAACCTCATTGGCAGGTGTTCTAACATATCTCAGCTGTATCCTGCAGGTGCTATGAGTTAAGCAAGCTTATTCAAAAGTGCAAGATCTGTGGGAATTTCCCCAGGAATGTAGTTAGATCCACCATGAACACTGCAATACTATTAAATACCCTTGAACACTTTTGGAAATACTGCAAGTCACAATGAGTAGCTATTTTTCTATAAAAGTTGTCTTGCAACAATGCCATCTGCCCAACACTCCATATATTTTTATGTGTATGCTCAGAATAAGTTGTAACAATTTTTTCTTCTTTTTTTTTTTTTACCCAGACTAAGCATGTGGTACCAAATCAGGTACCACTAGGCCACCACCCTCAATCCCAACTGTCCTCAAAGATTTACCTTCATCCTAGGATGCCGGTTAAAGCTAGCTCTTTGAAACAAGGCTATGCAGCAGTAATAAGGTATTTTTAATACAAATACTGAAGACAGAGGACAAGACTTAGACTACCCTGTACATTTACCATGTCAGTGACATTTTGGTTTGACTTTCATGACAGTTTTGGAGAGAGCTCTCAAAACATGTAAAAGTCTGGGCTGAATCTACTTTCTAATATATTGCTTCTGTTACATGGTTTGATTTTTGCAACCTGCCTTTCAAGTTAAGGTAAGCTTTTTGGATTCAGATAATCTTTTTGAGTTATCATCAAGGCCCCTACACCTTACAGTTCGTTATTCACCTAGACACATTTTGTCTCAAAGGGCGAGTTAATATAATATGATGGCCTTCAAAGACTGTTTCAAATTACAGTAGGAAAAGAGCAAGATGCTGAACTGGACTATGTAGCCTGGAAGCTAGTCTGCATCTAAAGTTTAACTAATATCTCATCTCAATCTGATAAACTACATGGTACATAATTGTTTTTGCTGCTCCCCACCGCCCACCTGCCATTGGAATCACCTCCATTTTCCATACTTACTTCAATATATTTCAAGTGTTTTATGAATAAATTAAGTTCAGACAAAGCCCCACTGCTTACGAAATTTCAGTGTACTGCTGAAAACAGTCCTGGCTGGATGGGAAGATGAAATCGATTATTTAATAGAAGTTTTCCAACTCTTCCAGTTTTTTTACCCTGTGGGCAAAATGCTTTGAACTGGACAACTTCAGAAGTTTAATGGAATTTCACCTATTTATATCAAGGCTAAATCTAGCTCTGCAACAAGAAAGCAGTTTGTTGTTTATGAGCAGTACCTTTTGCCTTTAAAGCTAAGATGTCTTTCAAACAAGGCTTCAAAAGGCAATGGAAGGTATATGAAAGGATTGGAATAAATGGAAGGATAGTTATGTTCCAAAATTGGAGTCAAAAGACACATTTTGTCTAGTCCTTATTGAAGCAAAATTCACCCTGATATAAAGGACAGGTTTGCTTGGTTAGACACAAGCTAATCGGCCTGTGCATAGATATGAACAATCAACAGTTCCAATATTTAAGAGTATCTCTTCAAGACAAGGACAGCTCAGAAAACAGGTTTATCATTTGACACACATAGAACAAGGAAGGTTTTATGGACAATTCTATAAGAACAAACACTAATTATTGAGTTAGTTAGTAAATAATAATGATAACAGCATCAGGCTGGTGATTGCTGTCAATGAGTAATAAGCTTATGCTCTTTGTGTATTTATTATTAGATTTTCTGTGCTCATCAGAAATTGAGTGTAGCTTTGTTCACTACATATATCTTCATATTGCAATCAATATAATGGTACACTTCTCATAGACATCAGACTTTAATATTAATTTGTTCTTATTTATACACCGCAAAAAGACACAGAACATCTTCACTTCTATGATAAAGCCTTCATTCAAATAAAGTATGGTTATATCATCACTAGGGTTAAGAAGATTTTATGTTTACTACTCAAAAGATTAATGGGTCACTCAAGCATTTACATTCTCATACATTTTTATGACAGTGCTATGAAGTAAATTTGATGTATGTTCAGAAGAGAATGATAGGTTTAAATGTCTAACAGCTGCTCTTTTGAATTTCAGCAATGTTTTAAGTGTTGCTACCATTTACCACTTCCACTGCTCACTGCAATTTACTGTTTGCCTGCATTAGTTATTTGTATTTGCACAGGAAGACAAAGGGAAAGAATTAGGTGCAGAGTAGAAACATTTTTACTTCCTTTAAGCCACCTGAATCTAATCAATCTTATAGCAAGCACTGCTGGGGAAAAAAACAACACTCTTCAGAGTGTTTATTTAAAGATTTCAGAGAAAAAGCATCTTAGGCACAGAATCTGTGTGCACTAATACACACCCTTTCCTGGATCTAGTTTCAAGCTTATGCCATGTTTTGAAATGCATTTGATGTCTTCTATATCGCAAAACCAGTTTTGATGAGTAAACAATGCAGCGGGGGGCTGATTTCAGCAAAACAGGCCATTGAAATTGCATGGGGTAGGGAGTGGCAGAAGCAGCAGGAAGTTCTGGTCTTTTAACTCCAATCAACTGAAACAGCTTCAAATGTTGCTGTGGCCTTTTCCTATGTGAAGTATACAACACTAAACGTAATGCACTTGGTACACTGAAGACAAGACTGTTTAACACAGCAGGGAAACATGGTTCTCTAATCGCTCCCTGCTATGAACCACAGCCAACATGGGCAATTAAATAAGAAAGATCAGAATGTCACCATAGGCCAGGGCAAGCTGTGTTAGGGGACAGGATAAACATCAGTAAGGACCACACAGATCTGCTTCCCCATGCTTTTGCGACTCCTTATTCCATCTATAGCACCACTTGTTTCATGAATACCAGCAGACTATAGCAGTCCCCACAGTGAACGCAGTAGGAGGCATATAGCAGGGAGACGGAGGTGCTGTATACAGCCCTTCCCTAGCATGGTCTGTGCTGCATATGGGGACAGTTCTATGATGATGCTGCATGTGTGTGACCACACAATCATATTTATCCCCATTTTGAACAGGACTTAGTTCACCCCTGAGTCAGGGTTTCACAACTGCCTTATTACGTGAATAAGCAAAAGACGATTATGCTGAATTCCAAAAGCAGCCAATAAATCTTTCATAAGCCTAATTTTGTTTTAAGAATGGTGCCTCAGGCAAGACTTGCGTGGCTTAGAAAGGAAAATGTTTAAAACATTTGTGAAAGTTCTGGGAACCTGGTTTACCCAGTTTCTGCTCTCTGTGTTAATGCTATTCTGAAGGGCTTAATGGCTCCATCAAGTCAGGAAATAGGAAAAAACCCCAAAACCTGTCACTTATAAGAGACACAGGCTGTTGTTAAGTCTAAGGTTATCATTGCAACACGTTTATTTCATAGTCAACTTTGTCACTGCCTGCAGGAATATAACATGGACTTTAGTTAAAGGAGGACTATATTAGAGCTCTGAGGTTTATTACCCATCCTGCCATCGGTTTCTGGCCATGCTGAACAGACAACGCAATTCTAGTGAATACCAACTATGCACCTTGCTGGGTTGACCCTAACTTTCCTAAAAATATTTTTGCTGTTCCTAGCTACATTAGTCAGTGACATCTCATCTCAGAACAGTCTGCAGAAGCGCTATTGTAACAAGTAACCTTGGCCCCTGGCACCACATAGCCTTCCCAATCCCTCAGCACCCTGCTCATGGCAAGACATCCACCACAAGAATCCAGTGCCTTCAGCAGAGGCAATATGACTAGATAGAAAGTCCCAGTGCAAGGCATTTGCCATGTGGGAAGTAAAATAGAAAATCACTTGCTAGCTCCACGGCAAGTCTTGCTGTTTTGGAGAGGTTAGAAAGATAGCGTCCCAGAATTGAAGGGGAAGGAGGGGAAAAAACCCCAAACCCCAGATATTTTTCATAGCATAGAAACTAAAGAAGTAGTGGGGGAAACAGTTTATGTTATGTGCATCTGAGAAGACTCTCAGTCCTCCTGCACTAGCAGCTATTCAAAAATCTCTACAATTTGAAGAAAGAATAAAAGGAGAAAATGTCTTGTGAAGTTTTAGATGCCTCAGAGAAGTGAGGCCAGCTGACTTTGGCATGCAGAGCAAAGTAACTCAGAACTACAAAACAGAAGTAACAAAATAGAGCCACTCATCCCTAATCTGGATGCTGGCTAAGCAATGCCTTGAAATGATCCAAAGACTGCAGCAAAACAAGATAGAGGAAAACTCTGTATGTGCCTAGTACAGATAAGTTGACTTCTTAAGACATTTTAAGTGTACAAAATTTGATCATTCCAATTATTGGTTACTTTATCTAAACTTACTGTACCTTGTTTCCCTGTGCCTGAGGTTTCTGCTGTACACAGTAATGTTCATAATAATTTTCCTCTTTCCTCATATATTGATTAATTATTTTAAAACACTTATTCGGCCTGAAGGAGATGTGTCAGCAGAAATAAAAATTCATAAATTATTAAATAACATGTGGCATTAAGTCTAAGGAATAACTCAGAGCAACAGGAACATTTGGACAATCTGAACTTCCCTAAGTTGGTAAAAATTCTTGAATCAAGCTTTTTCTCACAAATATTTTCCAGAGAGATTAATTTCTATAATGAATTATTAAGTAATTGTAAGGTAGGTTGAAATTAAGTTCCATTAACATGTGACTTTTGAACAAAACAAATGTCTCAAGTTCATTTTTAAACAATTTCATTTCCAGTGTCAAATATGGGCTTTTTTCTACTTAAACCCTTGTTAAAAAGACAAATTTCCTTCAAATTCAGTTTTAAAATATATTAAAATGCTAATCGCAAATTTATGGTATTATTATTTCTATTCAGTAAATCAGAATCAGTCTCATTATTATAATGATATTGCCTAGCATTATTTTCTTCTATACATAGATTAGTTGCCTGATTTCTCCAAGCATACTTCATTATGACTAATAAAAACCCCAGATAAATAAGTGTAGATACACAAATTAGGACAAATATAGTGTTATTAATGTTACTTTAATTTATACTCCCAAGAAAACTTACAGCAAGGTATAAATTTACTTGCTGAAGAAAATAAATGAAAAAATAATTAAAGTCTAATTAAAATACACTCTGATGTGCAGCTGCAAGGCTGAGCAATTCTGGCTAGAACATCATTAACCATGTACGTTAGCATTTGTTTGTACTTATAGCTAAGCATGAATATATTTAAAAACCCTAAAGATCTTATTTCAGCACCCAAGCACATGCTTAGTCGCCCTAAAGATGGTGTGTTGAAGTTGCTCAATAGCAATGGATTTTCCATATGCTTAAAATGAAGCCTGAGAGAATGCTTTGCTGAATTCAAGTCAAAATGATGCTTAGTCACAGGCTTAGTTTTTGCATTTGTAACGGGGGATGAGGGAGAAAGATGTGGCCTCATCTTTCATAACTCCATATTAGGGGTGTGCATTGTGTCAGCCCTTGAACTCCTAGAGCTCAAGCAGGAGGACTTAGCTCTAGAAGGTGGAGACCAATCTTGCCCACCGCTTGACAGCCTGCAGAGGTGGGCCAACAGGCATGGACTTACAAGCAGAGGTGGGATCGAGCTGCAAAGTGCAGCACACTGAGATCAGAGTCTCAGCACTCTGCACGCAAATGCATATGTAGTGCCTGCAACTGGTATCATATCATGCACAGCTGCAATTCTTTGTACATTTCTATGCAATAGCATAGAACAGCTAAAGCAGCATTCCAGTTGCCAAAGCAAAACAAAATTGCAAAGTGAAATGCATATTTGCATACATGCAAGATCAAAAATATGCTGTCATACAATTTTTTGAGGCACATGAGTCACTGAAGAGCCCTGAGTAGACAGTGCACCTAAATATACCCCTACTACAATCTCTCTCATCTACTTGATGTGAAGTTGAACAAATAGGAATTGCACATCTACGTTCACTTTGATGTCCTCAGACACCACAGACAGTCCTTGTATCCTACAGTAACCTAGTGAACTGGACTAGACCAAATAGCTTGGATGGCCTCCCTTCATTACCCCACAAGCACGTTTCTGTGGTACCATACTTCATAGTACCCTGGTGATTGCAAAGACAACTAACAGGTCAGTTAAGAGGCAGCAAATACTTGCCTCTGTGACCACAGGGGAGGGGCAGGTGAGTAAACATGTACTCTTCCCACTTTGTGGGCTTGGAAAGGTATGTCCAAAACATATGAAATTCATTAATTTCTACAGCCAAAGCACTCTCCTGATGATTCCGAGTAGCTGTAGTGAACGATCTAAATTCTAAGGAAGCTGTAGCTATGTGCAGTTGCAAAAATCCAGAGCAATTCAGAAAAATGAAGACAAAGCTGGATTTCAGATCTGCAAGTCAGAATGATTGTTTTACATTCACTTCCCTAGGCTGATATAATGCAAAGATACTGAGTAGTCTCTTCACATTTTATACCCTTATTTTGCTGAGGTGACTCCAACAGTATACCTGACTATAAAAGAAAAACTGGAGTAGTCCCAGCGTAGACCCTCATAGCTAGGAAAGGGTCAGGCTGCCCTCAGCAACACCTTCCCTGGGAGGGCTGGGTGCATCACCAGCAGCTCTCAAGGCCCTTGCACAGTCCTGTGTTCTGAAGGGGAGACAGTGTCTCAGAGCACTTTGAGTGCCATGACCTTGGGAAGCAGAGGGAGCTAGGTCCTTAACTTTCATCTTAATTCTCTTTCCTGACAGGCAAAAGTGCTTTTCTGTTAGTTGCCTTAAAGAAAAATGAAAAGAAAGGAAAGTAGAGACAAACATTTCTAGAATTATTTGTTAATATTTTTTGGCAGCCGTACATGTACTACTCTCTTGCTGTGACCATAATCGAAGCCTAATGTTGCTCCCAAGGAATGCTGTGGCAGTATTCCCACTGACTGCACTGCGAGCGGATCTGGGGCCTTTGTTTGGTCAAAGCTGTTCCAGATGGAGTCCAGAGGATTCCCACACGGCATTCCAGTTGTAAAGAACAACTCTGCCCTTCTCTTCCAAAAGGAGATTTCTGGCTCCAGCTACAGCTGACCTTTTGGAACCAATAGTGGAAATGACCCACTACTGCTGCACAGTATGACCCACTAGGTAAAAAGGGTATGCAGGGGTTTTTTATCTGCGTACCTGTCCCATTGATGTTAAGATGATTGCACTTGGTGTAATTCAGTTTAGCATTGTATATATTGAAAGAATTTTGGCTAGTCACAAGACTGTAGCTGCTCCTGAGATAGTACACCAATGGGACAGGTTTTGAAGGATGCAAACATGTAAATCCCAGCACTGGTGTGCCTACTCACATGGAAACATTCCAGGAGTGCAATGAAGAAAAAAGTAAGCTAATCCAAAAGGAAATCTGACAATCACAAAAGGCAAAATTCTTTGGTTCTCCAATGAGGTTTCCTTAGGATATTCAATGATGAAAAATCTGTTAGAATCTTACATTTGCATCTCACTTCATAAACTACTAATGTTATCTGTCATTATTAGCAAACTATTAGTCTAGCAGTAATTCCTGTGACCACCTGAAGTGGTTCTAGTTCTCAGAGGACAGATGCACAGAACACCAAGCTTTTTTGTAACTTCAGTTTCAAAAATCTCTAGTTGCCTCTGAAAATTTAGGTTGCTATTATCATTATGTATTACTTTTAAGCAAATTTTTTCCTCCCTTGACTGTTAATCACTCAGTGCTGATCTATGGTTTTAATTCTGTAAGCAGACTGATGCCTGTACATGCAAGTAGGTCTTCTGAGCAGAGACTGCAGATTTAGGCCAGTAAAAACATAAGCACTACCTCCTGAGTACCACAGTACCCAGCTTGAATTCTCTGCTCCAAAATATTTGATTTGACAATATATACATTGTGGCTAAACTCTCAGTTCAGATGAGAAGATTCATCAATCCATGCACAGTGGTTTTTCAAATCCATATATATTCAGAAACTTCCAGTATAAGAAATTAAAGTTTGTTCTCCGTTTTGTTAAGTGGTTGAGCCTGTGCCGGCTAAAAGCCAAGGACCCTGATTAGTATTCTAACATGAAACACTATGACACTAGAGAAGAATACATCAACACAATGCACCTGTATGCTTAGATGGAAGATTTTGGATTTCTACCATGGGATGTGTGCTGTTACAGCAAATAGATACCTTTGGTACACAACACAATCACCAGCTTAAGAATTTGTTTTAAAAAAAAAATCACCACGGTTTTCCTGTTTTTCTGGTCAATTTAGCCTCAGAAATCAGACAGACCTCAAACACAAAAGGACATCCAAACACTTGGTTAAGGTTTTCTAAGAACTATTATGCTAAAATGCAACTCTTTAGTCAAATTTCATTAAGGCATGCATTGAGAAACAAGGGAGCATAACAAGCAAATTATTTAGGCACTCCCGTAATGCATCTATGATTTTTGTGTTTTGAATCAACAGTCTGAGAAAAACAGGAGTTCTGACAGAATGCTTTGCTTTTCCCTGCATGCAATTACTATACATGCTTATACAACTTATAGATGTACCTGTTTCCCAGAGATGCTTCACTGGCTGAAAAATAGATACTAGTTTACAAAAGCTGACATAAAGCAGGAGTGGTAGGTCAGCGAAAAATTTTGCGTTTTGAAATGTTTTTTAATACACTGTTATTTATTGAAACCAGCTTGTTTCTTAACATCTTGGAAGATACTGATTAAAAAACAAACCCAACATTGTTTTTCTGTAAAGTTCTGAAAGAAATAGCCTTCCTTTGACTTCACCAGACACGGAACTGGGCTTTGAGTCTGCATTAATATGACTGAAGTTGGTGATTGTCTCCAAGATGACACACTAATGAAATGGACTTTGTAACCAAGAGGCAGAAATAACTATAATGCCTTATAGGCTTCCAAAACCTGACCAACAGTTCTGCCTTTGCTAATGCACATTTCAATCTGATGCAAGATAGGCAAGGGGCAGGAAAAGCACACATGGTAAGGTATGTGATGCTTTGTGTTCAGCAGGCAAATTTGTATGACATTTTCTCCCTTCCGTTTTCTCAGTGACTGAGTGAAAACTTGTGCATGTTTGTCAGACTGGCCCTCCATTAAATGTCTCTTCATGGAAATAAGGGGATATTTATGCACAGTGACTAATGAATGGATGCATTCCAGCATCTGCTATTGTGTATTTCCTGTAAAGTCATTTATTATTCTATCTAACAAACACAGTGTTCTTGGGTTGATGCTTAAGATTAATGAGGCATTTACTCCTATTCAAGAAACAAGTTCAGAAGACACATTTTCTCCCATTCAGCTGTGCTGATAGTTTAATTAATGCCATTAATACATATAAGTCACCAAAAACTGTTTTATGGTGACAGTGAGGAAAGTTGGCAAAGCAAGGAAATTTCAGAGGTAAAGCTACAGCATAACACTTCCCCTTGTTTCCAGGTAGCACAGGATTCTCCAGAGGGTGGGCAACCTTACAGACTACATGAGTAACAAAACCCCAAGATGTAATAAGCTGAGGTAATGACAGAATATTCGTCTTAACTCTCTGCTTGTGTGGGCTTAGTCAAATCCTTAATGTGATTCTATTACAAATTTTTTTTGTGGGGATGCATGTCATATTTTTCCCCCCAGTATTGCAAAGAGAGGAAGAGAAAGAAAATGCCCTCTCATTGAAATGTATGCATTGGTACAATGGACCATAATGAGTGCCATGGTCTAGGGTTTAAAGATATATTAGGGGAACTCTTCAAAATGTGTGCCATTTCACTGACAGGGCAGGGGGAATATAACAGTGCTTTCACTGCTTGCAAGGTTGGGTTTTTTTTCTCTCTGAGTTTTACAGGGGGCTTTTTCTTGTTAGGGATGCACAAACATATTTTGCTTAATTTCCAAGACCACTCAGGCCAGCACGGAAAGCTTGGCATGAACTGGAATGTCACTAGGCTCACATTTCAAAAACAGAACTGGAAAGCATGGGAGTGTGCAAGTGGGAGGGGGAGGGCAGGGGGGGAACAAAAAATACAATGAAAAGTTGGCACTTAACTGGCCTTCCCAACCTTCTCCCTGGAGAAAACAACGTATCAAAGTAATGGTATAGCACTCAGGCAGCAAAACACAGGCCTTCTAACATCTTACCTAGAGTTACTTCTCAACCACAGTCTTATGACTGGGGCAATCTGCTCCCTGCTATCAACAAAAATAACCACCTGATGATCCCCAAGGATTCCTGGATCCCAGAATAAGCACAAGATGTGAAACAACTCGGAGACATCATTCTTACCAAATTAAATAGTGGTCCAAAGACAAAACACAGCATGGAGACATTCTATAGATAGAGAAAACCGCTTGCCAAGCATCTGGAGACAGAAGTCTGATCTCATTTGTTTGAGCCTCCAAAATTATAATTTTTCTTTCCTCACTTTCACTGTTTTTCTCTCAGACTGATAACAGGAAAAGAAAGAAACAACAAAATACCCAAACCAAAAAGGTTTTCAATGTTAGACTCCACAAACAGGGGAAACAAGCAAATCAAAGCACAACTGGAACTGCTTAAACAGTAGTGATGGATATCAATGTGTCCAGGCTGCTGTCAGTGCAGCACTATGTCACTCTACAGCTTTGCTGCTCAAGCTAACACCTGCTAAAAGCTATTCCCAGTCTGTGGTGGATGACTACAGGCACAAGAATGGATGAAGAGTTTGGTACAGCACTTGATGGAAGAAGGAACTCTTGGACACCTAAACAGAGAAAAGCCCATTAACTGCTTTTAGTATTACTCTAAGTCCTGTAGTAAAATAATTAAGTATGTGGAGGCAAATACTATAATCAGGAGGCCTTAAGAGATATGCTTAGGTCTTCAAGAAATCTTTCTGAAACTTGTCCTACAAAAAACCCTGTTTTGCTTATGCTAGAAATTCAGTGGTTAATAAAAAGGCAGCATGAACATCTTTGTTACTTATAAACCCACCTCCTCTCCCTGACTGTTCAAGCCAGAAGCTCAATGGCTGCAATACTGTAATAATTTTCTCAGGCTCAAATGGTGATGCTGACAATGGGTGTAGGGACAGACTATGGACCACAAAGGAGTAAAGACCTGTAGGCAAGTGCATGAGGCATACAGATATGACCCGAATACCCCCGAAAAAGAAAAAATAGAGTAAGAAAGATACAAGGAGTAAAATGGTCTGTACAGAAAACGTTTCCACTAACATATCTAGTTATTTTAGTTTATCCCTTTATTGTGGGAGCAGCACTGATATATGCTCACAGAAAACAGAATAAAGTGTAATGTATAATCTAACACTCAGTGTCACTTAGGAGAAAAAACTTTTTTATTTAAATCTAGTACTCCAAATTGTTTGGAAAAAGTTTGATCAATGGCTTCAAGAAACGTTACAGGTTTTTCTACAAGGGTTTCCTAGTGCTTAGCCTGTGGCTGTTAGCATTAGATTTCAAGACACACTATACCAAACTGTATTAGGCATGTGAAAGGACTTTCATTCCTCATTAGCTGCACATAAGAAAGGATTGTAACTTTTTAAAAGAACTAAGCGGCTTTGTAAAAACTTCGAACTTCCCTTTAACAAAAATCATACTTGTTAAAACTTTTTTTTTTATTCCCAGCTGAACTATACTTCAACTCAAAGCAAATAAAGTCATCAGTTGACTCCATTCTATTAGAGGACAGCATTTAAAATTAAAAAAAGAAGTCCAATGGGTCCTTGAACAGTGGTCCCTTGTCTGTCACATCAAGACATGGCTTACACTTCACACACTATTGACCATGAAAAGCAATCTTGCGACTTTTGAAGCCCTATCACACAAAAAAAAAAAAGCGGGAGAGAAAACTTTTCTTGAAATGTCGAGGATGGGGGGCTGACTGCTCTCATCTCCTATGATTAATGACTTGTGGCTTTATTGTGTAGAGGCTGCTAATTAGCTTCACACTGATTAAGGCTGCAGAATGCAAAATTCAGCTCTATAAACCTGGACAGCCCCTACTCCCCACCCCAAACAAGCTTGATGCAAAAACTTTGGCATCTAGTTTCTTGATTAAAAAAAACCCAAAACACTGAACACATTCTCACTGGAACTAATGTAATCCCAAACAACTCTGGACTCTTCAACTTCACCTAGCTAGGTGCTTGCACTGCAGTATTTTTTTGTATAATAATTATTTTCCAGTCCTATCCAAGTTCCCTGCTTTTTGTCTAAAAACCTGCTTGGCACATGTAACAAACAGACATCACATAGTAATGAGCCCTATTTGAGACCAGTTTAAAATTTAGTTAAAAATCAAAACAAAATAACAAGTGGATACTTTTATTCTTTTGTTATCCACTTATTAACTAATGAGAGTTAGTTAATTCTTCTACAGAATAGTTAATATGCTTCTACATAGCTGTGCATAGTCTCCTTGGATGTTCTTTATAGATGCTTAAAAAAAAGAGTGAGCAGAACTGGCAACTTCTATACTGTTATTGCCTGGCACCCGGACCACCTGCTGTACTGAAATACATCCTGGACCTTTCGTTTTGTAAAAATTGCTTGCCATAGCTATAGAGATGCAAGTCTAGTACACAGAGGGTTTCAATCCCTTCTGCCCTGACCCCCCTCTTCTTCTCCCCCCAATGTCGGATTAAATCTGCTTGTTAAGTTGATCTTCGCATGGAAAAGCATTACATTCCACTAACACAGGAAGGTTGAAAATACTTATGCCAGATTTTTAACACCAACCTCATCAAACTGATGCGTTACAACATAAGGCTGATTAGCTTAATAACTGATTACTTGTCCTCTGGGCACCAGCAACCAAAATTAAAAACTTTAGCAGCTCATATAACAAAGTAATACGAGCTTGCTTTTCAGAGACCTACAGTTCTAAGAGGGAGAGGGAAAAAATTACAGAACAGCTCTGAAAAGGAAAAGTTTCTTGGCTCTGGTGGGATGGATTGAAGTGCTGATAATTTCCCCTCTGCTGAATAATACCTAGATAAAGAGACCATGCCTACACTAGGTATAAATTAACCAGATTGTCTTAGTGGAATTATTTTTTATTTCAAATATATACAAGCCTGAATGCCTTCAGCACATTGACTGTTTGACTTCAAGAGGTTTCCTTCTGTGCTCTGTATTTCCCAGAGCATCCTTCACTTTTGCTACCCCAACCAAGAGTGGTACCAATAACATTGCTTTACACCCACAAGGCACCTCTTACACCAGGTACTACATATTGTGTAGTGAAGACAGTCATACCTCAAAGGAGCAAGTTCCAGTATTGCAAAAATACTTCCACATATATTACCACTATGAGTAACTGCAGCAGGCCTTGCCAATTGGAGAGTCTGAAGGCGCAGTGCCAAATTTATGATGAAAGGCAACAGATGGTCATTGGAAATAGTAACTTAAGGTAACGTGAGATGACTGTGATAGGCAATGTAAGTAGGAGGGCATCATCCACAGCCTCTTTCAAGTCCCCAACAAGAAGCCTAAGTATATGCCTATCTTGAAGCACGCAAGCAATCTCTTTGAAGACAGAAGTAATCAGGATTTGAAGTACTTCTGCGCCTATGCATTTGTTTTTGCTTTAACTAGGCAGCACACACACTGTGTGGTATAAACACTAATAGCCTTACTTCAGCACTGCTCTCAAGTGGCACAGTTCCTCCAACATCAACGTATCAATGTCTCGCTCAAGACCTGGGATTTAACTTAGTTTATAAGCATTTTTCTGTGCCTTACCCTGTTTCTTTTTTGCCTTGTGTTGCTTTCAGCAAAGCTCTTTGTAGTGTCATAATTCACAATCTTTCTAGTCAGACTTTGTTTATAAAACCTTTATTGTTCCAGAACAATGGAGTTGTGACCTGTTCGAAGGCAGGATTGCAATCAGGGTCCTCTCGGTACTTTCTCAGGGTGCACTTTCTGATGGAGTGAATAGACCACACAACCCTATTGATGTCAGACAGGAGGGGAGAAATAGG
The DNA here is from genome assembly GCA_020800305.1 of Porphyrio hochstetteri. Taxonomy (NCBI): domain Eukaryota; kingdom Metazoa; phylum Chordata; class Aves; order Gruiformes; family Rallidae; genus Porphyrio; species Porphyrio hochstetteri. Next base: position 16,496,499 of record CM036911.1, read on the forward strand.
CTTCCCCAATAAATCTAAACATAAAACTTCTTGCCCTATCTCACCATCTGTATGAATTCACCTAAAGCACAAAATTAATAAGCTGAACAAGTATCCCCAAGACTAAAAGGCTGAAATACTGCTTGCACACCAAAATGGGTTTGGCTTCTAGTTACAGCAGTTTCAGGGAATTCACAGGCATAGAAAGCAACAGGTGGAAACACAGCTTAGGTCAAAACAAAGCAAATGAGATTGACCCTAACATCATGAATACGTTTCACCCTTGCGTGTCAGTTCCCTCCTATAAATTTCCTCAGGGAGAGGTTTGTGGCTCCTGATGCTTTCTTAACTTTATTCCAGGACAGACTTTCAGGGCAAACATCTCAGTGAATTTTCATGGGGAAGCAAGCAATTTTTGAAACCACAACTTCTGCACTCTGAGTAATGACGCGTGCAGTTTGACTTATATGATCAAAGGGCACAACAAACATGTCCTAATACCTGAGTGCCATTTGAGGCCTTAGCTAGTAGCAAGCAACCCAATTCCACTGAAGTCAATGAGCCATAACACCTTATACCAGCTGTGGAACTGACCTTTCTACCTTAATTTGGCCCTTTTGCATTACATAACCTTTAATAAAAGGTAGTGGTGCTTTTCCCATGCAAGTGGAAATCATAGTTGTCACATTTTTTTCCCAGTCTGTAGACACCCTCAAGCATCCTCTGCTAATTTTCAGCCCAGTACTTCTCAAAGCTGTTCTCACAGACATATATATAATCAAGACAGAGAAGCAAATCATCAAGTGACAGCAGAAGTAGTATTACTTTTGCTTGGCCATTACATAGACATTTAGTAGTGCAAGTTCCTCAGGGCAGAGCACATACTGTCTTAACTCTGTGATTCCACCTGCAGACATGATACTGACTGTATAAGACATCCAGCCAACTGCAATAAACTATGCATACAACTGTAATATAACCAACACCACTAATATTAATTTTCCCCTTCCATCTTCTCTAATACATTGGATTATTTTATTCCCCCTCACCCTGGGCTCCCACCCTTAGAGTTCTTTGCATGTTTAGAGCCACTACAGCTACAAGACATTGAACTAAAACCATTTTAATTACAAAAGACTGTGAGGCTACCAGAGGCCTTTTTTAAGTATCTAGATGTTCCGTGTTGGTTGAGCAGATAAAGCTTTACTTTGTTAATGAAAACACATTTAAATAAATAGACAAATTAGGACAAAATACTTATTAGTGGATTGAAACGTTATCTAGCACTGGGTAATCTTCAGACTGTAAGAGAAATACAGCATCGCTCAGCAAAACGTATACTTTTTCCAAGTAAAGATCTGAATTCACTGAACCACGACACAGAATAATTAGTGCTGAGTATATACTTAAATAATTTACACAGTTACTTTGTCAGTATTTAACACTACAGTGAGATGAGCAAATATCTAGCACCTTTGACCTTGGCTATTCATATTATGAAAAAAGTGGAAAAAACACCTTCAGAAATCTTAAATTATTTAGATTTCATCTTTTTCATTACATAAAATAGGTCTGTGAACAGATTTTTCTCTCATTTATGCATTACAGAGAAGTCCTATGGAGTTATTTACATTAGTATTTATACACTGAACAAATTAATATCAAAAGTACACAAAATTACAATTTGAAGTTTCCTACCACATACGCACACACATTATGTGCACACGTGTGTAGTCACACACACATTTCCCTTTCCGAATCCTACAGGCCTTGACTGAAGCACTGTTGCTAGGAAAAACAAATTAAACTGCTTTAAATTTATTAGCTGGCTACAGAGTTTAAATTTAATTCACACCAAATAATTGTGCAAGTGAACATAGGCCTCTTTCTGGGGAAAGGAAGGTATTAGATCATTTAAGACCCAATTCCGCCCCTAAGGCAAACAGAAAAGCTTCTATTGGCTCCAGACCTTAAATGACCTTCAGATCAAGTTTAGCAGATGAATGCTGGGAATACAGTATTTTTATGAAGCTGAACAGTCCCAGCAGAGCGGGCTAAGTCCCTCCTGGAATACCACCGATGACTTTGGCTTTCTAATTTTGCCTCCAATGTCACACAGAAATTATGCACAGGGAAAGTACGAGCCATTAAACAACCACAACTTTTTTGCCTTATTTAAAAATGCAAGGTTCTGTAGTTCTGGTCATGGAGGTCAGGTAAGGATTGCCCAAAAAACATTGAGGATCTCCCTTTAAAAATATCCTTCTAGTCACTGGTCAGTGGCACTTGCCCTCATTGAGATTTACCATGTGCTTTGTATAGTCAAAGAGCAGAGAACCTGCTGCAGAGCAAAGGGAAGGGTTTCCCTTAACTTCAGTAGATGAAGCCTTCAGATAACACCATCTTGGTGTATTCTAGGCACTTAAAAACTACATGTGCATTCAATATAAATTTTCATTATTGTTCAAGAAAGAACAAAAACCCAGAGCAAGCACCAAAGGAAGCAAACAAATTGAACCTCCAACTTAACTGCTTAAATGTTTGTGGGAGAACTGAAAGTACTTCAGAGCAGTGGCTACCTTTTTGTGCAGCGTCAATACAGCTTCTGGAATGGCAGAGTTCCAGTTTGTGACCAAGGCTTTCAAACACTACCACACGGACCAACAGGAGCACAAATCCTTCTTAAGTTAAATTATTTCTAAATTTGAATTATTACTTATAATTTTTAGCATTCACTCAATTCTGACATCAAGAGAATTCTTCTATAATGTCTTCCATCTGAGTGGAGAATATAAAAGTGCTTTGCAACAAGAAAATACTGTTTAAAATGTGGGAAAAAATTGTTACAATGGAAGGCAAAGGATCCCATCTCAGTCAAACCCTGCTAGAGGGAAAACACTACTGTAAGGGCATCTGAACTAAAATCATGAAAATAACTGATTTCATGACGTAACAATTCTGCTGAACCAATGCATATTCATCACATAACCTTATACAGCAACTTCTAGGCAACTTTTTTGATGCTTAATGCTAATGCAAGCTAGTAACATCAGCTCAGCATTCAGCTGATCTGGTCACACCTACCCAATAGCTAACCAGCCTTCATGGGAGAAGAACAGAGGAGGAAGAAAACAACGCCGGGAAGTAACGCTTACCTTGGACAGTCTCAACAGAAAAGTAAGGTAGTGATCAAAGAGAGCTCCTTATGAGTGTCACACACAAGGTACCAGCCTAAGATGTGAAGCAAGGCAGGGAAATTCATTGCTCTTCCTCCAGGACTTATGAAAATCATCAGTTGTTGTCCATCCAGCACTTTCATGTAGAATTCATTAATTTCTCTGTGTCAAAAACACACCCAAAAAATGAGGAATCTAAAACGAGCTCTACTATAGCATCATTCCCCTCACCCCCCTCCAGATAGATCACAACATCCACAGTCTATTCATTTACTGGTACGGAAATTATTTAGCAACTCACAGAAGGATGTGTAAAAATTTAATTACATGCATTTTTAAATCCCTCTTCTAGTAAAGCTAAAATAACTTTGCTTTTCTGTAGCATAAAGCCCTTTATGGAGCACCATAAAGCAACCCTACCATGCACAGACAATGCCTTTGCTCCTTAGCATTAAGCAAAATACTCTGTTACCTCACTGCTTTTATAGCCTAGTGATTGGTTCAACAGCTGAACATCACCACCTAACCAATCCAGGTGTCCTCAATAGCACCTTAATTCATTGAAGGGACAGAAACAACTCTTACCTGCTATTGCTTCCATCCGTAGAAGCCCTTTGGGAGACTGTAAGGACAACTGGAGTTCAGGGGACACTGCAGTACCATAAGAGAGGGTGGGATGGTCAGAGGTGCAGTTGACCAAGCCATCTCATTTCTACCAAGATACTGGATGCAAATTTAATTATGGCAGTTGAGAAGTGAAGATCCTTGCCTCTACATGACAGTTTGAGTGTCCCAAGCACAGCACATCATCGGGTAGTTAAGTCATCAGAAGTAGCAACCTCAGTATAGAGATGTTAGAGAAGGACACATGGGAAGAGAACTGGAGGAAAGCTTTGGAGACATGAAGGCCTGTGGTCTGACATTCAGGTTATGCATATGCTTGACAGATGAAGATACCTGAAAATAAATGCAGCAGGATTGAGCACACAGACTCTTGCTTGATGGCAGAAAGGATATAAAATTCACTATCGGGGAGACCTGGCATCTTGGCATTTGGTTATGATGCAGAAAACTTTGGAGAAATGTATTTCTTATTTCACAGTATAAATGAGCTTCCTAAGCTAGGTCATAACTGGTTAAGGGACAACCCAGAGCTTCTATTTCCACTTAGCAATGAGGAAAATATCTTTATTATCAACTATTTATCGTGTACTACAAAGCTACTCAAAACAAAAACACTAAGTGCATTTTAGATGCTGTATAAAAATTAGCGCCCTGGGATGTAGGAGGGGAAATCACCAGTACTTAAAGTTAGTAATTGGAATTATTAATAATAGTGAAAATAATATATCCATTCTCCAAGCAAGTCATCATAATGCTTAATAATTGATTGTAATTTCCTGCAATAAATACTAATAAATTCATTTACCAAGTAACGCAGTTTTGTATGTTTATTCACTTTCCTAAGAAATATCTGTGTTTGTATTATGTCAACAATTTAATACAGTAAAGTAATTTATAAATATTTATTATTCATTTCAACACTTCTTAATAAAAAGCAGTTGTTTCTCATAAATACCACAGCAATCTTCAGAGCACATCTGTGTCCCAGCAAGCACTCAGGCTGGCTTGCAAGTCCGTTTCCCATCTGTGCGCCTGCACGCTGACAGCACACCAGCTAGAGGAGTGTCCCAAAGAGCAGGCTGAGCAGGCCAATAGGGACCTTGCCCTCACCTGGGATTTACCAGCACCCATCTATCACTAGAGTCCAGCATTTCCATTGGGAAGATTCAATCACTCCTCGGAGACAAAAGCATCCCTCCAGCCCAAAGACATTGATTTAAGCATCTCTGAGTAGTCTCTCCCACCTCTACATGTTTTTCTGCCTTTCTCTAAGTCTGTCCATATCCTGCTTCTACGGCATTCCTCTTCCTCCATTAACTGCTAGAACTGCAAATGTTGATGACAACTATTTCTACTAAGCTGTTTGATTCATCTGTGAAGGTTATTGGGCCCTACATTAACCTCTCTTGTGCCATGTGGGATGTGTAACTCCCCCTATACTCACACTCCAGGGCATCTCTGGGCAAAAGCAGCAGTAATAACCAGGGCAGTGCCCTTCCTGGAGCTCCAGGAGCCTGACTGCAGGTGGTTCCTGCAGGGTGAGGGAACATAAACCTCCTGCCCGCTGTGGGCTCAGAGCGAATGGCAATATCAGCTGTTAACCATTTCACTGCGCATGCTGCAAGGAAGACATTGCCCTGTATAAGAAATGTGAATGTGCGATCCCTGACTGTGGCATCAATGTGTTAACGTGATCAGCACCATCCTGCCTAGTGCCTGGGATTGGATTGGGGCTGAGCCAGGTGTTCTCCCTGGAGACATAAAAGATCAGATCTCCTACAGCACTAGTAGGGGTGGTAGTGAGGCATGTGGTAAATAGGCCACATCAAAACTCTCTCCTTATAAAGTTGTCACACCTGGGTCCCCCGCTCCTGTCTCCCAGGGTCCCCTCAGAAGGCTCACACTGCACCTGTGCTGCACAGTGGCCTGCATGCCCTTGGGTACATGGCTGCTATGACCAGCTGGCAATGCCTTTCCAGTACTGTTTTGTCTGATTCATCTCCCAGCTGTTCATCCTCATGATTTATGCCATCAGCACCAAAGCCTCATAGCGAACAGAAAGTGTGAGATTCACATTGTCCTTCTAAGGTTTATGAGTGCTGGCATGCCTTTTTTGTTCCGCTGAGTATGGAATCCTGGGCATGCCCAGGGCCCGCCTGCTTTCTCATGGTGTTTGATTGTAGCCACTTGTCTTCATATTTAAAGGGAATTACAGATCTGACTCAGAAGTTTCAGCAGACACAGCATAGATTGCTGTGGGTCAAGGAGTACACCCTACTCCAGCCCAAAGTACAAAAGTGAAATAAAAACTTACAAGGGCACCATTAACTGACCAGTTCTTGATCCCTAGCAAAAGACAAAAATCTGGGATGGCAGTAGCTAGAGCTCTTCGCCTCAAGAGCAGCGAGACAAGAGCTGGATATTACCCTAGTGCTTCCCCTGCTGTTTTAAAAAGGCGGGTTTTGCTACACACGCCAAGACAACATGATCAGCCCCCTCCTCCCCCAGGGGTACTGTGAGGCAGCTGTTACTTAAGCGAGGAAGCTGACCCCAAGGAGCTCAGACCTGGGGCAAATTTTTATCAACATAAGGCTGCCAGTCTGCTCGCACCTTTGTTGTGAATGTGCATGTCTATGATACAAGGTTAAGAGCTGGACTCTGTGGCTGGCTCATTGAGCAGACACAGAGCTTCTGGGAGCTGTGGAGAGGGAGAGACAAGGAAAGGGATTAGATTGTTTTGTGGGTTGGGAGCCAGTTTTGGTGGAGTGTTAATCTCCAAGAGTATCATTGCCAAAGTCACTTCTTAATGTAGCAGTTCAAGAGACAGCCTCTGCCTTAAGACCTGAGGCTAACCTATTTGATGTTACACTACAAGTAGAGTAGGTGCTGGGTTTGCAATGTATATTTGATGTCTAGTGTTGAAAAGTGAATTGATTGAAATGCTGTCAGGCTGCATTTTGAATGATTGCACTACTAATGTCACCTACAGGCATCTTGATGGACATTCTGCCATACACAGAATACAGTAGGCTGGAAATCATCATTTACAAATCATCACCTTTGAAAGTGCAACTACCAACTCAGATGGAGAAAAAAAAGAATTGGAAACACGTTGAAGAAACATTAACTTGAGGAAGTGAGCAAATCAGAAACACCAAATATTTAGGCTTATGGATTTCTCATTATGGGAATTTTCAGCCTACTGTATTTCTTTTGGGGTGTTGCATTTCAAAACCTCTATTTTGTTTGATAATATACTTCTACCATAGGAAATCTAACCAGGTTGTCTTCTAAATTTTTTCTGGTACTCATCAGTATGGCACTTCAGGGTTTTGTTCATTTAAGAAAGTAGTTTTACAAAATCTGTTGTTATATATGAACATGATTAAGTTAGCAGTAGAACACCAGCATATTTTTGAAATTATATGGTGTCGTGGTTTTGCTCCGGCCGGGGGCCGCACCCCACACAGTCGCTTGTACTTTTAAAAGGAAGGGGGAGGGAAAGTTGGGGGAGGGGGAAAAGGGAAGGAAGAAGGAGGAAAAGAAACCACAACCTATAAACCAGAACCACGCAGGTTGGGATAAGGATAGTTTACTAAACAATAACAGAAAACTAGATATAACAATAACATAAGTTTAAAGCACAAAATAGATGAAACTGGTGATACACAATGCAGTTTCTCACCAAACCACAGAACCCAGGCCGCACAGCTTAGAGCCGTCCCCGAACCCGGAAACTGCCCGTCCTGGTGTTGTCTCCTCCTCTTCCCCCCAGTCCCCCTTTATACTGAGCATGACGTAACTGGCATGGAATATCCTCTTTGGCCAGTTCGGGTCACCTGTTCTGGCTACGTCCCCTCCTTTCTCACTAGTAAGGAAGTATGCAGAGCTGAGAAAGGTCCTTGATTGCCCGGCAACAACTAGAAACATCAGGGTGCTATCAGCACTGTTCTCATCCTAACACCCAAACATGGCATTCCATCCACTGCTAAAAATAATTAACTCCATCATAGCTGAAACCAGGACATTATCCACCCCTTATTCCATACCATTTACGTCATGACCAGATCCAACAATTTTCTTTGGGTACAATCAGTTTCGTGTTTCACACACCCATATATGTATGTACACATGTATGCACACATACGTGCATACAGATCTTATTCCCTCAGTCTGTGAATCATCCCTCTGAAGTTGTTGAGTTCATTTAGTCCATGATTTTCAGGCTCCATTTGTCGTAACAGTTTCTCAGGATAATTGTATGTTCCATTGGCTCGTTGCATGCTGCATCTCAGGCTCTTGACTGATACACCTGGCATGGTCCATGCTCATAGTCTGTGGGTCAGAGTTTATTTTCAAAGGGAGAAAAAAAAGTTCTTAAGAGGCCAGGCTTCGGTTCCATCATCATGGCACTCATTCTTCATTAACTTGTATGACTCCGGCTATAATGCTATGGTACAACATACAGCAATCATAACAATAATGAATATACAATAATGGGTTATTTGGCAATTATTATAATTTCTACTCTATTAATTATATTGGCTATCATAACAATAATGAATATACAATAATGGGTTATTTGGCAATTATTATAATTTCTACTCTATCAATTATATTGGCTATTCTCACCCAAAATCAAATCCCCTTGAGGTACACATCGAACTTCTCCATCCCTCTGCATTACCCACCAAGTACAGCCAGGTCCTTGAGCAAAAACAATTCCAGACATGGGTTTACCTTTGCCTGAAGCAGGGATGACCCAAACTCTCTTTCCCAATACACTCTTCATATGCACTACTGGGACTCTGTCTCCCTCTACAGTACGTGGAAATTTTGACTGGGCAGGGCCAGCCCGATTGGTAGATCCCCTAGTGTTAACTAACCATGTGGCTTTGGCCAAATGTGTATCCCAATGCTTGAATGTCCCACCACACATTGCTTTCAGTGTAGTTTTTAAAAGTCCATTATATCGTTCAATTTTCCCAGAGGCCAGTGCATGATAAGGAATGTGGTACACCCACTCAATGCCATGCTCTTTGGCCCAGGTGTCTATAAGAGTGTTTCGGAAATGAGTCCCATTGTCTGACTCGATTCTTTCTGGAGTACCATGTCGCCAGAGGACTTGCCTTTCAAGGCCCAGAATTGTATTTCGAGCAGTGGCATGGGGTACGGGATATGTTTCTAGCCAGCCGGTAGTTGCCTCCACCATTGTAAGCACATAACGCTTGCCATGGCAGGTTTGTGGGAGGGTGATGTAATCAATCTGCCAAGCCTCCCCATATTTATATTTCATCCACCGTCCTCCATACCAAAGGGGCTTTAACCGCTTAGCTTGCTTGATTGCAGCACATGTCTCACATTCGTGGACAACTTGTGCGATGGCGTCCATGGTCAGGTCCACCCCTCGATCCCGAGCCCATCTATATGTTGCATCTCTCCCTTGATGACCCGAGGTATCATGAGCCCATCGAGCTAGGAATAATTCACCCTTATGTTGCCAGTCTAGATCTACCTGAGCCACTTTAATCCTAGCAGCCTTATCTACCTGATGGTTGTTTTCATGTTCCTCCATGGCCCGACTCTTAGGTACATGGGCGTCGACATGACGTACCTTTACAACAAGTTTCTCTAACCGAGCAGAGATATCTTGCCATAAGTCATCAGCCCATATAGGTTTGCCTCTACGCTGCCAGTTGTTCTTTTTCCACTGCTGCAACCACCCCCACAGGGCATTCGCCACCATCCATGAATCAGTATAAAGGTAGAGCCTTGGCCATTTTTCTCTCTCAGCAATGTCCAGGGCTAACTGGATGGCCTTCACCTCAGCGAACTGGCTTGATTCACCTTTTCCTTCAGTGGCTTCTGCTACTCTTCTTATAGGGCTCCATACAGCAGCTTTCCATCTCCGATGCTTACCCACAATGCGACAAGACCCATCAGTGAACAGGGCATATCGCTTCTCATTCTCTGGCAGTTCGTTGTAGGGTGGGGCTTCTTCAGCGCGTGTTACCTCCTCATCCTCTGGTGACATCCCAAAATCTTTGCCTTCTGGCCAGTCTGTGATCACCTCCACGATTCCTGGGCGATTGGGGTTTCCTATTCGAGCCCGCTGTGTAATTAGTGCAACCCACTTGCTCCACGTAGCATCAGTGGCATGGTGTGTAGAAGGAACCTTCCCTTTGAACATCCAGCCCAGCACCGGCAGTCGGGGTGCCAGGAGGAGCTGGGCTTCAGTTCCAATCACTTCTGAGGCGGCTCAAACCCCTTCATAGGCGGCCAGTACTTCCTTTTCTGTTGGAGTATAATTGGCCTCAGATCCTTTGTAGGCCCGACTCCAAAACCCCAACGGTCGACCTCGAGTCTCCCCTTGTGCTTTCTGCCAGAGACTCCAGGTCGGGCCGTTCTCCCCAGCTGCAGTGTCGAGCACATTTTTAATATCTGTCCCTGTCCGGACAGGCCCAAGGGCCACTGCATGGACTATCTCGCGTTTGATCTGCTCAAAGGCTTGCTGTTGCTCAGGACCCCATTGGAAATCATTCTTCTTTCGAGTTACATGGTAGAGTGGGCTCACAATGAGACTGTAGTTTGGGACATGCAGTCGCCAAAAACCTATAACACCTAAGAAAGCTTGTGTTTCCTTTTTGTTGCTTGGTGGAGACATAGCTGCTATTTTATTAATAATGTCCATTGGGATCTGACGATGCCCATCCTGCCATTTTATTCCTAAAAACTGGATTTCTCGCGTAGGCCCCTTGACTTTACTTCGTTTTATAGCAAAACCGGCTTCTAAAAGGATTTTAATTACCCTGTTTCCTTTTTCAAAAACTTCCTCTGCTGTGTTGCCCCATACAATGATGTCATCAATATACTGCAGGTGCTCTGGTGCTTCACCCTTTTCCAGTGTATTCTGGATTAATCCATGGCAGATGGTGGGGCTATGTTTCCACCCCTGGGGCAGACGATTCCACGTGTATTGGATGCCTCTCCAGGTGAAAGCAAACTGTGGCCTGCACTCAGGCGCCAGTGGGATCGAGAAGAAAGCATTCGCAATGTCGATTGTGGCGTACCACTTGGCTGCCTTCGATTCCAATTCATACTGGAGCTCTAACATGTCTGGCACAGCAGCACTCATACCTGGAGTGACTTCATTTAGGCCATGATAATCTACTGTCAGCCTCCACTCTCCATTGGACTTCCTCACTGGCCATATGGGACTATTAAAGGGTGAGTGGGTTCGGCTGATCACTCCCTGATTCTCCAGTTGACGAATCAACTTATGGATGGGAATCAGGGAATCTCGGTTAGTATGGTATTGTCGTCTGTTCACCGTCGTCGTAGCAACTGGCACTTGCTGTTCTTCAACCTTCAACAACCCCACAACAGCAGAGTCCTCCGAGAGTCCAGGCAAGGCACACAGTTGTTCAATTCCTTCTGTTTCCAAAGCAGCTATTCCAAAAGCCCATCGGTACCCTTTTGGGTCTTTAAAATACCCTCTACGTAGATAATCTATACCTAAAATGCACGGAGCTTCTGGACCAGTCACAATGGGGTGTTTTTCCCAGTCCTTCCCAGTTAGGCTCACCTCAGCCTCTAGCACAGTTAGTTGTTGGGATCCCCCTGTCACTCCAGAAATACAAACGGGTTCTACCCCTTCATGATTCGATGGCATTAGAGTACACTGGGCACCAGTATCCACCAGAGCTTTGTACTCTTGTGGATCTGACGTGCCAGGCCATCGGATCCACACAGTCCAATAAACCCGATTATCCCTCTCCTCCACCTGGCTGGAGGCAGGGCCCCTCTATTGCTGCTGATCATATTTGTTTTCCACTGGTTGCATAAAGGACTTAGAGGTCCCTTCAAGAGGATCAGACACATCAGACGTATAGGTAGGCCTTCCAGTTGGTCTAGGGAACTGCCCAGTAGAAACTGGTGCAGCCTTCTTCCTGGCAGAATCTCGTTGTGCGAATGTTTTACCCCGCAGCTCATTTACTCGTGCTCGAAGGGCTGAGGTGGGCTGCATATCCCATTCCCTCATGTCCTCTCCATGATCAAGCAGGTAAAACCACAATGTACGTCGTGGTGTGTATTCTCCCTCTTGGAACGATGGACGCTTTCTCCCAGTAGCTGCAACATTGCTCCATACGGGTTGGGAGTTGGACACATTGTTGTCAAGACATTGAACCAGTTTTTCTACTGCTGCAATGACGGAGAGGGAAACACTGTCTTGGTATTTCCTGAGTTGGCAGGCCACCTCATTTACAGTTGGTGGATCCATATCAGTCCAGTCAATTACTGCCAGTGAATTGGTGTACCCTGCTGGTGCACTTCGTACAACCTTACGCCACATAGCTGGAGTGCATAGGACTTCATCGGGATCAGCGGGAAGCCGTGAATTGTCCAGATCATAATAAATTATCTCCCGTACAGCTAATTCTCTCAGGTGCTGGATAGCTGTCTCTATGCTGTTACCCTTGGGTGTCTGACATGTAATATATTCCTTTATGGGATATCTTTCCTGCACACTTGACAGTAGTCGCCTCCAGAGGCTGAGGATTTCCGGCCTCCTCCCAATTGCTTTGTCAATTCCTCCTTCTCTAGCTAGGGATCCCAACTGCTTGGCCTCTCTGCCTTCTAACTCCAAACTATTGGCCCCGTGATCCCAACATCGGAGCAACCAAGTGATAATGTGCTCACTTGGGTGGCGGGTGAAATCTTTTCGAACCTCACGCAGCTCACTCAAAGTCAGGGATCGGGTAACAATCTCTGGTTCTGCCTCCTCCTGATATCCTCGAGATGGCCCTGGTTGATCATCATCATCATCCGTCACTGTGCGAACTGATTTCTTTGTGCATTTCCTCTTTTGTACGGGAGCAACAGACACTGGTGTGGATTGGTTTTTCTGATCATCTGCAGTGTCTGCTGTAGAGATTACAGTAGCTGCAGTGTCAGCCCCAGTGGTTGCAGCAGCTATAGTATCTGCCAGTCTGTTTCCTTTCCCTTCTCCCTGACAGTGCTGACAGTGCTGACAGTGCTGCCTGCTATCAAGCAGTGTTTGATAAATAGTGGCCAGAGCCCAGCACAGTGCAGTAAGGTGTCCATCTCTGGGAAACCTACAGCAATTTTTCTTTAGGTATGCAGTCACTTGATCGGGGTCTTGTAGCTGTTCAGGAGTGAAGTTCCAAACCATCGGGCGTGAGAAAGTACCTAGGTACTTGCCCATACTTTGCCACATGCCCTGCCACTCGTGATTATTCTGTCTCGGAGAAAGCTCTTCAGTGGTATTCATAAACCTATGCTTGATATATAACAAAAACTGAACCATCTGCCCCAAACCTACCAATAGCAAAATGCTAGTTTGAATATCCCAGAGATATTGAAGGTTTTCAAAAATTGCCATAAGAGCTGTTGTATTTAGCCCAAAGGAAAAGAAAGCAGTGCTGTTATTAACCCCTCCCTGTCCAAAGAATGGACAGGACAGCAAAACCTCATACAAGTACCAGATTAAGCTCATGGTCATCGATATTATTGTATCATAGACCGATATCATAAAATACACTATAATGAAGTATGGGAACAAATATGAGAGCCGCAGACCTGAGAGAGTAAAGAATCCTGCCAGGATTGTATACAGCATGCGGTGGTTTTGATACCACAGCCTTGTGAATAAATACCACAGCATCGTGACCAGAGATTGCTTAAACAACAGTGCTTATCTTAATTGCGATAGTTAGGGTCAGATCTACCGTTATCCCAACCGTTCGTGCCCCACGTTGGGCGCCAAAATGACTGTCGTGGTTTTGCCCCGGCCGAGGGCCGCACCCCACACAGTCGCTTGTACTTTTAAAAGGAAGGGGGAGGGAAAGTTGGGGGAGGGGGAAAAGGGAAGGAAGAAGGAGGAAAAGAAACCACAACCTATAAACCAGAACCACGCAGGTTGGGATAAGGATAGTTTACTAAACAATAACAGAAAACTAGATATAACAATAACATAAGTTTAAAGCACAAAATAGATGAAACTGGTGATACACAATGCAGTTTCTCACCAAACCACAGAACCCAGGCCGCACAGCTTAGAGCCGTCCCCGAACCCGGAAACTGCCCGTCCTGGTGTTGTCTCCTCCTCTTCCCCCCAGTCCCCCTTTATACTGAGCATGACGTAACTGGCATGGAATATCCTCTTTGGCCAGTTCGGGTCACCTGTTCTGGCTACGTCCCCTCCTTTCTCACTAGTAAGGAAGTATGCAGAGCTGAGAAAGGTCCTTGATTGCCCGGCAACAACTAGAAACATCAGGGTGCTATCAGCACTGTTCTCATCCTGACACCCAAACATGGCATTCCATCCACTGCTAAAAATAATTAACTCCATCATAGCTGAAACCAGGACATATGGGTATTTAACTAAATAATTGTCATTGAGATTAATGAGAACATAGTGGTTAAATTCTAAAGTTGATCATATAAATGACAGTTCTGACTTACATTTCCTTGCCCCTGACACCAACCTGGGTTAGAGTTTATTAACTTTCATGTCACAGGATAGAGGTCTGCAAGACTTCCTTATTTCCAGTGGCTACTATACTCCATAGAACTAGAATTCTGTGATTAATTTTACATAAATCTGGCTATTAATTTTAGCAATGTGGTAAAACCATTGGCAAATAAGTGCTCTCAGAACCAACACCCCAGAAAGAGAAAGAGCCAGGACTAAAGAAGCATCAGTATTTTACCAGAGTCATCTGCTATTGTTTTCTCATATTAGTCACCAATAACATGGAAGCTTTTCTTCAAGTACTCTTCTGTCAAATCATCTGAAAAATTTGGTATGAATGTACTGTGAGTATATGCTTCTAAAAAACAGTAACAACCGCAGAAACCAGGACACAGGCTAGATGTTCTGCTGTTGCGTTTAGAAATACAGTTGGGGTTTTTTTCAGCTACCACTGTATTTATATATACCCCCAAAGAAGTTATGCTCTCCTTCAGGATTACAGAACACAGCATCTTATACAGAATTTGAAACATTCTTCTAGATTAATTTGGCACTGCATCAGGGAAAGTGTACCCTTTCCATTAACAAATGGGGACAGGGAGGAGGTTTTGCATCTGCACAAATACACACAGCAGGTTTAAGAGTTATGTGCCTAAATAAAAAGGTTGTGTTGTAAAGCAGGATCTGCTTTTATAGATGCAAAACCAAGTAGAAGCAGTAATGGACTTGTTCCCAGCCTATTGAAAACTCAGGCGCATGGGCCTGAGAAGTCATCTTCCACCTTGGTACAAGAGCCCTGAGTAGAGTTACACCATGTGTGGCAGTGAGTTGTTCAAGCAGATCTTGTTTTCCTTGAGCAGGGAACATGGGACCACAGAGGAGGCAGACCTTGACTAAAAGAATGCAGGCTGGAAGTTCTCCTGCTGTATTGCGCACTTACTGATCTTCAATCCTAAAACAGGTTGCTCACCAGGGACCAGCAAGAGCAGAGCTTCTCCAAGGAAAGAACTGGGCCCGTACACAGGTCTAAAGTTTGCTCAGGACACAAGGCAGGACACAAAGTTATCTTTCAGGGCAGGTTTGGAGTCCACCTCAGAAAACCAGTCAGCAAGCAAGAGCAGCAGACGCATAGCACAGGAAGATCTGTAACTTGGTTCAGGGGACAGCTGGGTGCCCAAGGCTGAGCTGAAATGGGGCTGATGGACCTGCAGGTAAGGGTTGGGAGTCCCAGGTGAGCCTCACCAGAGCCATTAAGGCCAGTCACCAACATAACCCAAACCTATAACTTGGAAGGACATGGCAGTCTAAAACTGTATTTAGGCAAGAAATGCTGCTGCTCACTGAAGGCCTGGGTTTTACCTTTCAATAAAAATATACAGCCACTTTTATGCTGAAAGGCTGGCTTCTGGCCAAGAAAAGATCAGGTGTTTCTTCAGCACCTGATACCACCTCCCACGTAGGCATGTGTTGAGGCAAAAGAGTTCTGCCCAAAGGGTGACGGCTTGTCTTTCCTCTTACTTGTCTGCTGAGCAAACTGCAAAATGCAGTTCAGTGAAGAAAAGCTTAAATATATAAATACTTATACAAGAAATAGACAAAAAAGCACCCAAGTTTACATTTTTTTGCTCCTCTGCCTAAATTAAGCCTTAAACCATTAACTCCTATTAAAAATTGGGTAAAAGTCTTTCATGAGTAAATGGTAAGCTCATTAGCTTGTGTATCAGTTTAAATGTAAACAAAATTAATGGCTTCTAAAGGAATCTTTCAATATTTAGAAATTAGCTGGCTGCCTGATTACCGAGAATTTGTGTGCACATTCTTTTCTTTCACTGATCTGTTCTTTCAACATCAGGAATGGTAACACTCTGGGAACTGTTTACCCTAGATCAGCGTGGTTCAAGTGTTACTTAGGATCTCGGTTTGGATTTCTTGTTTTTAAATGTTTAGTCCTTGGGGGGAAGTGAAAATGACAGCAGGAAGAACCTGGAGGTACTAAGCACTGCTGAAGCTGGCACTTGATGACAGGAGGGGAATGAACACACCAGGCACTACTTTTTATGATACAGCAAACAGGGAAGTTTGTATTAGATTGTATCAACTTTTGCTGTGCCTTGAGCACATCTGAAAGGAAAGAAACAAACTGATGAAAGTTACAGTGTACAAAAGCAGGAGGACAGGAAGTTGGGAGTATGCATAAAATGGAAATAAAAATTTAGAATAAAAACCCCCAAAACTTCTCATCCCTTTTGTAAGAACTACTACAGTGAAGGCCTGTACGTGATGGCTTCACAGTTCAGATAAGCCACTTTGCCCAGGGAGAATGGCTTCGGCATCGCATGATCCAAGCTTCAGGTCAGAAGGATGAATAGAGTCATTTTCTCAGATGTAAGGCAGGCTACCAAGAAAGGTAAGATGTGCAGAGGCAGTGTACAAATGCCATCTTTGGATGGCCTACAATTTTAGAAGGATATCCACCACACAAATAAGCAATGCTCTCATAAGAAATGCTGGGAGCCACAGATTTTTGTTTTCAGAAAGTTCATGTCAGGTTGATTCAGAGCTGCTAAGGCCTACTTAGACATATGTGCAGCTTTGAGCTCTCATGCAGTTTGGACACATGGAACCTGGCAAGCATCTTGCTGACCCTGCTGTAGGTAACCTTCTTCCAATCCTGATCCATACAGCTGATGTCCTGCCCTCCTGGGCATTGTTACTGACCTTTACTTTCTGCTCCCATCACTTGACATCGGTCAAAGTTACAGCAGGGTGGTAACCCACTGCAGAACAGAAAGGCTATAAAACACTCTTTTGGGAAGACAAATGCTTTCTGAGGCATACATATAGCTATAGCATAGCCATCCATTCATCCATCTCTCCATTTGGAAACAAGTTGGCTTAACAGGGATTCAACAATAAGGACAATTTGCTCTCCTTTTGGATGTGCTGCTCTCTTCCTCAGTAGGTCAAAGTCTTCTCCCTAAGCTGCCATCATTCTTGGGGAGAGCAATGCCTGCCTTTCCTCTTACTTTCACGATAAAATAGTGAAGCTGTGACAGTCTGAACAGGCCACGAATTCCACAGGCCAAACTGTAAACTGCAGAGATTCAAGGTCCTTGACATTTCACAGAAAGCAAAACTGTGAGACTGAGGAAAACAAGCTAAAGGCTAAGTTAAGATATGTCTACCAGCTCCTAAAAAGGATCAGTTCAAATAAGGAACTGCGGTCGCAATTTCCTGCTTGATTGTCACTTTCTTCCAGTGAAGAAGTAGTCTGCTACTGGCCCTTGTCAGGAACAAATTACTTTCCCTTCACTGCCAACTCGGCTCCACACACCCTGCGCAGAAGAGAAGCAACACTGCAAAAAGCCAGTTTTCCCCAGAGGATATAAACTACACGGGCTGGTAATCTGCACAGATCATTTGAAAGGGGTAACTCGCTCCTCTATACTGCTCTCAGTAAATGCAGGGTAAGTGGGAGTTTTGTGCTAAATGAATTGAAGAAAAACTGCCGTGAAACTTTTTGCATAGGAATTCTCATCAACAAGAATTTTTAATCCCTTAAGAGCAAGCTTTACGGAGGGCTAAGACAGCATCTAAATCCAACCATAACAGAAATGTGGTGAAAGCACCTTGGTATTTTAGCTTGTATTCTTGGACAGATCTGATCTGTACAAACACAAAAAATATTTTTATGTAATTAAAATTAATTACAAAGAAAAACGTTTTGAGACGTATTAATTTGAGCTTTCCATTTTGTTTGCTTTTAGTGTGGGCAAGATACAATGAGCAAACCACAGGCATGCTGCTCAGGACTCACTCACTGTATCCTTTCAAAACATGTTATGTGGGAGAGAAAGAGGGAAAATAGTGAACAAAGGTCCGTAGTGCAGGGCACAGTGGAGGGCTTTTCAGAGTTTCTTCCATGGTGCAACCCAAAAGTCCTTCTTCACCTGTAAACATCAATGGTGGTTTCACTAAGGCAGGCATGCCCTTTGGAGTCTGGGATTTTGACCTTAAGGAAGTTCTAAAAAATACCAAACCCAAAGTAACTAAAGCAATGATATAGACTTTAAATTCATTCCATTATCAGACAGATTTTCCTCTTTGAATGCAAATTTCCTAGTTACTCGATTAGGGGGTGTACTTTGGTGTATTGCTTTTCTTTAGCAGGATTTGTTCAGGCTAGATGAGCATTTACAACTTTCCTGCATCTATCACACTTTAGTAAGTCCAGATTTGGACAACTCTTGCCTTTTTACTCAAGTTTCTGGACTTGTCTCTCCTAGGCAGAGAGTAACTCTATCCATGCATCCTGTTGATTCTTTCACTGTCTAAAATTAGCACCATGCACTCATGTTTCCTCTACCTGGTGGTGTTTTCCCTGGCAGAACCAGGGGCAGGCACTCACACGCATGCTGAGTGCAACAAAGGCCCAACTGTTGCTTTTCTGATAGGAGAAACCAGAGATTTTTATCTTTCCCTTTATGTACAAGGAAGAAATCCCCCCACATCCAGCACACATGACAAACATGATTTTGTTCAGCAAAATGCTGAAAATGGTAACATGGTTTCTCAGCACTAGTGGTGGCATCCATCCTACCATGATTATCAGTACCTGTGACACTGACAAGTCCAGGCGTGGCTGAAATCACGGGGTGATCACAGGACAGCACAGTTGGAAAGGTTAAAGAGAATCCCCCAGCTTCTCATTCCTCTGCTCCCCCACTCTTCCGTTCTTGCGAGGATCTCCTGGGACAACCCTGCTAGAAAAACGTTTGTCAGAAAGCGGAAGGCAACCCAATGGGAAACATCAGTGAACCTGTGTTCACTTTATTTAGAAATGACACCCCATCCCTGTCCCCTGGGGCAAAACCTCTTTTCTAGACATGACCTCAGAGATGTGCTACATGCGCTCTGCACAATTTATCACCATGCTGCCTATAATTAGGTTTGTTAACATACAGCCTAGTGCAGTCTTGTTGACTGGGAACTTAATCAAGTTACTATTGAGTTCTTGTATGCATTGCTTCGGGTGACTGTTTTACTTGTAGAATTATAGCTGCGACCAACGTCAGGAAATTAGCTCTGGACACAAGTTTTTTACTTTTTTCCCCCTACATGTGAAAATATTTAGCAAACAGTGACAATGATGGAAAACAGTAGGAAACAAAATGTTCTACATTAGTATAAAACATAAAAAATGCAGCAAGGACCCTCAGTGGTACAACATGTGTTATGCTGGCTGGCAGTCCATTAGGCTTGATAGACATTTCACTTACCTAAGTCAAATATAACAGTCTAGTATTCATTAATATAAGAAGGGGGTTGTGGAATCAAGCCTACCATCTGGTTAGAACGACAGAATAATCTACAACTCATGATTAGGTCTAAGGAGTGGAATTTCACTTTAATCTTTTTCATTGCTCGAAATTTCCATCTGCGCAGTACGGCACATCATTTTTCTTCAAGACAAATGTGCTGTTTTTCATGTTCCAAAATTAGATCAGAAGAAAACGATTAATCATGTCATGGCCTGGGAAAGGAAACAAAGCCCTGATATTTCTCTCTCTCTCTCTCTCCCCCCTTTCCCGTCTCTCTCACACTAGCTCTGGCTGTTTGCAAGGTCCTTTCTTTCCCCGCCTCGATTTTCATCACAACTTTCAGAGATTCACATTGTGGTGGGCTAGAAATATTCAGGAAACCAGAATCTGAAATAAAGACGTGGCTTTGATTTGCATAGCCGTTTTTATTTTCCACTCACATGTTTCCCCCCTCCCCTCCCCAGTTTGCCACTTCGTCTTTTCCTCCTCTTTCTCTCCCTCTCTCTCTCTCTCTCTCTCTCTCCACCCCCTACCATGTGCCCCCTGGCACAGGACGACAGATGGTGACCTGTTTGCATGTGACACCATAACTGAATCTAAACTCAAGGAAACAAGTCACCGGGCTGCAAATTAGTGAGACCACACAACTGTCAGGTGGCAGTCCCCTTTGACAGTTGTAGGCC
The DNA here is from genome assembly GCA_020800305.1 of Porphyrio hochstetteri. Lineage (NCBI taxonomy): Eukaryota > Metazoa > Chordata > Aves > Gruiformes > Rallidae > Porphyrio > Porphyrio hochstetteri. The sequence goes on from CM036911.1 coordinate 16,516,777, forward strand.
ATTATAGGAACATTGATGTTTTCGCAGTGTGACAAAAAGGAATCCTTTTTGCAGCAGACCTGTCTGTCAGCTGGCTCTCAAGTCATAACAAATCCCTGGCACTCAGCTGAGGCTGAACATTCGCAGCGTCAGGAGGATGATAAATGACCTGCAGGGCTTTGAAGTGCCTTGGCAGTTCAGATGGGTCCGCAGTGCTGACAGAGAAATATACACAACAGCGTAACCAATAATGAGAACATTAAACATTCCTGCTTTGTGACAGGCTGACAGAAAAACCCAGCCTCACATCAATCATCTTTGGAGATATAACCTTGACAATTAGCCCCCTCTCTGATACTCAAAGTAACCTTTTTTTTTTCCCCTTCCCCCCCTCCTCTTTTTTTTTTTTTCTTTTCCTTTTGCCTGGCTTATCTTCCATGATCTTTTTTCTAGTATGGCAGAAAGGGAAAAAACAGCAGAAGGGGGAAAAAAAAAGCCCACATCAAAAAAGATCTTTTCCTTTTCCTCTATGCAAAAATAAAATATGCCAGGACAAAGTTTATTTGATGGACTTCCACCTATTTCCCTTTAGGAGAAAGGAATATATTTTTTGCCCTATCTACCAAAGCATCTGTCACTACAAATACTCCTAGCAGAATTTTGTTTACATTTTATGCTTATTTTGTTCCTTAGGTTTTTTTCTCTTTCCCCAACTCTTACATTCATATCAGTGCACTCTGTTGTCAAGCATCGTTTCCACTTGTAAGAATGATATGATTAAGCATGCGACTGTCCCCTTGTTACTGTATTCCAGGATCATTCAATAAAACAGATAGAATCTCAGCTGCTTCCCATAACCTTGCGCTTTCTTCTTTTTTCACATTTGCCTGTGCACTGGTTTGTCGTTTTTCAAATCCTTTTAACAGTGTAAAAATAATCTTCAAAGGACAAATGAAAGGTGCAGCTAATCTTCTTGAAAACTAAACAATTAAACACGACTCTGGAATCATTCTCACCAAAGAGCTGGGATGCATCCTGATCTCAAGGACTCTCTCTCCACTCAGAGGGAATTCCACTTTCTTTACCTAGCATGGGATCAGCAGATACTTCTCCTGATAAAAGACTGACTTCTTGCCATGCATCTCCTGATGGCTAAGAGGTTCAAACAATGGGGTCAACAGGAGTGGTCTGTGCTCTGTGAGAGGCGAATTAGGCTCCTAGGCACTCCTTCCCGGTGGCCTTGAGTCTCCCAAGTCACCAGTTCAACCCCACACAGAGGTTTCAATGGAGCCTAAGCACCCTTGTGAAATAGCCCCAGTCATAAGTGAGATTCCAAATGGCATTTACTGCAGAGGTTTATATCTGGAGGAATGGTAATAATACAAAAAACCCCTCTGTCATGGCAATTAGCAGCATATGCTCTAACGTGTGTTGTGCTCAGGTCTTTGTCTCCCTGTTCCAGGAGGTATTTCTGTTTTCCTTATGCAACGATGAGCATGCACTCTTGCTCTCATTGAGTACAGCGCAGCTCAAATACTTTGATGTGAAGTTATGGTAGTGAAACAGATTTACACACAACCAAGCACCTATAAATTAACAAAACATGGCTTTCTAACCCTGAAGTAAAGCCTGTCCCCAAGGCCTGTTTTCCTAAGCATACTTTAAGGTCCCTCTGCAATGCCGGTGTATTGGAAAGAAGATGAAAAGGAGAAAAAAAAACCTGAAGGCCTTGAACCTTCAATACAGAAGAACCAGCTACAGACCCAGATGACGCTGCTGAAATAATATATTCCAGAGTCTGTCAGCTGAGTCCTGCTGCTGTCAAAGTATGTCCTGTGCACATGGCCACAGCTGTTGACTTTGCTATTAGAAGAGGTCAGCACAAAGGTGAAAAGAAAGGTATTAGGAAAGATAATCAACGGTAAGTTGCAAAAAACATCCAGCAATTGCTTGGCCCCACTTGTTCTCTGATAAAAAGACAAACCACACAGTGCCTGTTTCATAAAACAGCAATGGAAGATGGGCCTCCACAGGACTCTGAGGGGTCACGTCACTCTCAGCTAAGTACTCCTAAGAAACCAGGCTGACAATGCTGGAAACAGAACAACTTCTCTTTGCCTCTGTTATACTGGCCTAGTGGGTACTGACCAACCACCTTAGAGCATGCTGAAAACATACTGTGTTACCAGGCTGCATAGCCTACCTGGAGGGACTGAAGTCAGACATTGTGATTGCCAACTGCTGCTCAGGCTCTACAAAGTCCAGATGCAGCAGTGCTTGCCCAGTGCAGGCTGACGCTCCCGCAGAGCCAGGCAGTGAAGGACTGTGCATCAAACAGCAAGAGTGTCCCCTCTTTTTCCTTCAGGTCTGAGACCAGTTTCTCATGACAAAGGGACATCATTCAATCTTTGGCTTCCCTGCTGAGAGAATGAAAAGTTAATTCACACCACTGATTTCCCAAAGATGGATTCCTTAACTCATTAAAACTACAGCTCTGCTTGTTATGAGTCTGTCTGACAGCCAGAAGACCTTTTCTCACCATGATGGCTGGTACAAAGGGAAGGGTACACTCAGCCTGCACATTCTATCTGCGTGATCTCCCGCGTGCTTGATTTCAGTGGTTTCACATACATTCAAAGAAATGGCCATACCCCACTTTTAAAATTCCAGTGTATACCAGTCCCAGGTCTGCCAGACCGGCTTGATAATACCAATGCCTCTGCAGCCAGGAGCACGGAGTGGGGAGCTAGACACACACAAGACACTCACAGAGCTCCATTCCCCTCAGAGTCAGGCTCCAGTTAGAGCAGGTATGATTTTCAACCCACAATCACTGAGGACTCAGAAAGTGTATCTTCCCACTTTCCTAATCAACTCCTGTAGGATGCTTTACAGCCTATCCTACTGCACTATCAGTAACTGTGCTTGGGTACTCACTGCTGCCCCTGGAATCTATAAAGGATCTTTAAGGTAAATGTGCAGAGTAAAAGAACACTTTCCTCTCAGCAGCTTTCTTCCCTTCTGCTTGCCTACCTATGGAAGAAGACAGACTGCTTTCAATATTTTTCATGATGGAGAGGGATGAAAAACTCCCCATTCACCATGGCAAGAACCAGGCAAGGAGCCCCATGTATTCTGCAACCAATGTTACAGAGCTTGTCTCATAGAAGGCCATGGCTTTAGGAGCTGCTGGATGCATTTAGATCCCACCCTAACAGGACTGTCAGTGGAAAGGGATGAAGGCCCATGCCATATGCTGAGAAGACAACAGAGGTAGAATGCAACCATCCACGTGTTTTCTTCTGATTGAGTTGGAGGGCTGAGCAAACATCTGGCACGTACAAAGATTTGACAGACCCGAAAAATGGACTGAGGCATAAACCATCAGTAATCAGAAAGGCTAAGGAAAGGAAGAGTCTGGAGAAGCTCTTTGGCTCCTCTGCCAGATCAGGCAGCCATCATTTCTGTTGTCTATTTGATGAAATCTTTAAGAACACAATCGTGCTGGAATGATAGGATACTAATCAAATCTCCTGGGCCATGATTCTCACTCTGACATTTTATTTGGCTCAGAGCCTTGAGTTAACCACAACTCCCTGCCTCAGTTTCCTCACAAACAGAAATGGATGCATTCAAATTACATTCACCTGAAAGGCACACGGTAAAATTTAATTAAGCCCTGAAAAACACCCTGCAATTGTGAGATGAAAAGGTGCCATTAAAGGCTTCCAGTATTATATTTCACTAAGACTCTCAAATATTTTGGATGGAGTTAAAGAGAGAAAATAAAAGGGGAATAAATCTTAAACACTGCAGAATAAATGCTGCCCGCCCCTTCTTATCTGTAACTCACAAGGCATATAGATTACATCTAAATAATCCTTTGTATGAAAAAAACTGTCCATACATTTGCATGCAAGATGTAAGGACAATGCTGGTTTTATATGAAAGGGAATATACATGTTTCCTTGCACACCCTCAGTGAAGTTAAAAGGGTTAATAAAATATAAATTGAGATCAAAAGAAATCTGAGGTGACATTTTGGCCTTGAGGCCTTCTCTTGGCTGTGGGAAAACAGAGTGAGGCTGCTCTGCAACCTACAAGCTGAAGCACAATTAGTGGTGTGTTTCCAACTGCAGGGTTTTTTCTAGGTTAAATCCATACAGATATGAGCATATGCAGTGAAAGCACTGTGAATTTAGGTTTTTTCTGTGGAGAATTACTAACAGTGTTAAAGATGGAGACAACCTGAGAAAATTCAAAGTTATGTAATCAGAAGATTATACCCACCCAGATCAGAACCAGATAAAACATTAAAATTATTGTGATAAAATGCCCTCAGAAGGGAAGGGCTTGGTGCATGTGTGTGCAGCTTCAGTGTCATGCACACATCCTGAGGACAACTAGAGGCAGTTGGCCTTTCATCTTTTGACTAGAGACCTCCCCAAGACCTATGCATTACAGCATGAAGAACCACACACTCTATCAAACATCATTATTTACATAACACATGGCAGGGAGTGGTTATGGAATAAATCAATACTTTGTGATATTTGTTACAAGCCACATGGCACAGCTGAGGATTTCTAAGGTCTTACCCAAGGTCTGGCTTAAAGCTATATTAAAATTGCCTAATAAGTGAGGTTTCCAGAGAACTGCACTGAGCCTTCCTCTCCACCCCTGCTCCCCCCCAAACTGTAGCCTACTGAAGGGGAGGGCTTTAATTCACAGACAGGCTCCTGATCTGACCCTCTCCAACACAGACTTTTTCTGTGCAAGCTACAAGCTGATCTCCTTTCCCCGCAGCGCCTCTCCCAGTAAAACTGTGATTACAGCTGCAGAGAGTTGTTCTACGTTCAGTGATATATCTCTTAAAAAACCCACAACATAGTTGTTCACTACTGAGACTCTGCCAGTTCAGTCCCGTGCTTGGAGACAGCAGCACAGCTGCACAGTGGGATCGTGGTATTGTCTCCCCTTGGGTTCCTAGGCTAGGAGGTTTATGTGAAAGTGGAACTTCCAGAGAGCAACAAAGATATAGGTCTTTATCAATGAAGAGCCTGAACACCTAGCTTACAGACACCGGTTAAATGCATCAAGTTTGACTGTATGAATGCTGAATATCCTGCACAAAAAGCTTTGGGCATCATGACAAGCTCTTGTACAAACAACACCATTTTGGTTTAAATACTATCTGACCATCACTTTGTTGTCGTCTTGGAAATTAGACTTTGACTTGAAAACACAAGCAGGGAACCCAACCAAGGTTTCTAGTTTCATTCTGCCAAAACATATTCATTAAAATCTCCAGTTTGGTGAAGACTGTTTTAGAATACTAGCAATGCTTAAAATATAGTGTTATCAGTTTCTAACACCAGAATAGTTGAATGTGCAGCAACACTCAGTAAACTGCAAATTCACTGGGATGAAGTTCACACTTTCACTTTGTGTCTGCTCAGCACCTAGCAGCCTGTTCACAGTTAGGCCTAATAAAGTATCTAAAATACAAAGTGGCAGTAAATGAGAAATACAATGCATTATACTGGGGGTATAGCTATTAAATAATAATCTAAAAGCCACCAAATAAATATTCCACTCAGAATGCAAGAGACAGCTTGTATTGTGTAAAAAGAAAAACAGTAAACAAAATATCTCATTATGTTCTTTCTTCTGTAGTAAGAACATAGGCAATCACAAAAGGTAAGGAAGAGCAAGCAATTCATAAAGAAGTGTCAGCTCAGTAAGGCATCTCCATGAAAATCAAACAAGTACAGGAAAAAATAGCCTGCAAGAACCGTGAGGTTGCACGAAGCAGTAAGAAAGAGGTTGCATAAGAAACTTGCCAGACAAACTCTTCCTAAACTGCCACACAGCTAAATTAAAAAAACCCAAATCGATATATGATACAGTACATGTTAGTAAATCATTTAATGGAAAGTCACCTGAAATATTAAACTATGTTTGTGTAGATGCTAGCATAAAACTGGGTCTAAAACCTTTAAAAGATTCAGCCTTTTCTTTATTCTACTGCTCAGAGTTTATACATTAGTCATCTGCTGCCTCAGCTACATCGAACATATCTTTTTTTTTTGTCTCACAGCTTTATTACTCCCTTTGTTTCAATGGCCATTTCAAATATTCTCCTCTTCTTATGCTCTTCCTTCCCAGCTCCTTGATTTACACTTGTTATGAATCAAGTTGAAAACACCATTTTAGAGCACCACAAAACACTGCCCTTGGACTTTTTCTTTACTACGTCTTTCCCCACTCCTGCTCCTTAAAAAGAACTCTCAGGCCCATTTGGACTATCTGAGTCTTACTTTCCTACTGTAGTTTTGTTTTGGATTTTTTTTCACCTACAACTCAAAGTACAGTTTTGACAGTCTTGAATTCAACTTTGGCTAGAGGCTTCCCACAGAGAACTCACATGGTTTAGTTGTACAACTATGCCCCCACTCCCTATTTATGCTATTTTGCACCTTTGAGATGTGCGTAGACTCAGTCTTTCTGAGCATTAATTAAGAAAGCATTAATTGATGTCAGCAATTTCTATAGCGTAGTCTTATGCACATCCACAGTGTCATATACACTAACCATACACAACCCCCCCAAGAATAAGTGGTTTGAGGGACTTGAACTTTAGGAAATTTGCAGGCTGTGTTAAACTGAAGTTTTTAATACTTCAGTAATATTTTAAAACCACTGATCAGGCGCTATGAAAGGTCGATACAATAACTAAATTTGCAGATGATACTAAATTAGGAAGTGTTGCAAGTAGTCGCGGAGACAGGGAAATCACACAGAGGACCCAAGAAAGCTTAGAAAGAAGAGCAGGAAATAACAAAATGAAATTCATCCGGGAAACATGCAAAGGTACAGTACATCTGGGGGAAATATTTCAAAATTAAATACCAAAAGTAATCCGATCTTGTGGTTCAAGGTGTAAACTGATTGCCACAGCTGAAATAATCCTCCCAACCCTCCTGCTCAGCAACACATAACTGGCAAGGTACATTACGAAGGGCTTTGAAAGATCAGGCACAAGTTATTTTTGGAGGCAGGATGTCTGTCTCTCACAGAAAATCCTCTGTAACATCTATATTCAGGGAAATAGCCAGGTTCGTTGAGAGCACATTCCCAGTCTTGGGCAAGCAAAATATTTGCTTACCTCCCCCCTTTCATGACTAGCAGTTACCTCCATCCCCCATTCATATGCTTACTGACAATTCAGCACAGACCAATGCACAGTGGTACTAACAGGTTAGAGCAAGTTCAAAAGAACAGGGGAAGGGGATGCCAGCCTAGTTAGTGGGTGAATTATCTGGGCTCTTAGTATTCCCAACCTCCAAGAAACTGCCTCAGCTACTTTTCCCTGTCAGCGGCCACAGGGACTGCCATACCAGACAAGCAGTAATGTTGTCAGAGACACAGAACCAGAGACTCAGTTGATGTCAGTCAGGGCTTTTCTGCTGACTTCAAAGAGAATAGCAAATTTAATGTGAATTTGCAGTGAAATAGGATATTGAAATGCTTCAGTGCAGCTTAGTTTTCCATCCTCGGGCTTGCCACAATCAGGAACTAGAGAAGGGATGAGGCTTTATACGGCATTGATAAAACCACAGCAAATGTATCACACAAAGCTTTGGCCCTTGAATGCCATCAACCCATAGAGAAGCTGGAAGGAGTTGAATGGAAATCAATAGCAATGAAGACTCTCAGACAGATGGACTTTGAAGAAAGTAACTATCTTCTTTTGTTATACATAAAGCAGAAGACAAGAAATGTCATTAAAATAAATAAATTCATGATATCCCTATAGCAAATCACCCTCTCTCTGCTTCATAGCAGAGCTTCTGCTTAGGAATTAGCTTCCTACTACAGTTCTAAATAAACAGCACATATATCCTTACACATTCCCTGTCCTGCTCTTCCTAGATAAACAATCTGAACAGGAATGAAATTAGAGACTGAGATGAGTCATTGGTTTCACCACTCTTTCAGTTCTGTTCATTGTCTCCCCCCACGTCCCCCCCCAGTGCATTCACTTGATTCAATATATTATGAAATTCTAGAGGTGCTAACGGCTGGACAATAGCTCAAGGAGTCTTTGCAGCTGGATTATCTCCCATCACAAAAGTTCCACACAAGCCAAGAACAGGATTTCATAGAAATTAAATTGAGACCGAATATTTTTTTAAAAGGTCTGCTGTACCATAATGAACAAATCATGCACTTTTTCACAAGAATTTTTGAGTCACGTTTTCAGTCTATGTCAAGTTAAGTTGACAGCCTTTACTCCCATCTGATCAATCTGAAGCAAGGTTTCTCCTGCCGTGCAGCTATCTTTTAAAAGTCATACAGAAGCATGTGAAATGTCCATTCCCTCCTGGTCTCACAGAAATTATTTTTCTGAGGGTATTTCTGGTAGCAAATGGAAGGAAACAAAAAAGATTTTTTTTTTTTTCCTGAATAATCTCATAATACCTGTTATCAGGCTGGAGTGGCTTGGAAGCTCCAAGACAAATGTGTTAATGGGACAAAAAACATCTAAGGAAGAGACAGTTAACACATAGGCACTAGGGGCATGATGATCTCTAGTTAAGGACAAAACTTGGACCTTATTAGCGATCTGTGGTCTGTTCCTCACTGTGCCAGGTTTCCTGTAGAAACCGAAACAAATGGCTTTCTATGTACCTTAATTCCAGATCAGTAAAGCTAGTTCTCTCCCAGCCACACCCTACTCATGCTGCAAGCTATGTACATGTACAGTATCTCTCACAATAGAGAATGGATTTTGAACAGATAGAAGGTATTTCCAAAGCAAGTAATGCTACTACAGGCAACCAGTACTGTCACACTTCATTAGGCATGCACGTCTACAAAATCTTTTCCAACCAGAAGAAGGAGATCTCTGAACCAACACTTCATTATGAATCGCTTTGGGTGGGCTGAACTTGCGCTTAATCATCAAAACCTATAGAGAGGTTATGAGTAGCACCACGATGCACAGTCAAATAGCTTTGGCACTCCAAGGCACATAGGTTTTCCAGCAGTCACAAACCCCCACCCTCTGCAAGCTCTTTATAGTATAGAATAAGGTTGAGCATGAGGATGGAAATGCAATCGTGATATAATGGAGGGTGGTGCCTGATGCTATCAAGGCTTTTAATATTAGTCTCACCGCTGCAGGGTCTGAGCACTTCCAGCTCAAGTTGGGGGTTGGCATCATCCAACTGTCTGATGGAGAGACCTGCAGGCAAAGTTGTGGTTATGAAATCTGAGATGAGCAGATCTTCTACCTGTATGATGAGCTAATTAAAAATTAATTTAAACATAGTCTGTATAAAGTGCTGAAGCATATGATGTGAGGTATAATCCTATGCTGGATTTGACAACCCACAGCTGTTACCATGCATTCGGTGTTTTGGGGCAAAATTATACTCTTTCTGCAAATCTCCAGTGAGAATTTTCCCTCACTGAGCCCTTCAGGATCTGACTCCCGGATGCAGACTGAATGGTTGGTCCATGTGAATGTGCAGTGATGAAAGATCAGATCTAGAGGTCATTTGGCTGTGTTTGCACAACCACAATGTTTCTTGAAGCAATGTTCTACAAAGCAAACATACATAGATCTGCTGTCCTTCCCCATCGTTCCTGGTTCCAGACTTTCTTCATGCTGAGCCACCTTGTGTGTCTCAGCACTTTTAGCATTGATGTATCCATAAATGGGATGAAAATATCTGTATCAGTAATAAACAGAAAAGGTATTTTGCCTGCAAGGCATGTAGGCCTCTGGGAACCATGTGGAAAGCTGGAAAGGCAAGCTCTGATTGCATTCCTCTGCCAATAAGTCTCAACTGGGACACAGAAACACATGAAGTGTCAGGAGCTACGAAAACAGAAACCAGAGTGGTAGCTCAGGAAGCTATGAAAGAGAAAGAGCTCCTACCAGTCTTGCTCTCTTCTTAGGTAGGTACCTACCACAAGCACCCAAATCAGGTGCTAGTTATTGTAATGCAGAGACATCTGACGAGTGGATTCTCCAATCTCTGTTCCTAATAGCCAGGCTAAAGCTATGATATGATACTATGGCACTGCTTGCAGGACCAACTAGAGTAAGAGGTGTTCCCTTGCTCATCTGTTTCTTAACAATGATACTGAAACAGCCTAGATTGAACAAATGGACTTGTTAAAATTCTGGTTTGGTTTTGAATGAGGCCAACTGAATCGTTGCCTTGGCTGGAGACTGAAAACTATATAAACACAGGTCCAGCTATATGAAGCTGGAATAGGAATAAGAGGACTGCTTTTTGATATACTTAATGTGATAATTAGTTTTTGAATCTGAAAACTACCAATATCACTTTAGGTTCACTAAATGTAGGCACGTTGGTAGTTTGTTTACTGTATTAGCAAACAAAAAATGTCTCTGCTTGCCTAATTAGTATGTAAACTAATCACATAGAGATATAGCCTAGCAACACAATTAGGTAAGAACTGTGTATGGCCACACTTACTTGCGCTGTGTTAGCAGGTACAGAATCACTGTGACTCATGATAGGAAAATCCTGAAACAATCTGAGCAGAACAGAACAGCAATTGTGAAATAACACCTTACTTAGCTTCCTGAACATGCAAGATTTTTTCAAGTTTCTCAAACAGCAAGAACACATTTGGCCTCACCCACCAGTGTTCCCTAAGCAGGAAAGGCCCAGAGGTGCAGGTTTCTTTCTGTGCCGCAGTGGAGGATCCCAGGGATTGCAACCCCCTTGGATTAAGAAAGCGAACCATGAACAACAGATACCCTAGCCGGCTGAGACACACAATACTTAGCTGGAGAAAGTGCCTTGCATTATCCCCGTAACAAGTAAGGAGTAAAAAATCAGCACAGAACAAACCCACGTTAAATTCACTGATTCTAGCCAGCTACTGTGATTCTCATGGGGGTCACAAGAGGCTGGTTGGTTCCCATAAAAGGGCACATCTGTATGTTTCATCAGTAGCACTGTCTACACATCGCCTTTGTTCTCTGCTACCTACAGTGACTTTTTAAAACATTTCAAACCAAACCCAAAATCTTTATTTCTCTTTACTGTGTACTTCGTTGAGAATGAAGACCATAATCATCAATTACAGCCCTCTGTCCTAACAGGATACTCCATAGAAAGGTCAGAGTTCATCTGCACAAAAGATGGGATCTCCTGTGGGCCTTTCAAGACTTCTTTATGATATGAAGAACATCCCTGTATGGGATGGATCTAAAGTACACAATGCCAACAACAGTCTTTTAGTTTCCGTGTACAGCAGCACCAATCTGAGATATTGGGAATGCAAAACACCAGGAATATTTACAATGGATGGGACTAAATATTTTTCTTTTAATGTTGTATGTTTCTATACATATTAAGCATGACCATATGTTTCTTCTTTTTTTCTCATCTGCTGAAGAAGCCATAGAGCCAACTGAGGCCTAAACAGAAAGAGTACAGATGCAGGTACAGTAAGGATGTGTGATTTCATGGGCAGCTTCATCTGACTTAACTTTGAAATGCTATTGGAAGGGGCAGAGCTGCCTTTCTACCACCTCATCTGCCTCTTCAGGCTTTGTGTCAGCATGTGTGGCTACATGCCCCACCAGTCAGCAAGACCTGCTTCCCTGCACAGCTGGATGAGTGCTTCTGCTTGCACAACAGCAAGGACAGGGACAGACACTCACCCTTTCACCACCACTTCAGCAGTTTAGAAATAGATTAGCCATAGCTGGTACAAAACTACACCCAAGTACCACCCTTTTGGGATGGAAGATTCCCACAATTTTGCTGCACAACAAATCACATTACTGATAAAGAATAAGCATTTGAGACACCTGCCTTTATGATACCAAGGTCATTGTTAATACAAATGGAAAGAGATACAAGTCAAAAAAAGCGTTTGTTTCAACATGTGAGAAAATACATGGAAAAATTAAACAAAGTAAAATGAAATTCTAAGAGAAGGTTTTGCAGACATAGAACCGTATGGTTTGAACATTCATTTTTCATTACTTTCTCATCTTCATCTCAAAGAATATTACTTCCAAAACTCCATTTAATATTGGTGTCATGCTAATTAGTACTACATGAAAAGCTGGGTTAGGAGACAGATCTAAACCAAATGGTGGAAAAGGCAATACACTAGTAGCTTCAGCAGGATTTGGATGAAGCCTTTAATATTCATTTCTTCCTATTAGTTATCTCCCACTTTGCTAAATTCACAAGGAAAACTACAGAAAAACTTCAAGATGAGTAAAAAGAAAAGTCTAGATGACTACAGAATGAATAATGCAAAATCAACTTCTTTTTAGAAACAAAGATTCTTATTGTTGAGGAAACAGAGTAATTTAAACCCATAGTGGAGAAAGAAAGAAATAAGAAGTGCAGAAGGAACAGCTTCCTCTATAGCAGCGAGCACTATCCATTATCAGTGCCAAGATATCCAATCCTGACTAATGACTTCTATCCAACTCACTGCCCTTCACATCACCACCAGTGGCATGGTGACTCAAGCCCTGATCCTATAAGACAGCAGGATACAGACACCAGTGCTCTGTTCTGCAGTAGGACACACAACAGCAGCTCCCAGGACCATTAGGAGGAGCTGCGTGGATACCAATTTCCAGGAAGGGAGGGGTGAAAGCACTTGGAATGCAACTGGTGAAAGTTCAAGTCAACAGGTTTGGAAACGTGGCAAAGACAACATAGAGAAATAACTCAAGGTTTGCAGGGCACCTCTGTGACTGGTATAAGTGAGATGAGTACCGCTCAGTTCAAGGGAACCTGCCAATACATGACAAGTGAGAACCCGCTCCTTTGCAATGCTTCTCAGTCCCGGTATCTGAAACACTTGGATCTTGCCCAGTTTTCTAGGGCTTCTCTCTGGCCAGGAAGAAGGTGAAAGCAGTGCAAAATGTTCTGCAATTCTCAGTGCAAAGAAAACTAAAAATCACATTTGATCATGAAAGTTGATCCTCCATTTCTGCACAACAGCAGACAGGAAGAAGAGCTGTAGAAAAGGATAAGTAGCTTCCTCACCTTCTCTCAGATCCCTGCCTTCTAAGTGCTTTCCTGCTGCTGACAGAAATGAAAGTCAGGCCTGCCTGAACCCAGTGGAGATACCCAGAGGCACCAGAGCAGTTCTGGGCCCCTCCCAATACCACACCGCAGTTCAAAGCCTTGAAAAACTCCAGAACTCCCACCGCGTTGTAGCTCAGCTCCCTACCCAAAGAGCTCTATACCTAGCTGTGTACTCTTCCCAGCGTGTCTCTACTACGACAGTAGGTCCGTATCTTCCCTGCCTTCTACCAGCATAGTCACATAGCACTCTCATTGTGCACAAACAATAAACACCTCTGCCTCTCCTGCCCATTGTACCTCCAGCTGCAGTCAGTCCCAGTCAAAGCTATTTGCAGAGCTTTACTGACTGCTGCTGCCTCAGCTCCCCCTTTCCAAATGCTTACTTCAATAGCTGCCTTTCTACAGAGCAAGGTTGTCTTGAGGACTTTTGAGAAAACAGACCCTGTAGAAAATGTTGCCCTTGATAATGACAGGGATCAGACGTCACACCTTGAGATGCGACATCACTCCACGCGTGCTGCATACGCACAGGTCAGATGCGTAACATAGGCACTGATGTGCTCTGGGCTGGAACTAGCAGAATTACTTCCCTGCATATTCACAGTAGCGATTTTCCCTAGCAGCCACTGCCACCAGTGTTGAAAAAGCACCCAGCTGATGTGAAATAACAGAGAAAGCTTTTCTGTGAGCTTTTTATATGAAGCGTGAGATTTTACTGGGCAGTTACAGAGGACATCTGGCAACTCCTTCACTGACTGATGGGATTTGGAGATGTCTCCGTACTGGCACTGCAACAGACAGCTTACTTTTGGACCTTGCACTCTTCAGGCCTACTGATCAATATAAATATAAAATAAAGAGGTAAAATACAAATGAAACAAAGAGGTCAAAAGCAGGATTTCATCCAAGTTTAGGAAGAATTTCATTCCTTAGCAGAGTAAGGACTCAGATACCTGAACTATTGAATTAGCCAATATATTGACAACAGCAAAAGATGGCTCCTAGTTACAAGACCTGACTCTATTAATAGCAGCATCTAAAACAACCGAACTTCTCAGGTATCAGGTCCAGCCTATTACAGAAAGTCAGACAGGTCCCAAGCTTTGGATAAAGATTTGAAGTTTACTGTATTTCAGAGCTGATGCTGAGAGGGTTCAAATATGTAGTTCGAGGGTTCCTCTTGTGTATCTTCAGTATAATTATTGAAGTTCCCTAACCACATTGCTTTCCCAAGGTGCTGCTGTGGTGTGTGCTGAAGGGTTGGGAGGAGAAAGGAGTGGAGGAGAAGAAAAAAATTCCTCATTCTTCCCTGTTTCACTTCTTCCCATTTTCATGGCTGTATATTCAGAGGATTGTCTTCCCACGAGCAAAGGACTAGAGACAAACTCACCCCAAATGTATGTTCTCTCATGTTTCAAGCACTTGCTCTCTGTTCTTGCTGAATGTTTAGTTACAGCATGAAAAATGGATATGTGGAATGAAGACATTTCCCCTTTGACTAGCACATTTGCAGAAGGTATGTCAAGGATCTGAGGCAAGGGGTATGGGCAAGCTTTCAAGAAAGTTTCCCCCCCTTCTCCTTTGCTTGCTTATTGGAAGAGCAATAAATATCAAGCAGACAGGCCCTTCTCACAGTTACAAAGCCTACCTGTAACTGAGCTGGATAATTAGCAGCCTTGAAGATGATATATGACTTTCATTACCCTTTGGGACTGGAGACTAAATGAGGACAGAGCTAATTGCCGTGCAAAGCAGTTTGGCATGAATGAGAAAAATGCAGGCGTTGTCTCCTGCCAAAAAAAGGGCCCTATTGCTGCTCTGATCTCATGGCTGGTTTTTGCCGCAGGAGTTCACTTGGTGTCCATAAATCATGGTCTGCTTACAGCTGAAACTGCACTGAGTCATCAACATGCAATAAGCTGAGTGACAGATTCCAGCCTGACTACATTAGAACTTCAAACTTAGTCCTCCCCCCCAACACTACCCATACTTAACAGAAAATTAAACCCAGACTACGCAGACATGAAGGCTGTGAGAAACACAAGGCTTGTTTACTTGACAATAGTTTTTTAAGACTGATGTTTCCAGGAAACAGCATCATGCATTTTGAAAGGGAGAGGGCCACAAGTACTGAATTTATAAAACGACCCACTGCTATAGCATTTGGTTTGTCCTTCCTCTCGTTATTGCTGATTAAAATGTATTACCCTCCTTTAATGATCTAAAGTGGCACTTTGTCATCTTAGTTCTTATGGAGATAGATGTAGTCAGCTATCTCAGAAAATATTTTGCTGCTCTTTAAAATTAGGCCAGAAGAACCTGAAATCTGATCTCAAATCTGCTTCTGAAGTGACCTGGGGCACATTAACATCCATATCGTACCCTTAAAAGGGTGGGCTTCTAGAGAATCTAAACCATCAATGCAAAAGAAAGTCCTTGAAGATACTCTTCCTCTCACCATTCTGCTTTACAGAAAATTTTTTTGCTTTTCCCTAAAGGTACCTTAGGTCTATTTTTTTTTTAATGGAAGAGATTGTGCTGAATTTGCAATATGGTATCCTGTCAGATCCTAATCAATTAGCCCACATCAGCTCAGTATAAGGCAGATACCAATTTAACTCACAAAGCTAAGCCTTCTGATTTTCTCTAAGGGCAGTCACATAATTCATTCTTTGTAGTGCCAAATTATATTTGACATTTAATTTAAAACTCAAGGTACCATAATGCAAAATCTCACTAAAAATAATGGTGATAAAGCAGAGGAACATTTCATTTGACAGTGAGGATTTTTTCAGCTTATTTATGTACCCAAACTCCCCCCCACTCTCACCCCCTTTCAAAGCTCCAAACTCACCAGTGCTGGTTATCCAGGCAATCACTTTCATGATTTTAGCCTCTACAGGTGCTTGCATACAGCGAAGGGGCACCTGAAGGTGAAAGCGAGAAAGCTGGCTGCTGCTCGCCTTTTGGAGGGTGAGCTCTCCTCTCCTCTCTCCCTGTCGACACAAAAGTTCAAAAGGCATTTAATGTATTATTGCAGGTGTAGCTAGTAGAAAGAAATATTTCAACAGAGTGGCTGGGCTAACTGGAAGGAGAGTGTATGGACTGGGGAAGGGAGAGTCAGCCTGAAAAGGTTGTGTTTTTTACTTTTAGAAGACCCAACACAACAAAAAACCCAAACAAAACCACTTTAACAGCTTCATTCACCACTCTCTGCCATGCAGTAGCTCCATTCATGGAAACCTGGCACAACAGAACTCTGTTGGTTTGTGAAGCATGTCCAGACTCTGACAACCCAGCTTCATGCATAGATAACAAGACTGAGCTCTCCTCCTTTCTCAAAGTGTGCACCACACTGCCAAACCAGGGGGGGTTCAGGGCTTTGGTTTATAGCTCATGAGCTCAGTCAGCAATTCCAGTGGACACACAAGCAAACTAATAAAAACACTACCTGGACAAAACATGTGACCATCTCTGTCATTGTGAACTGCTTGTAAGGACTAGTGATTACTTCTGGTCATGTACAAAATGCTAAGCCAGTCTGGGTAATCCAGAGCAGCTCTATGAGAAGAAAGTAACACATAACAGTAGGCTCTTCTTTGTTGAGATGATACCATATAGCAATAAGGAAAGTACATTGGTAGCACAGTCCTCCTGAGAGCGACTCAACTTTCGTCCATCATAAACCAGCCACTACTTTGCAACAGGAAAAAGTGAATGCCTAATGTTCTCATCTTTTATGTGCCAGATCAGCTCTTGGCGCTGGGGGGAGTGATCACTGGTCGCAACATACTTCTCCACATAAGATAGATGACTCAAATTCTAGGACATTAGGTCTTAGTGTGGATTTCCATCCCTCATTAAGATGAATACAGTCCATGACTGAACTCTGGTATTTCTGTAGGCCTCAGGTTAGGCATTCTTGCTTTATTCCACATTTGCATGTAGGTGCACGCACATTCTACTGGGAGTCAAGTTCAAAATCTTGCCCTTTTGTCCATGTTAACAGATCCATTTCCTTTATCCATTGCTACATGCTCCATATTTATTTTACAAAAAACCACAGGATATTATCTGGGGTATTAAACATGAACAGGAAATAAAGTTGATACTAGAGAGAGAGTACATTATCAGCATACTCAGAAATGAAAGAAGCTATATTTGATGTTGCTGCAGTGTGCCAGTGTGACAGGTTTAAATTATCAAAACAGTTGTGATAGCATAACACTACTGTAAGGTTTTCCTACAATGCCATCAAATTTCATTGTGGAATATAAAAACACAAATACAAAAACTTCTGGAAAATAAATGCTTCAGCATTATATAACACACAAGGCTTCTTGCTCTGTTATGCATCCTGTAATTCAGCTCCTCCAGACTTCCTGAGCTGAGACCCTGTGCTTTCAGTAGTAAAGATTTTTTTTAATTGCAAGGACAAGTATACCCTTCACTAGTGTAGATAATTGCCTTCTTAGTCTAATTATACTTTGGCATTTATGGTATCCTGTGGCAAAGAGTTCCACAGTTTATTAATTTTTTTTAATGTGCAAAACTATTTCTGTTGTTTTAGAGCTATTACAGTTTTAAGAAATAGAGAATAAGCATTCCCTATTACCTCATACCATTTAAGATTCTACCAAGAGGAATTATGCAACTGTTGGACCCCTTTTCTAAGCTCATTCTACTTGGCCTCTTCTCATATGGAAGCCTTTCCACAAAATGTCTCACTGCTGTTACCTTTTCTAAGTCTGGTATGTAGAGCCTTTCTGAGTCGAGGACAAGAAATATGTATAATTTTCAAGAGATGAACCTGTTTTAGATTCATATCATACACTTCCTGCTCGGTATTGTCCCAGAACTTTTGGCAATTATGACTCTGCATAGGTGTACAAAGTGGAAAAACCCCCCAATCACCCCATCCTATAATTGCTCACCAATTTAACAGCAGTATTTTATCACACAAAAATACATATGCACAAAATCTTCAGAGCATTTCCACCAACTAAAGACTTTGGACCAAATTATTGAGAAAATTCAGCTTGGCAAATATTTTTTCAGAATAGTCTGAATGTTTTTTTAAAAGGAAATTATGAAAGTATTAATGTGACTGCATTGCTCTAAGGAAGCTGGCTTACCTAAATGGCCATTTTAGTAGCCTAGTTATATCACTAAGTTTTTACTGTTACAGAAACAGAAGCTTTAAAAATAACAAATAGTTTAAAACAGTAGTAAAAAGTACACAATGAATAAATATGCAGATTGGAAAACCAACATTTTGTACCACGAGGGAACTTTAAATGGAAGTGAAGGGATAAATGTATCGACCAAGATTTCAGACCCTCAGATACTTAAGCTGGTTCCAAGTGCTGAGGACTCAAGCTCTTTCACTGAAAAATAAATATGGAAATAAGAGTAACTTAAAATTTATCCTTTCTGAATGCCTTATCCTTAATCTCTTTTCATATATAAGAATTATCATATTGCTTTGCAAGGGATGTATCGAAGAGAGAACTGACTCAGTCCTTGCATTTGGTAAGGAATCTGCTTTTTAATTACATTGTGCACAAACATTAGCAATAAACCCCCCTTATAAATACAAACAGAAAACTAAATCATAGGGTAGGAAGCTGTAAGGTTTGGAATGCAGAGAGAGACTGAAAGAGAAAGAGAGGATACAAATGATCTCATGACACTTACACAGTCTAATTTCTGGAGAAAATTCTACTTCAATTTATAGTGATGTAAAGACTGCTCAGAATTAGCTTGTTTACTCCTCATTTAAAATACTGCCAGACAAATGGATTATGTTTTCTGAATCCTTTATGATGTGAGATTCTACAATTAATAGCACAGACACATTTGTCACCATCCTTAATCACATATATTTGTGGGGAGATTTCAGCAAGCTCTATTCTGCTCCAATTTAAACTCATTTAAATCCTGCTCAGTTCTGTAGTAGTGTAACTCTCCATGTAATTTAAACCTGTGTTTAACCACAATTCTGGGTCCTTGTCATACCCGTATTAAGAAGCAAGTGTTTCTGCTGCTCCTCATGCAATAAAAATCAATGCCCTAGCCAAAACTAGTAAAGTTGAAATTAACAGATAACAAAATATGAAAAAAAAAACCACCCAAGTTTGCTCTCACTTTATAGTTTAGGAAACAAAAGATGAGAGAGAACAAATGTTTTGCACAAGATTGTCAAGACTGGCGAAGCAAGGTCAAAAACTGAACCATGATTTCTTCAGACACATTATAGAACCTGTATCGCAAAATCATTTTGCTCAGTGAATGAACAGCAATCACAGTAAGACCAGAAACCTTCTGAATTCAACAGGAAGAGCTCTTGCTATTTTCAACAGGATTATTGATCGGGGTCCAGTGAGTTAGTCAATGAATGTAGGTAAGTGGCAGGACAAGAGGAAACAGCCTCAAGTTGTGCCAGGGAAGGCTTAGATTGGATGTTAGGAAAAAACTTCTTCCCTGAAAGGGTTATAAAAAATTGGAACAGGCTGCCTAGGGAAGTAGTGGAGTCACCATCTCTGGAGGTATTTAAGAGACCTGTATATGTGGTGGCTTAGGAACATAGTTTAGTGGTGGACTTGGTAGTGCTAGGTTTATGGTTGGACTCAATGTGCTTAAAGGCCTTTTCCAACCTAAACAATTCTATGATTATATGATAAAAGAAATCTGCAGATAGAATAAGGCCATACTACAGCAGAGTAGACTTTTTTTTAAAAGGCATCTCTAATTCAATGGTCATGAATAATATAATAGTCACGGAGTCCCATCTGGTGTTCAGTTCTGTGCATAAAAATAGTTTGCCTTGTTGGCCCAATAATTTGACTCAAACTGGTAAAGTGATATCCAGGTCTTTGAAAACAGTAGTGGGATAAAAAAACCCCACAACAACCAACAAATTGAATAAAGGAGAAAAAATAAGCTTGTTTTAGTCTGAAGGGAATAAAATTGAAGCCTTTTAACCTTACACATAAGTTCCACACCATTGCTTTTTAAAATCAGTTGAAGATCATTTAAAATCAAATTGATTTTGGCTTTTACATTCAGATGTACTTCAGCTTTTCACTTACTTGCCTATACAAGTAATGTCTTCAGCCAACCTGTATTTAAAATGGGTTGAAAATCAGTTTGTATGTTCACATGCTTATTGGAATTTTCTCATTTCCATTTCACTCAGAGCCAATCATGATCAGATTAACTTGCTGGGGAATATGTCAAGAGGCTGATTTCATGGGTGTTTTAGCAAAGAAATGGTTCCTAATGTAGTGAAACAGTTTTTGCTTATAACGCGTTGCCTATTGCCCATTCTGTGTCAATAAATGGGAAGACGGATAATCAGAACTGCTCAGAGTTATTCTGAAAAGCTCTCTTCTCCGTTATGCACAGACCCATCATCAATCATGAAAGAACTGTAAAAATCACAGGAAATTATTTCTTAGTTTACATCTGCTTCTTTCCACTAACTGGAATATCTGCAGCCTTCCATGTATGGAGTGGTAGGTAGGCTCCTGAACTGGACACTCCTCTGTTCACCTGCTGCCATCCAACTGCGGATCATTTGGATTGGATAACTGCTATCTGAACTGACATTTAGTCATCCAGTCTGAGAGCAAGCAGGCTGAAACGATGCAACACAGTACGCTATCAAGGCTGTAATAGGACATAGAACACCTGCCATTGACTTGGATAGAAAGGATAAAATGCTCTGAATGACTTTGTTTTCAACATTCTCTTTCCCATACTCCTCACATGTCCGCTTTTACTTAATTTGTCACTGACGCTTTAAGGAGAGAGGAATGGCATAGCAGGAGAACAAGAAAATGTGAAGCAGATGCCCAAGTTCTATTACTGACTCTGTTGGTGGGTGGGTAAGCTGTTTATAGCATTGTATCAAGTTCATTGATTTAGATGGCATGGTTTTAGGTTTCCAAACTGAGATGATATACATGGTCTTCTTTCCACTGGGAGTCAGTACTTCAACACTCACCTTCTTCAAAAAAGTGTTAGACTGAATCTGCAAGTAAGGTGGTAAGTGTCTCAAGTTCTGCATCAAAAAACTAAATCTTGCAATTAAATGATATCAGGAAAATATTGACTAAGTTTGCATTAAAGTCTTTTTACTTGCCTGTAAATGAGAAATTAAAAATGCATCATGAGGAGAGAGGTTGTGGGTTCAAACTATGCTATAAAGGCCTCTGCAAATCTCAAATGAGAAGTAAAAAAATCCATGTGCAAATATTACATTTCAGAGATGATGAGTGGGAATGGAGTGGGAGGTTATATAACCTGATAATATCAAGGATCTGAAAGCGATTAAAGTATTTAACTATTCAGCAGTGAAAAGAAGTCAAGAAGGATCGCTGCAGACAAGGAATGGAAAGACAATATAGAAACTGACTTGCACAGGCTGACATTCTGCTTCAAAGAAGTATTAGCGTAGAGAGTGGTTACAAAACTCAAAGTCTTTAAAAACACGTCTGATTTAATAAATATTTACTAAATTGTATAAGAATTGCCTGGAATCAAGCTATAAATATTAAATTGCAATGTAAATACTAAAAGAATGATGTTTTTTCAAATAATCAATTTAAGACTATAAGAATTTTTGGATTAAACATAAAAAATAATAAAAAACAAAATCCCTGAGAGTCAAACAAAAACCGTGACGGTTAGATTCCAAAAGAACAATCCACTCAGAGTTCCTTTCATGTGCCAACAACTATTATTTATATTGTTTATGCACTTTCATCATGACAGCCCTAACACTGAGCAGAGCAGATAGAGTCTAACAGTTACCACATTAGAAAAAAGCTCTCAGAAGGTAAATAAAGTGAAGTGAGGCTATATTTTTGGATCTTGGGAGATGTAAGGCCATTCTGATATTCTGTTTATATTGATTATTTTATATCATTTAATGAATTTCTGTACTCTCTACAAAATAAATGTTGGCTCAGTGAATATACCCTGCATTTAAAGGAACCACCCTGTTAAAACTGGTTTTGTTTGTGTCTGGAGAATCAGAACTGTTCCAGGCAGTTTATTTCAGATTTTACTTGAAAGCTCCCATTCCATTAGTATGACATTGTTTCTGATACAAAGCTTAACCATAGTGTCTTTCCCCTTTAAAAGGTAATGACACCATCTAAGCAAAAATAACAGGAGGGGTGGGGTGGGGGGGCGCAAAGAAAGGCCCCCATTATAGCAAACCGTGGTATTAATGAAATTCTGTTTGTATTACAATTTTCTTTCAACCCCATTCTTCCTGTTCTGGGGGATAGTGTCAACCTGTCAAACTTTTAATCAAGAGCAGTTCATTGAAGCTTCCATTATGTCAAAAAGCCTCACCTAGGTGACTTCAAGGGAAGACAGCAGGTCTGACTTTCTCAACATCCAAGGCTATGAATTTTTCATTTCTCACCCCCAACTTTTAATTTCTACTGTATGTATATGAATAGAGGCAATGTATGTTTTATTGCAGCAAATCTATAATTAGTGTAGGTTTTCAATTAAAGCTTAAAGCCAAAAGAATAAAAAAGATGTAAATAGATGAAAGACTACTTCATTTTTTTGGTTAGTAAAAAGGGGCTAGTTAGAGGGCTGAAATCTGTGCATTCAGAAAACTCTTTACCCAACAGCTACTTCAGCCAAAATTTCACAATATAGCATCATGATTCACAATGTAGGGTCTCCCTAGAAATTATGTCACTGAGGTGTTCCATTTGCAGAGATGCTGATATTAATGACATAATTCACCCTACCAAAGAATCCTATCTCTACTGCATAGAACTGAAAATATTAAAGGTGGTAATGGTAACTGAGATTAGTCTGACGACAGTTGTGTTTTCCATCTCAATACTGGCATGGTAGATGGTTGATACACTGTGAAAGTTGGAAACATTTTAATACCCTATGCTGCAGACAGAAGACAAATTCCAAGAAAAAGTACAGACCTCCTAGACCCTCAACTTGGTCCTGTAAGAGTGTGACTTAAGTTCTAGAACAGAATTTCCAGTTTCTGCTATAATAAGGAACAACACGGTCTTTTTGCATTCTGAGCAATATCCATTATTTATCAGTTAGATGTACAGTGAGATGAGTTTTGACTGAAAATACTGTGTTGCTTCATATTCAGGAAGTGAAGTCAGATCCTGAAGGTATGGTTAAAGGAGCCTCCAGATCTTGGGTTTTTAAATAAGTTTGCAAAAGCATATTAATGGGGAGCATACCGCATAATCCATCTAAATTATTTACTCTTCACTCTTCTGCCAAAGGGAAGGTTCTCATCCAAATAGTTTGGTGGGGGGTGTTTTGGTTTTGGTTTTTGTGGGGTTTTTTCTTTGTTTGGTTGAGTTTTTTTAACAAAAACATATCATGTATAATTAGAAGACTATATGGATCATTTATGAAACCAAACAACAAGACCGGAACTCTAGCAATGTGAAATGACCAGCTAATTACAAAACTGGTTTAAATTATGTTCCTAGGTATTACTTGTTCTTTCCAAAATGGCCTGGATATCTGTACTATTTATTCAGCCCCAAAGACCAATTCATTCGTGCAAACATATTGCGCTTTTAAAATGTAGCAAGGTTTAAATCATCCAAGCTTATTGTTTTAACTTCCAGCATTTCATTATTCTACTTAATGGTTTGCACATTGTTTTACACAAGTACAATATAATTTTATTGCATGATGTAAAAAAAAAATAAAAATCCTTGTCCCATTTGCTTCCAACAGACATGAGAAGTGATGGGATAGAAGACCTAAACTACAGGGATATTTTGCTTATAGACAGGAAAAGCTCAAGGTTGTTCAACATATGCTTAATTGGGAAGATGCACACAGAGTATTAGCAACATATACACACATCTGAATTAGTCCTGATCAGATTGGCAGAAATACAAAGAAACTAGGCCACCACAATCTTTCTCCCATTGCAGTCAACTGGAATGTTGACAGCTTTAACTGTGCCAAGGGTAGGCACTAATTTAGGCCCAGTGGCTTCTGCACTGGAACAGGTTTTGTGGCTGAGGATCCTAACTTTGACAGACCCCTCTCAGGGGTAAAGTACTACATGTGCCAGGTGGTCGCTCAAAACAGAAGAGCAGAAGGTAGAGCTTGTAATCTCTGACACATCTTCCTTCTCCCTGAGAAACCTCAAGAGACAGCACCTGAGGGTCAAGAACCATGCAAAAGTGGTATATTTCATGGTTTCTAGGACTGCAGGTACCACTGACTAGAGAGACTGGAAACAATAGGTCCCACAATGTGAGGAAAGCATTCTGGTGGATTCTCCCTGCAAAGTGTAGATATTTGCCCTTAGCATTAGGAGCTCTACTAGGAAGTAAAACATGTATTTCAAATTGTACTTTTGGGTGCAATACAAAAATTGTTTTTTCGCAAATATATTTTTAGCATTTCCACAAAGCACATCCAGAGTAAGAAAAGCACTGTGTCTGCAAAGGTGTTAAGGATGCGTAATTCCCAAGTGCCCTCAATTGCTCCTGTTCTACTTGCCTTGACCTGTTGCGTCACGTTATGCGATATCAAACTGCCATCATGTTCCATTTTAGAAGTGATTGCGCTTCAATGGTGGGCAAAGTTGCTGCTTGCTGAATGTTTGTGAGGTTTGATTAATTAGTGCTTATGAAGTGCTTTGAAATTCTTGCATGAATGATGTTACAGAAATACTGAATATTGCCGCTGCTCTACAGGCAGGTACACGATTAAAGATGTTGCAAGGTGTGGCTGGGCCTTACCTTCTTTTGGGGAAGATTTTTTTGGTTTCCTCTGAATTCCCTCTGGCAAGTTGGAAGTTCAGTCTTCCAACCAAACCAAAACACTTCAATCTTCCTATGGTAGGGGAAAAAATAATAATAAAAAGAAGATTAGATGAAGGATATTTCTGAGAAGTCATTGCCTGTCTAGGATATTGCACCTCTAGGTGGTCTGATAAACTTCAAGGGCACCTTGGTGATTAAGTTTATTCTCAAACTAACTCCACTTCTTTTTTTTAAATCAACTAGAGCTCTTTTAATTGCTTTCACCTCTGGGTATTTTACACAGGCACCTGACTGCCTATTAAAGTATCTTCCTTAAACACCTTTATCTGTGCTATCGTCTCTGGCTGGAGAGACCCACCTGTCCTTCATCCCCCACCTCCCCTTCCTCAATCTCCCCTGCCCAAAGGGAGTTGTTACATGTTGTATCCCTTTCCATCATTCCTGATTGTGAACCCAACAGCTCCCATCTGCTCTGGGAATTACAACTCACCACAGGCGATTCATTCTTGGCCAATGCAGGAAGCTGCAAGGCTAAGCCCACAGCCATCCTTAAAAGGCCCAAGCCAAAGATAACTATTGCACACTTAACTGATTAAAGATTTCTCTAACTTGCTCATTGTTGCCATACTTGACTGTTACAATGCTGTTCTGGCCATTCAAGAGCATGCTGCTTTGTAAAGCGAAGGACAGGATTCCTCTGCCCAACGCACAGGTGCCTGGTGCCATTTGAGAGGCCCTAAGGCATCCAGGACATCTGTACAGGAATAGTAGATATGACGCAGGACCTAAAGCAGACTGACACTCCACCAGGGTAGCAAATGGATGCCAAGCAGGCTACTCTGTAATAGCTAAAACAACACTGGATACCAATGATGAAGCCACCAAGTTCTCTCCATACTGTTTTTCCCTGGTTTCTGTTACTGAGGCACTCGAAAGGATCAGTCATATTGATCCTCTTAGTTGATCACACACTTCGCATCCTTTTTGTCTTGGTTATGTTAGTCTAACAGACTATGATCCCCTGGTGCTGTCTTTGATTCCAGTCACAGCATGGTGCTTGGAGTTTCATTTTTCCTGCTTGTTCTACTCATTTCACATCCTGCACCCAGTGACAATTATTTTGTTGTAACTTTTCATAATAACTTAACGGTTAATTTCATATATACCTTGCTGCATATAGTAACCTCTGGGTTTTAGATCCTCTGCACTTGCTTACTTTCTTAAGACTGTAAAGAAAAAACCCAACTGTTTTTTGCCCCAGGCTTTAGCAGATATGTCTACCTAGACTGCAAGGCCAGAGTCTGAGCACATATCGCTATTTAAACCATCAGAGCATTTTGCATTTATGAGGTTCAAAATAACCAGGCCAAACACCCTTACTAACACTGCCATCAGTTTCTTGGCTGCTGTTAAGGTTGATGCCATCCCATTCTGTTGTGCATTTTCAGGGACAGAAATCTTACACAGAAGTTTTTAAAGGCACCAAAATGTTCAAATGTTTAAATGAAGGGTATCAGGAGCCTCTCACTTGGTCCCAGTGAGTGAGGTATAGCACATCTCAAAACCTGTGCCTTTAGTTTTCTGGTTATTGTTGTTTGTGCACCTTCCAAAAACTGGGTTAGTAATCTACTGTGGCCATAAAGTTTCTTTCATTAGAAATGGACAAGGCTGTTCTGACCTTTTCCCAGGACCGGGCTGGGATTTCATGAGGCATTTCTTGTCAATCACTATATTCTTTGCACAGCTTGCACTGTTCCATGTATGCTTTCAACTGGGTATTCATGCCTGGCCTGTAGATACATTTCCTGGCTCATCTCAGGCATGTCTCTATCCCCAGGTGTGAAATATGTATCCACTGCATGATCTCAGCTCTTAAATCTCCCAGGATTACTGTTCAGAACCATTTAAAACAGAATCCATACAGTTCTTCATTCACTTCCTAGTGTGGCTGAGGGTGGGCACAACCTCCTGTGGCACTTGCTGCTTTCTCTCTGGCTGACCATGGATTGAAAATTGCTTAACTGCCTGTTATGCACCACGCTGTTCTGTTGGACTGCCTCGATGGCTCCATCTGAAGGAGTCAGTAGTAACTTTTCACCTCGTTTTTCCCCCTTCCTGCATATACCAGGACTCCAGCAGTAAATGCTGGTCTGTCTCTTTACACCAGAGCTGTTTCTACACCCCTTTCTCAGGCACCCCCACAGTGGCACTTTGGGCGCTCTGCGGCATGCAATGCTTTAGGGACTTCACTTCCAATTTTCTTTCCTAAATGCCTGGGGTTTTTTTCTGGTCTTTCAGCATTCTCAGAAGAAATGCTCAGTGATCAAGACAAGTCCAATTGTGATAGATCCATAGTCAGCTCACTTTCAGTTTGCCTTCATTCAACTTAATCTTTTGTCTCCAGCACCCATCTAGAAAATTCATCACAGGTAAATATCGTGATCTTCACCATCCATTATTTGACATCTCTTTCCTGCAATAAAGATGTCCTTAGCTACAACATTTGTGGCTAGAGGCACACTATTCAGCTAATTTCAAATATCTTGGATTTCAAGCTGACACCAAGATAGGCATTTGCACTCATCAATACCTGCTGGAAGGTGTGGCAAAGGTTGGCAGGCAGCAGAATAGCTGTTCCTCTTCAGCATGCCAGTGATTGATTCTCTGATTTCCCCTTCGGTCTTAACCACCTACTCCTTTGTGACAAGATAAATCCACACAGAAAATAATCCATATATAAAGGACACTGATGGGAGTGGACAGAACGAGGGTGTAAACCTGGGCCAAGCCAGGTGATTACTCGTACTTTGCCAGTTGAAATTACGTTGCTATTTTTGTGAGTTTAACAATAAGCATCTATTTTATATTCAGCTCTTTGTTTCAGAGCAGATGTGTTCATTCTTACCTTTTAAACTATATCACCTTTCCTTCAATGTGGGCTTAGGTTAATAAACTGTACATCAAGCACAGTTTAAAAGCTGGCTTTGCAGGATGATAACTGATGAGGGAATTGCTTTTAATTACTGTACAAGTGAGTAGATAAAAATCGCAGCCCTAATAATCAGCTCCAGAAACTGACAGCAGCAAAGTCTCACATTTCAAATGTGGATTATTTTTTCTTTCAGCATTCAGCTACAGAAGGCAAATGTTAGTGGTTGGATCATCTTCTGTAAGCAAGCCAAAGTTATGTGTAACATTTTTGGATGCTAATAGGACACAGTTCTGGCAGAACAGAAATAAGGGTAATGTTAAAGATTAGAGCAAGCTTGGAAAGGAAGAAAGTGCTTTTCTCAATCCAGACTTTCAGAAGAACAATCATCTCACCTACATCTGCTGCTGGAACTTTTAAAGTCCAAGGACAGCAAACAACTTACTTGCACAGCCCTCAAGAATCAGAGAGAGCATGAGGCTTCCCAGATTGCCTTCAAAACCAGCAGCATTTGGCCCATTACCATCCACACCAGGCTAATGTATTTTTAATAGTTCACCTCCTAAAGAGATACTGCAGTCCATGAGATGCAAATTAGCCAGCCAGAATTGAGCAAGTTTGTGCTATGAGAAATTTCAGGGGAGGATGAAATAAATGAAAGTAGGATTACAAACTGGGTTTGGTGCTCTGGTGAGAGGAGAAAAATGTGCTCACTAAGCCCTGTAAAACTTTCTTTTTCTGGTTTATTAGGTGTTTGCAAAAAAGTCTCAGTTGCAAAGTACAACATGTTCTTTTCTGAAGACTCATCTACAGTACAGAGGCTCTGATAAATCAGCTGCTTTCTTTTTTAGCCAACTATGCAGTGTATGGGAAGCTGAGGCTTGTATTATGGCTTTGTTAAAACATTAGATGTTGCATGAAAGCTGCCATGTGAACTCCATTTTGAATATATTTCAACACAGGTTTTTACAATAGAAAAAATAAACACTTAGCAGCTCAGGAAACCAGAATCTAAAATACTGTAGACATGAATTTGTTTATTTGTTGCTTTCCTGCTATAGATCAGCCTGTCAGGTTACCCCCTTCATGTAAATATTTAAGATCTATGACAAAACAATTCTGAAAGTAAAAAAATTAAACTCTGAAAAGGAGAGAGGAAAAGGAGGATGCAGAATCTTATTTATTTAAAAAAAAACACGGATGTGGCTGTCTTTGGATCTACCAAGCATATTTTTTGATGAGAAGGAGAAATATTCTGATTGTAAAGGTGTTCTGTGTAATGAATGCCACTTAGCTCCTTGAAACCACATGTTCCATAGACTCAAAGTGACCATATTACCTTTTTTTTTTTATGGGGCAATAATTTTAGCTCTTGAAAGGTCACATGAAAAACTGAAAATCCAGGATTTGAGAACTAGAGAAGTTCAGAATAGTAGTCATCTGGAAGTCTCCTCTTTTCATGTCGGTAAAGTATAATGTTACTTCAACGCCATTTGGCTGCAAATGTAAATTACACCTTTTTTCAGTTGTTAGGACAGGATAGAAAACCACATAATTCTAATGAGTCATAAATGTTTCACCATTTTTTTCTTCATTTAATTCATATGGTGCCAACACCTGTGAAAACAATCAGCATCATAGCTGTGTGCTCTACTTAAATTTGCTTTAGGGTATGCTTGAGTAAAAGCTTTTATATCTCATTTCTCTACATTATTAACAACATGATGCCCTGAATCATTCTATAATTTAAGTATGCTCATTTCATTCTCAGCCATTTTATTAGGGCAAGAAAAGATGCTCAAAGACTACGACAGTCTTAAAACAGACACAGACACATACTCATTCTTGAATCTTACTGTAACAAAATATCTACAACAAGATCTTCACATTATTTTTTATGTGCTTTGGCAGTTTTGCACCTCGAATTACGAACCTAAACTGCTAGCACAAAAGCCATACTACAAAGCTTTCTCCCAAAAGGCTTTGCGACCATTGCTTTAAGGTGAGTTCATTTCATGACAGCGGCATCTGCACTGAAGTGAATTTTAAGCTATTGCCCAAGGAAAACACATCTTGTTTTCCAATGGGAAGAGAGCAATTGGAAGTCTAGTTCTGGAGTCACTAGATGGTGCCAGAGAGGAATACACATTGGTAACGCTACAGTCTTGCTTTAGTTCGCTGGGAAACGGGGTGGTTATGGCAATCCACAGCAGAAGTGCACCAGCTAAAGGGTAGGATCAGATCTTCAAGAATACTAGGGGTGACATTTACAAGCACACTTCAGTGCCTGAAGAAATAAGGTAGTGACTAGAGAAAACAGAAGAGAGCCTAATTCCTATTGACTTTCAGTGGACATCAGGCCTCTGACCACCTTAGGAAAAGCTGGTAACTCCACCTGGCATCTGTGCAGCCCTAAATGACTTCAAACAGAACAATTTCCAAAGGGCTTTTGCTTACAGTTTTATAACATAAGGAGCTCTCCCTGTATTTCAATGGGCTGGTGGCTCAAACTTCCACTATGAAATTCACCATCCAAACTCATACAACTTAATATAGATGAGCAAGCACAGTGCATTAAGCTGGAAGGTGTAGAGACCATGATATTTCCCAAAGAGATCCTTACCCAAAATGTGTCCAAAATGTACATTCCAGTGTTAAACAGCATATTACAAGTAACCATCCAGGGCCAATTTGTGATCAGGAAGCAGGCCAAAGCTGAGCTGATAAATGCTTTAAGCAAAATGCTTGCAGTTGTGATTCATTGCAATAACTTCCATTGTAATCCAGAAATGGCAACATACTCCAAATAGTTTAAGTTAGCAAGCTCGAATACTGAGAGCAGTGCAGTCTTCAATGGGCTCTTGAGTAAGGATTCAGACTGTCAGAACTGAGCAACTTAGGTCAACCAAGCTAGTCAATTTAAAGCTTCTGAACTGCAGCCTTCTCTCTGCACTGAAGCATGGTGCCCCCATGAAGGCAACACAAGGGCTGAGCTGACCACCACTCCCTTCCATGTCTACAGAATTTCAACACCAAGATGTGATTAAAAATAAGCGGTCTGACAGTCATTTGTAATGCAATTATTCCAGTAATCAGTACATCTTTGCATGGTGTGTCACCTTAAAAAAAATAGGTCAACCCTCAGTCTCTTAATGGATAAGAATCTGCCTATGATTACACAGCAATGCCTCACTGGCAGTTTGCACAAAAGACACAAACAAGCACTTCTCGGAGGATGAATTTCCTTTTCCTTTCCTTCCTTCAGACTTCTTAAGAGGTCTTGCACACAGACATGGGACTTTCGGGAGGTGGGGGCAAAGCACAGAAACCAATACTATTCACAGAACACCTATGGTGGTATCTATATGTTTATAACAGTATGCACCATACAGTGGAACACACAGCAACGTGACTAGATGACACTGAATCATCCAATCCTATCTCCACGTATTTCAGTGCCCTCCATCTGCTGGGACTAAAAAAATAAATGCTTCTTCCAATTTCACCTTTTTCTACTTGCCTCTTGGTCTACTAGATTCTGCTTTGAAAGCCTAAATGAAAAGCCTTTTTCTATAGACAGAAACTGTCTTCAGCTTAATAGGAAAGAAGGTGTCCTTGCAAAATCCAGTCAAAAGGCTGCTTGGCATAACAGGGCTGTGCTTGCTTTATGTTGTTTAATTCTGGGTAGTTTACTCAGCTTAGTGCTGTTTGATATTAATTGCTGCTAGGCTGTTTAGAAAATTTGAAAAAATTGTATTTAAAAAGTCAGTAAAATTATTTTCTGTTTTCTTGAAGACATCCAGACATCCTGACCAATACAGTACCCATGTGATGCTGCATTTTCCATGGTGCCACACGTGCGTTCTTAGCTTTGAAATGGAACAAGAACAGAATATATATACTGGCTGTAACTTAATTAATTAATTAAAATACTAAAGCACTCAAGCAAGGAAGGTCCTGCAGCAGAGAACTGAAGAGAATGAGCTTTACTTTTCTTTCTCAATAAAACCCATCTCTGTTACTGAAATGCTCAACTAAAAGTCAGATTTTTACTTCTGGGAATACTCACATATTGACTGTAAGCCACAAATCTTTCTTAGCTTTAGTTCTTCCACAGTGAAGGCAGCTTCTGTGCTAGGAACTTTAGGAGGACAGTCTTGAAATGTTATTAATGAGAACTTACTGTATGCTTCATATTTGATGTAGGTGCACTCTGCCTCCTAATGGAAGTCGCATGTGTTTTTCCCCCAAGTATGCACTGGTAAGTAATGACCCATCATCAGGCAGTGACTGATGACAATTGATCATATGGCCATCTACAGCAGCAAGAAATTAGAGTAATCTCTCAAGAGAATAATCAGAGAACAATTTTCCAGGGTCACTACTAGCAAAGAAGCTCACTGAAGAAGAAAACAGACTCAGCCTTCACTCTGGATTTTTTCTCTCCTGGATTTCATTTTATACACAAGGTTTACATTTGTTTTTAGAAATTTTTATGAGGCAGACTGAAATGTTAAGGGGATTAAGGAATGGGAGACAGTCTTTTCACCTCCAAGTCTTCAGTTCAAATCTGGCATAGGTCAGTAATGAACTAGACGTATTTACCATTGCTGTTCAGTTGTCTATGCAAAATGGACTGGTGGTTCTGGCTCACTTCCTAGTAATAAATGTGCATGCCACAACTGGCAACTCCGTTGCCATTCTCAGCAGACAGAGCCAAGAATTAAATGAAGCATGGGAAGCAAAGTTACCTCTCCCCTACTACAGGCCAGGGCGGAGGCAGGTTGGCAGAAAAGCCTTCTCTGCTGCTCCCTGAGCTGGGCTGTTTCACAGTCAAGCACAAAGACATCAATAACATGGACTGTCAAACTAGCACCTTTTTCAGGAACCAGATTTTACTAATTTGTTTTTGAAAAAGAAATCTGATACTGTTTAGTGTGAGGCAGATAGGTCACTCAGACCAGGTCATGTTCTTCCTTATGCTGAAGTACAGATTAACCTACCACTATAAAGAGATTGTCTCCTGATGTAAATGCAGTGGAGTCCCACTACATAAGGCTTCTTTGTCCTGTCAGGGACATGGCCCTAGGACAGGAAAAAAAATTAAATTAAAAAGATTTTCAAAATCAGGCCTCTTTCTTCCCAGCAGTCACATGACAGATTATTTCTCAGGCTAGGAGACTTTGACACATTGACCGGGAAGTTTGTTTTTCCTTACTCCATAAACTTAGAGTAATTCCACTGAAATAAATGGAGTCAATCACCCACACAGAGCAGCACAAAAGCAAGCAGAACATGCCCCATTCTTTATCTGGCCAATACTGGAAAGAAAAAGTAACTAACACAAATTAGAAAATGCCACCACACTGCTGTTCTGAGGACATAAGCACCATCAACAGGAAGGGCACTGAACATCCTTACACATGATTACAGCAAGAATGGAAGACAACTTAGGCCTTTAGCCTTGGAATGATTTTACCATTGAGCAGTGCTGAATGAAAAATGCATGAAATTTATTTCAAAAATAGCAAGATTGGTCAAGAGAATAATGATCTCCGTCTACACAGTTAGGTGAATTTATGGTGATGCCGTCTTTTATATTTCATAGGATATTCACTATGGACCCTAAAATTTCCATGGGTTTGAACACTTTATTTATCCATATTTTATTACCACTGTAAACATAATTATCACAGCATCTTCATGCTGAAAGTGATTGATAGATTTTGTTACTTGCTTGTCAAGATGCTCATGTTCACTATATTCAGCCATCACACCAACCCAGAGACTGATGACTGTGCTAGCCTATTAATAAAAGTCTATTACAGTACATTGATGCTACTCCTCTCAAACAATATTAATGCAAGCCCTGCAGCAAGAGGCATATTTTAACTTGCAACAATACAAGTCCTATTTCATTACAATTATTAACCCTTTTACATTTTACTCAGACTGTCCATTCTTATCCAAAAGATCAAAAACTCTTCTCACTTGGTATTTTCCATCGTTTTAAAAAGATGTTGTTCATCCAGCCCAAGATTTCAGAAGCAATTGGTGATTTTCAGTACCTATACTTGAGACTGATGAAATTGAGACAATATAAAAGCGCAGACATTTTTATGAAATGCCAAGTAGCTACCTTTCAGAAATAGGAGTCACAAGCTGGCAACTCAAACTGAAGAACTCAAGACAAGACACTTACTGTGCATCAGATTCCATCTGTTAGAGTTCAACTGGCAGCAGGCAATATGAGAGATATTTCTCCAAATAATATAAGATAACAAAGCAAAATAATAATTTTTAAAAATACCTTGAACATGCTCAGTATCCTAAATGCAATAATCTGGCAAAAGTTCTTTTTGAGGCTATCAAGCAGGATAGTGTATTTTTCTATAAATGCTCCTCTACGATGAACTTGTTGCCTTCTGTCAGTGGAGTTTTGGCTTGATTCAAAGATATCCAAATGAACCACTGATCCTGCTAAAGTAGTAAAATTATTAGCAGTTAAGATATTTTCAATAGTTCAAGATGGGGGTGGGGAGCTACAGTAGGAAGGTCAGCCTGCAAGTGAGGAAAACGAATGAGTAGAAACTAGTGATCTTTTAATACTAATCAGCTCTTTTTTTAAGCAGAATTTGAATAAACCTATAGTACTACAACTTCCATAGTGACTTAAGAGTATTTTAAGATGACAAACCCAGAAAACAATAAATCTTCTGACTCTGCCCAACAAAATGCTTTCAAAACATTCAACTTTAAGCATGGAGCAATAGCTTTTAGTTTTCTTTGGTGAAGATACTTATCTTGCAGCAGTTAAGCAAATGCTTAATTATTTCACTGTGTATCAGTAACCTTAGAAAAACCTTGAACTTTTTTCCATGAAATAACAGAAGTTCTTTTGTTTGCAAAATACATGCAGTTTCCAGAAAATCTAGGTTCAACAACCACAGTGTGAGTTACCATGCTTACATCCTCAGCCTGCACAAATCACTGGCACTCCACTGACTTTAACAGAGCTTACAACCTATTGAAGACACAGCCTCAGGACCCCAAACAGGACTCTTAGTCCTAACAGCTCTCACAAGCTGCAAACTTGGAGCTTAGTCAAAGAGGTTGTGCTGGATTTAGCGGTAATGGTTTAAGAGGTTACCTCTCCCAGCTGTCTGCAGTGGTCCCCCACCAGAAGCTGAAACAGAGCCATCAGAAAATGACATGGTCCAGCCCTCATGCGCACAGCTCCAAGCCAGCACATTAATTTTAACTGCCAATGGTCCACAAACTATGACAGTTGATAAACTGGCACTTGCTTACATCTGCTGCTTCCACTAGTAGGGTGGAAGACCGTGGCAAAATGGCAGGGTAGACAGTAAGGGCGGTAACCCCTTCCTCCACCCCAACAAAATTAATAGCACTTGTTTGCCAGAGCCCTAGTCTGCTCAGAGTAGAAGGATATGTTGAACAAAGCAACTCCATTTAACTTTGGGGAGAA
Organism: Porphyrio hochstetteri; assembly: GCA_020800305.1. Classification (NCBI taxonomy): domain Eukaryota; kingdom Metazoa; phylum Chordata; class Aves; order Gruiformes; family Rallidae; genus Porphyrio; species Porphyrio hochstetteri. Next base: position 16,552,090 of record CM036911.1, read on the forward strand.
TGAAGAGAGAGGATTTTCTACATTTCGTGAGGCAGTTCAACAGGAAAGAAGTTGTGTATATACAGTACCCCTTGTAATTTTAATTCACATTGCCCCCTCTCAGTGAATAAATCTTGTTAAACCTTATCCTCTCAGAGACCATCTGGATGAAAACTATTCAGGAAACGTCACCGTTGGTACAAGAACTTAAATCTCACCATAAATCTCAGCATGTCAAGGCCAAGCATGCATGCCTTAAAGAAACTCTGCAGCTGTGACTGGCTCAGAGTTGTAGACATGTGTGTGCAAATGGTGCCTTCCAAGAAACACATCACTACGTTTCAGTAACTCTTACAAACAAATGAAAGCAAACTCAGGGATCTTCTCATTTTCAGATAAGCTTTACCTTTTTTTAATATATATACATATATATATATAAATCCCAAAATACTTTAATAAAAGCTACGTAAAATTTACTACCCTATTTAAACTGTGCTGGCTCAAATTATCTCCGCCCTTGTCCTTATCTTTCCCTGATTACTCCTCCCTCTCTTCCAAAGTACATGTGCTAATGTGGCAAGCTATGCTCAAAATCAGAAATCATGATTACTTTGCTCTGTAATCTGATTGCCTGTATAGTTAGACACCTGCCTTCCTGGCAAATTTCTTTATGGTAACAGGGTATGGGCAGTTTGGCCTTTTAAATGCCAGGTACAGTCAAAACAGCTTTGATCTAAGCTCAGTGAGAACACTACTCTTATCCAACAGCTGAAATTCTCCCCTCTTTCCACCTCAAACATAGTATAATTGTTTTTACAGAAAAGGATTTAATTTTTAATTCACTGATTTCACAATATGGCAAAACATAAAGCAAAACGTACAAAGCAATCCATCCAGTAAGTGAAAAAATAGAAAAGTAGCTACAAGACTTAATCTAGGCTCAATGCTTTGATGAAAACGTTTTTTTTGGGGATGAATGCAGGCTTGGTGAAACAAAAGGTTCTGCAAGTTTGCTTAATTTTAACTCATTTCCATAAATGAACAAAAATCAAAACGTTTGAGAAGGATTGAGATGATTCACATTTGGTAATTTAAAAAAAAGGGATTAAAAAAATTCAAAAGGAGCTTGCTTGGAAATATTTCTTCAAGTACGAAAAAAACTTCTTAAAGATAGGTAAGTCCCAAGCAGAGCATTTCTTTGTCATTTAAGCAAAATATTTTGCTTGACTGAAACTGAAATATTTTCTAGTTTTCTGAAAAGTTTTCCCTTTAGAACTGCTAGACAACTTAACAATCAGCTACTTTTGTACCATAAAAGTAACTTAGGAGCCTGGGAATTGATTGATGAGATGGGCTAGATAGATCTGTTTCATTGGCCCAAGCAATAGGCTATTTCTAATGTATATCAACATACCACAATTGATGAGCAGTTTTCTCTAATACCTGTGAAAGTTTCCTGATGAGTCATAGAAGATCACCAGACCTCACTCTTGAATTCAATACAGGTATGATCCCACTTTATTTTGCAAGAAACTCCAGTTCTGTGAAGCTGCCTAACACTTCTACAAAGCATCTCAGCTACCAAGACAACAGCAGATGTGATACTGATTTGCTAACACAGCTTCTTTCTTGACTTAAAAAAACAAACCAAACCAAAACACAACCCCCCAAAAAAGATCAGTTACCCTTAGAGGTAATAGGTGCTCTCCAGACGTGGAAAGACTGCCCTGGTGGTTCCCTGCAATCCATCCTTTCCCCAAACATGCAGAGGTACGTACTACTAAGAATTATCAGCCTCCCACCGGAGAAGCAATGTTGTCTGCGCCTCAGTAAATGGCCTTCAGCATATGGTTGTCTAAGAACCATAGAATGAACCAGTCATATCCCCCACAAAGGAAACATTTGCTAGCCCAGCATGAAAGATGATCGGCAATGTTTTGTTGTCATGCAAGGTGGATTGTTTCTTCTTTTTAAAGCTGGGCCCATGCTGGGCTCTAATTCCTCCCAGATGAATTTCTACACTGAACTGGGAAGCTTAAGTTAGGAAGGGGTACTGTTTTACTAGGTCTGCATAGTCAATGGATGGAGACGTGTGGGCTGAATTGCCTCTGGAGGTGCATATCACTTTCCATCATCAATGGGGGAGCCTCAGGTGATTAGGTACTAACATAGGTGCCTCGCTTTTATGCTTGAAGTCAGGTGGCTCAAATCCAGGAGCAACTAAGTGTGATGCTTTTCCTATTCTAAACTGCTGCAGGCTGTTTCTACATGTTGCAAAACAAATGGCAAATACTAATAGTTTTGATCGAACTAATAACAGTTAGTATAAAAGCTAGTGCACTGGATCTAAACCTACAATATTATTAGAGAAAACCAGACTATTTTGTATGTCCTTTAACTTCACTCCTTCAACTATGCAGTGCTGCATAATGACATGTTGTTTGAGACTATTTCTACATTTCATAGAAGCTTCACCCAGAGCCAGCCACTACTGGAAAAGGGACAGCAAACTGGCCAGGCCAACCTGCTACTCCAGTACGTTAAATCAGTTTGTTCCTATGGCAAGTAGTGTATACTTTTTCTTTTTTTCTTTCAACACACAGTACAAGGAAAGGATGACTCAAGCTAAGCTTCACAGGTGAAGTTCAGATGAGTTCAGATCTATTCAAGCCCTCTCAATGTTCCCATATGCTTGATTCAAGTCCAAGCATTTAATTGTCAGCTCCAAACAAAAACTTCCAATGAAGCAGCAGAGGAGGGGATTGTGAACTCTGTTTTCCAGCTCTAAGAACTTGAGCACTTTTTTTTCTTTTTTTATAATCTGTCATTTGTACTTTTTCATACTAAAGGTGACAGTCTAATTCACATATGACCAACACCCATAAATCATGTTGGGGGGAGGAAATATTCATAAATCCATATCAAACAGCACCCAAATTATGACAAATGACATGGCAGTCATAAAATTGCACAAGCACAACTCACCAAGTCATTAATTTCATGGCCGTGGAAAATAAACAGACACATTTTTTTCGCAGCCCTAATAAATTTTAAAAAACTCAAAGAATGGTCCATCTGCTTCGAATAATTTTTAATTTCCTATTCTGTCTCGTTCCCATTAGCTATTCCACTGAGATATTTGCTAAATTCTTTCATTTGCCTCCTCCCATCTGTATTCAATTACTCTATTCCCAAATAGAGTTAGTTTTTCTTTCTCCTAAGCACAGTACAAAATATCCCCACCTGTACCTTAAAGCAAATGTTATGTGTGTTTTATTATCTGTTAGACTCTATGAGTCATTCTAACTCGATTGCCTGTGCTGAAAGACTTGGAGGGCAATCTGATTTTGATGTTTTCTGGCTTTGGTGAAAAACACCTGCCTGATTCTCATAGCTAATCTATTAACTTCGTAAATGCCTCAACAGATGTTCTAGAATCAGCTAGGGATCAGGGTCTGTCCTCGTGACAGCGTCCGCTTGTAAGCTTGAAATATTTAAATGTTCAGAGATCAGAGGCCAATGATGTGTTTTGGGTACAAGCTTTCACTAAATCATATTTTTTCAGTCAGTCCCTGGAGTGCAATCCACATACAATAAGTGGCGGGAGCATTCTGATGGAGCAGGCCAACAATACAGGCCTCCTTGAACTTTGAGGGGACATGAATTTCAAGGCAGGATTGACTTCTTTTATTGAAAAATGGAACAAGTTTTCGCCTGCGCTGAAGCAGTTCCCTTTTAAGCTACACATCTTTTCCCCAGTTCCTTTCATTTCTTCCTAATGAAACCCATTAAGAAAGTATAAGCCTTGGCTTTGAGTCCTGCCTTTCCAAGGATAACTTAACGTCTCTGAGGAACCTGTTCTAAGCTGTCATCTTCTGTTTGGGTCAACACTGCTCTGCATGATTCACTTACTGTGTGCCTGATCCTCCACTTTGCTACAATGGTTTTAAGCCAGGGCTGCTCCACTGACTCCAAGTTGTTCCACTAATAGCCCCCAAGGCTGCACAGACTGGCTGGGATCACCAGAGCAGAGCAGTCCCTTGAGAGGGCTTTACTCCTCCCATAGGAAGGTTGGAATAGATGCATAACGTCAGTGTCAAGCCCATGTGAATTCCCATTTTGCAGGATAAGGCAGTTTTCTATCCAGCTAGCACCACGAGAGCAACACAAGTGAGAAAATAAAGGCTCACAACACAGAAAACCCCATAGCCACTGCTGCCCCCCTTTTCCTTTAAAAAATGGCCCCTTGTCAATCACAGCCAGATCTGAGAAACTAAGAATGTTTATTACTTTTTTGAGCTTTTATATCATCTTGATTCTTGTAAAAGATGCCCGGGTTTGTAGTAAAATGTCCCAAATTATTCAATTTGAAATGGCTGCAAGCTTCACTGCAAAAAAATTCTCAATGAGATCACATGAAAGGCAGAACAACTGGAAATAAGGACAGCTTTCTCTGACCTTCACTCACCCTTTGTTTACCTCTACTTCTTCATCTGCTAAATGGGTTTTATTAATGCAAACTTACTTCAATGTTTTGAAGCTTAATTAGTTAATGTTTGCAAAGTGTTTTGAGATTAATACGGTATTATTACTACTGTATTCAAAAATCTCATCTCTGCTGTTATTTGTTCTTGGAGGCTTGACAAGAAGGCTTTCACTGATCCACATCCTCAACAGTCCTCAGAAGCAGCTCTGCTGTTAGAGCTCTTGTATGTGTGATCAGCAGATGGAGTTGGAGGAGTGAGGAGGGAAATGACCTATTCATCCCATTACTGCTATTACACATGCTGCTTTCCAGAAGACAAAACAGAAAATATGATGAGAAGGCTGATAACAAATACTTAAGCATTTAAAGGAAGGCACTAAAAATACAGAGAACTGCTTATGTGTTATGTCATTGTATTTTTCAAAAGCATCCTTTTCGTATAGCTATCTTGTTAGCCTCCTAGTCTGACAAGGTTTGGACACAAGGGAGAAGGGAGAGATGAAAAGGTCACTGGAAATAGTGTTCTCACCAGAGGATCTATAGGAAGCAGCTTCATTAAGGGGGAAATGGAAATTTTTTTGTCTGTAAGCAAATGTGGAAGAACTGACCCTAGCTTACTGACTAGGAATAGATTTTTCCTTCAGTTTTCAGTTTGTAATTCTTCTGGAATCAAATTTACTCCTCTCCTGTCACTGAGTGATTAAAAGAACAGGAACTGGTTACTGGAAAGATACAATAACAAAGTTTGATTTTTTAAAATGTAATCCCTGCAAAAATATCTTTATAGTTTAGGCAGATATGTAATACTCAATCTTCACTTCTTGTCTATTTTGACACTATCAAAGTGGTATGTTTCAAAAAAAAAAAAAGAAGAAACAACAGACCACATCCTGGACCAAACCTGCTGACACAAGTGATGCCTTGACTTGAAGAACTATCTAGAGACAGTGGTGGCAAGAGAGAATGGATGGATTCTGGATAAGGAAGACTGAAAGTCAGTTTTAACCCCCATTCCACTTTTCATGTAGAAAATCTGACACAAGAACTAGAAGTGATACAATTTGTGCGTGTTCCACAGGAAAAAAGCAGCGTAAACAAACTTCTTATTATAGTCCATGAAACCAGGAGGCGATCTCCAGACTCAGGCACAGTTGCATGCCTACACCTTTCTCCTACAAAGACTAAGATTTTTATTTCGGATTCTCTCTAATCTAGAAATTTAAAAAATATTTTGTCTGTATTCTACACACCTTCAGTAAACATTTGGAAAAATCTACCTTCCAGATTAACACAAGAAAGGGAATACTTTATTTTTTTCATACCAGATGCATGCAGCTCCATTGACACAGGCTGCGTTGCATTTGTAGATCCTTTGGTATAAATAGAGATATATAAGCTATAAACCAATAATAATTAAATACAATGTTATTATAGCTGTCCACAGCAGAGGGTGCTAAGAATAAAGAGAACTGACCATAGAGTTAACATATGGGGCAATGGGAGCTGGTTTACAGCAAGCAGGAGATGTAGCTTTGTTGATTGGTGGAGCAACAACCATTGACTCTTCATGAGTTCTACCTCTTGCTTTATTTTGAAATTCAGGCTTCTCATAGGAAAGAAGGTACAACATCCAGAGCAGAAAAATGATGCATGGGTTCTTGCATCAATAAATTTTCTCAGAAATTGAATTTAATGCACCTACTAATAAAAACAAATCATATCAAACTAGCAGATAGTGAATGTTCTTACTCTGCTTCCCCCCGCACCCAAAGTCTTTTAATCATTCGTCTCAAGAAGATATATTTATCACATACCAAAAGTAGCCTTAAGTAAGAGTGGAAAACTCAGAAATACTTCTTCTGCCAGTGAACCTGGCTGTTACTTCAGTGGAAATGAATTATCTGACTGATAGTGTAGCTTCTATTGTGTTTCAGTGAAAACGCATCCTTGAATTTAGAGCTGTGTAAAGATGTTATTCCATTAATTATATTTGAAACATATCAAAACCAACTAACTGCTCCAAAAATGTACTGCTAGCAGACATATTTGGCTCAGAAATGAACGAACATGTCATTAAGTCCCCACTCCCTGTGCCTGCATACCTACCAGCTTTTACAGACTTAAGTTTGCTTGTGTGGGAGGGTGAAGCAAAAAGAAGGGACGAGGCAGGAGATGGAACACGAACAGTTCTGAAGGCCTGGAAAGCTCCCAGGTCTGAAAAAAGATTACCAAGTCTTTGGCTAGTGAGTCAAGCTGAACTCAGAGCAGGAGCAAGTGAAAATTTTAACCCTTTATTGAAATGCACTGTCCTCTACCCAAAGTAGTTCACAATCTTCCTCTCACAAAGCAAGCCCTCCTCAATTCTCTACTCCTTCAGTCACACCTTGGGCAAGCTTCTCTGCCCAAGAGCAGCAATTGGGGTTCTCTCTTTGAAATACCTTGAAAGCTATCACAGTCAGCATCAGCTCTCTGACCTACAAGACCTGAACAGAAATCGGATAAAGGTCAAGGGAGGGAGAAGCTTTGTCATTGGAGTCACAGTGACAAACATCTAATTTCAAGACACAGCTAGCATTCACCTGTACAGCAAACATGATGGCCATTCTAGATTCATACTTCTGTGTGAAATAACTAGATTGCTTGTTAACCTGTAACAGTGAAGGGCTAAGAACTAGAAGGCCAAAACACCTTCCTCCTCACCACGGACACATCCCTCCAGGTCAGGACCCCACCGCACAAGACCAGCAGTGCAGACAAAACTTTTACAGCTGCTATCCAAGCAGTGCCCATGCTGGGACTTTTCACCAGTAGTAAGGTCAATGCAAATATAAAACTGATAAAACCAGCTTGTCTTACTAGATAACAACCAACAAAAATCCATTTTACAGGAATCAGAAATTCAAGGTGTTTTTCTGCTTGCTAGCTTTGACATTAAGGGAGGTCCTGATTTACACCAGAGAAGTAAGATGTGCAGAGAGAACAGATGGTTCAATAGTTCTGTTTAAAAGCATGGGGTACTCGCACTGGAGAAAGGCAGGAGGGAGAGGAGAAGGCTGAAAGACAGCCTCGGAGAAGGAAGCCCACATACACCATGTCTAGTAGCTTGTTGGGAATCCAGGCTTTGACCATCAAAGAAACTGAGGCAGCTCCTCACAGATATCTACATGTTCCTGTGGAAGTTTGGAGGCTGATCAGGCATTGGGCTCACCAACATTTTGGAGTATGCGGACTTTATAACTTTGGTATAACCCCAACACTTTTGTTCCTGAAGTCCCAGCTTCAAGTTTTGTGGTAAGATAAGAGGTATCTAGCTATTGATGATTATCCAAAAAGAGTAGTACAGTAATACTGAAGCAGACCACATACACAAGTCCTCACAGCAGAATTCCTGTTGTGACTGACATCATAATACTGAGATTCATTTAGACACTACTCAATTATATGATTTTTTTCTTCTTCTTTTCCCCTCCAAATTACCATTCTTACTAGGCACAAATACTGAAGAGTGAAGACACACAGTAAATAAATGCAATGCAAGTTGTTTTACATCTCTTTTCATCCCCTCTATGCAACTCCTTCAACCTTAAAATTTAGGGGAATAAAGACCAGGTTCTTTATGCAGACAATGAAAAGTATATGCATTGAATGTCAATTCTATAGGAGAGAAAAGAAGAGATTGAAAGAGACCCATAAAAGGAAATTCACCACATTCTTCCACCCTCTACCCCAACAAATCCAATTAAGCTTGCCAAGACACACACACATGCCGTCAATCATTCCAGATCCTATCGACCCTATCAATATTTCAGCAGCATTTTTCTCTCTTACTTTCACGGGACTATGCACACTCCACACAGCATGCACTCATTGTTCCCCATGCTCCTTCCTTGCCCCTTTTAATCAGTCACAACAAGCCACATTCATTTCTTTCCCACACCTTATGCTACACCAAGCTAGCTGGTTAGCTGGCACAGCAGAGCTTTTTTGCTCTTTACTAATGGCTTGTGGCTGGGCTTTTTTGAGGGTTTTTTCGTTTGTTTCTTTGGGTTTTTTCAACAGGATGCAAGTGTGGCTGTTTATGTACAAAAGGACACTAATATAGAGAAATTTCCTCCTTTCCTATTACATTGGCGTGATTTTAAAGAGCACAAGGAAAACCGACTGAAAACTTCACAAAATTTCTGATAACATATGAGATCCAAAAGTCCCCCAGAGACCTTATGTACCTTACATGCACATTCTTAAAGCCTGACCTAGGCATGATACCATTATCAGAATAACTTCATTAATTTGGACTTCTGTTCCTATGCAGGCTACAGGGTTCTGGCTTCAGAACAGAACTGTATCTCCTTAACAGGAAAAGAAGATGCATGATGGCTTTTTCATTCTTTGTATCTTGAGTAGAACTGAGAGTTCTCTCAGGGTTACCCTTGAGCCATAGACATACACAGTAACTAATTTTCAAAGATGAGGCTTATTTTGGGCACATTGGAAAGATCACAGCCATATCTTGTACCAGTATAATAATAGGTCTGTCAGTTTTCTCTTCAAATTCTCTCTTGATGTCACCAAGGGAAACATATAGAAACCTAATCTGATGAAGGATTTCACTGACTATTGGGCTGTCTTTACTGACATTACAGGCAGTGACCTAAAGTGGCTCCAAAAGAATGACTGGGCTTTCAAGCAGGCAGTAGCTATTCCAGCTGAGCAATCTGTCAATATGAATTTTACCCTTTTCCAGTGTTCCCATGTCCTAAAGTGCTCCAGTGCCAAATGTGTTCCCAGCTTGAAGGTGAGTTCCTGCTGTGAGCTCCTAATCCATCCCCCTATGATATGTTTCTTTTTTTCTGAAAGGCCCAAAGAGCTGACATAGCAGCCTAATGGCCATACAAGATGACTGGAGTGCATAAATCAAATGGCACAAAAATACACATGCTCATGACCACTGTGTGTGCTGGCATAGCCACCAAACAACAGAGAACAGTTGTGCAACTTGATATATCCAGTTCTGAATAGATATGACTAGAGTCCAGTGATCATCATGTATTCTCCTTCAAATCCAAACAGAAACTGGAAAGGATTAAATCTTCCCCCCTTTTTTGCAAAGCAGATTTTTATCCTTTGGGAACAATAGCCTTTTACCTACTGAGCTCTAATTTATTATTCCAGAAGTGCTCTTCAGTCTTCAAAGTCCCACCTTCTGTCTTCAAATATACTTCTAAAAGTCTCTCTCAACATGATCATCCTAACCTGCAATAAAATTTCAAGCTTTCTCTGCACAAAATGTATATTTGAAGATTACAAAACTTCTCATGTTATCAGTAAAAACATTAAAAGATAAGGACTCATGGTTTAAATGCATCTTTTAGATGAAATACATTTAAACATTAGCTTTTCCTCCTCAGTTTCATTAAATTATGAGGGAACTCAGAGCTTCTGGTAGCAGGAGGAAGTTCATCTGGATAACATCGTTTCCCATCATGTACAAATACACTCTCCCTTGAAGGGTGCAGGATCTTGTTCTGCTTCTTCGTGCTAACACCTATCACACAGTCCTCTGGGGTCCAGGGAAGAACCTGGCTGATTGAGCCTTGAAAACGCACTATAGCTTCCTCAGACAACAGACACCCTGCTAATCATTTGAGAGTGTCTTGACATTAAAAGGACCTGCATAAATAGACAGGCTTGTTATCTATGTAGTTTACTACCTCTTTTCAGTAGTTTTGCTGAAGATCTACACTTTGGAGAACCCCAATTCCTCATCTAAAAGGGGCTTTCTCCAGTTTAGAGCTTCTTTGAAGCGATGCATCCCAAAACCATGAAGTGGTCTGTGTAAACTGGGATCCAGGGTAAAAAGGGAAAAATGTCACTCTGAAGTTCTGGCATTAATAAAACCCTTAAAGTTTTGAAAGCCAACATCATTTGAGGTGCTGTCCAGAAACTGTTTCTTCCCTGAGCCTCTTCATGTCTTTCCTCTTCACTTTTTGAGAAGCTTTCTTGCACAAGGCAGAAATCCAGCCTTTGAGGGGACAGAGGAAGAAAAGGCAATAAAGAGGAAAGTAGGTGAGCATTTCTCCCCATAGCAATTATCTATCCTGTAAATAATTAGTGTTTACTCCCATTTGTAACAAGGTTATCTGCCAAATACAAGCACTACTTTGTGTAAATAGCCCAGCTAGGAAGCACCAAAGCCAAAGGGAAATTCTGAACGAGTCACAACCAGAACTGGCCATAAAGCACCTGTAAAATATTGACTGTAGTGTAACTTGTTTCCTATATTTGGCAAGCACCGTATAATTTCCACATAAATTGGGAAATGACTTTATGACTGAAAAGAAGTCACAGTTGTGCAGGCACGCAGTTGGAGTGCTGGCTCACTTATCCCTGGTAACATGAACTCAGCTGGCTTGGGGATTGCCTAGAGGCCCCCAGGGCACTAGCAAACACAGCATCAAATGACTCCAGTACAGCTTTTTGAGAAGGAGGTTTGACACAGAATAATCCTCTGAGTCACCCTGTAGATTGGTTTATGTGCAGTGTTTGTGGGCAACAAGTGCAAAAAAGAACTGAAGATGATTCAAGAATGTAGCTGGCAAGGTGCTGACATGTGATTCTAATAAGGAAATTACAGTTTCTCTCAGCCATGCTTTTGGTAAAGGGTCACTTGATGCAATGTGTGGAATTTCTTTAGAGTGCTGCATCTTGCACACTGTTCTTGGGAACACAATGGGCAAAGCTCCCAGAGTATGATTAATTAAAATAGCTACCACATGTTTATCTGTGTATTTATCTGATGGTAGAAACCACGTGTACACACGTAGCAATTCTGACCTTAATTTATAACAGGTCACTTGCTTTCTACTGCACTAGTGATGTTAAGACGTAAAAAAAAAAAAATCACAGCTTAAAGGAGTAAAGCTCCCTCTGTTTATCCTGGAAGGGAACATGAGTGCTGAAGCACTCAGCAGGTCAGACCTGGCCTTGCAAGGATCGTGCCTTCTAATATTTGTTATAATGGCTGCTCATGGTGTGTGGAGAGACTGAAGCAACCAAAAAAAATTGTGCTTTGAAACAACATCCTGAACAGGGAGCAAACTAAGCTTGCCAACAGGGACCAGAAGAGAGTATGTATTCGGACTTCCCATTCCTCCTTACATTTCAAAAGATCTTCTCAGACCTTGATTTTAGTTGCTACCATTTAAAACTCACAGCTTTAATACAAAGCTTGGAATGACAATCTCATTTTCTAGAAACAAGGGCAGGCTGTGGTCTCTTCCAACACATTCCAGAAGGGTACGTGATCCCTTCTAATCCAGTAGCCTAGGTTTTAGGTCCTACCTTGAACCTGTGTTCTGAGAAGGCCTGTTGGTGTTAGTCTGGGGAATGGGAACATGAACACTTAAGTTGTGAGTCTGGGTGCGCTTAGATACAAGATCAAATTAAAACCCCCTGATGAAACATTCTCTCCCATCCTCCTGCTTTCTGACGTCATTGCAAATGAGGTGCAGCTAGCAGAGTGCACTCCTCAGTAAATCATCATCGCTACTTCATCAGATTTTGGTTATGTAAGTCACCACTGAGCAAGAAACTATTCCAAATTTGTATGCATCAACTGAGATGCTGCAGGGGTGGCTTCTGCAAGAAGCAGCTAGAAGCTCTCTGCAGGCCTGAGAGAGTAAACATCAGTGATTCAAGGCCAGAATCATTGTTGAGCAAGGCCGGGACTATTAGCGATGGTCATAGTACCTCTGGGAATCACATTTAGGAGAAAAAAACCCCTCTAACAGCCACTTTTTCCCACCAGAGAATGGAGTGAGATGTAAGAACTGTGCAGGCACCAAGGCCAGTGAAGAAGGTGGGGTGGGGAGGAAGTGCTCCAGGCACCGAAGAGAAAGATTCCCCTGTGGCCTGTGGAGAAGACCATGCTGGAACAGGTTTTCCCCTGCAATCAATGGAACAGGACAGGGAACAGAGACCCCACCTGCAGCCTGTGTAGAGGCCCCACGCTGGAGCAGGTGGAGATGTGCAGAAGATGCTGTGACTCACACTGGAGCAAGCCTCTGCCAGCTCTTGCAGCCCACAGAGAGAGGTAGGGACACAGAGATGAACAAGAGACCAACCCATGCCAGAGCAGGTTTGCTGGCAGGGGGAGGCTTGTGACCCTGTGGAGGACCAGACTGAAGCAGTCTGGGCTTGAGAGACTGAGAGACATTCTATGATTTATGACTGTACCCCATAGCAGTGACCCACGCTGGGGCAGCTGGTAAAGAGCTGAAGCCCTGTGGGAAAGGGCTCATGTTGGAGAAGTTCATGAAAGACTGTCTCTCATGGGTGGGACCCCACGCGGGAGCAGGGGAAGGCTGAGAGGAGCGCTGCACCCCAAGCTATGAAGGAAAGCTACTCATGAGGAACTGACCAAAACCCCCATTTCCCCCAGTCCCTGCCCCTCCCCATGCCACAATGCGGCGTGGAATAAGGGAGAGAAATAATGAATAAATTTGAGTCTGCTAAGAAGAGAAGGGTGAGGGGATGTGTTTTAAGATCTGGTTGTACATCTCATTATCCAACTATGCTTTCACTGTACAGGTAGTGTACTGTACTGTAATAAATTAGATAGTTTTCTTTCCTTTATTCTGTGTTGAGTCTGTTTTGCCCATGACGCTAATTGCAGAATGATCTCTGTCCTTATCTTGACTCCTAAGCCTCTCAATATATATTTTCTCCCCATCCAGCTGAAAAGGGGAGTGACAGAGTGACTTTGGTGGGCGTCCAGCCTCCAACCAGGGTCAAACCACCACAAGATGCAACATTTTACTTTAGTTATTTTTGATTACAGGAAAATTAATGTGTGCATTTTTAAAAAGGGTAAAGTAAAATCCAATAAAGGAATCAACACAAACCAGGAAACAGAGATAAAAAGAGACTTACCAAACAACTTAATGTAACAGTAAAGCAGTCATCAGCACTGAAGTCACACCTTCATACTAAATTCACTCCAAACATTTGAGCATTTGTTCCAACATTTTCATCCAGACCTACTAAACACACAGCACCAATGTTCTTCCATTAGCAAGACAGTAAATATATGGGATAGGAAAACCTTCACCTCCTAACACCTCCCCCAAAATGTCTACTGACAAGGACAAGACTGCTCCTGTAGAGCTCTGGAGGGCTCTTGCAAAAGGCTACAGGATTGCCTTCGATGGAAGGGCTGAGAACCTGTTGTTATTTATTCCTCCAAAGAACAAGCTCTCAGAGATGAGATTTAAAGACCAACAGGCACTTGAACACCCCACATTTTGGTATTAGTTGCAATTTACATGCCAACAGAGGCTGGGCACTGAATCAGGAACTGCACAGCTGTGAGTGGCCACACAGCCTATGCAGCCACTTGATGGGTGTCAACTGCAGTGAGTGCTATAAATGGATGGTCTGGTCCACTAAATCCATTCCATGAATGGCTTCTGTCTTACCAGGGGAAGTGATTTCAGTCATGCTGTGCAGGCATAAACCCTTTAGAGGGTGTAGAGACTCTTATATGCAAGTAGAAAATGAGTTCAACTTTTCACTTGTTTAGGTTGCATCTAGACAATCAAAAGCGTCCTACCTAGACTGATGGGAGTGGATTTTTCTTCTTGCCCCTAAATAATTCACTTTCTTAACCCTAAAATAAATTACAAAAATGAAAAAAAAAATTAAAAATCACACTAATGAGACAAAATCTTAGGATCCATCTGCATGTTACATTCCAGATGACCCCAACTCCTTAACCTCTGCGTAGCAAGCCAGCTTGGTAGTAGCCATTCCTTCAGCAGTTACACAAAGCCATTCAGACCACAAGTTGCTGGCATTTATCACAGAGGAAAAGGTTTAAGGCTCTCCTGAACTAAAAGAAATGAAGCCTCAGTTTCTGAAACAATATTGCATTCTCAGGCTGTAACAGTAATAGCTTTTACTGCTTGGAGAATCACCTTTCAGATTTGTAATTCATGATAACAGCAGCACCAAAAGCAAAGTTGTGTGTGAAACAGAGTTAAATTTAGATCTGAAACAGAGGGTGCCCCATGGAAGAGAGGGACTGCTGAAGCACCCATTGAACACCTATGGAGAGGAAGAGCAATCTTGTGATGAGGACAAAGGATTGGAACTTGTAGAAGCTCAGTTCCAATTCCAGCACATTTCCTATAGGACACTGAACAAACTACCTCCCTTCTTTCTGTCTTTATTTCCCAAGTGGTGACAGAGGATGACCATGACATGCCTACTTAGGAAGACATTAAGATCATTAAATGATACACAATACATGAAAAGCAAGGTATTGTTCTTTCACCAGCTGCGGATGAGCCCAACTCCAGATCCTTCTCAGACACAAACTAATGCTCCCACTGTTTTGGGTTTCTTTTTTTCATAAGCAAGATATTTTAAGCCTCTTTTATCATAGACGAAGAGTGATAATTAGACCCACTAATGACATTGACACTTTTGACTGAGTTAAAACATGCTAGAGTTTGGCCCTGTCTACTGGATACAGTGAGCAGGTCTCAGTTTTCATGTGCACAGCGAGCTGCTATTTTAGTTAGCACTTCATGCACTATATATAACCAGAAATATTTTATCTGATGAAGTTATGAACTTAAAATGAAGCTACAAATTTCAATATACATTGTGACTTTTACAACTTTACATGATGCTCAGATGCTAATATTAGGCTTACAATTTCCTACTTCTGATTTAAATAAGAATCCCTTTACCAAGTTCAGCCTGAGTGAATCCTCTCAATGCTGGTTTTTTGACTTGTGTGAAATAATGAAAAGGTTAGTTTCCCCTTTCAGACCCATGGTGGTGCAGTTTTGTGGGAAAGGACAGTGCCCTGTGACAAGCTATGACAACTGTGCTTCATAATAAAATTTTAGCCAATTAAAACCACTTTTCAACAGTTTCCTAGCAAAGAGGTGGAGGGAAGGTGAAAGGAAAGTTATTAAAATTCCAACAAATCCTTGCTATACCACAACACACAATTTTGTTGTCTGTCCTGAATGACCTATTGGGTCCGCTCCTAGGTTGCAAGTGAAATCACTGCATAAGAAAATCATAAACATCATAGTGAAGTATCCCAGCCTTACAAAATGCTCCAAAACAAATGACACTAAAGATGCCCATCACATTACCTAAGTACTTAGATCATATACATTAAAAGATTATTTCCTATTCGTTAGGAAGGAAATGTTGCAATTTTGTTTTAAAAAACATCTTGTTCCTTCTCTGCCAAGAGCAAGGAGAATACCTCAAGGCTTTGAAGGAACTAACACAAATAAGTGCTGAGGTCAGATGTATTGTGTGTTAGTTGTTTGTTCTCTTAAGGAAAAAAACCCCTCACACATATCCACCCTGGGCCAAAAGCAGCCTCAAACAGCATTTAGGCAATATTCTCTTCCAGAAGTCTCTGCAGACACACACAACGCTCTGTTCTTGGGATGTGTTTATATTCTTACAGTAGTCTTCAACAAAGCACTGAGCAAAATCTTGGGACTCCCTTATGACTTCTACATAACTTCAAGTAACATAATTCGTGCTTATTTAAAGCTGAAAAACTAAAACATTCATAAAATTAATTTTGTAACGACAGAAAGAAAGCATCGTGTGAAAACATGTGCCACAAACTTGCCTTTCTGTTGCAAAGGTATGATCATTGTGACATAAGGATAACATAGGTAGGGCTGACCTATTAATGTGAAAAGGGACTCAAAATGCTAGCAGCCTAAAAGCCACCTTTTGGAGACATGATCTTCAAAAAAGAATTACCACCACCAAACTCTCTTTCCTTCTATAACATCAAACATTCAAGATAATGTATTATAATATAAAAATATTAAAACACACAAAGGAAAAATAATCAGGAAAAACTCAATATTTCAACAGCAGAGTTCACTCTTCACTATGATGTCCTGTATCTTTTTTAGCCAGACAGCAGAGAATAGAAGCTCCATCGGAACAATTTTTTGTAGAAGAACAAACTTCACTGTTCTCTAAATTCTGAAAGTTAATTTTTTTCATCCTTAATGTGTCTTGATAAATAAAGGAATGCAGAAAGATAATTGTGGGGCTAAAAGGCAGGGAAAGGGTTACCTGTTTTGAACATTATGCCTGTTATGTAGTCAGATACTACCTATTTGTGCCCAGCATGAATTATGTCACCAAGTTTGTGACCTAAACATGTGCTGTTGCTAAGCAACACCCAGTCACAATGTCTCCTGTAATCCGTACCATTTGCTATTTTACTAGAGATGGGCCATGGTCAGTTTGCTAACATGATACCCATGCCCCCAAACTGGGCAATAAAACTCATATTTACTGGTAGGGATGGTGAGTTCAGGTCTTGTAAAATAAGTTCTTAGACTCCTTTATGTAAGTAAGGAAAAAAAAAAAAATAAGAAAAAAGGAAAATAAAGTTCAGCTCTTCTGTCTACTACAGGTCTTAATATCTTCTTCTCCTTGGCAAAAGTCCACCCAGCAATGATGGTATGCATCTGGGCCCTTTGTTATACATGACAGCTTTTCATGTTGTAAAGATTATTATTTTTGAAGGAGGAGGGGAGAAGAAAAAGCTATCTTCTTTCTTGCAAAGAAAGGCTTGAAAAGGTAATCAAATTGCTAGGGCTGAGCAGACCAGGCAGAGAGGCTCCTTACATATGTATAAATTCTTGGATTTATTCTTGGCTTTAAGCAATCAGTCCTGTTTGACATGTACCTCAGCAGCCAAAAGCCTATGCTCTGATGCAGAATGGAGCGATCATCCTAGACAGAAGTGGGTCATGTCTGGGAAAAAGAACAAAAAATACAGTTTCCTGAGCCATTCAAGAATACCCAGATCACCTCTGCAAGCTTGCAAGCTTACAGGACACTTGAGCAAGTTTTAAAAAAGAAAAAAAGCAGCAAAAGATCTGTTAAAACACCAGGTATCTTGATAGGTTTCACCACAGAACTTGATTTTTTTCTTCTTTGTTCTCCTCTCAGGAATGCTTGGAGCATGGTCTGTCCACAGTCCACTGCTGTAACACAAAGGGACAGGAGAATGAATGTGCCAAGTCAGACCAAAACCTGACTTAGCTGCTTGCACAGTTGTCAGACAAGGAACAATAGCATATGCCTCAGGAGGAGCATAATGACAAGAAAAGACCAGATGCATACGTCCACACACACATATAGAAGACTGCAAACCACAAGGTAGTCTCTCAACCTCTAGCTCAGTAGGTTTCCAAGGGTTTCTCAATCCGGAGGAGTACTTTGTCTTGCACACCTTTGCAGACAGTTATTATATGAGTTTCTCTTGTGGCCAGGTAGGGGCTGCCAGCCCAGAGGGAGCCATAACATCCTGCAGCAGCCAGACCCACAGTGTGACTACATCCATGAGAAGGGAGGAGGAAAGAAGGGCACACTGTTGCCCTAAACTGCAAAGGGCTTCAAAAAAATCATCAGGATCTATGTGTCTGTCACTGCCTGAAGACTGCTAGAATGCGAAGTACTCAATTCCTGCAGAAAGTTTAGCTCTTTGTACACAAGAGAAACTCCCTGCCCTCCATACTGGCAAGAAAGGAAGAGAGAGGGGAGGGAGAGTAGCAAGGTGGGAATCCCTCCAGCAACCTGGAAAAGTCTAGAAAACTCAAAACCAAGATTTATATGCATTATGGGGAGAACTATTAAGTACAAGTAACTTGTAGGTAGCACTAACAGAAGGTTGAAACCAACTACTCCTGGGGCACCTCACAGACATGGTGGACAGGGGTAGTCCTACTTGGTCCAGAGGGGCACGAGGGACAGAAAAGAGTGTGTAGGCATAAAAGCTTGTGGAACACTGATATAGGACTAGCATAGATTCTTCTGTCCTGCTCAGGCACCATCAGAGGACTATGGCAAAGTAAAACAAGCTACTCTTTCAAAGGCATGTAGCTCATCCTGTGCAAATATTAAAAATCAAGAACAGAATACATACTGAGGCTAAGATTATTATTATCCTTAATTGCTGTTGCAATAACAAAAATTCAAGAAGAAACCCGGGCTAAAAGCGCCCTGAGCAATTCTCAGGATTTTTTTTTGTGATGTGATTTGAAGGTGACAAAATGCCCCAATGATAAAGTGGCACGTGACATGGGAAGGGAGCATAAAAACAGGAGAGGAATCAACTTTTTAAAAGGGCAGATAATGGCAGGACAAGGGGGAATGGATTAAAACTAAAGGAAGGAAGGTTTAGATTAGATATTAGGGCAAAATTCTTTACAGAGAAAGTGGTTAGGTGCTGGAAGGGGTTGTCCAGAGAGGTGGTTGATGCCCCATTCCTGGAGGTGTTCAAGGACAGCTTGGATTGGGCCCTGGGCAGCCTTGTCTACATCATACCTGGAGGCTGGTGGCTCTGCCTGTGGCAGGGAAATTGGAACTCTATGATCATTGGGGTCCCTTCCAACCCAGACCATTCTATGGGGATGACCATGTAAAGCATCAGTTGAAAGCATTTCCCTCCTTAGAGGCTGGTTCTGCAACTCTGAGAGTTCCCCTATGAGATTAATGCCTATGCAGGAACCTGAGCTGGCTGAACATCACTTTCCAGGTCTTAAAAATTTACTTGTGATGCAGTTTGAAAGCTAACACTTAAAGATAATCTTCCTGTCATTTCTATAGGTAGCGTATCAAGTCCTGACCTTAAACACCTAGTCTATGTGCAGTTCAAGTCAATGCAAACTGCAGGCAATCTATCTCTTCCTAACATACTTCCTAGACAATTTGGTTCATCCCACATAATAGAGAGGACTAACTTGTTTCACACTTTACAGACCTCTTTTTTCCTCCTAAAGTGAACAAAGTACCGTTGCAATACCTGTATCAAACAGTAATGCCTGGTCTCAGACTACACACCGACAGCATTTATTTTCATTTTGGGGGGGATGAAGTGTGGCAAGAGCTGTGGATTTGATAAACACCTTCAGAATGTGTGATGGAATTGCTCCTCTTGATCTAAAACATGAAACCCAAGCATCAGTCAACGTAAAATAAATGTGATATAGCATAGAGCACAAAGATGGTCCTAGCACATATGGTATTCTGAGAAATGATTTTCTGTGACAACCAAGCATGACAATGAACAGAAGACAAATGAATTTCCTGCACTGCCTCAGTAAGGGTTGCCTATGCTGTAAAGGCTTATATAGAACAAACTGACAAGATCACCTGGAATTACCTAATCTGATCGGCATTGTATGTGACAGATAAAACATCTGTTTAAAGAAAATAATGTGTACTTATCCATGACTCAGATTCTGACCAAAACCAGATCAAGTAGTGGGAAACTTTCCTCAAAAATTTTTTAACAAATCTTGTGAAGAGTTCTCAAACAATTTATGGTAGTGCAGAGACATGGACCTCATCACATTTTCTGTTTTATCGATGAGCATGCCACAGTTAATGTAAAGGCTCTTGCGTGATACATAAAGGACTGGGGAGTAATTTTGAAACTAAAATCATCAGGAAGAGAAACAGATGAAATGGGAGGTATCCAGAATAAAATCTGTCAAGGAAAAAAGAAATCCATTGTTGATCTATCAAGAGGAAAGGTACTTTAAGTATCATTGTCTTGTTCTAAGAACAAAGTTTCTATCCATGGATTTTAAAATGCCATTTAAAATTTGGAAACAAATTGTCCTCTATAAAACCAATCATCATTGATTTCAGTACCTGGGGGTTGTAAATAGCAGAAAAATAGTAGGTATATGCATAGGAGGAAATGTGAATTTTGAGTGAGACATGTTGATCAATAAGGTTCTGCCAAAATATTCATTGTTGTCAGTAAAACTTCCCAGACTAACTCAAAACTCATGGATTTTCTCAAAATATACACATTATATCTTGAATCATCTTTGTCATGGAAGTCTGACTATCTCCTTTCAGGATTTATTGCGGATATCTTAAAATGTTGTAAGAGGTTGCTCCCATTTTGGCGACAGAAGAGTGGAAATTTTTAAGATGTGCACGCAAAGAAGATTGAGAGGGGGAGGATAGAGCAGTGCATGGGGAATGGGCTGGCTGGAAAGGGTTGAGAGCAGAGATGGAGGATCACTCTGCTGATAAGGGTGACATGGTAGATGATGGGAAGGTGCACCAATTAGGGTGTGGGTGTGACAGCATCAGGGTGATGAGAGGAAAATTACTTTACCAGACATGCTTGAAATCAACTGGGAGAAGTCAGCCAGAACAACGCTCATTATACAGGTTTTGCAGGCTTGGGGATTCTGTTTTTCTAGTGGGATAACAGCAGACACAGCATTCAGGCAACTGAAACACATTTTCTGTAGGAAGCTGCATGGGAAGCCAGGGGCCCACATAGCCACAAAGTTGTCTGAACACCCTCCAGCTGCAAGCCCAAGAGTCTGCTGAGATAACCACAAACCACAGGCTCTGCCTACTGTGCAATGGCTGCAGTTTGGGAAGCAGCATGATTGCAGTGACACTCGGACATCTGCTCCGGTTGCCTCGAAAATCAACTCTGAGCGATATAACCAGACTCTGCTAACATGAATCTGGCAGCTCCCTTCTTGTTAAAAATAACAAAACTAATAATGCCCTCCTCTTTAGGACACATCTGGAAGCTTTTACTCTTGGTGAGTTAGCGCCTTCAGCAGGACTGTTAGGTGCAACTCACACAAGTGCCCTTCAACCAGGACCTCCTTCAGGCAGCAGGCCTCCCTTAATCCACAAGCACAGCTCCAGCCCCACAGAAACACAGCCCAAACACCTCCGTAACTGAGGATCACTGCCTTCTTATGATACACAGCTGTTCTGGGGCTCCTCACTCTGATGGAGCATGCAGACATTTTCAAAGGCTCATCACCTTATCATCTAAAGGAAGATGTCTGACTGGCAACCCCACCTGACAGAACTCCCTGGGGTTGTTTTCTTTTTTGCACTCTTACACTCATTCTGCAGGTAGAGCTGGAAAGATGCAGATAAATCAACTTATGCGAGAGCAAATTGGATATGCAAATTTTTTCCAGGGCAACACAAGTTTTTTTCAACACAAGTTTTACATACTATATTCAATGGTGGAGACTAGGCTCTGGAGAGGGAGATTTAGAAGAGGGGGGTTATTTAAGATGATTTCAATTTGCCCTCTGGGAAAACTTCTCTCTCTCTATTGATTCTATAAGGAGCTGGAAGAGGCCAGGGAATGAGCAAAACAGCAGACTTTGTCCTCAGAGAGAGGCATCAGAAAAATCATCATGACAATTCAACAAAAGAGGGCAATCTCAGGAGTCAGACCAAATTCTGAACAACAATTATGCTTAACTTTAAGTAATTTCCCTGAAATTTTTAACAGCGAAAGAAAGTAGATAAATGAGTTTATATGTTGAACTGCTCAGTAAATAACATGCAGAGAGAGGAGGGAACCTGGATTAAATTATTAGGAACAATGAAAATTCTTTTTGGGTAAATTTGAAAGGAAAATGTATGCTCCGTTCCACTCGAGTATCTGCTTCTTGTCACGTATGGCATGAGTTTGCCAGGGTGCTTCTTTACTTTTGTAACAAAATAGCTTTGTGAATATCCTGGTCTCAACGGGCAGACGTGAGGAGGAACTAAGAATCCTTCAATTCAGGACTTGACCCATCTGATCAAATCCATACACTTCTCTTCAGCAGGAGGAGAGTGTTGTCACTGCGTTGTCTCAGGCCCTGCACATCTACCCTAATCTTCCTCCTGTTTCATCTTTCCCTGTATTTTCAGTCCGGACAGATCATTCTGTTGTACTTGAAGATTCACACACTCTTGTGCAACTGTTTTATTTCACCCCTCGCTCTGCAAGCTGTGCAACAAAAGCCAGAGGAGAAGAGCGAGCTCTGCGTACTGTCAGTGCTACATAGTTCTGACTATTATTTCCGCCTGATGGCTTTGGTTTTATCCAAGGATTATTCAGTTTGGGAATAATGGAAGATTTACATGCTTGCACACAGGTCAAATGACAGTCAGAATGCACATGTGTTGCGATTTCTTCACCAGCAGATTATTTCTGGTGACTGTTATTTTAAAGTTTCCCTAAGTGGCAATGACAGAAATCACAGTTTGAATCCTTCTGTTTGCAGATGGATGCTGATTTTTCTCCTGGTGTTCCAGCAGGATATTTTTGATATCAAATGATAAATGGTTTTGAATAATAGCAGATTATAGATTTTTCTGAAGAGCAATTCTTAAAGATGCTGGATAGGTCTCTCAGATTTGAGCTTATTGGAAAAAAAAAATAATCAAACTTTTTCTAAGTAGCTATTTCTTAAACCGAGACTGTTACCATGCTGTTTTGAGTTTTAGACAAACTCAAGCAAATGAACATCAACTGCAACACCTTCCCCTCTGACCACAGGAACAACTATAAATGCTTCCTGGTATTCGTAAAGTTTTCAGTAACCATTTGGAGATATTAAACAGGAAATAAACAGATACCTGAACTGATTTTTGCTCTACAAAAAAGCAAAATAAAACCAGCGTGTATTTCACCACTTGTCCTGTAACAAATCAAGAAAAGAAATGACAGGTTTATAGCTTCTGAAAAGTTACTGTGATGGCTGAAATACCACTGTGAATTCTGTATGTAAATTACTAGAAGACAATGTAGGATAAAAACACTGCCTCATTGATCAAGTTGTTAACTTTAATGATGATGCACCCATAGGCAGGCTAAGGAAGCTTACTAGTACCTAATTTAATTTCCAAGTTTGTCTAATACAGTACTACACAGACAAAGATGAAAGCATGCAAAGGATTCCCCATCACTTTTTTGGTCTTTGGGACAGAGTATCTCCTTAAAGATATTCACAGTTGCATACGATCAAGCCTACACATGGGTAAAAATTAATGAAAAAGAACAGGCTCTTCCATCTCCTTAACATGCGTGGGGAGAGGAGAGAAAATTGGTGATAATCCCAGAATGGGGTTCCTAAATGCACTTAACAGAAGCAACAAGATGATTACCACTCTAGCTCCATCAGATGCGCACCAGCATGGAGCAGTCCCTCAGTTCACTTCAGGATCTCACCACTTTGTCCTTCTGAGCAAAGTATTTTGGTCACATCATAAAGGTTAAGTCTCACCTTTGTAATCCTTCCCTCTTCTCCTAACCTCTTCTGAGACTTCCTAGGGATGCAGGATGCCTGCCAAGGGACAAGCCTTTGGAACAGAAGCTCCAAAACTGAGGCCTATTCAGTGACTGTAATAGATCAGATGGCTTTTTTGTTTTCTTGATTTTAACAAAGAGCAGCTCCATCATAAATCTTCACTTCAAATTTGATTGCTTTATAATATATCATACTGTGATATAACTGGCATCCGCACTTGGCTCTTATTAGGTGATGCCATATGGCACAATTAGAAGTGGAGACAGAGAGTGCCATTTAAATAAGTTAAACTTCATTCATCTACGATTAAAGCATCCTCATTCATCTGCATGCATTCAAGATCCTAATTTAACCTCTAAGGAGATTCCCATTTGAAGCTGTATATATCTTTTGTATTTTTGAAACTCTAAATCACTAAGCTGGACTTCTATTAGAATTTGTGTAAAATGTTCATTTGTTTTCTTACCAACATGGTTTTGCAGCCTCTTGTGGGGTGAGCTAGGTCAGGAAGCTGTGTGCACTTTCCAATACTTCACGTTCTCAAAGTAAGCAGGGGCTCTTTTACACATTGTTTGCCTCCCACTGGGAGATCTACACAATTGAATTAAACTTTGTCTTGTGATACCCACATTCTAGCTATGGCACAAAATAAATCTGCAGGTTATCAATAAAGGACTTTTAATTGGCAAGACTGTTTTATTTATTCATGGGAAGATAAGTGAGTTCTAGAATGCTTTCTTTCCCAGAAGGTTAGGAGGTTGCACACAACTCACAAATCTTTCTTGATAATCCTTTACTTGAACCAGAAATTATATTATGCTTTTGTTCTTTCATGCCTAAAACTGGCCAAGCGGGCAATGATTTATTAAGCTAGAGTCTTGAGTCTCCTGCCACACAGCCCACTTAGTCACAGTAATGGCTATGAAACAGATCATGCATTCTAAGATAGGCTATAATTTGTGTTAAAGAAACTTGTCTGTTTCAATTACCAAATTTAATTTGCAGAGCCCTATAAAAGGTTATGAAGTAAAGGAAACAAAGCAGCTAAACTTTAGGTTGTAATGCTGTGTGTTACATATACACACAGAGTAGAAGAGAAAAGAAGAATTTGGAATGGGCCCAAAAGATAAAACCCAAATGCTTTCACATAGCTAAGCATTAAGTAGGCCCTTGCACACATGTAGCAATCTTCCAATCTACAGTTTTGCATCCTGAGTCTCTATTTACAAATAATCAGAGGTAAAGGCAATGATATGCTTTTCTACACCTTCCTCAGAGAAAGACTGAAATTGGAGCCTACTTGGCAAAAGATGCTTCTCTTGAAGGCATGACAGTTGTAAACAAAGTACTACGCATTTTCGGATGTGGATTAAGGACATGTTAAAATTTAAGTTTAGTTTCACTGATTTCAACTTACAACCAAGGCTGTATGCACTGCAGAGAAATTTAATTTGTGCTTAAAAACCTGGTTTTTTTCAGAGAAGGCATCAGGAAACAAAACCCACCACCCAAAAACAGGCTTCACTATTTTCAAACAAATACAGTTTCTCCAGCTACTCTGAATTATTTTGGATACCCCAATTCATTAAAACAGATGTAACACAGATATATTTTGTGATGTATCTGGAAAAGATTGAGGCAACCTTAATGCTGCTTTTCATTAGGTTAACAATCCAGTCTTTTGCTTTGAAGCAATGGATAATAGAAGATATTATCTATTCTGACCACTACAGTACATTCACCAGCTTATTATAAAGATGAAAAAAAGAGACAGGAAGAGGCACTTCTGGAAGTTTGTCCAACATAAATCTATACATTAAAACATCACAATAGGTTTATAATTTTCCTGCATGAATGCACAGGTAGTGGTAGGGAATTTTAACTGGGAGGAAGCAAATGGAAAGGTAGAAAGACCGAGGGTGAAAGAACTGAGCAGATAAAAGAAAGGCATGGCTGAGATGCAGATGATGATGATGGGAAAGCTCAGTGAGTTCATAGCTAGCAGCAGAAGCTGGCGCTGGCACTGGACAGAGACAAGCTCAGATACAGCCCAAGGCAGAAGCCAACATCCTCTTGATGAGGGGATGCTTGCCAGATTAACTTGGCTCATTTTAAGTGTGAAGGGGCCACTTACATCCTGCCGCTGAAATCAAGCAAGTTTCAAATTATTTCAATAACCAGCATCAAGAATTTCATCCAGGTTTAATCTTAGATAACATTTGCTTGATCAGGAGAATGAGAAGGAGATATAAGTCTCAGTCACACATGTAACATGCTGGCAGGTGGGGTGGGAATTTCTTTAATTCACAACTTTACCGTTACAATATGTGCCTAAGAAAAGGGAGATACGGTATATTTCTGCCCCTGCCCACAAGCTCCTTTTGTGATAACTCCAAGAAAACCACTTCAGTTACCTGTATTTCAGCTTGCTCTGTATGGCAATTACAACGATATTTGATCGCTCAAGGCATTGTGAAGGTATGCTGGAGTTGGCACTACAAATTTTGATCCCCGTTACTTGCTGAAGTTATTATTCTGCAGCAATTGATTCAAACCTAGAAAGTTTCTGTAAGAAAACTGAGAGGCTGCTGAGCCTTTTAATCACCTTTGAAATATTTGTGATGGATCGATGCAGATCTGTTCAAAATGGAGAGAGGTGAAGGAAAGGAAGAGGTAGGAGATAATGCAGCTGTGGCCGCAGCCCAACACACAGCACTGCATGCTTCACTGACCGGTTTTACTCATGGGTGATAAAACCCCATGGGACAATACACACAGACACAGGTTTGAGCACAGGCATATACACCTGCAACCACTTAACAACTACACACTTAATACTGACATTCTTTTCCTATCTCATCTCCACTGCTCATTTAGCACCCTGAACCGAGATACAGTTCCAATATATTTTATAGTAGCTACTTTTTAGAAATTGCCCTGCATTCTTCACAACACATTATTTCAAAGCAGCACTCTAAAATGCAGAGATTGCTGGATAAGATTAAATGTTTTTCCCAAGAGGAAAAAAAAAAAGAAAGAAAAAGATGACTTTGAATTTTAGACCCAGGAATCTTGTTTCTTTTAATGATTGATGAGAGATCACTATTGAAACCTTCAAGTGAGTCCGCAGTGCATGCAGCCCAGACAAAGTGTTGCAATTGCAGAAAAACATACACCAGGAAAAAGGTCTGGAGACTTCCCATTAAAATATACCTTCCTGCACCTTGAGAGAAGAGGCACAAAGCAATCACCAGAGGGTTTTCAGAAGTACTTCTATCACAAGAATTACAGCAATTAAAAGATGCTGTTATTAAAAAATATAAACAAAGTAGTAGTAAATTATCATGTTTAGGGAAATTTATGCATTAAATCCTCTAGAGTCTGTACTACTGAAAGTAGTCTTAAAGTCATCTTTCGATTGTAATAGCACAGATATTACTAACCTTCTTCATCTGGCCAAGCTGTGAGGGAAATTCCTGTAATAAAATAGCACCAGTGTGGAAAAGTTTCAAAGATGATGATGTATTAAGCTCCAATGTTACACTGAAGTCTGACCCACATCTGCAACTGGCAGGTCTACTTGGGGGGTGTTTGTGTCTGAAACTGCAAGATAAGGTATTATCTTTGTGAATATGGTTTGGGTTTTTTTACACAGCAAGTATGGTTTTGCAAATATGGTGACATCAAGACTATGTAAAAATGACTGCTACTCAGAGGAACTAAGAAGCCCATATGCAAAAAAAGGCAAGCATCTTTACTAGCCATTAGCTTTTACTTTTCCATTCATTTCTATTTTCTTTATAGAAACCATATCAAATAAAAGGGGGAAAAAAACCCAAACCATGAAAAGGCAACATGAATGCCAGTGAACAAACAGCTCAAGTTTAGACAGTATTTTAAAATAATAAAATATTGCAGAAATGGGAATCAATTTTTAATAATAAAAATCTATACTATATATTTTTACAGTGAATTACTCTGCCATCTTTATGAAAGGCTCTTTCAGTTGATCAGAACATTTTTTGATGTTAAAAAGGACATAATTTTTGCCACACAAGTTTCTCCCTGACAAACTCTTGTGAGACAGGTCAACCAAAGGCAAATAGTTTATTTCAAGCTCTACCCACACTTGACTGCTGAATTCTGGTCTCACAGTGTCTTGAGGAAGGAAAAGAGTCATTTCCCTAAACAGACAAGGCACCTACACAAGTTAGTGCACACCCAACTTTCCACTAATATTGGTCAGTAGATGTTGAAGCTATTTAAAGTGGCTACTGAAGTGACACAATGGACATGCTTTTTGACTGGTGGTTAGGAAACACTCTAGAGATTTTACAGAATCATGGTTGCAAATCATGTTACCTTCAAAATCTATTAACTGATGTCTTAAGCCAGTACCAAAATATCTTTTAAAAGAAAGATGAAGGTCCTGACAGAATTCTTAGAGAACCCCAGGCAAATACCTGATAAGAAATGGTGACTAAATGCTAGCTGGGACAAATGGGCATGCATGAGTAGAGACAGCAAAATTGAAGGTTCTCAAAAACAAGACCAGTCCTAAGCAACAGCAAAGGCTGGAGCCCAGACTCTTTGCTTGGTCCTATCATTTGACAGGTGTTCGTCAAAATTGGAAAAGCTACATTCATTTACACTTGCTACTGGTTTGGTAGGGCAGGTTTAGAAAGGTGCTGAATGCCTAAGAAAACAGAGCTATGAAAACGTAAGCTTTCAGACACTGTGAGTGAAAGAGGCTTTGTAGTTCTGCCTTGGAAAAACTGAAGTTTCATCTTGCTATAATGCTTCCAGATTGCAAAGGCAAAAAAGTCATTTTCAGCCACTTGGAAAATGCTCTTTGGGCTTTGGATGATCAAAGAAACTGTCTCAGATATTTGCAGGAGAAGCAGCTAAGAGCACACATGGAAGACATTATTAAGGGACACTTGACTAATTGTCCAAGACAGAATACATAACACTGGAGAGCCCCCTTTGGTCTCTAGAACCCAGCACAAATGAACAGCAGAAGTAACAGAACCTCAAGGGTGCTGATCAGTTCTGATTCGTGACGCATTCCCAAAGGCAAATTTTTACCTAATCATCAGCTGTTCAGACAATGCTGTTTTGTCCAGAGGAATGGAAAGAGCAGGGGTGGAAAGGAGTTGTAAAAAACACCCCACCACAACCAAACAAAAAACAACAAAAATGCCCCAAACACAACCCCCAGATGAACAGTAACACACACTACCACCAATCCCACCTGATGATATTACAGAGAAAAGTAAGCCCAGTGGCAGCGCAGAACCACGGAGGGCCCTGAGCTAGAGCTGACAGCTCTGGAAGTGCCTGGAGCATAGCACTCCCCAGCCATCACTGGAAACAGCACAAAGCACAACCTCTGCACCCACAGCCTGGGTAGTCTGGACATGGTTTAGAATTATTTGCATGCACCACATACCAAAAAATACTTATGTCAGGCAAGTTTATACTGAAGCTTGGACAAGGTCACCTTTACTATCAGCTACTGCTGGACACCCTAGAGTGTTTACTTTGCAGTTAACAGAAGTTGTCTTTTTAATCTCCACAGAAGCCAGGAAGACATTGAAACACCTAGCTTTCTACTCCAGTCTATGTAATGGGGTAGATTCTCTGCCTTGGCTGTGAACCTACTTCAACTGAGGGTCAAGGATCTGGGAAGACTAAAACCTTCCCACCGAAGTGCTTAAAAGATTAATAGCTTTCAGTTTACATATGGGTTTTTTTTGCCTTTTTTTATCTCCCAAAAGCCCTGGCCAGACCCTGCCTCAGGTGTCTATGCCACAGGAAGAGCATAACTGTGACTTAAGCAAACGAGTCATCTCTTTTAGCTGATATAGACTCAGTGCAACTTTGGCGTACTTCGGAGATAGTGTCAATAGCACATTTTCACTTCAGGTCTACCTATCTGATTACTGGCTACCTACCCTCTTGCCCTCCTCAGACATGCTCCAACAGGTGCACAGTAGCCAGAACCAGGTTCCTTTCAATTATGTTTTTTCCAGTCTGTCTGCACCCAACTCACTACACAATTTCTTTCCTGTCCATTTGTCAGATATTTACGATCCTGACAACAGGAAATTACCTCTCATAGTCCAGAATGATCAGCAAAATATGTGTAAGTGGCAGACTTGAAAGAACTGAACTTCATGCTTCCCTATTAAAACCAATATCCATAAGACATACTTATAACTTAAGCTGTTGATAATTTTTCTGCTTTCAAAACAGTTCACTCTTCAGAGTTTATGCTGCTTCCATTTCATTCCCAGAGTGCATGTAAACTCAAAGCCAGCCACTTGTTCAGCAATTTTCTATCTCCCACTATTCTTTCTGAAACACAATACCACTGTCAGCAATCAGCATAAATATGTCACAGGCAGAAATGGGATGGCTCTAAAGCTCCTAGACTGTACAGCTACTGCTCTGGTACTTTGTGGGGTCTTGATATTTGGTTAGTTAGGTTGTGGGTTTGTTTTTTCCAACTTTTTGCAGCTCTTAGTGAATAACTTGTTTGCTGGAGTTTGTATGTGGCTCTTTTGCCTATGATATCTACTCTGTAAAACAGTTTTGAATGTAAATACATCAATTTCATTCTGTTGCTTGTGGTAAGATTTTTTTCCTAAGAAAAGAGGTGCTTAAGTGTCCTGAACATAGAATCATAGAATGCTTTGGATTGGAAGGGACCTCAAAGATCATCTAGTTCCAACCCCTCTGCTACAGGCAGTGACACCCTCCACTAGTGAGGTTGCCCAAAGCCCCATCCAGTGTGGCCTTGAACACTGCCAGGGAGGGGGCAGCCACAGAGTCTTTGGGCAACCTGTGCCAGGGCCTCACCACCCTCATAGTAAAGAATTTCTTCATAACGTCTAATCTAATCCTACCCTCTTGCAGTTTGAAGCTGGGTAATGGCTTGTCCTATCTTCTCTTTTGCTCCACACTTCCAGACCCCATTCAGAAAACTGCCTGCTGATGTTACTCAGTAACTGGCTGAGGAAGGTCAAGTGAAAAAGCCACCCAAGGCAATACAACTCTGATATCATGGGTTGGGGGGTTTTGTTTGTTTTGTGGGTTTTGTTGTTTTGGTTTGGTTTTTTTAAAAACACTTCAACCACAAACCTGCCCTGTTGATAGTTCTGCTTCTGCATCTTCAGTAAGCTTTGCATTTGTGAATTTTCAGTGTTACAACTTTGCTTGCATTTAGGTGTTTCACACAAAGCAAAGCTTTAACAATACATTGTTAGATTTTTGGAAACATAATTACCAAGGCACAGTTAGCATTCAGGCTTATAATAGCCACCAGTACCACAGAAGTTATCACCAAATGATCTTAAAGCATGATAAGGCTCCATTCAATACCATAGCACCTTTAACATTTAGGCAAAAAGGTGTAAGGAAGCATTAATAATATGCAAGAATATTTCAAATAATTTTAGGATAGGGAAGTTTGCTGCTGCATGTATCACACCTGCACTCAGAGCAGAGCCAATTTCACCTTTTTGCCCTGGTTCATCAAGATCCAACAGAAATGACAAACCAGAGGGGAAATCAGCTCAGAGGATTGCAGCAAATCAATACAGGTAAGCAGGCTAAATGTTTTTAACAGCCAGTTATTCTCGGGATACCCTGAACCATCTAACATTGTAAGAAACCTTTATTTGGCTATGCCACTCCATAGAAAGTATAGAGTAAGGGAAGATGGTAATCTGTGCTTTGAGTAGCACATTTCAATCTTTTCCTTTAAATACTTTAAAGTGTTAAATAACAAAGGCACAAAGGGACAATGCAATGATCAGAGATGTGATAATGTAAATCTCTCCATTTCTGCTGTGAGTTTTTTTGAGCAGGGAGGGTGTTTTGTGGGGAGAGGGTACAATAACAGCAAAGGGAAAGAAACAGAAAAGTGGGAAAGGAGAGAAATGCTGGAAATTTAAGTGCAGTAGGGATGAGACAGAAAGAACAACTCTCTTTGCACCTCCCAGAGTGGTCTAGTAACAGCCTTTTTCACACAAGCCTGTTTTAATCTAGTCTACTTCTAAGGAAAGTATTCTTCTGGAGGGAAAACGCGCCAGACTTGTTTCACAAGTTTTCAGAAGTGGGTGCCCAGTCAGGCAGGCCTGCTCCTCTGGGAAAGGAGTCTGAGGATTACACACTCCTGAGGCTGCCTTGCCCACCAGACACAGCCATCCCTTTTCCATTTTATTTTTCCTTTTCTTGCCATATTGCCATTTCTAAAATTATATTGGGAGAGGAACAAGGAAGACTGAACACTGTAAATATTCTAATTTTTACCTAGATAAAATAATCCCTGGGTGACTCCTGCTGCCTTCTCCTCCCAAGACAACTGCTGGAACTTCTCAAAATGGAAGTTCATTTGCATTAGTTTCCTTCAAAAGGCCTCAACAATAACTCAGACTCTAAATCAATCTTTGAGGTACTATAGATTGCTACTTTTGAATTACACATTTGCCAGTAATACTATGCTATTGTTCAGGTAAACAATTATGTGCAGATTCATCCCTGCTTCATTGAAGACTCAGTCACCTACAGGCAGCTGAGGCTGCAGAGGTCTCTGCAAGCATAATTACCTAGTCTGATTAAGATATCAATTATACACTACCATTTTTGGAGTTGTGAAAAAGCAAACTGAAGATTTTAAAGATAAAGTTATTTGACTAAGAGAAGAACGATTGCTATACCTTTCAACACCCTCTATATAGAAAGAGGCATCATCCCAATGTACAAGGGGTTTAATTGTACAGTTATTAGACATCACTAGATTTTTCAGCCAAATGCTTTGGAAGCACAACAAGGTAAAAGTTTTATTTCAAAGGGAATGCCCTACGAAAAACTGAAAGGATCTAGCGGTTCCAGGAAATACCCAGAATTACACATATCAGGATCTATAATATGCTGTTACACAGTTTGCCATTACTGATGCTATTTGTCTCCCTGCTACTAGCTGGTTTTCTTTCTGGCCTCTCATCCTGATGCCACAATACAATTTCCAACAGTTACCCAGTGGTGTAACGGAGGTTAAATGTTCTGGCTAAACTTTACAAGCATGAATTGTAATTTGGGGTGAAAGCAAGTGGTGGCAGAGGGAGACTCTACTGCAAAGACTGAAGTGGAGAAAACACAAGAACATAAGAGGGTCAACTTCTGCAGAATGACTTTATAATCCCCACAATTTATATCATGTGTCATGAGGCTTAAGTTTATTAGTGCGTGTAAGGACTTCAGGATGATTCAAAATTGAAGATTACTAAGAGACAAATCAAACACAGCTTGCCTATCTCTGGAAGGAATTTCTAGAGATGTTTAAGACTATTCACCTTGCAAAAACACACAGGTCTCAACAGGTGTAAATGAAGCCTGAGTTGCTAGGGATACATCAGCTCCAGGAGCTGCAAATCAGCAACACAAGGAAAAATATCAATTTATTGTATTTTTCTCTTTTAACAATATCAGAATCTATACTTATTAGTTAGTTACTGAATAAGTGGTGCAGAAGTTGCACCCAAGCTGACATCCTGACAGAAAATAAGATAACCATAGTGAAAAATACCATCTAACCACAGTAAAACAAATGTCACATTTCTGTTGCCCTGTAGAATCATTTCCATGTTAACCGTTTAAACTATAATTGGATCCAATAGTACTTCACAGCTGGGCATAGGACGCAATCCCAAAGAAGAAATCTTACAAAATTCAAAGGAAGTCATATTCATGAAAAGTGTCTACCAAAATCCTTCTAAATCTATTTCAACATAAAAGGTGTTTACTTTAAAAGTATTTGCAAGCGCAGTTTACTGTCAAAACTCAGTGCTGGCAGTGAAGGATACCAACAGATACAGAGTTCTATTCTATTTATTTGTTTTCATCAGTGTTTTGTGTGGTTTGTTTGGTTTGGTGTTTTGGGGGATTTTTTTCTGGGTTTGGTTTTTTTGGGGTTTTTTTAAAAATGACGAATCCATGCAAAGGAGAAATGAAACTAGGGTATAAAAGAGGGCTGGAAAAAGAGGCAGTTACCATCTGAAAGCTCTATCCCACCAACGCTTTCCCAGATCATGGAGGAATACAAGGCCTGAACCAATGAGATCCTAAGAGGTCTCAGCCTCTATAAATACTAGAAGAAATGAAGGATTCTCAGACTTAGTAGGACTTGCTCTGTGATAGTTTGAGAGTACATGCTGATTGGGAAGGAAAATATTTAATTCTATATGGTAAGCAGATCAGAAATATAAAAGTACAAAGCATAATAAACTAGCTGACTGCAAGCCTGACTTTTTCAATACCTTGCCTCCAGAAGGATTTCCTCCATGTTCAAGCAAAATGAGGACAAGCAATAGTATTGAAAAGTAAATGAGAAGTTTTGCTAGCTGCAGGAGTTATGCCACTTCAAGAAGAGCAACTGCAATAACCAGCTGAAGTGATTTCAGAACCTAGTTTCTTAGAGAGTCTCTTTGAATGTTGACATTATATTTCCAACGTGATGAAAAAGAATTCCTACAAGGGTATTTAGAGTGTTCAAATTGCACATGCTTGGACTTAGTATCTGTAGACTAAGTTTATTATGGTATTATAGCAATTTGGCATAAAATAACACCCAACACCATAATTTGTTTTAATATTTACCCTTCCAGCAGTACTGGAGGAATGAAATTAAATGGTTCCAGTTTTCTGACACTTACAATACACTTGAAAGCACTGGATTGCTCTTCACTTTCAAAACAAGTGATGCACACCATTCCTGAGAAAGGCACGTATGCTGTCATACTGAAAATCAGAGACAAGAATAACTAGAGGCAGAATATAATTTTGGGGAATTCTTTCATATATTGAAATTCTGGCATTTAAAATGAATTGTTTTGGTACCAAAGTCTTTGACAATGCCATCACACTGACAAAATCAAATCATCTGATCCAATACTTAACTGGGTAATCAATAATCCTAGCCAGAAAGCATTTGGATTACTACCCCCTCTTTGGTTTGCTTTTATCTTTACTTCTAAAATTGAAATCCAGGAGCTCTTTGGAGAAAAAGATTTCATTCTGACAGATAAAAGAAATGTGATGTTTCTGTGTCAGTGTTGGCGGATTAAAGACAGGATAACATCAGGAAGCATCTCTGCACATAGAGCAACCCACCAAGACAGATATCTGCATCTATACATTGTTGTTGAGAAAAATTATGGTGACATATTGATGTAAAAATATCAAATATTGATGGAACATGCATCTCTTCCAAATATAAGTCATCTAAAAATCAGAGGAGGAAGATGCATTATCCTGCTATCTCAATGCCCAAAGTAGTGCACATGTACACACGCTCATATAGAGGTATATGTAAGGCATAACTCTCACACATTTAGCTTCCATCTCCCATAGAGCAAATTTCACCAGAGAAATACATGTATTTTGAAGAAAAAAACAATTTATAATATACAGAACAGATGAAGTCAACATCAGGTGAAAGACACCATCTTCCATCATAAGAAAGTTGTATTCTTGTGTAATCATTTACATGACATTCAAAGTTTGACAGGTTTTAAATTCTAGATTATAACCTGCTATAAATTGGTATACAAAGCAGGTCCCTGGTCCCAGAATTACCCATCTGTTGCTTAATATGCAGTTTACCTGTCTTCTCCACTGGTATGGCAGTCAACCAGAAAGGAAGAACAACTGTGGTTTTACATTTCTGATCTTATACTGTTCTTTTACAGATAATTCTTTTACTTTGCCTCTCCTTATGGAGAAGAGAGGAAAAAAAGCACTGTAATTATTAATGAGTGAAGGGGTAGAGTAGCAAATTTGCTTTCTGAATGTCCCAAATTCTTTTCTTTTAACGTACTATATTTGGGGCTTCTTCCCTCTTTTTCCTGAAGTCCTTTCTGAACTATCACTTCAAAGGCTGTTTTTTAGTTTAAATCATAAACATAATTTTCTTCTGCCTTCAGGACACCATCAATCCAATGGAAGATACACCAGTGTGCTACTGTCAGGGACACAGATGGTTGAAATCTGCACATCAATTCCACTGAATAGTTTTAATGTGGGACAAAGTAACCTAGCCCAGAATGAACTACGTGTAAATGAGAAAACGAAGAGCAATCATTTCTCTGCAGATTCAAGTAGCACCTGATGTTCAAGAGCAATAATCTTAAGTTACAAGAAGCATCTTCCTTCAGTGGGATGGAAGTACTCATAAAAAAGCACTGATTCTATGCCAGGCCTGCAGAAATCTTACGAAGATGCTGTGTATTAAAAGCTAAGCAGGGTTTTAGGAGGGCTGATACCTGCTGTTTGGTCTATGCAGTTTACTCTAGCAATGACAATAAGATGCTTGAAAAAGTGCAGAGCTGGGCTGAAGTACAAGCTAAAGTCTACAACATCACAGAGGACTGAACAGACATAGCACATGTATCTTCTTATACCAGCTGCCTTTCCTACCTACAGGAGTGCAGCTCTAAACTATTCCCTCCTCCTACGCACCAGGATCTTTGTGTCCTTTCTATAGCATTAACAACCTCACTAAACAGTTATTTCTCCTGTGTTTGGAGAAGCTGGAATGCAAAAGAAAGCCAGAGAGGGAGAGGTGTAAGAGCTGAGAGAGATATGTAGAGTGAACCCAAAAGGAAAGAGAAGAATGCAGGGGAAGCCAAATGACACAGATGCAGCAGAGGACACCTACGGCAATTGCGCAAGATCATAATGAACTTTAAAAGAGGAAGACATGAGAGAGATACTGGTAGGAGAGCTAAACACTGCCAACATAAAATCTATCTTCAGCACTCAGAAGAATTTAACAGAAAGTTGAGGTCAGTGCTACAAGGACCCACAAGTACGACCACTATTCACTTTCCTTTGAGGATGCGAAGTAGCACACTGAGATGAAGATGGATTTCCCTGGTAAAGCAAATGCTCTAGATGCGTTAAGTATTGAAAAGATAAAAAAAACAAGTTGCAGGGAGAGTGTGCATGCAAACACACCAAGAAGCAGCATCAGATTACATTTACAGGGCATAGGAGATACTAACAGAAGGAACTCAAGGGAAACGCAAATGACCTTGATAGCTAATCCTTAATTTAGCTCAGTGACTTAATGAGAGGAAGAGAAATGGCACAGAAGGGAAAAACAATAGGACAAAAAAGAATGGCTCAAGTCCTTATACAGACAGACTATCAACTTCGCAGGAAGCTAAATACCATCCATGCCGGAGACAGAACCTCACTGCTGCTGCTCCTTCCTCCAATTATTGTACAAACCCTCTCTTTACGTTACCAGTGAAACAAAAACATCAGCTGACTTATCATGGATGCGGTCCATTCATCTGTTCTGCATGAAGTTATATAGTGAAAAAATCTTTGCCCAGGCAGCATTACAAAGAAAACTAGACCACAAACAACAGCGTAGCTGAAAAGGAAACATAGAAATATTTATATTGAAAACATAATCTCCGTATAAATAATGCGCTCTATAATAAACACACTATGTTGTGACTAGACAGCACAGATGTGAGACGTACACAAAGAAGGGCCAGATCTTCTAATGTGGTAAGTTACACTACACCCATTTTATACCCTAAACATGTGACTAATATTTAGGAGCTCAAATCACAGCCAGCTAAAGGGACTCCAGCACATTGCCATGCCAGCAGGACACAGTTGGCCAGCCAGGGTCAGAGGACAAATGCATGGTTCAGCAGCCGTACACTGAATTGTAAGCATGCCTCTAGGCATGGGAGGTTCTTTGCAGGAGACAGACTGATTAATGGATGGTAGCCACCACAACACAGATCTATCCTCCCAGAAGCAGGATAGAAACTTTGACACTCTTGTGGGTTTACTCAATTTTAAACGGTGTACAATTTCCAGGTATCACACTGACTTGATGCCATTCCTGCTTTTAGAGCCTTCAGTGTGGTTGCTCACTGTGCTAAATAATCCAGACGTAGGTTTCCAACTCCACACAGGCACTTTTTGTACAGGTGAGCTGCCAACTTTGGAGTTCATCTGGCTACATAAACACAAATCTAAGTCCAAGTCTGTATCCTGCTTCCCCAATTATCTATGAGTGGATGCCTAAAATCAAGTGCTTGAGACTCTCTCAGCTTGAGCAAAGCCACAATACAGACAGATCTTTAGAGAGAGGAAATCCAAGAGACAAATATTCATCTACATTTCTTCTTAAAAGATATTTAACCTGGCAGGAATGGTCTGAGATTGTAGGCAGCTAACTACACAACATGTTTGTCTGGAATAACCATTAATTAAAATCCCATTAATAACCATGGTCCACCATACTTTCCTGACATTGTATTGCCTTATACTCTATTTCACTCATTTAGATCCACTTCTGTTGATGTGATGTGCCCTAAATATCAATTTGAAATCATCAGATCTAGAACCTTTACCAATTATACTCCACCATAAATGTAATTAATACCTCTTAGTTTGCATAGCATTTTTGTAGTAAAATGCTTTCTAGAGAAGAGACATTTCCAGACGGAAAGAGAACTAGCATGCTATTATTTATAATGAGCAAAAGTTAACAGAAATTAGACCTCCCAAACAAAACCAAAAAAATCCACCTGCAACCACAAAATAAGACTGAGAAAATAAAAAATTACTTTACATATGACTTCAGAATAGATCAGGAAATAAACAAATATGTAAGTAACATATGAAAAAAAAAGTAGTATGTAGAAAACAATACTTCAGGTTTGTCACATTTTTTGCCAGAGTCACTGCACATCTGTGGACAGTGTTCCATGTCACATTTTGACTTTTCTGTGCCTTTGTAATGCAAAGGTCAAACATCAAATCTGTGGCAGGGTTGCTTCTCCATTTCTCATCTTGCCCTCAAATCTGTTACACCAAACCCTGTAACCCTACTGTATCACATCACATCCAAAATTTCAGAGTAAGTTCAACATCATCTCAAAGATTGGAGTCCCAAATCATCAGGAGATAATCTTAAAGGAAAATAATGCAAGTAATGAAGAGAGAAAAATCATAAGTCTTTCTGTACATTTTCCTCTTTACTCTGAAATACAATCCACTTCCATACAAACTGCATGTCAATATAGAGACTCTCAACCGTTTTGAAAATTTTATAGTGACATAATTTCTCCCATGTATATATTAATTTGGTTATATAAACTGTGTACACTATATGTGTACATGTATATACTATTTGTAATCAAGAAAATTAGTTTTGGTGGCAGAGTTAGAAACAGAGTTGCAAGACTTAGAAACTGCTTATCCCACTGAAGGTTCCAATGATCTATTTACTTTCCAGTTTGCCTTAGGAACTCAGTTAATCAGTAAATCAGCACAGCACTTTTGGCTTCCATGGTTCTTGCTGATTTATAGCTGACCCCTTTGCACAACACAGAAAAAATTCCAAAACCTAGAGCAAGGCACAGGAGCCTATTATATTTAGGCTTCCACATCAGCACTTGGAGATAAGGCGCATCAGTTTTACAGCTACTTCTACAAACTGAGTCATGCCACATCGTGTGCTCACCCACACACTACACAAAGTGGGGTTCTACAGAGAAAAGATGTCACTTTACAATAGTAAGCAGATTTTAATGTCTTAACAGCAACATAGTAAAGGAAACAACTAAGGTAAGAGCCTCTTTCTTCACACAACTCATCTACATTGGTGGTATGCATAGGGCAGTCCCTAGAAGCTAGGACTAGATCCTAGCCCTGCAAAAGAAGTTACACACTGGGTGACTTCTACAGAGTAACACTTCTTCAACTAATGAATATTCTTCCCAATAAATTTCAATTGTTGGCTGCCAAAAACAAAGCATTAGTGCATGCACAAAAAAAGCCCAACAAGAAAAAAAAGACTTCTCTTCAGATGCAAGCTTGCATTAAATCCAGTATTACACAAATCAGCTGCAGATGTGCTTATTCTAGAGCAGTACTAAAAAACCCTGAAAGATATCAATCAAAAGGAGATTTCACACTGAAGCTCTTGCACATCCAGAATACTTTCTAGATTTCTCTGTTCTACCATAAGCCCACAGTGTCTCTTTAAGCTCACTACTTCTCACAATCAAAAAATATTTGTAAAAATATATGACAATGAGAACTGCACTACATAAGTAGCAGTAATTATTGGTGACATTAAGCAAACTACATCAGAAACAGGAGAGGAAAACTTGAAAGCTCGCAGATTTACAACTAATTCAAAACCCGCAGCAACCAGCGTAGTAACATTCAAGAGAGCTTTTGTTTTCATTTATGAGGGAGGGAAATTTATTCTTTTGATCTGGAGGTGCCGAACAGAGAAAATTATTCCTTTTTCCTCAAAGTATCTTCACCGCTCCACTGTTTGACAGTCTACTGGACTCCAGGAAATGTTTAATCTGCTTTTGCAGAAGATGACCAGATGTGACTGCTGGTAGCAAATCAGACAAATCCTAAACTACTGTAAATCTATACAGCTCCAATTGACTTTTGAATTAGATGTACAGAATAACTCATCCTACATAGTTTCTCAGTAGAGAGTCCAGAGTACATACTCTGCTGGAAGTGGTCCATGCTAAACATTGACCTCACTAAAAAGCATCAGGATCCCTATATTGTTCCTGAGGGCTAATGGAAACAAGCAGCCAGCACTTAACATGCTTCTCATATTTTTGCAACTAAAATGTCAATTGTGCCCTTTAAATCAGTAAAAAGTAAACTTATTAACCAACCCAAACTGAAATAAATAGTGAAATGATTTACATGAAAGCTGTTCCAGGCACAAATTTGTGAATAAATAGGGACTGTTTAAAAGAAAAAGGCGGAAAAAAAAGCCGCCTTTGGTTTTCTTCGCTCCTGGCCACATGCTATCAAGATGTGATCAAGGTGCATTGTAGCTGGCTGTCTCCAAGCAAATTGCAGTAGGGGCTTTAGGGTCCTACTTACAGCTGACATGTAGCTCCATCAATCACTTTTGTTTTCATCATAAATTACTGAAATCCCAAGATACTTCATGGTTCACCATACTTCACATAACCCTGCTCCCCTTTTCTAAAATTCTTCACTAATAGAATATACATGAGGAAGAAAAAAGTTTGATCTATATTGGTTTAAATACATAGCTTGCCAAAACAAGTTTTCCCTCCAGCTGACATTGAACTTTAATTATTCCTGAATGTTGTGTTTTAGAGACCATCTGTGCTAATTTTACGGAGTGTTTTCCACATCCTGTCTACATACCTGCCCCTCTCTGAATAAACGGGAACATCGTAGCTTCTTAAAAGACAGATCTCTTCTCCTGCCCTTGCCCACCCCCTTCACGTTCCTTCCCTCATATTTTTTTATTCAGATATTTTAGCCATTTCATGAAGGCAAACTACCATTTGACTTTGAAAAGTAAAACCTCAAAGATAAAGTCAAAAGCACAAGGTGAAACACTCATGCACATCCTGAATTTGACAGCCATCCTCTGCAACTGCACTCTACTATGCAGTCCACATGCGAGTTTCAAGTGAAGCAGGGGTACAGAAAGAAAGGAAATCTTCCCACCTCTAAAGTCCTTGTTCATCACTTTCCTTCCAACCCAACAACAATCACCCTGGTAAAATAGCCCTGTGGATAAAGCACTGACCAAATAAGTTAAAGACCAGGGTTCAAACCCACACATTACTCCCAGGAGACTGGTCTGCCTACCAAGCCATTGAAGCATCTTAAATGGGGCCATAGCTCCTCCTGAAAGCATGCTACTGTGCAGTCAAACAAATGCTTTGTTGTCTTGCCACCTTCTGTGTTATAGGGTAGTGTCCAGGGAACACACCTGAGTGGGACAGGAGAGGGTGAGGCATGAGTGTAAATCGAAACAATCGCCCAAAATTAAAGATACAACTCCTGCAAAGACCCAAATCCCGATACAGTTTATTGCAGAACACATATCAAGTCTGGTTAAATTTAGTACACGTGTAACTATGTCTAGTCTCAAAATTGTAGAAATTTCAAAATTAATATACTTTTTAAAAACCCCAAACAATAATAATCTGAGATGTCTCTGTGGGAGTTTACAAGGGTATGTAGGGATAGGTCAAGGGGTAATGGTTTTTAACTGAAGGAAGTTGGATTAAAATTTTATATTAGGAGGAAATTTTTCTCTGTAAGGTTGGTGGTGTACTGGCACAGGTTTCCCAGAGAAGCTGAGGCTGCCCCCTCCCCAGACAGTGTTCAAGGCCAGGTTGGATGGGGCTTTGGGCAACCTGGGCTAATAGAGAGTGTCCCTGCCCATGGCAGGGGGCTTGGGACTAGATGATCCTTAAGGTCACTTCCAAACCAAACCAGCCTGTGATACTTCAGGCTGAAAGAAGGGTAACACTGAGCTGCAAGATAGTGAATATGTTATGAAGGATGCTCTCAGAAAATCCAAACATACCAAGAAACATATTAGCTTATGCATAATCCTCATTAGAAGACATCATCCCTGTGCTACAGGCCTGCACTGCAGCTATTGTGATATCTGTGTTAGTCAAGCAGGTGAAAGGTCACCAATAAGAATGATCCTAGTATAATATTCAGATTTAATATTGCAAAATTAACATTCTTAAAGGCTAAGTAAGATAAGCTGATTACAGTAAATGGCTTTCCCTCTTGCATATTTGTAGAAAGAATGAAGTCACACCAGAAAAGGGAAGAGGTGATTTACAGAGGAGACTGCTGACTGGCTGGAAAGA
This sequence comes from Porphyrio hochstetteri, assembly GCA_020800305.1. Lineage (NCBI taxonomy): Eukaryota > Metazoa > Chordata > Aves > Gruiformes > Rallidae > Porphyrio > Porphyrio hochstetteri. The sequence continues at coordinate 16,594,446 of CM036911.1, forward strand.
AGAGCAGAAATAAGTGTGAACTGTTTTCTGCCATGGTACAGCCTTCTTTCAATTTAAAGCTACCTTTTGTGTCAAGCTGGGAAGAAAGTGTCCACAAGGTATCAATACATCAGCATTTCATTCTCTTCATGACCTTTCAGAGGTGAGCCCATCCACCCAACTAGGCAATTTCCCCTCTCCCCTCACATTCCCCAAGAGGCAGTTGTGGGGATAATCACCTCCTTCAAGATCCTGGAGACTCAGAAAACACAAATAATGCACTAGGCCAGCAGTTCAGCACTCTCCTTCAATTACCAATGTACGTAAGTCAGGAGAAGCAGGCAATAAAATATCCACTTTAAGGTAGACTTTAAGAGGCAGAAAAAACAAACCCACACATACAGCCTTCCTCTCCCCCGCCGCATAAAAGTACAAATTTTTTTCTCCCCCCACCTTCTGCAAAACATTATCTAGCAAGGAAAACTTTTAAAAAGGAACAAAACACATACTCCTCCTTAGACTCTCCTGTATCAGAAGGGAAATTTATCATTCTGTGTTCCTCAGCAATATTTTCTGCTTCAGCCTATATGCTTTCAAATTCCCTTCCAAACATAAAAGCAAAGCATCGATGAAAAGAAAATTGATGTCCCAACAAGCAAGAGCTCTTGCAGTGATTACAACCAAACAGCAATTGGCATGAACAGAGCCAACATTTAATACCATTTTAAGGTATAATTAAAAAGGAGAGCTGCTCAGAAAGGGCTCTTTACTATAAAATATGGCAAGTACACACTACAAATACTCCACCAGCTTCTTCCCATGTAGTGGAAGCCTAAAAACCTTCAGATGAAAATGTATGGTGGGTCTGCAGAAGCCCTTTACAATAACACTTAAGGGCCTTTCATCACATAATAGACTTTGGCACCCTGCTCTCCCTGTCATTAAGGGTGGCACCAGGAAGATTAAGAGCTAGAGTTTGCCTCCTCCCTATCTCACAGAGCGAGTGCTATAAAAGGTTGAGGTACTTCCACTCCATGTCTGGTCACAGTCTGATTTAGGGGGATTTGATAGGAGGACAAATAAAAACAGATTTGATGTTAGATGCCTTGTCTCCTGTTGTAGAGCTTGAGTAATATCACAGTTTAAAAGGAGCTGTGGAGTGGAGAGGAAAACCAGAGCAGTTTAGCAGCAGAGCATGGTAACTGTAGATATGAGCAATTTCACTGAATGAAACAGAAACTTCATTGCCAGAAATTTACCAGTGCAAAGCAGGAAGGGTATTCAGTTGTCTGGGGTTTGGTACAGTTCTTTATTCACACAAGAGCCAGCTGGAACGGGATCCAATTTTCCCTGCAAAGCCTGGGATCTAAGTATAATCTCAATGCATGAGTGTACCTGACTGCACAACTAGTAAAAACACAGGCATGACTGCCAACTGTCAAGAGTGAAGGTGCATAATAACGTATTGGATAGGAGACTCTGTAGGATATGCCCGCACATCTGATGGCTGGGTCTTAACACTGAACTGACAACCCCTTCAGGCACACAGAGTCATCTTTTCTTCTTTCAGGACAAACATTAATTTCAAGGTGTGGAAGCCAGGAACAGCTTTTCCGGTGTAGAAAAGCCCTTAATATAACATATCAAGGCCTTTCAGCTTTGACACCCAGCTTTTCCAGTCATCACAGGTGGCACCCAGAAGATTTAGAATTGTCTCCATCTTTCACAGGGACCGCAGAAAAATCTGTGGTTAATTATTGGCTTTAGTCTCTCAAAACTCTTTGCTCTTTTCCAATTTATCTTTAACCCTCCAAGTACAAATAATGCAGTTTTCTGTGTTAGATGTCCAAGGGAAAACTTACCACCCAGCAATCATGGTGTTAAATGAGGCACAAAGCAGGACGGTTGCATCACAGAATTGCTGGAGGAAAACTGTAAGAAGGAGCTTCAACACCTAAGAGGAAATGAACTTTCTGTGGGTCAGCAAATTAAAATGCCACATTCTGAAATCCTAGATCTCTTTTTGGCTAGGGATTGTTCTGCAAGATTGTATATGATCTTTCAAAATAAAATTACTATGTCTGATGTTCAGTCAGATGCTTTCTGCCCAGTTTCACTGAAGATCTATAGGAAAAGATCTTTTTAAAATCCCTCTTCACTTCATTCAGGCTAGGTAACTCTCCTCCCAAGGAATTGAAAGCTTTAGTGGACTCTCAGTTTAGCAATGTGTTGCAAACCCTTTTTTCCCAAAAGCTCAGAAAGAACCTATGTACAGCAAGCAGGAGCAGAGATGGTGAACTCCCACACTTTTACTCCCAACCAGATGTTTAAGAGCATACTAATGCAGCCGTCCTTGTGCAACAGTGCAATCTCATCAAATTCTTGACACTTCCAAAACTCAGCACTTCCCTCCTCACAAAGCACATACAGGAGTTTATTCAGTCTACTTCCTAGGCAGCACTTTTGGTCATAAGATAAAACTGGGTCAAGGGAATATTCTAGAAGTAAATACAATTCTTGATGGAAAAACAAGAACACGTGAGTGTTTTACTCTTTTAGAGAATGCCAAAATCTAGACTGTAAACAACAAGATGGGCACTACCATCTGACAGCCTGGCACACACCTCAATTGAAAACTTATGAAAAAATCAGCCTAAAAATGTAGTTAGCCACAAGAGGGAGACAAATGCACAGAGGGACAGTATTTTGCACTACACTCAGCTTTCAATGGGAGAAAGCTTTGTGCAAAACATGGATGTGGTCAAGAAGCACAAATTTAACTTTGATCTTCTAAATGAATCTCACATGCATTAAGCCTAAAGGATACCTGGATCTAGTGAAAAGTCAAATCCAAGCCAGAATAGCCACAATGGTGCTTGCAATAACATTACGTTTTTTTGCATATGCCAATTCCAGCAAGAATATCAAGACCAGGGAGGAAATTGAATTTTCATTTTAAGCATCTTTTCAAGAAAGACCTTGTTGCAATGATGAAACAATTTGGCCATAAATATCAAACTTTTCTGAAACATCAGGGTTAAACGGAGTTCACAGCATTCTCAAGATACGCTTTTATGACATCTATAAGCCTATCATATGTTATAAATTAATGGCAGATACAGCACATTCTAATTATACCACCCATGTCTATATCATTTAAGTAATAGCTGTAAAGGGTGGATTAAAATGATAAAAATCTAAGGAAGGCTGCAGATAATTGTGTGAGGTGCTACACCTCACAGATTTACAACCTACTGTACAATATCACCCTCTGCTGGGTGTCAGAGAGGAGAATTTGCATGGCAGCATCTTAAGAGGTTCCCACAATGCACCAGGGGCAGAACAAGACTGCTGGTGTCTTGTTTGATTGAAGCACATCATCTGATGCACAAATTAAAGCATTTAGGCTGTACAATTTTGTTGCAGCTCAGCATAAACTCACCAACTGGCTCAATGGAACAAAATGGCAAAAATACATGCAATGTGTGGTAAATAAAATAGTACAGGTCTTCCAAGGCTCTGCTTCCATCACACCTCCTACAGCTGACTTTGAAAGCTCAGAGAACCCTACGTAGCCAGGAATAGACCCAAATTGCCTTTTACTTTCAAATCTTAAGGTAAAAGTTAGTTATTTTAAAGAGAGGAATTGTTTGGAAAAGAGCCGTTTCACAAACCAATGAAAACAACAGAGAACTTAATTCTTTTTTCATGTAATTCATATAAGTTAGTGTTTGCAATATCAGGCTCCCCAGCCCCACAGTTTGAAGTTGCACATCTGGCAATCAGCCTGTAATAGTGCTGCAGTAATATAGCAAAACCCCTAAGAAAGTCCAATAATGCAAAAGGGCGCGAACTGAAACGTATTACCTTACCCATGTTTCACAGGTGGAGCAATATTTATATCTCATATTACAGAATGTCACTCCATGGATTAATACACATTACAGGAACGTGCATTCATGCCATATGATGCAGTAAGCTAAGGAATGGCAGGCTGCAAATCCCGTGCTGTTGGGACAAGTTTGACCCCAGCAGTGGACAGTGGGAGAGAAGGAGGCAGCTGCCATCTGTCCAGTGCCTCACCCAACAACAGCCATCCCTGAAGCAAGCTTGAGACCCTCCAGGCAACACCATGTCTTCAGCTAGTTGCAGTGACTTCGTATGAGGCCATTTAGCAATCTAGAGTGGCTAGAAGGCAGTGCAACTCACTCACAGCTCATTCTTCCGTGTCTTTGAGGGCTTTAACCATGGGGGAAATAACCTTTACACCAGGTGTAGGTCCACTATCTCTCCAGCCCCAACATTTCCCAGGAGGCAGGCAGGCCTCGATTGGACCCCCTGTCTTCATCATTTATTCTTTTTATTTTAAAATAATTTTGCATTCTGTTACAGGAGGAGTAACACCAGAAATTGGTGTATTTAACTAGATAAAACATCCTGTTATACAATTCTATTCTAAGCAAATCCATAAAGGTGGCAATTTTTCCCAACTCCAGTTTGCACAAGAATTGGCATGTGAAGATGTGCTACGGATTGCCAACCTCTTCAGAACTCCAAACTGTTGTGGATTTAAGATTAACTCCACTGGGGAAACCAGATGCTGACATGTCCCCAAACTCTTAGAAGCCCACGAGAGATAATGCAGCAGAACTGTGTTTCATGTATGCAAACAGTAAGTTTAATTTTTTTTTTTTTTTTTTTAGTGAAAGACTACTTAATGCAGACTATATGCCATACCAACACTTAGGAAAGCATGACATAAGGAATGCCACTGGAAGGAAACATACACTTTCTAGACAAGTCTAAATTTCCTTTTTTTTTTTTAAGTTTGAGCAACCGAGACTATTCATGAACTTTTTTCAATTCACTCTGAATGGAAGCATACAGGTCATTTATAGAAATGTTCTTTCAAATTAAGATCCTATTTACTGATTGAAGTTAAATGAGCATAAATCAAGCTTAAAACAAACTCAAAGTGGTTATTTCAGTTTGCATTGTGTTAGCTTAAAATAAGAAAGCCAAACAAGCACTCACAAACACACATATTAAATGATACAGTGTGAGAAAATAGACGTCTTCCCTACAAAAATCTTGGAGGCAGCCATATTGGACAAAACATAAACAAATCTTTCACCAAAGATGTACAAGCACAATTATAAGCTAAGACTTATTTTCTTTATTCTCAATGAGTCTGCTTTATGTTGGAGAAAAGTGATTCTTTATCATTACCATATGGATTATGGTCTAAGAAACTCTGTTTATCTAGCAGCAGACTGAAAACAAAATAACTATCACCCTTACATGACCCCAAATTGTGCAAAAAACCTCACTGGTGCTAGAGGGGCAGCTAATGTACACAAGGGGGGCAGAATCAGGACCACACAATTTTCCTGATGAGCAAAAAATTATCTCTGCTCTACAGATTTTCTTTCTAGGCTGCAAGAGAAGTCAGTAATTTCTGTGGTGTGAGCTGTGGAGTAAACCCCTGCATCGTCAAAGTCTTGTACGTGAACCCAATTTGTTTGTGTTTGAATTCCCATTGAACAGTATAACCCATCTCTGGCTAGAAGAAACTAAGCCAACAGCAGCACCAATCTCAATTTTGTTCAAAACCACAAGTCATGCCTTGAGGATATAAATTTATCCCCTCCCTTTCCCATCAACACACATTTTGCCACTCGCCTTGGGAAGCATGTTATTAAAAAAAATTCATTTCCCCCTTGGATACATTTTTATATTGTATACTAAATTATGCATTTAAAATCAAATAAAAAGAATTTACTGCCTTAAGATTACTGCACACATCAGAAAGCTCTCTGTTTCTAAATTTTGGAAGAATTTTCCACCTTCCCACCCAAGCCAAGCAAACATCCAGTGTTGTTACAGCTGAAGCAGTGTGGAGAAAAAAAAGACGACAAAAAATATTTTTCATGTTAGAAAGCTGGGCTTCAAGTAGTAAGTAGGAAAAGAGCACACATCAGAAAAGGTACTACTCAATGCCTCCAAGAGCGAAAGAGAACTTTAATTTTGAGGGCATATCTCAAGTTCACAGTTTAGGTCAGTCTTGGATAATAGTCCTCTGATCCCCTCCTAAACAATGTGAAACAATGAGTCTGATTAATTGGCAGCCTAATACAGAAGTTTATCTTGTAGCATTTCATTCCTTTTGGTCATGGTTCTTGTTGGCAGGAAACTAAGAAGTTAAACAATATGCAGAGACAGTTCAGACATGGCAAACGTTATTCTAGGGTTTTGTTTTGAGGAGGGCAGAGAATGGGGGTGAGAGGTGAAAATTTTCTGGTATTAACACAGACTGAAAGTTACACACAACAGCAAACATTTAAACAACATGAAAACATAAAATATAAGCACCTCAGTTCTTATTTAGAGAGTTAAATGCAGAAGTGCCCTGATTTATGGCCCCATCTACCTTACCTGCAGTTTCAATTGCTCATATCTTCCAAAACTCAGGACACAGATGCTCAAGTATAATTTTATGGCATTAACTGCAGGTAGTCTTATTTGGACAAGTTTAACTAGAAACTCTAGTTAAACTGCAGTCTGTGTCAGTCTTTGTTCTTCAAGTTGCGCAGAAGAAATCAATAAACTAAGGTAAATAGGAGAAGATGCAGGCAAAGAAAGAGTTAATTTAACTAGAAACCAGGCTTTTTTCCATAAACTACAGTTAAATGAGAAACCTCAGCTGGACAGGGTTGGAGACCCATTGTGCAAACACTGCTGAAATTCTCCTGCAGAATTCCACCAACTCAAGTGAGACCTGCCACCCTGGTATTCGCAATGCCCCCAAGCTTGTTAGGGGATGGTAGCTACAGTGGAAGTTAAGTCAGGAATAACAAGGAAATGGGAGGCAGGCTCAGGAGCAGGCTAGACAAGGCAAAAGACCAAGTCAAAGCAAAGCAGACAGTACACTGAAGAATGCCCAAAGATTTAGGACACAGAGGTACATTTATGTAGATAACAGTGTCTGGCAGAACAGCTGCAAAGAGGCAGTGATATATGGGGGGGGAGGGCGGAATTAAAAAAAAGCAGCCAGCATAATATAGACCAAAGATGATCTAGGAACAGAGAGATGAGCATGATCCAGGGTCAAGAGGCAGCTAAATAAACCTTCCAGGGACAAGAGGAAGTTTGACACCAGTTACATTTGGTGCCCCAAAAGAGAGACTTTCAACTGAGAAAGACAAGGACAGAAGTACAGCAAACACCTCAGCCTGATCAGTATCGGGTTTTGATGGCTTTTATTTTTTTTCTTTATAGAAAAGAGTACTCAATGTGGTATCATCCTACTCCATAAGCAGAGAGAGTGCCTCTCTTCCCTTCTGCAAACTCTGCAAGGGAAGATGACACGTGGAACAGCGGGAACCCAGTGGCAGGATACAGCATATTTATCGGAAAGCTTTGGTCCTACCCGAACCATTAGGAAGGGTTTATCCAAAATCTCCACATAACTCCACAACTTCCTCACCCTTGTGCTTCAGCTAGACAGAACATGTGTTAGATACTGTCACTGAAATGGGTTTAACATTCCTACAGGCTTCCCCAGCTTTAAACTCCAGGCCTCTGGGTTGCACGTAAAGGATACCATCATAATTTAACTCGGATCACGGACACTGAAACAGGTCAAACATTTGTCAACTCCCTTTAAATGTCTTTTAAAATATTTCCAGAGCCACTAAATAAGCCCCCAGAGAAGTATGAACAAATAGTCAGAGTCTGCTGAAGAGAAGCGGAAGGATTGCTCTCTCCCAAAAGGGGATAGTCAGGACATCTGCTGAACACTCCAGTTTTTTCCTTTCTTAAGGTAATTGTTGACACAGTCCCATGGTCCCACTTATGCATTCAACTGGAAAACTAGAATTTGGATAGCATCATAATTCATTGTTGGACCTTTCTACCCCTGAGTTAGATGTCTAATTAACACAGCCCCTGGGACTGTGGTTGGACTCCTTGGCATTGCGTATTTGGTTGAACTGGAAGTCTCCACAGCCTGTAGCAAGGAAAGCAGTTCCCTTACCAGGCTTGATGTAGTGGGGCTACCAGATACAAGGCAGGCAGCAGATTTGTACCATTGCTGGTGGTGAGTGGGAAGGCCACCAGTTCACCAGGCTGCACAGATCGCTTCTAAGAAAAAATGAACTTTGTCACGAGCATGTCTGCTACAGTTCCAGATTTAGTGTTCATGCTAAGATCAGGATGTGACACACAGGGGGGTCCTACAACAATGGGGACACACCGTGACAGATGGCAGAAATCTCAGAACAAAGCTCATCAGGAAGAGCATGTCTTTCCCCATGTCACACTTTTGCTGAAAACAACAAACTTAGCATTTCTACCTCAGACCAACCACTGCCTTCTGTGAAGACAGCAGTTGTTCTGCACTCAAGATAAAAATTCTGTGTGTTCCACTCCTGTCAGTGAAAGTAACAATAGTAACAGTTGCTGCATCAGTGAAACAGGAAATGCACGATTTGCTCTGGCAGGAAAACTTTACACAAACGTCCCTCTGCAACTGGTGAAAGAGGAGCTCTCTCCCTTCCCCAGCTCTCAGCCACACTATGGGACTGCACAGAAAGACAAGAGCACAGAAATAATGGTGGATTTTGGACTCCAGATCTCCAAGGAGCTGATTTGAGCAAATAAATTCTTTTCAGGCAGGCTATGGTACCAGGTGACCCGAAGTCGCATATGAATGACCCCCGTTTTTCATATTATCTGTGTAAAAACCTGGCTCTGCTCTCCCAAACAGCTTTGATAAGAAAAGAGCATCTAGCTGATGCAACTTCTGCATTTCAAGTTAACTCACAGACCTCATTCAAGAGAGCCTATGTTCTCACACAATTCTTCCCACTGAAGTTGACCGAAGTCATGCGATCAGCTTCAGCAGAACCTGGATTTGTCACTAGCTGAGAGACACAGTCCCTTAGTTAGTAGAGTTTTATGTAAAACCTGATGCTCAGCATACAAATAAAGCATCAAACTGTTCAATATTTGTGTTTGTGACATGTCAGCTTATCTTCTGGAGGTTCTGTCACGTGGAAATTGCTGCTGTAGATGGGTGAAAATCTAGCCTCATGCCCGTAGGCAATCACCAGAAATGACTGGTTCCTTAAGGAAGCAAAGAACCACCCAAGAAATTCCCTAGTACATGCATTGTCAATAAGATAATATAAAATGTGCTGGAAATTCATGTCTCAAGCTCCTTGTGCATTCATATGAGAAATCAGGATCTAGCCTTTGGTGGTTAGCTGCATCCCACAATGGATGCTGGAGCAAACAAATGTGTGCTCCATCTAACCAGCAAAGACAGTACCACGAGGGCTTTATTGAAAATACTCTGCTGCTTGGTGAGCTGTCAAATCCAGTTCCAACCAGCAAAATACATCTTGCATGACTTCTTGCTATATGAAAGTACTTCTGTACATGGTGGGAGATTATTTTTAAAGGCTGTCCAGTTTTGAACTGTGTGACAAAAGACACGAGTGCTACATGAAGAGAAGTTGATTCCCAGTAAGAAGCAACCAACATTACACACTGTTTTGTATATGCAACACAAATTGATACTTCTGTATTTGTTTCTGTGGTAGTTCTCTCAACTGCTCCCTAATGACGTGTAGTCAAGTGTTACACTTTGATTTGCATGTTTCACATGAATCATTAATGCAACAATACAGAACATAATGTTGTTCCCACCAAAGCCACATTACGTTCCTGGAGATGGAGTGTGCCCACATTATGCTTATACAAGTCACACATTGAAAGAATGGGCACATGCACATGTTTGCTTTGCTTTCACAAGCTCCTGTGGGTAAAGGCCTCTCTTGTTTGTTTGCATTTGCCTATTCCCCCACCCCACCCCACCCCATCCCCCAGCTTGTCTGTTACATTTGTTCTGATTTTTGTTTTTTTTTTTCTTTTTTGAAGAGTTGTGGGGTATTAAATGGACTGGCTTAAAGTAAGCAGAGCTGGTAAGTGTTAGGTGATCTCTACAAGATCATTGCCATGTGTATCACAGATTGCAGTTTTTTTGTCTCAAAAGATGTTGACACTTGCTGGCACAACTGAGTTAACACTTCACAACATATCCCCAAGCACCAGCTGGCCTTAGCTTTTAAGACAGACCTGCACATATTTTTTACATATCTCATTTCCCAAACTCATTGCTAATGCTACAAATAAGATGACTCCACCAGCCAGGAAGGCCAACCAACTGGTCAAGAAGATAATTTACAGTTAATGTAAACCTACTCAGCAGGATTACCAGCACATTTATACACTTACAAGCATTCATGAGTGGCATATGATGCTAATGGACATTAAAAGGAAGGCTACATGACGAATGATGCTAATTAATGATTAAAGCATTACACAACACATTTCTCTGGGAGTGCCATGTTAGTGTCACTAAGTTAAGATCCATCAACCTGCAGCTTAAGAGGTCTTGGGGTTGCAAGTCACCATTAGAAAAATAAAGGTATTTTTATCCTTGCACTTCTCCTGTAACCACATGCAGGAATATGGGTACATCTCCAGTTTGATAAACATATATTAAATATGTTCATGGGTGGCATGCATGGACCTCCTTTTCTGTTAGCTTTAGCATCTCCTAGCTGCTAAGAAATCCTGCCTTCCCCTCCATCTGGAAATACTCCATTAAGTAGTACCTTATATGAAAGACTCTTTAAATAGGTAATTTTTCTTAATAACCAAGTAGGCTAGCTTACCAGCACAGACAGCGATCCTGCTTGCACTACTCTTTCTCATGGTTATATATTATGGTAGAATTGGTGAGAGGGAGAGAGAGAGAACTAAATAAATTATCTGACCACCATTTTCTGTCAGGAAACAATTTTCTTGTTGTATAAATGTACACACAGCATGCACACTCTTTCTCTGGAAGTAAGGGAGCAACAGAGGACACTGTGGTCACTGTGAAACCAGTGAGATATGTTAATTATGAATACCTCAGAGCACTAACAGTGAACGTGACACTGGTGTCTAGACTCTGAAGCAGATGAGTATGAGTCAAACTTATCCACTGAGCTGTACCAAATGCCAGGAAAAGCTGCAGTCACACACAGCTTCAACTGCTGCTTACCCAGGTATCAGTTGTCCCAGATTAACACACTGCTCCCCTCATCCTGTTACTGGCCTTGTAGAAGAGTCAGTAGAGGGGAGGGAGCACATGCCCGTGTATCAAGCCAACTCCCTTTATCATCTGTTACCTTAGCCCAAACACACTTGAATTTAATGGTATCAGTTGCCGAATGGAACAGCTAACATGTAGGTATAGGTGACAGCCTACCAAAACTGCTATGGGGGCGAGAACCCTTGAACAGGGGAATGGTGCGGTCAGAACACAGTAACACCATAAATTGCATCAAAAAAGATGAGCTAGCAACTGGTTTGTCAGAAGCATTAACATAAGATCTCCAGGTGGCCACTAATTGCCTGCTTAAGGGAACCAAGGAGTGTGTGTGGCTGTGGTTGTGTTTTTTCTTTAGTTGGAGCTTTGTTTGGGGGTTTTTGGTGATTTGTTTTGTTATGCAGGTTCAGTCTAGCCACAGCTACAAGCCTTAACAGAACTGTCTCCTACAATTTTTACATCACATCTATCCCACCTGTTTCTAGGAGGATTAGACAGCACAGTGCTGAAGAGGCAAGCAGATGCAAGATGCAGGTCAGCATAAGAGCTTTCTAATGCAGTAAAGATGTGAGCTGGTCTTACAGGAATCAGTTCTTACCCGAGAATTTGATTTTCCCAGCCTCCTGCACTAACCAGACAGACTCACTACTTTAACTTACTATCTACCAGAATCATGCTGACTCTGCTAATCTGAGTAAAGCTAGCTGTTACAGTAAGAGACACAGGTACTGGAAGAGTTGCCTTGGCTCTGCAATCAAAGTTACTCTCCGTATTACATTTCCTTTAAAAATAATAAAAGTTAATTTAAAATTCATACAAATTCAGAGAACACCACTGTATGCAGCTGGAAAGGATAAAAGACACATATAAATTTCCCCAGCTATATGGTCAATCAGGTTCATTTCATCAGCCATCTATACCCTGAACACATTTTTCCATTCTCAGTACAAAACCACAGCACAACATTTTCAGAGCATGAGAAGCAGCCAGTTAGAAAAGAATGAGAAACCTGAAGTGATCACTTGATCCTCATAAATGTCACTAAAGCTGATTTCAGGAGTGGGCCTTTGTCTTCCTAATCCCAGTAATTCTTGTAATTGAAACTGCAAAAATTGTCCTTTTCAGCTGGGAAACGCTAGCTCTTCATTCACACAGTGACTGAAAGGCTTTTTTTCCTTGCCTGGAAGGTAGGTAGGGTTTGCACAGAGCACACTAGCTGGAGGACCAAGAGCAAGCAATCCTCAGGAATATGAAATCATCAGACACTTCATTTTCACATGTTGAAACATAGGGAAAATGCTGTGAAGACTATAAGGAGGAAAGGAAAGAAAGAAAAAAAAAAAAAAGAGAGAGAGAAAAAAAAGAGGATTTCCCTTTCCACGGTATTTTCCAAGGACTTAACTGGCAAACTAGAAGAGATGAGCTGTTATGAAGAAGTGAAGAGGAATTATGCCTAACAGTTGTTTTCTCATTAAAAGTAGAGGACATTTAGGAGTCATAGATTTTAGGTTCTGTTTCTTTCTCAGCTAATGACTTTGAACAAAAAAACTGGAGTCTGATTCAAGAAAATAAACCCACTGAAGGACACAATGTCCATGGAACTTCCACATGGGATCCTTAATCGTTCTAGGGCCAGATTCAACAATCCAAGAAAGCATCATAAATCTGATTTACAAACACCATATGTGTTTAAAAAAAAAATCCTCAATTCCCAGATAAAACCTACTCAAATCCATCAGAGGAACCCTTATTTCTGATTTCTAACAAAAAATAACCAAACGAAACCCAACATAGCACATGGTGCTATACTCTTTCCCCAGCACAAAGAACACGACTTTATCCTGGAGCAGGATAAAGAGAACAACAAAGGCAGCACTTGTCTGTGTGCTAGAACACCAGCCAAAGAGCAACCGAGGGGCTGAGGTTTTTTTAAAAATATATTTGTAGTGGTATCTCTAAGTGATGGTGCTCTGAAAAGCCTTTCCAATTATTTCTGCATCCCAAAAATAGCTGGAAAGAGACCTGCAGGATGAAAGCTGGCCAACTTCCACTTCTAAGAATCCATACCACAACCCACCTGGTTTAAGATACTTGATCACTTTTGGTTGGCAAGATAAGTTGCTCAATTCTTGAAACAGAAAATTATAACATTCCTTGAAAAGGACAGAGTCAAGAAAAAGAAACCTGTGCTACCTAGTGAGTATTGCTGGTAATTCACCTTAAACATGATTCTTTTCTTCAAATGCAAGTAGTTTAACATGGTTGTAATTATAGTTAAAGAATAACATGAACAGAAATAGTATGGGTACTTTTTTTTTTTAAACATAAAAAATTCCAACTAAGAAAAAAGTAGAAGAACAATAATTACAAGCACAAACGGTATTGTAATCTCTACCCCATTAACTACCCCAATTATTTATTTTATTTCAAATGCATTAATATGATTCCTACAGAACATGAAGGACTGAAGTGACAAGACTGTGATTTGAACATCTTGAATGAGTGAACTTGTACAGCATCAATAAGGTCATGATATAGGTCACTAGCAACATAATTTTCACTAGGCTGGCAACAAGATCCCAGATTTGACATGACTTCACTGTCACAAGATGTTAATTATCCCCACTGAGGTAATATGCAGGCAAACACAAAGAATTACACATTCTTTTTGGATTTATTAGAAGCTGTATTCATTTACAAGAATAAACACAGAGCTCATTAATTTCAAATAATGCATTTTAGCTACACTGAATTACACCTGTTTCTTAGCTTCACCATAGAAGAGAAAGGCATCAGGTATAATAAAAATCTGAGAAGGATTAAAATGCAGTCAGGCCAGGGACTATTGCCTTTTTTATTTAATACAGGCATTGTCTATTAAAAGCAATTTTCTGAAGGCTATTGCTCTTGCATAATATGCTGTATGAACATGCAGAGGGTGGGGTCCCAACAGCCCAATTCTTTTAATTCACTGAAGTGGAAACAGTCAAGAACAAATGGAAAGCAGAGATCAATTGCTCCCACTGGTGATGTCACCAATTATGAATTTTGTGGAATTAAAATGAATTTACCATCTTGGCTGTGTTATTATGGTTACATTGTGTAACATTATAAAAAGCATATTCATCTCATGTATAAGATTAGCTGAAATAAATGTATGATTTTTCTCCTTTGAAATAATGTGCATAGTAATGATCTGTTCTAGCAAGATGTCTCAGGCTCACTTTTTAACTAGTCACAAGGCAGCTGTCAGAAGTATCAAGAAGCAAATGCAGTAAAAGGTAAAGTTCATTTAGCCACACATCAGCAACATCTGGTACAATCTCTAATAGCCACTGAGGAATCTGACAGCACCATTCTCCCACACTCACCTGTTTCCTAAGGTGAATTGCATTGCCTTGCCTTCAATGGGTTTGCTTCCAATTTAGTGATAGAAGAAGGGCATGAATTTGGTCTTCAGCTTCAGAGGCAGGCTATGTAACTCGATGATCTAAGTATCAAGTAAGCAGCACCACCCTACAGAGACCAAATATCCAAATGGGAAAAGCAAACATCTTTTTAGTCTTTATCCAACTGTTTTCACAGCCCAGTGTCATATAGTAACAAGCAGACCTTGAGTGACTGACTGCAGCTGAGGGCTAGCCACATGGCAACATCCATCATAGGCTTCCAGGAGGTAAAGAGTAATCTTTTTAACCAGTCCAAGAAAATTCAACAATATTTATTCACCAAAGCTTCTAGACAGCTCCAAAGTAATTTTGTCTTTGGGTTCATTGAAAGAATAATGCTTTTTATAGACAACTGACACAGCAAATTTACCAAGGGTTGGGGTTTTTTTTTAATCAAACAAAGAGGAATTAAATATTTAATTAAATTGTAAAAGAATGGAAGTTAGGAGACATGCATGACTATTTTGCAGGCTAACATGAAAAAAAAAACCCTCTTACCTGCATCACTAGCTCCTAGCAGGGAAACGATTGCTATAGCACACTGCAGGCAGTTTAAGTCACAAGGGTTTCACTCATATTATGTTGATGCCAGGCACATACTAGACTTATTAAGAACAGCGTTACAAAGGGAATAGGAACTGGTAGAAACAAAAGGGTGAAATGAAAGCTCTACAAAACTTCAGATTCCAACAGAAAATAAAACACCTAGTAGTAAGTGGGAAGAAACTCAATTCAACAAATCAGAAGGAAGAAGCTTTTACAGGGTGGAAAGAGAAGTTGCAGGGGACAAAGCATTGCCTACACAATCAGGAGGAGCCTACACGATCAGGATAACGCTGCGCATCAACATTTTTCACAGCCTGGACCACAAAGAACAGTACATAGGATTTGGTTAGAAAAATGGCTTTTGTCAGGTCTGCCAAGGCAGCACTGATCCACGGCACTTAAATGGAAGAAACTGTACTGTCTGCTAAGTTACACAACTCAGTAAATTATTTCGGATATACTAAATTCATTGATGGGCACCTAGCAGCTTTGAAACATCTGCTTCCTGCAAGGGCACTTCATTCTTACAGGTGAAGTACAGATAGTGGTGCTCAAATACGGTTATAGCTGGGTTATTTGCACAAATGACAGATGAGCCACAAAAAGGAACGTTTCAGCTTGGATCACATCTACCTCAAGATCCACATGTTTGGTTGGACTCTCACTCCACAGCTTAAGGATAGAAGTCATCTGTGAACAGCATTTTTTTCCTTATCATTTGTATTGCTGTAAGAACCAAAAATCAGACTCTATCAAGCTAAACACATGCTGGGCCAGCATTCTAGCCAAGAGCTGAAAATTGTAATAGAGCAGTTAACACAAGGAGTGGAAAGAAAAAAGGTGATGAAATATACGTCAAGAGACAAAATAACCTGGTCAGGGCCCAGTTCAAAAGAAGAACCAGGGAAATAACTGAATAGCTTACAACCTATGTGTCTGCTCTTAAAGTCAGAAATATCTCTTAAGAAATACAGATCCGTGCAAAGAAATTACATTAACTTTTCCTAAGCTGGATCAACCAGCCATAGTGTTAATAACAGTCTGAAGGAACAGAACTGAATTTAACCATCTGTTGAGTACAACTATGAACTGCCCTCTCCTGGACAGACCTGGAACACTCAGATATTTTATTAACCCAATTTCTCATTTATATACTCCAGAAAAAAACCCCAAACAACGCTATTTTAAGCACCGGAAATTCTTTGAGGACACTGAATTCTCCAAATAGCATCCAAAATTACAGGTGTTTTTATGTGAAACAGCATCAGGGTTTGTGCTCTCTCTAACCCAAGACATCGTCAGGGTATAGCCATCAGTTCATGGTGGTATACAAGAATGGCTTTTGAGCTATAAACTGTAAGTAGATGATGGACTATCACAGATCCAAGACTTACTGAATCTTGAAACACCACCACCACCACACACACCTCAACAAATACCCCAACCACATAACACCCAACTGCTACCTTTTCTAGCAAAATGGAGGGATAAAACGTTTGGGAAAATCCTGCTACAACATAGCTATCTCCCCTTGGTTTTCCCAAAGCCAGTATTGTACAAAACAAATCAGAAGGCTATGCAAAGCATATTCAGAAACATGCTGCAACAAGGCCAAATCCAGCAAGCTGCTGAGTAAGTACCTCCCACAAGGTGCCGAGTGCCCCTGACTCCTACTTGGAAATTATATCGCAGAAGCCTTGACACATTCGGACGCATGGAGGACACCCATTATTTTAGCCATTTGAAAGGAAGCCTGATTGATATAAGACACCCACAGGGGCAGTAGAAGATGGCTGCAGTCTGCACAGTGACATAGGAAGGTCAGAGGGATGTAGAGGGACTATGCTATGTCAGATTTAAAAAATAAATAGTCCCTCCCCCGCCAGAGCTTCGGAAATGACCTACATATCATTTTGTCAAATGGTTTCTGTGGTGATATGGGCTAAGGTAATAGTTGTGACAGCAGCCCTGAGTGGGACAGGGCAGTGGGGGGATGCAAATGCACAACAGTGAGAGCTTGCTTCTAATACATGGTTCCTGAGTTTGTAGCAGCTGAACATTGTATTTGGGACCCCAATAACAGCTTTCTTTTTGCTAGATTTTAAAAGTATTAAGCAGCTTCCATCAATTAGGAAGTTTTTTAATGCACAAATACCCTATTAAACCCTATTAGTACCATATAGTTCACCAGATGTATGGAGTGCAGGCAGCATTGCATTCCAGTAGTTAGTAAACAATACCTAAACACATATTTTTCACTGTGTTTTAAGAGGGTGAGGACGGGTAAATTACAGAAACAATCCTATAATATACATTTTCTGCCTAGAAAACCTAGTTTCAGAGTCAGTATTTCTAGAAATGTAAGTACTGAAACTGCACTTTAGTTGTCAGTAAATTCATTATCACATTAACTAGGTCTAAATTATTAAACCTTAATGATGTAGGTTCTCAAAATGTGTTGGGCTTTATTTTCCCACACAGAATCAATGTTAAACATTAGCAGTATAAATTAAGTAATACTTTACCATGGCATGCTGCTGCTTTGAATTGAGTTACCCTAGGAAGATGTATATTCATGGCTACAGGCTCTCTTTGGCCTCCTAGCGAGGATGATATAGTTTATTGTAACAAATAAGCAGTCGACCTGTAATGACTTAAATGATGTATACATTTTTGCCAGTGAAAATGTACCAGTGAGGACCTTTCTGCTTAAGGGAATGGGAAGAAAACAGGAACACGTACTATAAACATAATTTCCATGAAAGCCTGGGGGAGCATCTCCCTTTACACAGTTTAGAAGCATGGCGCATATCACAAAACATTTTAGGATAGTTAAATTAATAGAATGTAGACTCAGGCAAATTTGAGAAGGATAATTTTTTTTAAAACAGTATTTTGGCTTCAATCCTGTGCTGCTTTTTTTTGTGGCCTTCAATCTGAACTGTGCAAAAGACAAGTTAGGATACTGTACAGTCATTATCTTGATGCAATTTATGAGTCCTTAAAAGAAGGAAGTATTTATATTGCAAAGTCGTCATAACTATTGTCACATGTTATTGCTGGGCTTCAATTTCTTCTGCTGCTATTTCTTTCACTCAGCCAGAGGGCTTTAATATTGCAATGACTAGTTTATCTGACAGTCTAAAGGTTACAGAGTCCACATTTTACAGAGATATTTGAATTAGAGAAAGGAAGGTAAAAAATACACACCTTACATTGCTTTTCCAGGATACCTCAAAACAGATTGAATAGCCAGGGATGCTAGCTTGTCAAAGTCATCAGCCACTATCACAACCACAGACTAACAGGTTGAGAAGAACAAATTAAAAACTGTGATAATCCAGGCCATTTGCTACAGATCCCTTGACTGAGCTGCCATACCCAAAGACTATCTCACCTCATTCACAAGTGCAAAATGAATGCTGATTCTGCCCAGACACAGAATCAGAGACTACTGAACCGATAAAAGGGTATGTGACAAACCTAGAGGTGAGAGACTGCACAGTCAGCATGACAGAGTCACTTTCTTTTCCACTGTTTGAAATACTAGGAGGTAAAAGAAATATTTCCTCTATCATAAAATATTAAAGATAAGTTAGGAGGGTCAGATAACAAAAACTTAAGCCTGACCCAGGAGATAAAGAGAGGAGAAAGGAGGAGAAAAACTTAATTTTATAGCTTGGTACAGTCCCGTGACTCCTACTTCTGGCAACACCCAACTTCGAACATCCAACTTCCTCTCGTGTTTTGGTAATAATTATACAATAAAATCTTTCTCAACAACACCTTTCAACACTGAAAAGGCAGCTTATCTCCCACATTCCTAATCAGGGTGAAGAATAGATAGATGCACAGGGCAGATGTCATGCCTATTCCATTGAAGGACAGGGCTACGGATGCCAGTTGGGCCAGTCTGGGCATAAAAAGGATCAACACCAGTACTTCACGCAGTGGCAGTGCTCTCTTCCCCTGCTGGGACTGCATGTGGAATGGACTTTGGTATATAAGACTGCCACCCCTAGCTGCATTCAAGTCAGTCAATGGACAAGATACCCAGACTATTTGGGAGAAAAAAACACTGTCAACATAATACAGCAAGTTAGGCATTCATATAGTGTTTTAGGTCAAAACAATCACACACACACACACACCAACAACAACCACTACTCTAAAACCCAGGAAGGTCTGGTATGACAAAAGGAAAATAAAACTGCATTTTTCAGCTATTCTCTAAAACATACCTGGTTTCCCTTTTTCTGTACATGGCTTTGAAACTTGACCCACAAAAAAACCTAGATCACCCAACAACGTGTTACTGTACCACTTATATTACACTATCTAACTTTGGTTTTCCCACCATGCAAAACTTCAGATTCACTTTTTGTTTTTTAACAGATTCATTTTGACCAGAGATCTGTTTTCACACATTTTATTGGTCTAAAGGTAAGCAGTTCCTAAAAAGCTGACAGTGAAACACAGACTAGTTTCAACAACCTTCTCCTGCCTGTAATAAGCGATTACACTTTATGGTATCCCCAGCTGGCTTCTAAGGACTCAGATTTATGAGTCTCTTTTGAAAAGTTTGATTAAATAGGAATGCTAGCTTATGAGAAGAGGGGTATTAACTCTCAAAACTAAGGTGTCCACGAACATCCCTGCATGGTACCATACCACACATTGCTGTCATACATCAAGTATGCCCAGAAATGCTTGCACAATACTGTCTGTTTATAACTGCACATCTGCTATGGTATCTCCTGAAAATTACCATGTAAGAGTTTCAACTTGAGCCGAGTGTTTTCTTATTCATGTAACATCAGAAACAATTTGAGTCAAAGGCTCTTTTCAGTAACACTCAAACTAAATAAATTGTCTTAATGAAATTATGGATGAATCTACTTCTAAATTAAATTACTTATTCAAAAAGAAAATTGTATCATGCTTTAGGAGCATTCTGCTAACAACTAATGTATGTTGTACAAAAAACATACTGATTGAGCTTGAGAAACTACCACAGTAGTAATTGTGGTCAGTAAGACGCGAAATAAAACTGAGCTTGGATTTCCATTTAAATAGTATGCTTACAGCTGGAATTATTTGTATTTATACCTTTCCTCTTGGGTTTAATTTCTGACACAGGGGATCTTTAGCTCCTGTAACCCTATTGCAACATTTCTATACAACAGCAATTCAGGTATACACTATAGTTTAGAGCACACTTCTTCCCATGGGAATGAGTTTTTCACTCACATAACTTTAAGTACATAGTGCGCTATTGCCAGCAAAGTAGTAATAAAGCCCTTTCTTGACTCATTTGGTACTTCTCATTGGTTAAACTGCATCTCTCAAGTATATCTGTTCCACTTGTTTAGTAAACCCAGAAAACACAGCAAATTGCTTCCCTGCTCCTTCTATCTGAATATTATTCAGAGGACCTCAGAAAGGGTCTGTTTCCAGTTTTGTATTAAAACTGCTCCATCAGTGCCAGCACCACAACCCATAACAGCAGATTTAGGCTGTGCATCTCGAGTGTTTTAGGTACCATAGCAACATAACAACAGCGTGACTAGGTTTCAAGGTATAATGTTACCATTTGTTTACATAATCTCTAATAAACAGTTTTCTATTTCCTGTAAAAAGGAAATTAACCTAAAGAATGAAAAAGGGCTTTAATCTATTTGTGAAGAACACCAAAGGCTCCAAAGCTTCATCATGGTGAGGCCATGTCTGACAGAAAATGCATGTGCATGCCTCAAAGGGATAAATTCAGAGTAGAACTTGCCAGATGTTAGGCCACCAATCTCTAACACTACCACCATCCCATGCCACCTATTCCAGAGAAATTAAACAATAAGTCCAAATTCAAACAACTTCCATGTAACAATTTTCTTTACCTCTGTAGTGGCCATCTCTCAGGGTCTTCAGCAAAAAGCCACGATCCTTTTATACACAAAAAATAAAAGTGTATTGATACCAACCAATTGAACTCTTCAGGAAGTTACCCACCACACCTCAAAAAGCAGCAGGTTCAGAAAGAGGTACTCCAGAAACATCGAGGCATTCACAGTACGACGCTACAGTCACTGTGTACTGTCCAGCCTGCCTGTGGGCATCCCAGGGAATGAGACACAGGCAGGATGACACAAATGCCTGAGACACTGGAAAACACAGGAGTTGTGTTTGTCTGGCTCAGAGCTTACACTGCTCACAGTTTGGATGGATTCATTGTACATACGGAAGCTGAACTGCTGTCGTGAAGATGTGAGAGGAATGTAACGCCCAAGCATACAAAAGGTCTCAGAACTGAACAGAGGGGAAGGTTTGGATAGCTCAGTATTTTGGACTGGGAAACACAAATGACATGATGGGCCAAATAAACAAACAAATGGAAAACCTAAAAACCTGTTTTTCATTGTATCATTATATTACAGTGTATTTCACTGTCCCAAACCACACACTCGTATAAATTACAGTATTAAACTGAACGTTTTGTTCTTATAAGGTAAGTTTTATGTTTGGTGCAACTCCACTTACCTGCTTTTCTTTTTAAAACAACATTTCATTACGTAGCTATAGGATAAATTCCAGATCTTGCCATAAGATGAAGTATAAACCTATTAACATTATCGTAACTACTGGTAATAATAAAAAGTCCTTCTATAGGTATATTAATAGTAAAAGGAGGGTCAAGGAGAAGCTCCAGCCCTTATTGGATGCTGATGGCACATTAGAGACAAGGGATGAGGACAAGGCTGAGGTCCTTAATTCCTTCTTTGCCTCAGTCTTTAACAGTAATGAAGGATATTCCCTGAGTACTCATCCTCCGGAACTGGCTGACAGGGAGAGGAAGAATAACAAAGTTCCCATGGTTCAGGAGGAAATGATTAGAGACCTACTTGGCCAGTTAGATACCCACAAGTCAATGGGGCCAGATGGGATTCACCCAAGGGTACTGAGGGAGCTGTCAGATGTGCTTGCCAAACCCCTTTCCATCATCTATCAGCAATCCTGGCAGACTGGGGGAGTTCCAGTCGACTGGAGGCTGGCAGATGTTACACCCATATACAAGAAGGGTCGGAAGGAGGATCCAGGGAACTACAGGCCTGTCAGTCTCACCTCAGTCCCAGGGAAGATCATGGAGAGGGTCATCCTGGGAGCTATCATGCAGCACATGCACGATGGCCAGGGGATCAGGCCTAGTCAACATGGGTTTACAAAAGGTAGATCCTGTCAAACTAACCTGATCACCTTCTATGAAAGGTGACCTGCTTAATGGACGAGGGGAAGGCTGTGGGTGTGATCTACCTAGACTTTGGTAAAGCCCTCGACACAGTTTCTCACAGAATTCTGACTGAGAGACTGGCTGCCACTGGCCTGGACAGGTGGACCCTCAGCTAGGTTAAAAACTGGCTGTATGGCCGAGCCCAGAGGGTGGTGGTGAATGGAATGAAATCCAGCTGGATGCCAGTCACGAGTGGCATCCCCCAGGGCTCAGTCCTGGGTCCAGTCTTGTTCAACATCTTTATCAATGATCTCGATGAAGGGATTGAATGCTCCCTCACTCAGTTTGCAGATGACACTAAACTAGGAGGAAGTGTTGATCTGCCTGAGAGTAGGGAGGCTCTTCAGAGGGATCTGAACAGACTGGACCGATGGGCTGAGTCCAATGGGATGAAGTTTAACAAGGCCAAGTGTAGAGTGCTGCACATGGGACATAATAACCCCATACAGCACTACAGGCTTGGGGGAGACTGGCTGGAGAGCTGTCAGGCAGAGAAGGACCTGGGGGTGTTGGTTGACTGCAGACTGAATATGAGTCAGCAGTGTGCTCAGGCGGCCAAGAAGGCCGATGGCATCTTGGCTTGTATCAAAAACAGTGTGGCCAGTAGGTCTAGGGAGGTGATTGTGCCCCTGTACTCGGCATTGGTGAGGCCACACCTCGAGTACTGTGTCCAGTTCTGGGCTCCTCACCACAAGAAGGACGTGGAGGTCCTGGAGCGAGTCCAGAGAAGGGCAACCAGGCTGGTGAAGGGGCTGGAGGGCAAATCCTATGAGGAGCGGCTGAGGGAGCTGGGGCTGTTTAGCCTAGAGAAGAGGAGGCTGAGGGGAGACCTTATCACCGCCTACAACTACCTGAAGGGAGGTTAGAGAGGTAGGTGATGGTCTCTTCAGCCAGGTGACAGGACAAGGGGGAATGGCATGAAGCTGTGCCAGGGCAGGTTTAGATTGGATGTTAGGAAAAGGTTTTTTACTGAAAGAGTTGTCAGGGCCTGGAACAGGCTGCCCAGGGAGGTGGTCAAGTCACCTTCCCTGGATGTGTTCAAAAAAAGGGTAGATGAAGTACTTAGGGATATGGTTTAGTTTAGGATGTGGATGGTTGGACTCGATCTTAAAGGTCTTTTCCAACCTTATTATTCTGTGATTCTGTTTGTACTCTGAACCCCACCATAATATGCAACGTGCAGTGCTAAACTGTAGCATGTTTTTTCAGATTACTTTGAGTCAAACAAAATCTCATTAGGGACCTTTTCAAAGATCAGCTCCTCTGAAAGCAAAATGAAATTATCCTGTATGTTCTGGCTACTCACAACAGCACCCTGACATTATGGATGGTTCTTGATTGCTCTTATAGTGTGGGCAAATTGCAGAGCACACTATTACGGATTTTCACTTTTATGCGAAAGATGGGAATTTATTGCTCTTTTTATGCTAACACATTGGTGTTCTGAGTATTTATAACATATTGTTGCATTTGTTATTAATAGAGCAGTGTACTGGGAAGGGAGTAAGAATCAATAAAACTCTCACATCTGCATTTATAGTATTTAAAAACAAGGTAGAACATACATAGTCCACAGGGTTTACTTGAGGAGATATGTTTCCTGAGCAATTTCATCATTCTACCTTGGGCAGGGGGGTTGGATAATTGGTATTGTTGGAACATGTTGGTGAAAATAAAATGAATTGAGAAGCAGTATTTGCGATGGGTTGGAAAATGCTAAGACTTGAAGCAAAGACCCCAAGATACCTCCCGCATAATTTGTATGCTACACAATTGCCATAGACCAATTTTTAAGAGCAGTTAACTGCCTAAAGACAGTACCTCATAGAATGCCCAAAGGGCCCTCACCTTCAACCTTATCTTTTAAGAGGAGGAGGAGTCAAACCCACCCAAACAACACGCAAGTGGCAGAGTCTGCCCAAGGATTTGCTCGCACACCAGCAGCTACCAGGGAGTATGAAGGAGTTTTGCATATTCTGCCTACAGGCATTTTGACAGGTGAAAGGTGGGTAGGTACAGCAGAGAGATGAGAAAAAGAATATCATATTCTGCCTTTACCAAGCTAATAGACTGCTGCAATATCCCTGCAGTTCCTTCTTCATCTTGAAGATTCTTACTCTTCACAACAGCTTATTTCCAGGTTTGGTCCTGCCATTTCTCTATTCCCTTGTGAAACACACTGTCCCAAACCCCTACCTCTGTTCACACTCTCCACCCATCCTGCAGCCCTCCAGTCTTCTTGGCTTTATTTCTAAAAGAAGTAGATTAACATGCTTTATTTCAGATACACAGACAATTTTAAGCTCATGCATCTGCTAGAGTCAACCTGGCCTAAGGACTTCAGTTACTCTGCAGGAACTGATGATGCAAACAATAAAATTATTTAATGAGACTTAGCAAAAGAAGAACAGAATACCAAGAAAGCAGTTTTGTTTAACTGGCTGTACCAGGTCTAATTTATGTGGCTTTAGCAGCTAAGGTGTTGGTACAAGTCAACAGCTCTGGACCTGAAAACCTGGGAAAACAGGTATATGTCTCAATAACTAGGGGACCAACAATTCAGTCCTTTTGATTAGACAAATTTGTATTTGTGGGTGTGGTGACAGACGGAGTGTTATAGTCAACTCTCTGAGCGACATTTCCCTTAGTGCTGGGTTTTTTCCCCCCTGTCACAGAGATGTATCACTTCATGCAGGTGCCAGACTGGTTTCAAGCATTTGTGGATGGAAACACTAAGCTATGCAGACAAATTTCAAAAGATGAATGAGCATCTGCAATCCAATATAATTTATATACAATAATACACGTTATTTATACACTCTGAAGGCTCTGCGAGCCAAAACATCACCATTTTGTCTATTTTCTGAATGTATGAATAAGACATAGGATTGTAGAGAAATTATATTGGAGTGCAAAGGCTCATTTATCTTTTGAAATTTAGTTGCATACACTTTATACTAGGAAAAATAACACCATCCAGAATTTACACAGAAATAAAAACCAGTCAGATGAAAGCTTCTATATGGTGTTATGGTAACACACTCAAATTAAGTAAATTCAGCCTTTTTCGAGTTCATTAACCCCCACCATAAACTAAAACCAGTTTAAACTCTATATGCACAAAACATGATGCAAAAGTGGGTCAAGTTAGCTGAAAACTAAGAGCTGCCCTTGCAAGGAGAGCCCAATTTTACTTTTGCTTGCACTAAAGTAACAGCCATGAGTTGAAAGTTATTATCCTAGCTTTACATAGATCGCAGCAATAACATAATTTGTTCTGAGGAAAGAAGCACTTGGTCAAGCTTTAAGAATCTGTAAAAACCCTAATACATGCAAATTGAAATACCATTCCTAACTCCAGATTTCATCTGCAGTATAATTAACTCCTGCTTAGAAAGAACCTATGTAACATGCTTGCTTGCTACCAGTCATCACAAATTCAGTCAAATGACTAGAATTTGCATCCTTTAGTTACTTCAGTTTTGTCTTTCTTGGTTTTTTTTTTATCAACTTCAATTTTTCTTTAAAATAATAAATCTCATAGCAGAAGGTCAGATTACTCTGTCCTCTTCATAACCTCTGCCCTGTTCCTTCCTTCACAGCCTTGTCTTCTAATGCATCACCCACTACATTTTCCTGTTTCAAGCCCAGAGCTGATCCACAGTTTTAATTACTCAGGCAGGGTTATAGCTTTAATACCAGCTGAGAATCCACATCCAAACATTTCTGAGAGCTACTCTGGCTTCTCCTTTCTGGCTTCCTCTCATGGATGAAACACACACACTGCTCAAGTTCATACTGAAACATCTTCCAAAGGCTTCCACATCCCTCAGTTTTTCATTAAAAAAGGAATTTAATACATCATGTAAGACACTAACAAAACCAAAGTGTGTACATGTCATCAGAAAACCTACTCCAAAGCCACCGATGTTAAAGGAAACATTTTGGTCCAGATATAAACAGCTTAGCAAATGGTGCTTCTTTCTCCCCAAACTGCTCTCCCTCTCTCCTAACACTTTTTAGCCTTTGATTTGTCACACCTGAACTTAATTGCACCATTACCTTTAATGCAGAAACAGCACTGGGATTTCTTGCTTTCATAAGCAAAGATTTGCTAAGCTATTTGAAACTGAAATAATATGCCAAATCCCACATGAAAATGATAGTTTTTAAATTACTTTTCTCTTTAAAAGTTTTTAAAAATAAAAAGGATAAACCATTCTGGCTGACAAACACCGAAATACTTCCTAACCAAGATTCTTCTATTTCTTGCTGTTTCTATTATACATACATATGGAATGAACTTCTGCACAAAGTAAATAATCAGAGAAAAGAACTCAAAATTGCCTTTGATAGTCTTGAAAATCCCTTTTTCAACAGACCCAATTTTGAAGGAATCAAGCATAGAGTCTAGGTTTGCTGTTTCTCCAGTCACAAATATATCTGCTGGTCATACTTTCTTCCATGTGATGCAATCCTTTAGATACCAGTTCTGGTCTGGTTAAATACAGTACGGTACACTAAAACTTCTGCTGCAAACTGCACAAATAAATAACTGATGTTTAAGTGCACTGTGGGATGAAAGCTTTATAGATCCAGAAACATTTTTCATCTGCTCAGTTTTGCAGCACATACCTGCTTAAAGCCTTCTGGCAACATTGCATACAGCCGCAGTCAGGGAGTTCCCAATCCACCAGCCTACCCCTGGATCTTTCTTTTCCTGCAGATGCCATAATCTTTTTTTCCTCTATGCACATTCCTAGTACCAAACAGCAGAACCAAAGCTCGATAAAGTGACAACAGAAGATAAAACATTTTTTAAAGTCTAAACAGCCAGAAGCAAACATAATAACCATACTTCTATACCTCTGCTTGGAAGGCAGTACATAAATACAGTAGTACCTCATTTAAACTACTGAATTGAGCTTGGTATCCAGGTCTGGCAAGCTGTCTTCTGAGAGATCTCTTTTCTTCAACACAGAAAAAGAACATCCACAAATGCATAACTAGTATTTTAGAAGTTTCTTTTGCAATAGAAAAATAGAAAAAATAAAAATAATGCATCTGATGCAGCTTAAGGAATGACCTGTGTCACAGGGTAACATTTTTCTTCTTGGACTATAACCCAGCTGTGCCAGAACCAACTACACAAACAATTCAAGCAGGCAAATGCATACAGTCCTATGCAAACATAGCCACTAGCTATGTCCTGTCTCATTTGAATGGCCATAGGAAACTATACAAGAGCAAAAGAAACATGAAGCATGATTGACACAATATGGATAGGAGCTACAGTACATGTTTTTTAGAGATTGGTAAAGTGAGATGATGCCTCCTCTAGACCACTGTGAGGCCATACTACACTAATCAAGTCGTGCTGGGAATATTCAAGCACTAAAGCCTCCTGCACTTAAGCAGGCATAAGACGAAAAAGACAAAATAGGTCACAGAGGAAGATCAGCTTCATAGATAACACCAGAGCAGATTTTAATTCTTAAATACCTCAGTTTAAAAAGAAGCTGCCCAACTTCTGTTCATGAGTGCTATGCCCTCCATGCTGAAAGAGGACAGGTAACTGTCAGCAGACAGTAAGGATATTCCACTTGGTACAAACGAGTTATCCAGAGTTTCCTAGGTAGAGCTCATTCAAGCATACCATGGAAATAGCTGCATTCTGCCTCCCTCCCTGAAGTAGCAAGCTCTTCTTTGGGCTAGATAGTAACCTAGGTCAAGCAATAAAATTCAACACAGGACTGCTTCACTGGCTGCTTGCTGAGACAGATCAGGCAGCCTCTTGAACATATCTTTCCAGTGCACGTCAAGACTATAACACATTGTCCAACACTCCAAAGAGGAATCGGTAGAATGGGACAGCCAAGGCTCCTGCCACCACTTCAATATCCAGGCAAAACAGACAGGACATCCCAGGTAAAGTACACTAACACAGACAGATATGGTTAGGATCAGAGATTGAAGGAAGAGGAAGTCCTTTTTAGCCAGATGAACACAGAGGATAGCTTTTGCTCAGATTCCTCATGAAAAGTGAGCACAGCAGAACTGCAAAGGTCATACCAATGTTAAGAAAGGCTCCTTTGTCTTAATTATTCTTTTTCAAATGCAGGAAGGGGTGTTGGTGGGTTTGGGTTTTTTGATGGTTTGGCATTTTTTGTTTTGGGGTTTTTTTTGTCTCCTTCATCTTACACATGCCCATGAAAGAGAAGAGATTGTGGAAATTGTATATATCTCCTCTTAGAAATAAACAATTGCCATCTCTGACAAGAATTCTCTCTGTAGTTTTGCAGTAGCTATGAAAAGACTACTGCCAGTGGCTCAGTTAAAAAGCTGAAAGCAACAGCAAGCAAGACTCCAATCCAGCACAACCATCATTTTTATTATTCTATCATCTAGGGACTTCCAGTGTGGGAACATTAGGAGTGTACAGTCAGTATCAACTATCCCCCAAGTGCTACCATTTCGATAAGCACATTCTTAAAAGAGAATACATGCTGAATTGGATCAGTGAGCTCTTGTCGCTCTACTTCAGTCACCCATACATGCCTTTACCTCTACTTCCCAAGCCTGGGAAGAAGGCCACACACTTAGCATGGAGACGCAAGTCCTTTCTCTGGACTAGAGCACATGCAGCTAAGCACCCAACTGAGGCCACTACAGCGTTGTGACCTCTGGACACAGTTACAAAACAGATATGTATGTGTAAAGCTAGACTTAAACTAACCTAAGAACAAACCTGTTTTAGCAGCACAGGGACTAATTTACTCTGGTTTGCAAGCAGGTTTCACATCCAATGCCAAGCTTAGCACTGCTGTGCTGCAGTTAGATTACAAATGCTTCAGCTAGCTGCTTTGAAACCAGCAAGTAGCTCTTCAGCAGCATCTCTCAGACAGCCCTCCTACTGCAACAGCCACCTCACACCCCTTCACTTTGACAAGTATTTCACTGCAGAGAGGGAACATCGCCCAGGAGCTCCTGGGAGCACACTAAAAGAATGTACTAATGAAACAAGAGCTCAGATAGCCCAGTGGGTGGAAGATGAAGATCTGCTGATGCAACTGGACAGCAGAGATGACACACCACTGCAGGATGCTTTATGGCAGTCCTGGGTTCTTGCCATTCCTTAGTCCCCATTCAGTACCTCCTCTCCCAGGCCAGGGTGTACCTAGCACAACCCCAATGTTGCCAACCATCTTCTTATGCGCTGGCACTGCAAAGCCCCACTGCCCTTTCCTCCCTACCCACCCCCCACCACCATCCCTCCCAGAGCTCCCATTGAGGACACGTTCATTTGATTATAAACTTTTAGACAAAGATGATCTTTTATTATGTGTTGGTACAGTGCCCAGAAAAATGGGGTTCCAATCTCAAGGCACTACTGTAGTATAAATAACAATAATTCACTGCTACTAACTTTCAGTAACTCTGGGAGTTTCACTGGGAGATGGTGAGTCATGCTAACATGCCTTTTCACAGCACAGAAATAAATAATTTTTGGACATTCCAGTATTTTGGGGGGGAAGAAAGAGAAAGGGAAAGGAGGGAGGAAACACAAAATCAATCTAACACACATTTGATTCTTTAAATTTATAATAAATCCAAATGATTTACCAGAACATGAAATTCTCACATGCAGAGTCAAGGACAATATTCTATTCATGTGCAAGTCGTTTATTCATTTATAATTAGATAAAATGAACAGCAATTTTTTAATAAAAAATTTGCATGTGGCAACAGTAATGTATTACAGAAGGGTGGCACTTTGTTACATCCATTTGTTAGTCAGGACACTGGAGCTGCAATTTAATAGACAAGAAATAAGTACAGTAGAGGAAGGGAAAAAATTAAATTCCGCGTGATCAGCAAGGTTTCGAACAATCGCTAGCCAACTGAAGTGGGTGCCATATCTATAAGTCATTTTGTTTTATAGGCCATTAGGATCTCCTGAGAGAGGCTGCATGGAGACCGCTGCTTTTTGTTG
The DNA here is from genome assembly GCA_020800305.1 of Porphyrio hochstetteri. Lineage (NCBI taxonomy): Eukaryota > Metazoa > Chordata > Aves > Gruiformes > Rallidae > Porphyrio > Porphyrio hochstetteri. Next base: position 16,624,859 of record CM036911.1, read on the forward strand.
AAATTAAAATGTCAGAGAAAAAGAAATAGAACAAAACAGGGAATCTGCAATTAATTACAAGGCCATAAAAATTCAATAATCAGGAGGCAGTGCTGCTGTAGGCACAGCGGTATCTGATTCAGGCTAACAGGAATGGAATACATTAATCTTTTCAAATTAGTTTTTTAATCTGACGGGGATATATAGTGACGCGTTCTTTTACTGTTTGAGCAGAGCTGCTGTCTAATATATAATGCTGAGTGTCTGGAATTAGGACATCTATAGCCATTTTGTGACTACAACATTTTCATGGCATTTATTCAACCCTATCTGTACACCTGTCCTACAGTAATCAGGCAAAACATGTTCAAAGTTCACATCCTAGATACTGCTTATGAAAAAGAATTAAAATGCTGGGATTAAGACAAAATAGCAGGTCCCCAAACAAGCTTGGCACAAGGGTGCTTAAAATGACAGTCAGCTCTTCAGAATATATCACTAGGCTTTGAAACCTAGTTCTCATTCCTTGTCTACATTGCACTGTTGTGGTTTTTGGGGTTTTTTTCCCTTTCTCCCAGAGGTGACCTGCAAAAACTGTCTTCATTCTTCACTTTACGGTGAAGGCCTGAATGTTTCTTAGATTGGGGTAATCAGTAACATTCCTCAGACCTATTCGTCTCCTTGTGTATGCTTCACTGCTCTTCCAGATGGCCAGTTTAAGGGGCCCTAATCCACACTACAGATTCTTTCACATTACTTAAACACTCAGGAGAGTCAGTAGTATGTCCAGGTAGCCAAGTCCTGGCTTGTATTAGAAATAGTGTGGCCACCAGGACTAAGGAAGCAACCATCCCTCTGTACTCAGCACCGGTGAGGCCACACCTCAAGTACTGTGTTCAGTTTTTGGCTCCTTGTTACAAAAAAGATATTGAGATGCTGGAACATGTCCAAAGAAAGGCAATGAAGCTGGTGAAAGGTCTAGAGAGCAAGTCCTATAAGGAGCTGCTGAGAGAACCAGGGTGGTTTAGCTTGGAAAGGAGGCTGAGGGGTGACCTTATTGTTCTCTACAGTTACCTGAAAAGGGTTTGTAGCTAGGTGGATGTTGGTCTCCTCTCAAATAGCACAAGAGGAAACATATTCAAGTTGCACCAGGGGAGATTTAGATTGGATATTAGGAAAAATTTCTTCACCAAGAGAGTTGTCAATCACTGGAACAGGCTGTTCAGAAAGCAGTTGAGTCACAACCCATGTAGGTATTTAGAAGACATGTAGATGTGGTGCTTCGGGACATCATTTAGTGATGGACTCGACAGCACCAGGTTAGTGGTTGGCCTTGATCTTAAAGGTCTTCTCCAACCTCTACTATTTTATGATTCTGTAATGTTTACTGGACACCAGTTATCTAGAGCATGTGTTCAGCCTCAGAGTTAAAGAAGTGTACAAAGATTATTTGACACTGTTCTCTCTTCAAACAAGTATTTTCCTATTCCTTGCTAGGCTTTACCCTAGTTCAAGAGACAAATGCAATTAATATCATTTCAGTAATCTGCGGCCAGAGAGACTTTTCTATTGAATGAAAAACCATGAGTCTCTTCCCTTTTTCATCACCTGACCAAATATCTCTCTCCTTTTCAAAAAACCCTGAAAGACTACTTCCACATCATCTTTCACGATACATGGGGGGAAAACCAAAAATCCTCTTTTTGACTTGTTCAAAGATCACTTTGCATGTTTTATGAGTCTTCTTACATAGACTCACTCTAACAACTTTGCACTACTGAAAACAGCAATATGATTATCAAAGCGTACTGGCTCAAAGCTTTCCTGTAGGTAGATAAAATCATTGCCATCATATTTGTCTTAGGTGCACTGGGCACACTTATTTTGCTGTGTTTAAGGTTTCAATCCTGCAAGCACACTTACAGAGGAAAAAACCTCCCCATGTGTACATTAAACGTCTGAGCTCAGGTTTGAATTTAGACTTTACACCTTTGGCTAATTACATTTGTAGTTTACAGATTTATTTTTTTCCCTCCCAATCAAATTCCAGTGCAGTCATTTGAAAAGCCATTTGTCAATTCTTTACACAGCCTACATGTAGAGTAACATCATTTATGCATTCATTCTTTTTTCCTGCAAGGCAGGATAAATGGACATGGATCCTTCAAAAGGATAAATAATATGTTGGTGTGGGGGGTAGATGAAAGAAAGGAAGAGTGGGGGAAAGAACAAATAAGCAAGAACTAATACTTCAAGATGGCCTTTGCAGGTTAAAAGAAATATTAATTCCATTTAGGAAACATGTTCCCAGCGTAGGAAAGCACAGGAAAAGCTTCCTGCGAGAGGTGTTCATCGCCACACTTTTAAAATCACAATGACAGGCGAAACTCTACCTCACCTGGTTAGTTTATCTAACACCCTTCTCCTGTAAGGGCATCCCTCATATGTACACAGGTAACCATACCATATCTATACTCAATGACAACAGAGAGTACAAACTTACTGAGTCATTGACTATTATGAATATGACTGTGGCAATAATCTCCCTGCAGATCTCCATAATGAATTGATTTCTCCTAGCTCTATACTATCCCTTGATCTTTATAAACCAGACATGCTTTAGTAGTTTTGATGTGAGATAACTACGCTCTGTCATCATAACCTTCCATGTGAAATTCCTCTCACCAGAACGGGTCCCACCAAGATGCTGTTTCCTGTCTACAAAAGCCCTGTGTAGCGATAATAAACCCATGATAACGTTTGAACACAGCACCCATATTACATCACAACTTGGACATGACAGAAATTTGGGGGGGGGGGAACGGACGACACGGATGGGACTCAGACAGATGTAGTTTCCCAAGTTTTAGCACAGCCACCACACTGTGGTGCTCACCTGTATCAGCATGATGCGTCATAGGAGGCCTTGTATACTTAACATGCCAGGGAGAAGTAACTCATTCTCACATTCTAAATGCAGCCTCATCAGGTGAGAAGTTAAACCAGAGATAGGAAGGTCAGCTTAAAACTCATTAACACATTCCTGTTAGTAAAGCATCATGAGCATATTGTACAGCATGTTATTTCCAGAAATGTTAACAGCTCAAAGTTATTTGTAGTATTGTCACTGCAAGTTGCTTGTGACAAGTGTTGAATTCTCAGAACAAGCTAGGTATCTTTGCTCATTCAAGTTTATTTTTCAATCATAACGACACAAGCATAAGCAATTGGAGTGATACCAAAAACTGATTTTTCCAAATGTGAAATGCTTCCACTTACACTACTGATGTTTAAAAAAATCAATATACAAACAAAGCATGCACAGAGCTATCATGGGAGGAGCCTGAACACAATAGAAATATATGTATAAAAAACTGAAAACCTAAACTTTTGCATAATTGTCCAGCTCTGCTTGAGACAGTGTGACTTTGTCTACACTACACCCTGACAGTTTTGAACAGTTTCATACTTGTGCAGCTGACTGGGGGCAGCAACAGCACTGAAAATCAGGCCAGTGGCATTTAAACCATGTAGCGACCTAGCCCTAAAGTAAGTAAATCTCAGGAGGCAATGGCTGTAAACTGTGCTAGTATGCCTACAACCTCTGCAGCCACTGGTGAAGTTGCACCAGTGTTAACAACTGGGAGAAGGTTTTAAAAAAGTCTACTTTACATACAGCACACCCACAGGAGAGAATAGAACCACCTCTCCTTGGGTCTTTTTCCTACTGTCCAGACTCTGATGACAAACAGATGTCTCTTGAAACATGTCCTGGCGGCAAGAGACAGCAGCCTTAAATTCACTTAGGACAATGACACGCTCCAGCATAAATATTCATTGTGACTTATGGGGAAATTAACCATACAGCTATGATCAGCGATAATAGAGAGACAGCCAATATCTACAACTCACAATGAATATTAAATACATACTATCCCTTCTTGCAGTTCCTATATTTTAACAAAAAAAATTTCCTAAAAACTGGCAAAAAGGAAAAAATAACACTCTGTAGTTATTTGGTGTTCTGTTCAGTGGAAAAAGAAAACACTGTTTAAGTTTTGCTGTATCTATAAGACTTACTATATTTATATACAGATGGTAACCTGAGCCATCTGTTAAATAAAAAACCCCCGAGTTTTGAAGTCTAGACAGTTAGTCTTCCAGTTGTGAGACACGTACTCCTGCTGTTACCAAGATTATTTATTTAATAGTCTTTAAAATACCCATATTCACAAAAAATTGTCAAAATAAAGTATAAAAAATTGACTGGACAATAAAGTATTGAAATTATGGTGAACTACACTAGAAGCCTTCTACATCAAGAAGAGTAGCTCAGCAGCTGCAGGAAGAGCTGTGGATTTTGTTTCTTGACATTTGCAAGGCTTCTGACACTGTGTCTCATAACACCCTCATAGACAAACTGAAGTACTAGATAAATTGACAGTGAAGTAGACTAAAATCTGGCTCAAATGGTTGTGATCAGTGCGTAAAGTCCAGCTGGAGACCAGTCTCTAGTGATGCAATCCGAGAGACTGATACTGGCACCAGTAGTAACATCTTCATTAGTAATCTGGGTGACAGGAAAGGATGTAACCTCAGGAAGTTTGCAGATGATATTGAGAGGAGTGGTTGACACATCATTATGCTGCCATTCAGAGCAACCTTGACAGGCTGAAGAAATTGTCAATAACTGTATCAACTTCAACAATGGGAGATGGAAAGCCTTGCACCTAGGGAAGATTTCAGGGAACCTTATGCACCACAATGATCTTGTGCATAGAAAGCAGCTGCTAGAAAGCAGCTTTACAGAACTGGACCCTTAGGTTGTCCAGTTGACAGACAATTTGACCATAATTCTGCAACCTGCCCTTGCAGCAGAGATGGCTGTCAGCCTACAGGTCAAGGGAGATAGTTATTCCCTATTCTTCACACTGGTGAGACCTATTTGGAGCGCTGTGTTCTGTGCTGACTTCAAGGGTAGGGAAGACATCAACTAAGTCCAGAAAAACACCACAAAGATGATTACAGGACAGAAGCATTTGTCATACAGGGAAAGCCTGAGAGGTAGGACTGTTCAGCTTAGAGAAGAGGAGACTTGGGAAGATCTTACCTGTTTATATAAAGACATGATAGAAGCAAGCAGAGATGGAGTCAAACCATGCAGTATGCAGTGAAATAACAAAAAACAGCAGGCACAAATTGAAATACAGTGAGGTCCATTCAGCCATTAATCACTCTTACAGTAAAAAGGCTTTTTAAACACTGGAAAAGGTTGTGTAAAGAGGTTCTGAACTCTTCATCCTTGGAGTTACTCAAAACCTGACTGGACACGATCCTGAGCAACCTGCTCTAGCTGACCATCATTTAAGCAGGGAGATCCTTCCCAACCTTTGCGTTTCCATGAATGTATGTATCATAAGGATGACTATTTGCACTATGATATCCAATAGAGTGCCCATCCATGACTACAAAATGAAACAGGAAAAATAAGTCTAAGACACTGCTCAGCTTCTCTTCAAAAATTATACATATAATAAATCAGTCCTCTGGTCTGATATTCTCACAGGAGCATGAACAGGCAACAAATTATCTTTAGTCAGCATCCTTTGGGGTATGAAGCCATATACTTTAGTCTCCAGTCTATTAACAAAATAGATTCTATTCCAGCATCCCCTGGATATTCAGGTAGCTGAAAATTGCATTGCATATTCTAGACAGGTATCCTCCTGCATCAAAAAAGCAGCACATTCTTACCACATACCTACCTCTATGTAATGCTTCCTGCACAAATACACATTTTTACATAATAGTAAAAAAAATGTGTGCTTATAATATAGTCTCACATATTCATCTGATGTGCAATCACTAATTCTTTCAGTAGGCAAACAGAAATACGAATGAGAATGACAGATAAGCAAGCTTTAAGCCAGACTTTACAAATCAGTGGGAAAAACGAAAGGGTAATAGGAGAAGCAGCAGAATCCAGACCTGCTGGAATAGGAAGAAACAGACACAAAAAAACCCTGATTGAAAGAATCCAAACTCACATGAATTATGCAGAAAGCCCAACTATGCATAGTACAGAAGATTATACTGTACGAGACTGATTGTCCCAAATTACTGATGTTCTGGGCACCCAACATCAATCTGCAGAACTGAAGAACCTCAAAATCCTGTTACTAGACATGTAAAAAGAACAAAAAAACAAACCAACATACAAACAAAAAACCACAACAGGACAAAGGTTAAACAAGAACTAACCAGTTAAAGGCACTAATTGAGAACATGAGATAGGCAAGCTAAGCCCCATAAGAATTGAAGGACTGAGTGGAGGATGGAAGGAAAAGGAATAAAGGAAGAGAATGCTCCAATAAGTAAATGATTCTCAGAAGCAAGCTCTGCCCAGCAAGGTAGTCATTAGGTGCAATTTTGACACTACTCAAATCCAGAAACCTTGTAAAAAACACTAGCTTCAACCTACTGAAAATTAATTTGAAATACAGCCCATGTTTTGTCATCTCGTATTGACACAGTATGCCCTGTCTATCTGTTTTACTCTCACATGTGCAATAGCAACACCAACCTTTCAACAATACACCAAAATAACAGATGGCACAGGAAAAGAAAGCCAAAAATGCAACACGTGACCTTACTTCGACTGGTTTGTGGTGTCAGGAGATGGAGCAGTAAAAGCACATGTTGTGACAAAAGGATTTGGTTGAGTGAGCCAGGAGACTGGATGATTTAATAGAAAGCTTGTGACTAATCTATTGTCCTTTGAGCCTTTTCTAGGTTACCACTAAATCTTCAGAGTCTAAAGATTCTCAAGACACCTTGGCTGCCATCCTCTACCCCCATTACTTCTTAAGCTTGATGCATAACACCCTCCCAAAAGCTGCTGAGAATTGCACCAAATTCTGCAATAGCATTATGAGCCCAGAACTGCCAGTGATAAAATTATTTCCGGCCACAAAGAACTGACAATCACACAGGCAGAATGAAAGCTCTGGGTCCTCCTCAACTTCTGCATAAGTGTAACTGTGGTTTGGCTTGAGAGTACAAATTGATACAAATGCTCTAATTTAAAGTTTTATGGCTAGAAACTGAACAAGTCACAGAATCACAATGTTGGAAAAGACCTTTAAGATCATCAAGTCCAACCATTCACATCCTAAACTAAACCATATCCCTAAGTACTTCATCTACCCTTTTTTTGAACACATCCAGGGAAGGTGACTCAACCACCTCCCTGGGCAGCCTGTTCCAGGCCCTGACAACTCTTTAAGTAAAAAACCTTTTCCTAACATGCAATCTAAACCTGCCCTGGCACAGCTTCATGCCATTCCCCCTTGTCCTATCACCTGTCACCTGACTGAAGAGACCATCACCTATCTCTCTATAACCTCCCTTCAGGTAATTGTAGGTGGTGATAAGGTCTCCCCTCAGCCTCCTCTTCTCTAGGCTAAACAGCCCCAGCTCCCTCAGCCGCTCCTCATAGGATTTGCCCTCCAGCCCCTTCACCAGCCTGGTTGCCCTTCTCTGGACTCGCTCCAGGACCTCCACGTCCTTCTTGTGGTGAGGAGCCCAGAACTGGACACAGTACTCGAGGTGTGGCCTCACCAATGCCGAGTACAGGGGCACAATCACCTCCCTAGACCTACTGGCCACACTGTTTTTGATACAAGCCAAGATGCCATCGGCCTTCTTGGCCGCCTGAGCACACTGCTGACTCATATTCAGTCTGCAGTCAACCAACACCCCCAGGTCCTTCTCTGCCTGACAGCTCTCCAGCCAGTCTCCCCCAAGCCTGTAGCGCTGTATGGGGTTATTATGTCCCATGTGCAGCACTCTACACTTGGCCTTGTTAAACTTCATCCCATTGGACTCAGCCCATCGGTCCAGTCTGTTCAGATCCCTCTGAAGAGCCTCCCTACTCTCAGGCAGATCAACACTTCCTCCTAGTTTAGTGTCATCTGCAAACTGAGTGAGGGAGCATTCAATCCCCTCGTCGAGATCATTGATAAAGATGTTGAACAAGACTGGACCCAGGACTGAGCCCTGGGGTCCAGGGCTGAGTCCCCTGCATCCTTTGTTATTTCGCCATTTACTTCATATCTAACAAAAAAATAAAATAATCCTTGTGCATTTCACAGCCTCTTTTAGCTGCAGTAGTAAGAGAAGGAAGATGTTTCAACTTGGTAGCCCTGGGTCAAGAACCCACCGTTTCTGTGCAGCATTACCTTGATGCTATACCTACTACAGCTGCAGGACAAATCGCATCGATCTCACATAACACAGCAGAGCGAGTCAGCACTCCAACTACAAAATACATATTTCCTACGGGGCAATGTAGCATTCAAACATTTAAATTATTTAGAATACAAAAAAGTAGAAAGGATAAGAGCAGTGCTTCTCAATCTTCTCAGACTGGTGAGCGTGCCTTGTCACGCAAGCCAAAATGTTAAGATTGCCTTAACTCTTAACAGTAAAGCTAAGAGGAAAAATTATAGCCATGAAAACATTCCTACACACGCAAAATTTATCTGAAGGTTTCAAGAAGCTGACAGAATATTTGGCCTTTAAAAGTAATGAAGCAAGAGCAAGATTTCCTTTGTAGTAAGCTGAAATCAAATTTTCAATGCTTTGAGAACCTGAAGTGTGTTTTGAAACATACCACTTCCCCACTAATAACAGCACGCTGCCAACTGAGGAACAGCATGCTTTGATATAAACACCTCTGAGAGCCAAGGGAACTGCCTTCTCAGTTTAGCCACACATTGCAGCCCTGGCTCTGGAAAAGTCACTTCGCATACCTGCATCTCAATTCTTCACTCTGAAAAGATAGAGATTATTTTGCTTTCATGTGTGTGTCAAATGGCTGAACATCCTTTGATGACTGTGCCATTTTAAGGCCAATGTGAGTCATTTACATATTTAGATACAAGAAGGGAAAGCTTTGACTATGTAGATATAATTTCTCTTGAAAACTGAAGAGGAGATTAGATTAGACATTAGGAAGAATTTCTTCACTGTGAGGGTGGTGAGGCACTGAAACAGGTTGCCCAGAGCAGCTGTGGATATTCCATCCCCAGAAACATTCAAGGCCAGGTTGGATAGGGCTTTGGGGAACCTAGTCTAGTGGATCGTGTCCCTGCCTCTGTCAGTGGGGTTGGAACTAGATGGCCTTTAATGTCTCTCTCAACCCAAATTTTTCTGTGATTCTCTAATGTTCACCCTGGGATTCAATTTACTCTTAGATTTTACATTTATTAATTGTACTGAATGCTACTGAACTCTACTGGCAGAAATGGTCAGAGAAAGTTTCCTATGTAAATTCATCGCAGTTCTTTCAGTACCCATAGGAGTTCACAAATTATACACTCATCTACTGAATAACTCTTGTTGCATTTCTGATTCAGAAGCCAAGTATACATTATTAAAGGAAATATGTTTGAGTAGCAAATGAACTATGAGGAAATAGCAGAGATCTGCATGTATAGACTACAAATAATGTGAGCTTTTAAAATCAGGTTAGTCATTACAATTAATTTGCACTCCTTGTGAATGGTGGTCACCACTAATTTTTTATGTCTCAGGGTGCAGGTGAGCTGTAGTTACAGCAATGTTAGCATCAGTGCCTCGTTAATAGAAGAATACTGATAAACTGGGAGGAGATCAGGTAGGAGCTACAGAAATGATTAAGAGAGTAGAGAGACTGATTTATAGGAAATATTAAAAGACTCCAATACAAATAACTTTGTTTACTGAAGATTAAGGTGGGGGGAGGAGGGGAGGTGAACATGATTAGGATCTACAAATATCTGATGAGTATAAACATCAGGAAGGCAGAAGAATTATTTACTTCAATAAAAGCTAGTGTGGCAAAGAGTAATGAAACCAAATTAACAGAGATCATTTAGCATGAGCATCACAGAGGAGCTTCCAGAGTGAGAGCTGACTGGAGGCTGCAAGTACGTACAACCCCACAGCAAGGAGGTGGCTGGGCAAGAAAAGGAAGGCTCTATGCCATAGCTCGGAATACAGCAGTTTGCTCAGTTTGTTTGGGTCTACACCAAGCAAGCTCATAACACTCAAAGGCAGTGTTCAAAGAATGCTACAGTACCTTGCCCAGTTTTTGCCCAGTCACTCCTACATTATTCTACTGTTAGCTACCCATGGAGAAGCAAGCCTCATCATGTGAGGTGTTTAGAAGTAGATTGGACAAGCATTAGAAACTGTACTGCAGGGGACTGGCCTCAGGGGACAGATTAGATGACCTCATGTGATTATTTTTTTTCTTTAATTTATGCAGTCTGATGAATACTCAGCTTTTACAGAAGGTTCATCAAGGGTGCAATGATTGCAATAAATGTGATTTGATACAACAGTTTTCTTCCAAATTAGATGGCTAATACAGTCTTAGTCTCATTCTCTCCTTCCTCCCCCCATCCCTAATTAACTCCTCTGCACAGTGGCTCAGGAATGCATGTAATCCCTCCTGGAAGGGCTTTTTCCTAATCCTCCATGACAGGATTCACAGCATGCTGATATGGACTCCAAAGACAGATGACTGTGCAACTGGAGAGGCATGCAGCAGACTTCCTACAAAAACCTACCACAGTGTTCTGTAGCTTCTATGAGTTGAGGACCACCAATTGCTGAAACAGGTCAGAAACTGTCCAGTTGTCTAGGATTAACAGCAGTTAGGTGGAAAATATGAAAGACCCTAAGTACTTTAATGTTTTAGAGGTAATAATCCGACCTGCCATCCTTGAATAGTCTAAGTCTCCTGGAAAAATACCTAAATTATTCCATAAATACAGAATTCAGCATAAAGCACTACATGTACACACATACACACACACACACAAATATTTGGTCAGGTATATCAGACTTGAGTTTTTAATGTATTGCAGATCAGAATCTCAGTGGCAATTTGAAATGATTTCTTCTCATTTCACTGAAACATGCCTTCTTGCCTAATTTACAACATGTGATACAAAAGGTGAAAGCTAATCAGATGAGAATAATCAATTCTAGGAAAATTATGTCAAGCAACTGTGAAGATATATTGGAGAGCAAACCAATCTTTAGATGTGTGTATGTGTATAAACACACACACTCTACTTCTAAATACAGATTAATAAGCTTTATACTTATTGATGGCATTTGCTTGCAAACACAAATCCATATGATTCTATTGCACAGTATTTTTCAAAGGTGATGTGATTTAAAGTGCCCACTTTGAGACCCCCTTTCTCTTTTGGGTTCAGAGTTTTCAAGACATCATGCATCCACAATGAAAAATCAGGTTTCTTCCTCCAGGCATCTTAAGGTAGGCACTGATCAATTATGTATACCATACCTTTGGTCTCCATCAATGCAGTGTCCAGGTAATTAGCTTTCCCATCAGCAAACTGGTCACGTCTATGCTGCAAAGCTGCATAGATACTCAATATAGCTTTCAACTTAGACTGGCTACTGGAGTTACTACAGCCACTTCATTGTGGAGCACAACAAAGTGTTTATTCTGATTTCCCTGTACCACTTCTGACAAATGGCTTCTGGTGCATAAGCTAGCCCAAATATGCCCTTACTATGTTGCCACATATTCTACATAGCTCTAGATGAAAGTACCACCACCCACAGTGGCTGTTATTTTTTTTAGCCTAAAGAAATGTCCACAACTGTCAAAATCCTGATTTAAGAGTTGTTCCTTGTTTACAGCCATCTTCAAGTCTCTCTCCCATTTAATATATCACATTGTTATAAATCAAGGTCTCTTTTGATAACAACAATGTAAAAGTCTAAAAATTTGCATTTTAAATGTTAAAAACAAACCACCCAGGAAAAATTTTTCGTGAAAACCAAATCCAATAAAGCAAAGAAAAAATCTCAATTAACAAAGAGTAGGTGATTAGCACAATGGAGCCCTCCGAAGCTCAAGTGCTAAAATGGCTATCAAAGCATATTGGTAATAAAGTAACATTGTATGTGAACAAATAAAAATCCCACTGTACAGTAAGTGTCAAGAAGCAAAAAATCATTATAAGTGATAAAGGAAATCACATAATATTCCTACATGAGTGCTGTTGAAAAAACAAATGTAAAAAGTACAAGAGCGTATTTCCCTATTTTATTCAAACAATTGACTAAAGAGTGAGAATCAATAGTTCTCGATAACTGTGCACTGTACTTAGACTAAATAGCGAATTGGGGGTTGGGGTTTTTGGAGGTTGGTTTGGAAGTGCAGGGTTTGTCTCATTTTTAAGCTACTACACAGTTCAACTGTTCCCTACCAGCTACCTCAGAACCATCATGTCACTATTTAAATAATCATGTAAAATTTAATCTGAAGTTTTCAGTATTCAAATAATGTCACATTTAGCACTGCTGTCATCCTTATCTGCAACCTGTTAGAAACACCACTTTTAGGAGTTATTATAGCAAGGAGGAATGTGTAGCAACATGCTTTCAAATTGGCAGGACTCTAAATGAATGATTGCAGGAAAGTCAGTTGATTTTCCTTTTTCCCCCAAGAAAGCATTCGATGAAAAGCAAGACTGCTAACTATTCACACCAGCCCAAATCAAATTTCCTGGCATGAGAGCCAAACGTGATGACTGATCTCATTCATCAAAGGATTTGGATTTCATTCACAGTGACTCTCACCGTGTCTGAAAGATGATGGCAGCTTCCTAGGAGGTGCTCAAAGGCTTCAGCACAGAAGGCAGGCAGACAGTGATAAGAGGCTTCAGGGTGCAGGAGGAAGCGGGGATACAACCTGACTATTTTCAGTTAGGAGAATTATTTTAGTATAGCATTTCCCAATTCATTTAATTATCTCCCATTAAGAGATTTAACAAAGCAATTTTGATCCATTATATGGATACAGAAAAGAGAGTCAAAATAACTATAAAAAAAAAAAAAAAATCGAACTGTTATAGGTTAATCTAATATATAAATACAGCTGCCAATGAAAACAACCACTCTCATCTATACTCTGCTGCCATATATTGCAAAAGCAAAGTTTTTCCAGAAGGTGATGCTGAGCTGTGCCATCAGCAGTTCAGAGAAGGGTCTTACTTCCAGCATCAGAACAACTAAATTTCACCATGAGTCTCATTTATGAAAAGGGTATGGATTTAATGAGCACAACAATATTTCTTACTTTTCCCTTCATCCATCTATCTACAGCTTCTACTCCATCTAGAGAAACAGACTATAAAAGGAAAATGATTGACAGAAGCAAGTCTGCTTATATTCTAGAATAAGAAATCATGCAACTATACAGATCTAATACAGGCAACCACAGGGAACATATCAAAACAAATTAATTCCGCTAAATCTCCCAAAACTTTTCTTAAAGATCACCAGTAAAGATAACAATGGCATCAAGTAAGACACATTCTACTTGGATAGTCAAAAATTCCAAATTAAACAAGAGTTTATCACTCACTCAGCAAAGAGATAAACAAACCATAAAGCATATACACACTGGAGAAGCGCTCTAAGTGATAGAAGTGGAGGGAGAAAAGGAAAGGGACGATGCAGTAGATCAGTAAATAAAAGTGTCTGAACTATTAGGATTTTTAAAATGTTTTATTTCTTCTTTATCCTTATTGAAGTGGCCCAGATCGGTCACTTAAACAAGTAATAGTAGAACGCATCACATGAGACTAGGGAATAGTAACTATATACTGTACAGAAAGTAAGAATCTTTTTAAAAACAAGAAACACACCTAAATCCCCATCCGACTCAAAACCCCACTCTTACAGATAAGAAGTTAGAGAAAGAAATTAAGCTGTCAGACAATTTAAGACTGCAAGTTAAGATTATCCTAACCAATTTAATACTGGGGACTAAAGAGTAAAAGAAAGCAGCCATTAAATTCTGCTTCAAAAGGACCATGACAAATAAACATCTGATTTAAAAGTCTGATAAAGAAAATAGCCATCTCACAGACAGGGAAAGAAATTCAGTGACTTCAGAGTTACTCTGGATTTGCAGTAGTGGAACTTCAATTAGAATCTACCCTTCAGTATATTGGCTGTTCAGACATAAATTTACCTGAACAGAAAAATATTTATCTTCAGGAAGCAATGGAAGAGGCCTTAGAACCACAGATCTATTTTTAAAGCTCTATGCAGGATATGAGCAATATTACTTCCTTTCACGATTTGCCATGTTGGTCCACTCTGCAAGATTGCTGTAAAAACTCTATTGTGAGATTCCACACTTCATGTCTTCCAATAACTTTAGATCAAGTGTTACGAATTTACAAAAAAAACGAGAAAAATATTTTAATCCCAGACGCCAGCTCTGAAAACCTACCCCGAACTGGGTTTGCCCCTCCTCACCCCCTGACTCCTCATTACTAAAAAAGGCCCCATTGAGCAAGCTCTCAAGTAAAACTCCGGTACATTCCCATTGTCCCCTCTGGGTTTACAAAGGTGAAAGATCCACAACAGGAACATACTAAGCTGCTCAGTGGCACATGAGGAACCCAGTCTAGCTACCACTTCTCCCTCACCCCATTAGCCTCTACTCCAAAGTAATTCAACATATATCACTGAGAAACAATTGCTTTACTTGCCCATTGGAGTAGAAAAGCAGACTAACTTTACAAAGTGATTTTTGGTATATTTTGGTGACACTGAAATGGAGTGGAAAAGAATGTTTTAGTGAGTTCGCAGATGAGAGAACTTTGAGAGGAATGTATTTTTTGCTGCTAGAAAGTTGCATACTCCTACATGAACCCAGACAAAGCAACGTTTCTGCACCTATCTTCATTTATTTCTGTGGTACATGAGCGGCCCTGAAATAAAATTTTCTTGAGCAGTACAATTTATAACACACAAACACAAAGAGCATCTCCCAGGAAGTCCGAGGTGAAAAATGTCTCCCTTAATCCTAGATAAAAGGTCACCCTGTGATGATGCTGTTAAGGACAGTACATTATGAATGTAACCTAACATATAACTCGTGTTATAAGATAAAGAGTTATGAATCAGAAGATAAGCTGCAGGGTGTAAAAAAAAATCCGGAAGTAATTGCTTAGTTTGACACAGTTCTACTGTGTCTTAAAATATGTAGAATTCCCTGGGTTCCTGTAGAGAAAAGCTCTTAAAGAATTAAGAAGTAGTGTCAGAGACAACGCTATTTGTTCAAATTTATTTTCTTTTAACTTATTTAGCCATTCAGGTTTAACATCTGAAAAAACAACTCATTACTCCCGCAAAGTACCATCAATATAATAAATGAAAAATAAGAAAGCATAGAAAATTATCATGAAAGTATATAGCTTATATAGCACAGGCTTTATCAGTAGTGAGAAATAATTTTCATGAATCAAAAGTTAGTTAAAAACTTTCCTGCTAGTCCTAGGTCTTTACAAACCTCCTCGGTATGGCAATTTATACATAGGAAGAGACAGAGGGCCTTGTCTCACAGCCCTGATTAGATCCATCTTCTAGCTTCTCTTCTAGCATGGTATTACAGCGAACTTTGATGAGGGAATGAAATACATGGTAATATAAGAAAGACCTTCAGTCAAATAGGTCTTTACTTGTATGATATAAACACGAACATCTGAGCAATGAAGCATACAGTATAATTTGTGCCAACGTGAATGACACAGCATCAGAGATAGTTAGAAATGTCAACAAGAAACTTTAAATAAGAAAGGAAAAGGTGTCTCTAGTTTATGAGTGTAAATATTTCTCAGCAGCCAGAAATTGCTGTTTCTCATCCAAAGTATTTGGAAATGAGATACAGCCACTCAAACACTAAGCACAGGTTCCCCGGACTAATTATCCCAGACAATCTGACATCCAAGCAGACTATGAATTTCACTGAATCGGGGCTGATATGAAATTTAACAATAAAAGTAGTTGTTCTTCCAGACACTAATGTAGGTTCCACAAAAGTAACTAAGGTAGTATTTAAGATGTGCAGACACTGTGTGTCATTACACTAGATAGTTTATAGGAAGATGTTCATTAATAATGGGTTGTCATTCATTTTAAAAAGGCAAGAAGCCAATATTGCTCAAAGTTCCTGGGAGGCTGGTGTTTTTCTTTCATTAAACAATGCATGCTGGTGCAAAGTTGTAAAATACATGGTGACTGACCTAACGCTACAGGACAAGGTAATGCAAACAAACTTTGGTATTTTTGCCAAGCATAAATATTTTTATTCTTGGGGTTGACTTTGTACAGCATGCTAGTCCTATAATAAATTTAACTTCAGGACATTACTATTTGAATGAAACCCAAATCTACTGTTTGCATTGGAAGAGTCTAATGAGACCAGTCATCTAAATGGATAGGATTCAGAACTGAGACCCAGAGAAAACATTACTTTTGGTTAAAAGCCATGTCGTCATTGGGAGTTCCAACCAAATCAACCAAAAACTAGTTGAAAGAAAGATGCCTTACACTAACCAGTGAACTGAAAAGTATCAAAATAATCAACCACACTGTAACGACTGGAGCATTGACAGTGGTTTCTGTGATCTAGAGTAACATCCATCAGTTCACATGTAGGCGAGCAAAAAGTTCTGCTAAGTGTCACTAGCATTATTTTTGTAACAGCTATTAAAAAAACCCTCATATAGGAACCAAATATTCACCTACTTAACGGTCTATTTGACTTCAGTGGAAACTGGGCCCAAGACTGCAGGAAGGAACACATGGTGTTACAGCAAACAGAACGAGCAGAGAAAACAAAGGAAAATTTCAAAGAACATTGGCTGAGGGTTTCCAAAGTATAAGAAGGAATTGGAAGTTGGATTAGCAAGTCCCCTTCACTGACTTTGAAATGTTACCCCTTAAGCAAACAATTGTGACCTAGATAGGACTCCAAACATGACACATTAATACTGTGAAATTCAGCAGCTCACAATCTATGCTACATGGAAAAGCAGCTTTGATTTGACCACTTCTGTGAAGGATAGCTAAACAATGACAAAGTCGTCAAAGATCTTTTTCATGTGACAAAAAAAATGGATGTTTTTCGAGGTGCTAAATTCCTGCTAAATTCTCTTCATCAAAAAATATTTTGAGAAACCAGTAGTAGAATCTGGTACTATTTTTACATTAATCCCCCACCCCTTCCCCCACTGCCGCCCCATCTTATACATGTATTTGGAGTTGTAAACTTTACCTCTGCTCTCCAGGGAGCCTTAAAAACTGGCAAGAATTTCTCAAACATGAAAAGAGTGGGGACTAGGGAATAAGCAGTGCAAAAGACTCCTTGCCTGTTTTGCTTCTCTTCTAAGTTGTCAGTGTCGTTTATGCTCTTGTTTCTGAGCTGAGTAAAGTAGAACCCATTCTCAAATAAGTGAGCTGAACTATTGTAGCCAGATACACTGCTAACTATGCAAACCTCACAGTTGCATCAGTAACTGTCCTTTATTAAAGTTCTGCTCTGTTCGTGGTTTACGAAGTAATTTGAGCTTTGAAGCATCTTAAGTTGAAGTTACTTACACAGAACAGCTTCGTTAATTCACTACATAAAGAAATGTTTAAACAAGAACAACAGCAAAAAAAAATTCATATGATCCACTAGTAGGGCCTTTTGTAGAGGAGCATAAAAAAAACCCTTAAACTTGTGCACAGGGAACAAATTCCAAAGAGACTTCAACCCACAGACAAACTTGCCTGAAGACACTAGCTAGCAGACTCCAGCCTTGTGCTGTAATACCATGACTTGTGTTTCTTGTCTTTCAAGCAGGGAAGCCTCTGCTTCTTCCACTGTGGTGGTTTGAATGCTGACCAGACACATTTGTAAGATGTGAAACAACTCTATTCCCATTAGTTATCACCTGAAGAGAATTATACTTATTTGTCCCAGTGAAAAATGCAGCATGACGCAAAGAATACTTAAGTTGGAAATTTGGTGCTAGGTACAAAGCAATTCTCTTCTAAGCCAGCATTTCAAAGAAAATTCAATACACTACTGATGAAGATTCATCATCATCTAGTGTCTTTTCAGAGCCTTTCTTGAAATACATTCATACATAGCCTTAAACACAAAATTCGGCAATTCACAATTAGAAATGGTTAAAAGAAGATTTCAACTAGAGGAGAAAAGATTTTTCAGATGGCAAATATAATTTTGTCAACACCACAACCTTCTGAAATATAAATTTTGATGATTTAAATGTAAATGGAATATTTAACTTAACTTCTTGCATTTGGCTGTCACACTGTATTTCATTCCGACTTTTAATTTTCTGTTGCATTTTATTACAATGTTGGCATACATAATTTTATGCAATGTTGGAACATTCCAAGATAAAAGCATTCTGACATCTCTAAAATGAAGTATTTCTGACTTTTCATGTCATGTTTAATTTTAGGCCAAATGAGGGAAGAAAACAATTTGAAAACATCAGAGCTACCTTCAGAGACAGCAAAATTATTTCTCAGCTCTATATATCTGCAAGGAATAGTTTGACTGCATTAACTTGCTAGTTCCTGGTGCACAGGTATTCACAGAAGAAACAGCAGTAACTCTGTGCTCTAGTGACCAAATCCAGACTGAGGGATGTGGAAATGAAAGTACATTCCACCATTTTTGTCCAGTGATAGTCTGAAGTATTAGGGTAATTATGGACCTGCTCTGACTATGTAGAGAGAGAATTTTGGTCTTGAAAGCAAAGACCAAAGTTTGGTCTCTCCCCAACAGTGAAATTAGTTTTAAGAGCAGAAGGGAAGAAATGGCCTTGTAAGAACATCATGTTGGGACACAACACTTTCAAAGCAGCACGTTACAATTTTGTCAGCTGATGAAGTTAAAGACCTTTTCTATGATTTTGTTGAAACCAGTACTCAGTGTGTGTGTCTTGCAGCCTTCAGTGAAAGCAGCCTTTGATGTGATAACACAACTGCTCCATTAGGGCTCACAAATGCATTTCAAAAATACATTTGAACAAGGTGCAGCAGTGCACATGCTGACTACCATTTGTCAAGCAACTGAAAATTAGGGAGCCCCAGAAAAAAAAAGGCCACACAAAAAAGCCAAACCCAGGACTTCTCAGCCTCACTATTATTTTATCGCTTTATGAAGCCGAAGCTCCTCAGAAAGGAAATACTCAGTTAACACGCCCTTGTGAGCACGCTGATAAATGACTGCTTCAGGTAGCTGAACTCCTCAATATTACTAGCATGTTCAATTTCAAAGTCAAGAGAAAATGAGCTTTTTCCAAAACTGTTATTGAGAAGCTCCTGCCTAGAAATGTATATTCAGACATTGTTGCAAACTACTCTCACAGAAAGGAAACAACATTGTCCAGTTGCCAGCTAAAGTGTGTTTTATGAAAATAGAAATTCAATTTCAATGCTGTCAGCTACAGTATATTGATGGCATTGATGATACTTCCCTTGATCCACAAGTCTGTGAATCACCTTCCTGGGGACACAGTGGCATAGGCTGTGCAAGTCAGTAGGAGTGTCACTGTCTGCTGAAAGAACCTCCTTAGATTCACGATCAGTCAGAAAGCCAACCAAGCTGTCTTAAAGATAAACAAATCATTTCTCCAAAGTCCCACACCATACATCTTCGTGCAGATGCCGTCCTTGATTAATACTAACCCTCATTTAACAGCTACAGCTCTGCAAAAAGCTTTTAACAACAGTTGACCTAACGTAACAGCCACCTTTTTGTCCCAGGGCTCTTTACAAAACAACAGGAGGATGCAAAGTATGTCACCTGCAGTTACAAGTCAAAATGAAACAAGATAAAAATGACAAGCAACCGAAACAACTATTTTACACCAAAGCACAATATTTTATATTTGCAAATTCCTGTGTTAAACTCAGCACATTGCTGCTGCTCCTCTTTAACTCACATGTCATTACTGGTGAATGAACCATGTTGCCCTAAATTCGGTCATGCACATGGGAAATATATTCCTCAACCCACTTTGCACCGTGCTGCTCAACTCTTTTAGACAAGAAGCACATTAGGCACCAATGACATTACCTTAAGCCAACAAATCTCAAAAGTGCAGTCATTAGCTTTGTTTTAATTATTATTTGGATAACTAAAAAAACCCAACCTGTTGCCATTCCATGAACTAGCAGGTGGCTGAAGGCAAAGGTCAGTTTCTTTAAGACCCCGAGAAGAGTTAGAGGAAACTATTCCACTTGGTGGCAGCAGTGGTCTAAAATAAAATGAAGTCCCATGTTCCAAAACATCAAGTCACACCTTTTCAAACTCGTATAGAAAGAGAAGACCTCCTTCGAAAAAATGCCGTACTTGAGTTTACCTTTTAAGCATTAATAAAGTTTCTATCTCTCACCTTGTTTCCCCTGTGATTTTGAACTTCATTACAGGTTTGGAAACAACTTCCAAGAAACAAAGTCAAAGCAGTTTCCCTTTTCATTGAGGTTGGCATAAACATAAAAAAAGTTATGCTAAACAGTAATCTCTCCAAGAGCAAAATTACTTTTGTACCCAGTATACTCACTGCATTGTTCCAGCAAATTCTTACAAGGGGAATATGTACAAGTGTCACCTTCTCACAGTATTCAGTGAGCTAGTGCTCTGGCAAGAAGAGAGACACTGACATCAGGCTGTATCATCACATGACTTTTAACGTCAGCTCCTCAACAAGCAATGTTACAGACCCCATTCTTGTCCTAGTGAAAATCCTGGGTATAAAAACTATGTCCAGGGATTCCTCCCCGTCAACAGGAAAACTATACTGCCAAACTCCAGACTAATAAAACCACTCCATGATAACTATAGTAAGTCTCCATAGCATTCTTATGTTTCCTTCCAAGGTACATATCACAACAGTGATTTGTACAGCTGCAGACTACTGCAGCACCAAGATTCTCTTCTCTCTCACCCACACAGAAAATGATTCCATGCATGCAGCCTGTGCACAAGTAATCTGTCATTCTCATTGTGGTTCCCTCTTTGCTTGATGGGAGATTTTTTTGAAATTGTTTCTATGTTGAAAACTGCATACAGAAACTGAACACCCTCCCCAGTTCTTTTAACCATATCTCTTGTAGGTGAGCTAGCTGTAGGAATTTGCTGCCCTAAGCAAACTAGGAAATGAGTAGCATTCCCAGCTTAGCTACTTGCATACCACAGAGTTACTGAATCTTTCTCTGCTCAAGGGAACCACCTGCTCCAAATACCAATCCAATGCCAATACAGTCAGCCCCTTGGATGACAAAACACATAGCCCTTGCAAGAATTTCTGGTGACTTCCACTGGAGAGCTATTACCTATGGTCTTCCAGCCACGAGACAGGGTGAGGAAGAGGCAACAACTTCTTAGAGCAGGAAATTACTGATATTTAGCTATTAGACAAGAAATCCTCTAAAAATTAGTCTTCAGTCTTATGCAACTCGATTGCCTGAAGTTACTGAAGTAAGGCTTTCCCATACAGATTTGAAGCATGAGACAAAGGTGGAGGAAGGCTGACAGAAAGGCACTTAAAGATACTTGGAGTTATCCAGGGTAATTTCATACTCTTACAGTTGCGGCCCTTGCACTTTATCTTCCCTTGGGCACCTTGCACCTGTTCTTTGCCAAACTTGCTTGTTGCATTTTAACTTCACTTATGTTATCTTCATCCTCTGAAACATTTTATTAAAAATAACACAAGTCAGCTACCTTGAACTAAGACAGGAGGTCTTTGCTCCCAGAAACATTACCACCTACAGCTTGAGCTATCTGACCCAGTGGCTCCTGGCACCTTTGTGGATAAACACAGAGGAGAAGGCATAATATCTAAATGCCAGAGGGTGCATGCACAATGAGATGCTACATACACATGCAAGTGGTAAAACTATTGAGGAAGAAGCAGTGGTCTTCTATAAAGATATGAAAACCCCTGGACCAACACCATCATCATCATCATGTCTTCCTGGAATTGCTGCAACAGCTGCTGCATAATTACTGAGACACATCACAAGTGCAACATTTTTCCTAGTTTGTAACACAAAACATTCCTATTCTCAATTACATCCCTGCATTTAATTTGCTTACAGAAGGCATTTGTTTGTTTGGGTTTGTTTAGAGTGTGCAAATCTGGGAAAAGCTTCAGTTGTATTGATTATTCTTCAGGTCAGGGGTGGGGAAGAAGGGATCTTTTAAAATTTTAGTAAGTAGTTTAAAGCTCATTTTCACTTTTCACTTCACACTGGTTCATTTGAAAAAGCAAAATCCATTTGTTACCCCCCAATTTATCATCAAAAAGCGACTGACATTAATTGCATTCTGTTATTACAAGCGGAGGTCATATGTGCTTTTCTTAATAGAGTTTGCAGCTCTTATTTTTATAGATATTCCATGTGGGCTAAATAACATTAAGAAAGCTAAGGTCAAAGCCCAGTCATTTCAAAGGAATAAAGGGAAAGATTTACAAGACATCTGGTGAGAACAGTTTATAAGGGGAAGAAAGACTTTTCTTTTGAGATTATACCAATTGAAGCCTAAATTGGGGAAGAAATCCCAAAGGAAAAAAACACACTCCACTTGGTAAATCAATACTGCTCAGAGATGCAACTGATTTGATCCTGAATTTTAAATGGGTGATAGCATCTCACACTCCAGGAGTCTCCCCACAGACACTAAGTTTTGATTTCCATAAAGCACGTCTGGGATTCCCACCCCAACTCCTGCAACTAAGCAGTCAGATGTCCTGTTCAAGGCTTGCCACTTTTAGGTCACCAATCCATACCTGTCCTCACAGATATGTTCTCTCAGGTCTGCTGGCATAATTGCTAATGGAATAATTTCCTAAACCATTTAAAATGAGTTGCCTGGGTTAATTTTTTCCCTCCTGATTTTAACCACACTAAATTACACATGCAGTTATACAAGTTGGCCGGAGGGAGGGATTGGCATGACAAGTAGCCTGGGACAAAAATGGCCTTAGATCAGTAGCCTGTCAACGTAATATAGCTAAAGCCATAGGAGGGCTGACCAAAGCCCAAACTTGCTTTATGGCAGTAGAAAAAGATGTTGGTACAGCAAACAAGCTTTTTAAAGTTTCTTTTCTTAGCATCATTAAAGATATTTTTGTGTTTTGGTGCTTGTTGCACATTACCCAGAGTTTTGCTCACACAAGTTACTGAGTGCTTATCTGCCCATACTATGCAGATACTGCCTTGAATTCAAGCAAGCACTAGCATTTGACAAACTCAGATCCAGAGTGAAGTCAGCAAGACCTGATCTGTTGTTTCACCTTGTAAAAAGCTTTTGGACTGTTCTGTTTCTGTAAAGACATAAAAGCCCACTCACAGAGCTCACAGCACTTTCCTTGAACAGCTGGGCTAGATAAGCAGTGGCTCCACATCAGTTTTTGAAGCAGCAGCCCTGGCTTAAGACATTTGCCCTCAACATCTGTTCCACACTTGCAGTGCATTAGCAGAACTGCTTAGTCCATTCAGCTGCCTGGAAGGAGAGCTGATCCACTTCACCCACCATGCCTGCCAGGCCAGTGTGGGCATTTCTCAGCTGAATCTATTATCTCAGCTCAAGAATTCCTACTGCTGAACATGAAAGTACTTCTGGGTTAGCACTAAACCACGGGTAGAACAGAATAAGTTTCATGATGCTGAAAATGCAATAAACCAGCATTGCTACTAAAATTTGTGTTGTGTAAACACAACCTGGGCATACACAGTGGCTTTTTGTGAGCCATTGTGTCTGCCCAGATATATTTTCTTCAGTAACAAACATATTTAAATAAGAGTTACTCTACAAGTGCAAACACATCTTTGTAAGAAGCATTCCTCCTGATTGTTCCCCAGGTCATCTGTA
The DNA here is from genome assembly GCA_020800305.1 of Porphyrio hochstetteri. Taxonomy (NCBI): domain Eukaryota; kingdom Metazoa; phylum Chordata; class Aves; order Gruiformes; family Rallidae; genus Porphyrio; species Porphyrio hochstetteri. Next base: position 16,648,632 of record CM036911.1, read on the forward strand.
CCTCAAGAAAATTTATGCAATCCTATGCCTACCTTGGGCCACAAGGTCACAGTGAAAGAGAGATACCAAGCTCTCAACACAGGGTCAAAGAGTCATCAAGTGCTAATAAGTTTCAGAGACTGCTATATCTGAGATCAATTGAAATTTGCACACTACCCTGGAGACAGTACAGTCTATCCAACTACCATTTGCTTGCTTTGCTACCCACCATTTCATACTATCTACCAAGTCGCCCTCCCTGTGGAAGGTAATATGGCTGGTTAGGGCCCTGCTAACCCACCCTGAGACAGCCACCAGCACTCAGCCCATCAGTGTGTGCTCTAACCTTGTGAGCTCTAGTACTGCCTGCAGATGCATTAGCAACACCCTCTTCTACAGGTTAGATGGCAGGACAGATGCCAGACGTCAGAATGATAAATGGCTTGAGTTAGGATACAGGGACAGCGAGCTGGGGACAAAGGCAGAACATGGAAAACTATACAGGCTAGAAAAGTTTGGAACTTCCTGTTTATAGACAAACTTTGCACTAATTCTTATTAAAATGTTAAGAAAAAGACATTCATTTGAACCACAGAAGTCTATGTACAATTGCCAAAGACTGAGAACATTTACTGTGGAATGTGTTTAAACACTGCCTGCAACTATATACATTGGTTGGGTGGAATTTAATGTTTTTGAAAAGACATTCCATTATACTTTGCCTTGCATGAGATGTATAACATTAAGGCTCTCTCTAATCAGACTTTTGCCCCTTAGCAAACTTAGGGTCCTCCTGCCATTTCACCACAGTTCTCCTAGAAAAAAGTCATAGCATCCTCATCTTCTCATAACTGACACTATACAGATGGAAAAAACCAAAACCAATCCAAACCCAGAGTCAATACTGGTCTATGTGTCACAAAAAGAGGAAGCAAAGCAAAAAATCTTCTAACTTGCTAGCTTTTTCATTCTGTCTTCCTTCTCCTACCTACTTTTAAAGTGTAATCAGTTGGTCACTCTCCTGCCTCCCATAATCAGCAATTCCTCTTTAGCTCCAGGGGAGAATTCTGCTGGGAGTCCCACCAAGAGTTCTCTTTGGGCAAAGCTTTAAAAATGCTGATATTAATTCTCAATGACTGCAAGATCTGGCTTCAATTGGGTCTGTACAAACCTGCATCATCTGTTTTAATTACCATACATTTTGATCAGCATCCTTCTACTGCCCTACCCCTGTAATATTCCCATTGCAATTGAATCTCAAACTTTCTTGTGTAATCTTCAGTAACTTTGCAATTAAGTATTATGACACAGCATCTTGTTCTATATGAACTGTCTTGTTCCACTGGCTTCATATATACACAGATGCTAAAGATATGGTGGACAACCCCATTTTCATCCTCCTTTTTCATCTTCTCGGTGACCTATTCAACTATTATGAATACAATACATTGCCTTGATCCTTTCTCCTTTTAGCTTTCATTCCAGCCCTGTTCCCAAATATTAAAGACAATGATCTATTCTTTTGCACAGCTTCAAGTTAGCACTGAAACCATACATGGCCAGCTGAAATACCAGTAGCCTGTAGGTTTGCCTCAGGCTAAACCATTTCCTGTACTAGTAGTCAAAGCAAGTACCTTCTCATTTATTAAATATGTGTTGCAGTTGCATATCTGGCAGCGTAGCTAACTGCATAAAAGATAAACTACAGTCAACCAGTTAGAATGAAGTTCAAATAAGACTTCTAGCTCCCATCTCAAAAAACAGGTTAGATAGAAAACAGAGTTTAGATATTTTTCATCCATCCATCTGGAATTATTCAGAAATATCAGCTAGAAATCTGGACCTCAATAAAGCAGGGATTCTAAACTAATACAAAACAGTCCAAAGTTCACAGATCTTTGGAACAGAGATCTCAGTCAAATCCTGTATCTAGAACCAGGATAATCAGAACAAATACAGTAAGGTCATGATAAAAGCTTAGTCTTTAGTCCAGTACCTTTAATTTAGCCATTTGGATTTTAAAAGATTACTGTGCATGCGGCAAGGTCCTTTCCACAACTATAGGGATTATTGTATTCAGCATGTGAGAAGACATTACACTGTATTTCAGTTACCCAAGTGTTACTGTTCAACACATTCAATAGAATTGTTACACTATAGAAACAACACACCAGGTTTATAAGCAGACAGCTAGAACATTTGTAAGCATCCTTCAGGAGAGGACACCACTAACCCATAGAGCTTTAGCAGTGTCATCCTGTGGATTTCAAGAAAGCTACTCACAGCCTGAAAGTCAGGCAGACACAGGACCAAACACCACAAGGTCTCATAGCCCTCTTTCTAGAAGTGACATGTTAGAAGCCAGTATTGACTCAAGATACTCAAGCAAGTTTTCCCCCCGACTTGCTCCTTTCTACATTCACTAGCTTCTGGCTTATACAGAACCAGTATTCTAATGCCCCCCATGCCCATAAGGCAGAAATATATCTAACTTCCTCCTCAGAATTTACTCCCACACACATTTCTGCTACAGTGCTTCTCACGCTAAGTCTTTGAGAACAGGTAGAGGTTTTTGTTCCTTGCCATTGACTACTCTCTCTAGGGCTGAATGTTCTGAAAATAACCCCCGAATTGGTTTTAGAACCTTCTCCAAACCCTATCAACTTCATACCCTTTATGAAGTATGCAAAGGCAGGACCTAACCAGTCCTAAATTGAACAGGTTTGAAGAGACAAACACAACATTAACAGTCTGCACTGTCTCAGGCAAAAGCATTGGGAATGACCTCAGGCTGCTTCCAGAACAGAGCATTTATACCTACACAAATTCTTGTCACAGGGTCTTGTTTTTTGTGTAAGAAACTGTTAAAAAAACCCCCAAAACCACAAAACCAAAACCACAAAAGCCACACGAACAAAACAAAACCCTTCACTGGCAGAATTTCTACAGTCTTCCTGAGTAATCCATTTCAGCCTTCAGCTTTCCTCAGCTGGGAAGTTCTCTTGACACCTCAGCTAATTTTTAAGAGAACCTCATTGTTTTGATTTACATGATCAGGAAGCCCAGTAATGTGACTCTAGAAAAAGCCTCACACTTATCATGTCAGCTCAAACATTTCCAAAGCAAGTATTTTTCTGAAAATGCTGAAGTGCATGTTTTATAGAACTGATACTAAGAGATCCTTTGGGAAAGAGACCTTCTTGCAGGAGACAAGAACCTGGTCCTTAGGTCTTGGTGAGAGGGTGTGCAGAGAAATCTTGTTGTTAATTCAAGTGTAGTTTGTCACAAATAAGATATAGAGACCAATGATACACTGCAAGAAAAACAAAAGGCAAAGATAAAGCCTAAGGGAAAATTATCTGATTAATTGCAAAGCAAGAAATATTTATCTTCTGATAGTTCTGCAATAGTAACTTTTCCCCGATTGTCCAGGATAACATATAGTATCTGTAGTATATTAGTCATCTGATGGATACAGATTCAGTACAGTGAGAGCTACTCATTGCAGTATTATTGAAGAGGTGTGTGTTGATAAGCCCTGAGATGGTCCTGTTCTGAAGCTCAGGCAAATCAGAAATCAGCTTGCTCATAAAAAAGCAGCTGTAAAATAATTGCATACAGAAATCTTATGCATAAACTAGTTTGTGATAAGTTGAAGTTTTACCATTATACGTGCTGACACAATCTGGCTTCATGTCATGCAAGTCACAGTCAGAATTAAAACAATGATTTTGATATGTCAAGAAGCTACAGCAGCATTACATCATTTTCTTCAGCTATGCCTGTACTTTTCAATCTCAAGGACAGCATTCAGAAGTGGATTTCTGCAGTTTTTCTATCTTCTTCAGCTTATGTCATTTTCCTTCAAAAGAGCAGTTTTATGATCAAGATCCTAGGCTAGAACCTGGATTCATTTCTCAGCTCTGCAGCAGAATTCCTGGGGGGCCTTTGCCAGTCATTTAACCTTTTTTAAGCCAGGATCTCAATTACTTCTATATCTGTCAACTCAATTTGTCTCTGAAGAGCGGCAATAGTACTTACCACATCTTGCTTTTGCTTGCCTTACCAGATGGCAAACTTTTTGAGCAAGGACTGATTCTTAACATATGTCAAAACAGCACCTGGCATGTTGAGGCCCTGGGCAAGCAGCTAAAATAAACACCACACACCAACCCTCTCTCCCCACAACAATCAAAACACACACACCCTGCTAAATATTACTTGATTACATATTATGAATTTTTTTTTCAGACCCGTTTTTTCCCTCTAATATCTTCCAGGATCATTTTATGTGAAAGGCAGCAGTAAATCCTACAGCTTCATGCATCAAGCACCAAATTCCAGTCTACCCCCCTGCAGGATCTGTAAACCAGGTTATTGTGTAGAACAGCAAAGGAAACCCCACTCAGCTGAACAGGGTCAACATCCACATTCCAAAAAAATTGAGAGCAGAAATAGCTTTTGTGCTGAAACAATCTCAGGGACATCAATTTTGAGGTATTTAAAAAGATGACCCACCTGAGTCTTCTGCTCAAAAGCAGAACATATCTTCTAACCCCGATACAGCAGATATGACAACCCAGAAGGTTTTTACCCAAATGTGATCAAGGCATAAGACAGGTGGAAAATCCTCTATTTATTCATACCCTTCCTTCTCTACTGGACACTGCAGCAGAACTGCACATTACACTTCAGCTGGCAAAAGTTACTCAATTCCATACAATAGCAGCCTGGGATGCACAAGAGGTAAGGACTCCTTAAAGACTTAAACTTCCAGAAGGACTTCTGGCCTTATTCCCCAGATTAGAGCACAAAAGAAATAGGCTAATGTTATCTGGCCTAATATCAGTTTCTAGCTATTGAAAGACACAGGATTTTCTATGGACATTGCTCCTCACCATCACACAGCAGTAGAGTTACCATAGCCCTGGCATTTTGTTGGCTGATCCTGACAAAGCAGCTTCATTTGAAGACTCAAGCATGCCTGAGATATCCCAACAAGTACCTACTTAACCAACAGTTTCTGAATACAACCATACATCTTCCTCAGAGGGGCCATAGTTTCCATCTCAGATTGTTACTGTTCCTCGGAGCCACAGCCTTTCAGGAGAACAAGCCTTTGTCTCTCAGCACTGCAGTTACATCATTGGACTATAAAAAGGATTTTTTTTAAAAAAGTATATAAAAGTGTAGCCTCTTTTCCAAGTGAAACACTGGATTCATTTCACCAAATTCATAAACATCCAGTTACTTGAACTTTGAATACCACAACTCTAATTTCCATATTGATCTGGCAAGTGTACAGATACACAGATAAAACTGTCTAAAGCCTCCCAAAAATAAGCGCCTAACTTTCAAATAGTGGCTTTCAAACAAATACCATACTACACCCACACTAGTTATCACAGTTAACATCTACTTCCAATGGATATTCCACTGCTAAGACATGGAATGTTCATCAACCAGAAACATGCCCCACTTAATGCAGAAACAGATAAAAATCTCTCTCCAAAGATGCCACCAAGACACAATAGGAATCAGAGACAAAAACCTTAAGCAGACACACAAATTGTAAGAACAAGCTAAAATATCTGATAAATTTTCCATCTACTATCGCAAGAATTAGTGAAAATGTATAAAAGTTACCATGCAGTTTTACCAAGACAGTGTTTTATGAAGTTTTGCTTTTTCCTCATACAGAGTCCAGTATTCTTCTAGCATCTTTTTTACTTTTATCAGAAATTAATGTGGCTCATCAGACCATCTTTAGTGTGATAGTTCTGTGCTAAGATAATACACCATGTATAATAATTTACATTAAATCTTTTTGCTAAATACATATTGTTCCCATCAGTGAACAAACAGCCTATCCAAATGTCCAGATAATTTGTTTTAACAACATGTTACTGTTCTTGGGTAATGCAACAAAGCAGGCAATCACAGATGAGCGAGCAATATGCCAATAAAATTGAAAGAAATAAATTAGTATCATGGTAACACATGTGTCTTCACAATTAATAAATTCCACTCCATCAGTCTGTGATTTAATTATGCATTATGTATAGGGCTACCATGAATCATTCATGTGTTCTGTTAACTAAATGGCTAGATACAAAGCGTATGATGAGAGTATTTACATGAAAACATAACTGTTCATGAAGAGTAGAACACAAAATGATCTTAAAATAATTTTTAGTTCCTAGGGTTTATATTTTTTGGAAGGGATAAAAGTTTTCTTTGTTTAAACAAAAAAGTTGCTGCATTTGGGGTTTCTTGGGTGGCTTTTCTGTTTTGTTTTTTAGATTTTGTTCATCCTTTTTATTAAACATTCTGGCCACACAAAATAGCTTTCTGTACACTTCAGCTGTAATGAAGTGAGTTTTTACTGCAACAGCCCATAGCTAAGGGTACTAAACAGTTCCTTAACATGGTCTTGCTCAGGAAATCCAGCTCAGTACATCGTCAGACAGAGCCCTAAATGAGGTTGCTCAAAGAGGTGTCCCTGTGGTCTCCTCATTCTCCTAACACTCTCGATTGCTCCTTTTTGCCAAGGACCATCTCCATCAGGACTTCCCATCTCCTGATGGACTGACAGGGTTACAGATTAAGATTTAATATTTCCTACAGAGGAGAAAAGTACATATAACAGGAGCAGAAAACCATGTAGTAAGTCAGGCTATAAGAATTGCATCTTTTGCAGTGCAAAAGGATAATACTCACTTATTCTGTGCTTGGAGGAATTATTCACTCCCTTATTCTCAGGCCTTATGAAGGGGAGACATCCTTTCACGACATCTGCCTTAATAATCACTGACACTAAAAGTATTCTGCTTAACTTGTTGAGTTAAAGATCAAACTCAATAAGCAAACATTGAGAAGGGAGGCATGACTATCTAGGCTTTGCTACCAGCCACTAAGACAAAAGTTATCTAAAATCACAGCAAAATTCAACAGCATCAGGCATTATGAGAGGCAAAAAATCCTTACAAAGGATTGTAAGGATAGGAGAAGAGGGTCCCCTTCTGTGTACCTCTTAGGGCAGATTTTGAACTAGGCCTACTAAAGTTTCAGAACAATCATCTGAAGACCTAAGATAGACTTGTATTAAGTAGCTTCTGGAATGACTCTATCCCCTTAACATATATTTTATGAATACACTATGGACAAAGGGTTCTAACATTTCAGTCACATGTTAAGGAGTTCTAGATGCTTTTTGAAAGTTTATCCAGAAGCATCCTCTCTTTTTCTGTGACTTTACATCAATCTTACAATGAAGTGCTATGACTCCATCACTTCTAGGCTGAGGTTCATATAATAAAAAAAGCTTTAGAGCCTTTATGTTAAAATTCAGCACTAAAGTCTCCCAAGTGACTATTCCATGATTCCTTCTGTTTTCAAGCAGAAACAAAGGAGATAATGTGGCTGCAGATGAATTTGGATTTTTTCTTCTCTGTCCAGAGATACTAAAAAAGTCTTGCTAAATGCATCCTATCCTGAGTTGCAGAGTAGAAATACATGTTCTGACTCTCCATTCAAACAGTTTTATTTGAATCAACCTGTCTTAAAAGAACATGCAAGATCTTTACAGAGTAGATTGCATCTGGTATGAGCAACTCGTAGCATGACCTAATACACAACTCTGCTATCCTGAAGGTTACAGTACTGTTTGCCAGGTAAACACTTTCCCACAAATCTTCAGGCAGGAAGTAGCAAGGGACCACTTCCCCTCCCACCACAGAAGCAACTTCTCTTTCCTGATATTTCTGAAGCTCTCCACCATCCCATGCAGAACTCTGCTGCTACTGGAGGCCAAAGAACTGAACATCCTCACTTCCACTGCTAGCTTCTTCACTAAGCACACTGCCAGTTCAGTGGACTTGCCCCAGCGCCAACTGGTAAAGGATGATTTCTGAGCCTCCAGAGGTGTTACAGAAGATAAATCAGAAGACAATACAGGAGTTAGTGGCCCCATGTTTTCTCTCATGGAGCTGGTTAAAATTGCATGGGGACTCCTTCAGCTAAAGAGAGCTCTTGGGTAACCACCTTCCATTGCCACCCGCAACATAGCAGCAGCAGATACTGCTGTGGCCACTTTGCAAAGCTTTCTGTTTAACACAATAAACTAACCACATCAAAAGGGCACACACATTCGCATCTGGAATATAGACTCTGGCTCACTGCTAGTTTAGAGGTGGGAGGGGTTTTTACAAGCAGTTTAGTGTTTGGTGTTTTAGTTTGATTTCCTGGTGTTTTGTTTGGGTTTTGGTGGGGTGCTTTTTTGTTCTTTTGGGTTTTGGTGGTTTTGTTAAGAGACGCAGAGGTAGTCACAGATGATATTATTACTATCAACTATATAACTGCTGTAAAGGGCTTGGAGGTTCAGAAGCAATTTTATACTCCTAGAAAGAAGCAATTACTCACAGACATGGAGCAAAGAATGTAGCTGTTATCAACAGGATACATACTTGGGGATTTAGGGATAATATAGTGCCTGGTTCTAGGAAATCCTAAGGTTAAATCCTGTTTGAGGAATTCAGGCAGCATCCTTCCTTCAACATCATGGTCTGTGAAGGAACAAAAGCCTGAGCTCACCACCAAAAGGCTTTTACTGGTACTTCTGGAAACAAACGAGTCATCAGAGCCAATGCAGGAATGTTAAATCAAAATAACTACGGGAGATCTGGAAATTATTTTAAAAGCAGCCCACTTGCTATGGGAACACAATAACTAGAAAGGGGAAGAAGTGCTGGAGCAATAGCAACTGCAGAGTTCAGTTTGTGTCAACAGTGCTGAAAATGCCTGAGCTAAGAACTCGTTTAGCTGACAAGGAAATCCAAAGTAGAGGTAAGTTCACAGGCACTTATGGTTTTTTATTATCAATTTACTTCTACTTGAACAGCTTATCTGTGATAAATAAATACATGTTTTCAGCAAGTGATTTCTGGCACTATCTTTTGAAAGCCTGGATCATGGAACCCTTTCCAGGAACTATAAAAGGGGAGCTATAGGAGATCTATCTGGGCCTGGGGAAAGGAGCATCTCCTTGTCAGTCAAAGGTCCTGAGTACTTGAGCAGTACATTGTAAAAACAGTGAAAACTGCAGCCTAACAGCTCTAAGAACAGGCCTGCAACTGGAAAAAGCAAAGTTTTATTCCAAAAGAAAGGGTATCTAGACCACATACACATCTAAACCGGTAAGACTGGTTGCAATTAGGGAATATCCAACTGCTTTCAACCAGGTCCTGCTGTACCGTTAAAAGGGCAAAAAACCCTAGTAACAATTTTTACAGGAGGCACCAGAAAATCTTGTTTGGTTCTGTAGACAATCAATGGAAAATCCTGACAAAGCAGAGGAAATAGAATGATCTGCCCCTTAGAAAGTCAACCAGCTTTCTTCACATTACTATAGTCATCTTAGGAAGTCCTGAATATCGTATTCATTCCTGAATAAAGGGGAGGTCAAAGGAGAACAGCTGTAAATTTAAGAACATTTTATGCCTATGCTCTCCTTGTTCTAATGTTGTTCTTTCTCTCAATCACCACTTCTGTTTAGCAAATTTTCTCAGGTTGCTTTAATAGTGTTGCAGTTATTTACAATTAGTCCAACCCACAGTGGAAAGCTGCAGTTGGAGTTTCTTGCTGGAGGGAATGTTGTACTTTGTACAGTGTAAAAATTTTGTAATGCATGCTGACATGCAATACAAGTATCAGGGGAGAGTGTAAAAAACCAGTAAGATAGTGGACTCCTGTGGGCAAGAGGATAAGGTGCAGATGGACAGATCAACTGACCCACGTTTTCTGCTTTATCTGGACCCGTGAAGCTTTGTATGTTTTTTGAACATTACACAGAATCACAGAATCGTAGGGGTTGGAAGGGACCTCGAGAGATCATCTGGTCCAACCCCCCTGCCAAAGCAGCTCCCTAGCACATATTGCACAGATATGTGTCCAGACGAGTCTTGAATATCTCCAGAGAAGGAGACTCCACCACCTCCCTGGGCAGCCTGTCCCAGGGCTCTGTCACCCTCACTGGGGAAAAGTTCTTCCGCATGTTGGTGCGGAACTTCCTGTGCTCCAGTTTACAGCCATTGCCCCTTGTCCTGTCTCCACAGACCACTGAAAAGGGGTTGGCCATTTCCCCCTGCATCCCATACTTAAGATATTTATAAACATTAATTAGGTCCCCGCTCAGTCTTCTTTTCTCCAGGCTGAACAGTCCCAGCTCACTCAGCCTTTCCTCATACGGGAGATGTTCCAGGCCCTTAATCATCTCCAGGAGATGACTCTCTCCAGGAGATCCCTGTCTCTTTTATCCCAGGGAGCCCAGAACTGGACACAATACTCCAGGTGGGGCCTGACCAGGGCAGAGTAGAGGGGGAGGATCACCTCCTTAGACCTGCTGGCCACACTCTTCCTGATGCATCCCAGGATCCCATTGGCCCTCTTAGCCACCAGGGCACACTGCTGGCTCATGGCCAACCTGTCATCAACCAGTACCCCCAGGTCCTTCTCCACAGAGCTCTTCTCCAGCAGGTCATCCCCCAGCCTGTACTGATACAGACGGTTATTCCTCCCCAGGTGCAAGACTTTACACTTGCTTTTGTTGAACTTCATCTGGTTTCTCCCTGCCCAGCTCTCCAGCCTGTCCAGGTCTCTCTGGATGGCAGCGCAGTGCTCCTGCGTGTCAGCCACTCCTTCCAGCTTTGTATCATCAGCGTACTTGCTGAGGGTGGATGCTATTCCCTCATCAAGGTCGTCGATGAAGATATTAAACAGGACTGGACCCAACACCGAGCCCTGGGGAACACCGCTAGTCACAGGCCTCCATTCAGATTTTGTTCCACTGATCACGACCCTCTGAGCCCGGTCCGACAGCCAGTTCTCAACCCAACATTGCCATTCTGCAGTCCATATAGAAGAGGATCAGATTTTCATCCCCCATTTTAAGCTATTGGCATGTCTAGCTTTGGTTATAGTAGGTAAAGAATGAGACAAAAACTTTTCAGATTATGAAGTATGATCTCAGCAGTCCCTAGGTTTGAGCATGGGGAAAACAGCAACACCTGGATTACAGGGAAGCTGAAAAGCCAGTGTGGGTGTCTAAGAAAACACATACACAGGTCAGAGCTCTTACCACATGCCTTAAAAACTCCTCCCTTACTACACAGAAAGAATAAATGTAGTTTGTGCCCAGCAGCTACAAGAACTTAGGAAAACCATCTTAAAAGGAAGATATAACAGACATATTCCACAAAAAGCACAGTTTATGTTACCTACTATGGGGAAAAACAGTTGCCTGCGGTGTGCTCGTGCTCCGTACTAGATCACTGTGCAATTTCAGTCTTATCCAAATATTTAAATAAAATGTTTTAATACATAGATATTTCTAAATAGCTTTGGACAATTTCCCTTCTGCGCACTGAAGCACAGGAATTATTTTTCTAGACCAGTTAAAAGACTCTGTATATAAAACCTAGGCAAAACGTCTGTAGTTGTACCAGTTCAGAAGCATGGAATCTCCAGCTTCCTGGGATGCCTTGAAGCATAAGAGCAATGTGTCTGAGCTTATTAAAGAAGTGAAAATGGAGGAAGAGGCTTGACAGTTTTCTGGCTGGACCCAGCCTATGTGTATTATGCCAAGTCTGTTCTAGAAAATCACTTTAGTAAAAGGCTTCTTTATGTTTCTGAACTAGTTTGGTTTCATGAAATATTAAAGACCAGCCGTCAAAAGGGAACATGTCACTATGAACATTCTTCTCCCATACAGAAACATCCCACAGTTAAGTGACATGACATTAATGTCACACTCCTACCCGACTCCTTTCCTGTGGCTGCCTGCTGCCTGAGCCTTTGGAGAAGTCACAGCCTGGTTTAAGGGCCTACTGTTTCCCAAATCTTGCCATACTACAGAAGAGAGGTGGATGCAGAGAAGGACAAGTTTTCCATGAACAGTAAATTGCTTCTGCTGATGAAAGCCATGAAATCTGAGACACTCCAGTGGTCCTAAAACACATTGGGCGGCCAAGCAATACATTGACAGATGAAATTTAATTTTCATTAATTTAAACTAATGTATATTGGCAAAACTATCTTAGCTTCTTATGTACTCTGGTGAGTTGCAGATACAAAGGTCTCTTAAAAGGAGTACAAGCAGAGGAGCCAACCTGAAAAAAAATCATGGTAAAGTCGCCTCCCCTCTTCCCACCCAGAATACTTACTAAAGCACACAGCTTCACTCTTGGCTCTGTTTGGCAAATCTTAGAAACTATCTACAGACAGAAGACATTTAAATCAAGCTGTCTCTGAAATACATAGCTCAATCCTCCCTCTAGAAACAGGGAAGAAATCAAGACAATGGAAAACAGATCTGTGAAGATGAGTGGAATCAAGAAGCAGCTGTACATGAACTAGAACCTTTATTTTTTGTCTGCTACAGAGCAGTCTGTGCTCTCTGCCATCACTCAGGGGCACATACAGGAGCTCAGCCTACACCCTTTACTTCCAGTGCATTTTTCATGCAATGATTGAAAAACAGCCACCTCCTTTCTTTATTAGTACCTCACTTAGCCAACTATTTAACACTTCCACAAGCATTATACCCATGATAGATGTTTGGTAGGAATAGAAAGAAGGGCCAACTTCCCTTCTTTGCAAACAGCTACAGCCTGGAAATCTTTGAGTTACCCTCTGCAAAACTCTTCTATCTGTAACTTCGAGCAAGAAAGGTTCACTAATGAAGCTAATGACAGATAACGCAGCAATGATTGTGCTGATGCATTCTTTAGAAATAGAGCAAAATACAGGACAAATCAAGTTTCAGAGACATAAATCAATTCAGCATTACAGACTTCCAGTGTATTAAGAAATTAAAATCTATTAAAGTAATTCAAATATGGTACACAGGGGATTTGTCATTTGAAAAGGACAGTTTCCACAAAGCAGCATTCATACGAACCACATTATCACACAAAGTGGAAGCCAGTATCTTCCTTTCTAGATTAGAGGTCACCAGCACCCACTACATCTACAAGTGGCTGTCAGTTTTATAATTAATCTGTGCTGACAGATTCATTAATTGGAGCAGATCACAGTGCTCAAGCAATGTAGGTCACAATGCTTTAACAATACCAACACAAAGCAGTCAATGTTTCAAATGACCTCATGCCACAGCCATTTCTTTGGGGGAAAAAAAGGCCTCTGCAAAGTGAAATCCTTGCACCTTTCTCTCTTTCCTTGCATTGCAGTCCCCTATCATAAGGAAAGATCGAGCTAAGGGCAGATGTGGGAAAAAGTCATTTGCTATGCGGGTAAATGTTAGAGGCAAACGCTGTACTGTCAGTTGCAATTTGATCTTACAAACTGCTTCATTGGAGATTTTATGTATAGTAATAAGATTTCCCCACTGCACCAAAAATAAATCTGTCCATCCAATTACCAGCAAATTATCAACTGTTAACTTCATTAGTGAACAGTAATTTTTCCCTATCCCACAGGGGAAAGGAAACTAGAAAAATCCTACCCCGACTCGAGTGCAGATACAGGACAGTTGTTTTCAATGCACCCAGAGCAAGTTCCCTGGCCACTGTACTGGCATGGTTTTGGAAATAAGTCATAGAAACCTGCAATGACAAAACCTGTGATGAGTAGCCCTACTGGAGTCACATACACAGCTTCTCCTCTGGCTGCACTGAGATAGGTTCCTTATGTCACCCCACAGAGACAACATTTCAGCATCAGACATAGCTGGCCTGAGAACACAACTCCCCTGGAACACATGGAGAGACTCTGACTCCCAACGTACACTTGGACTGCTCTCAGCAGTTCAGAGAGTGGAAAGGTTAGCTGGTGCAGTCTTGTAGCTTTAATTCCAGGTGTTTCACCTTTAAGAGCTTTATGAACTGACCTCTATCTCTTCCTTGGGGAAAGCAGACTAAGCAGAGAGATTGAAGCACAAGTTTCCTATCATGCCTATTAAGAGCTGATGTTGTCTCGTAACATAAGCCTTTTTGGTCCTAAAAAATGCAAAGGCACCAGCCTGCATATTCTTGATTGCCACCTACTGGCATTCCACATGTCAGAGCAAGGCTTACAAATACACACATAACAAACTACAGCTTCAGGAAATCTTTGCTTAAGTGCCCAGGGTAAATAATTTTCTAACTCCTGTCTTCTTTTAGGTGTTATGCCACTACCAGATGACCAACCTAAAAAATTTATAAAACCAGAAACTTGGCTTTAGAAAGACTACAGAGATGTCCCTACTGGTTGGGTTTTTTTACCAATGACTTCCTCCTTAACAAGAAGTCCATCTTCTTGCTCTACTGCGTGAGAAATTTAACAGGCTTTAATCTGACTTGGAGCTCACAATAACCTGCAAGGAAGAGACAGAATAAACAGCACCTAAGACTTTATGTAGCACTTTTCACCGGTAAACAAGAGTATCAGGACAAGTCTCCTGCACTGGGAACACTCCCTGAGAATGGTTTGTATACTGAAATTTTGCTTCAGACCTTAAAGGAAACCAGAATCCACAACCCACTCACCAGACACAGAACTGGACATGAGAAATGGGAACGCTTTACTCAGAGCTACCCAGTAAACCAGAGAAATTACCACAACAGAATATAGGTCCTTTGTTATCACTCAACCACAGGCCAGCCCAAAGCAGAAATCCAGCTATCTTCCCCGCAGAATGACTTCACTAGCAGTGGAGCCAGCCACATAGGACCTCTGGGAATGACCGTCCTTTTTTAGGACACAACCTTGCAAGATGGCAATAGCAGCTATTCCAAATTCAAACCTGACGACTCACTGGCCTCCACAGTACATCTATACAGACAACTGGTCCCTCTTTTCATTCCAGTGCAGCAGTGCTGAACACCAGCAAGACAATAGATAAAGGTGTTCAAGGCATAAGGAACAAAGGTTTTGCAGTCCATTTAAATCACACTTTCTGAAGCAGCCTTTTAGGCAATGCTGGACAGGGAATTAGGAACATATTAACACCATACCAGGTTCATGGTTTTGCTGTGAAACCATAAGAAACTGTAGAATATATTCAGATCAGAAGTCATTGAAAACAAAAGTCAGTCAAGAAAGCACAGAAACAGAAGATGAAAACTAATGATTTCTCTTTTAATGAGTTAAGTTTCACATAGTAAGAAGAAAAATAATTCAGCCTCTATACTGAGCCATTCTTTAAAAAAAAGCTTCAATGTGGCCTACAAACTAAAGTCCTAAATAGTAGATTCCTCCTAACTTTACACTGCTGTTCAAGTTCAGGTACTGCTACTTATGTACCTCAATACAAACTAAGGACTTAAATATGACATTCATAGCGCTGCACCATTGTGAAAGCCACCAGGATTTACAATTTTGAAACCAATAATCAATCATATATCAATTAATTGCAAAATCAAGCATGGTACTTTGTGGAAATGAACAGCATACTTTGATATTTCTTGTAGTCCCATACATGTACAGATCTCCCTGTAGCATTTTAAATTAATGTAGGTTCTAGGGTTTTTTTCATGTTTAGCATACTTTGGGTTTCCTGCCTTTTTTTTTTTAATCCATTGTGTACTGGTATGATGCCTGGTAGAATGCCTAGGAAGTATAAATCTTTATTTTTTAATTTAAATCAGTAAATCAAGAATCAATAGTTCAAAACCATTGTTCATACTTGAAATCTACATATTCTCTTCAGCAAGAGATGAGACAATAGCTCCCTGAATACTACACCACCAGACACACACCCTTACAAGCTACCTCAAACTCATAAACCAGCATTTCATTCTGCCAAAGTGAGAAACTAAAAATAATCTGTGTTCAGTTGCCTCCAAATCTCAGCTTTCTACCTGAAAGATTTTTTTTTTTTATTTGAGGGTGAACAACAAAACCAACCAGCAGTTCCATGTCAGCACAGTACTTTGTGATCAAGCTGCACTTTGAATGACAATGGCCTCCAACAGAAAGATACTTAAAAGCAATAAGCTACATAATAAAATTCTAGTAGCTGGCTGCCTGCTGCTTACTGATGACATTCACATTGCCTACCAGAGAGAATACAGATCAACACCTTTACTGAGTCACTGGGCTGAAAGCAAGCTTATAACGTCTTGGTTTCTGCTGGGATAGACTTCATTTTCTTCCAAGTAGCAGATGTAGTAGTGTGTTTTGGATTTAGGGCGAGAACAATGTTGGTAACATACTGGTGTTTTGGTTGCTGCTGGGCAATGCCTACAGAAAGTCAAAGACTTTTCAGCTTCTCATACTGCCTCACCACCAAAGGGCTCATGGTACACAAGCAGCTGGGAGGGGAACACATCCAAGCTAACCTAAACTGGCCAAAGGAATATGGCATCATGTTCTATATAAGCTGGGGGAAGCTGACTGGGGGCTGAAACCATAGCCTGGGAACTAGCTGGGCATCAGTGGTCGGCAGGCAGCCAGTAACTGTGCTGTGTATCATTTGTTTTGTAAATTCTAAATATTATTCTTTTAATTTTCTGTCACATTAAACTGTCTTTATCTCAAATCAC
The DNA here is from genome assembly GCA_020800305.1 of Porphyrio hochstetteri. Classification (NCBI taxonomy): domain Eukaryota; kingdom Metazoa; phylum Chordata; class Aves; order Gruiformes; family Rallidae; genus Porphyrio; species Porphyrio hochstetteri. The sequence goes on from CM036911.1 coordinate 16,665,152, forward strand.
AAGTTTTACCCTTTATTTTTCTGATTCTGTTCCCCATTCCAATGGGGGCAGGGGGACTGAGCAGATGTCTGTGTGGTTGTTTTAGCTGCCTGCTGAGTTAAACCACAACACAGATAGGATTAAGACACGAACATTACATTCAGATCCAGACTTCCCAAAGTTGAAAGCAATTTCATCCAGGTTTTTGCAATCAGTTCACTTCTACTTTGGAAGAAAGAAAATAAATCATTACTTATTTTCTGCACTTTTATTATTTTCCTGCCAACATCTCTGTAATCTCACAAGACTCCCTGCATTACATAACTGTCCAAGCCATTCTTCCTTGTCAGTCTTTCCCCAGCAAATCAGATAAACTGATAGATCAAACTTCAAAGGTCAGATTTATCTTTGGTACTCAATATTAGCCAACTTATTTTCAAAGACTGAAGGTTGCAGCATATGCTTACACACATTCTATATCAAAAAACTAACTATAGTTGATGTTGGGAGGACAGGTTCCATTAAGCATTCTCCTAGTAGAACTGAGGAACAGACTTCAATGTAACTCTCACCCCACACAACACTTTCTTAAATGCAGTTAAAGATTCAGGGAGGTCAGTCTCTGTATTGAGCAATACACATTTATGCTAAAATCAGGAGTTAGTCAAGCAAGAAAAAAAATTCAACTACTTATTCAGTAATTCTGGAAGGAGAAGCATGGCAGGCTCCTGTGGTTCACAGGAGACACTTGCAAACAACAGTCTTAACCACAACTTTTTAAAAATTTTGCTAATGGAGGAAACAATGAAGTCAGAAACAGTCAAGGATTCAAAGCTGTGACTCGCTTTTACCTGATTAACTTCCCAATAAAGAGTCTCTTTAAAATATATTTCTTATTCAGTCAGGGGGTCCCCACTTTACAGAAACAGTCTCAATGGCAAAAAGACAGAGCCAAACATAGCATAAAGAAATGTACTCCTAGATAACAATGGGGAAGCCAACAGTAAAGAAATTAAAAGGCCTCAATTTCTTTCAGCTGCTAATTATATATGTCGCTCCAGACTGGATGCATGCAGCTTTCACAAAGAGAAATGTCATAAAGCTAGAGTTAGAAGTTAAAGTTGTTAGGATCAAACCATCTTGTGACCACAATGACTTCAGCATGGTCCTATCAGAGGTAGGGAAGGCCCAGCTTAACAGCTAGCTATTTCAGATTAAAGCTTCATGAAAACCAAGCAATGAGATACAGCTCCACTTGCATAAGCACTGGTCATATTCCTCCAGTACTACTCTGGACTACTCTATGACCACTCATAGGAGCTGCCTCCTCAACAAATACTTCCCTTTGTCTAGGCTACCACTCAGTTATTTCAGAAGCACAGATCCTACTTAAAAATCATAAAAAAGAAGACGACAGCTAGAAAAGTGTTGTACACAACTGCATTTTACTGTATACCCACAGTATCCATGGATCTAACACCAGCCATCCTGTCACCTTACCACAATGCAAAGTGCTGCTAGAGGGCTGAGGGATTTCACAAGGGGCCCAGGCTCCAGAAAGCTCTTCTGAGATAAATCTATATACCTACTTTACACAAACACTTTCACTCAGCCTGGCCCCCAGGCAGCTCTGAAAGTACCCAGACCTCAAATGCATTCATTAGCCAATTACAGGGTGCTGTGAGCTGAGAAGTAGACAGGACAAGCTTCTCAAGTCCTTCTGCTGTGCTATACATAGAGGCCCTCAGGAAAAGCCAAGAAAACCTTCCCTGCCACAAAGTCCTCAAATGTACCAAGGCAAAACAAACATTATTTTGGGGAAACTACCAATACTATTCACATTCCTGAGTACAGGAAACAGAGATAAGAGACGAGTCTCCCAAGTCCTAGAGCAGTGCTTCGCTTCCAAGAGATAAAGTCAACCAAGAACTGAACCCTGCTAAGCGCCAAACACCACAGCTAAACAATAATCAGAACAGCAGCAAAATCTGAACTCAAAGACAAGCAGTTTCCTCCCTCTACATCACTATAAAATGCAGCAGGAAGGGCTTGTGTGCACATATGTGTCTGCATGTGTTGTGCACACTCAAGTGGGATGTGGATTCCTTTCCAGCAATTGCTTGTAGTTTTTTCTGGAGAGGAGAGAACATTAAAAAGAAAAGTCAAAGTTCCAGAAGGAAGACATTCTCATGCTGTCAGATGCTAGTCTGGAGAAGCAGAGGAGCCTCTGACAGGCCAGCTTCTTAATCTACAGGATTCCACATGGTAACTGACAGTCCTTTCAATGAAGAAGCACCCAAGTACTTAATAACAGAGAATTAATGATCTGACAATAGGCAAGGTACTTGTTCAGGCATTAGTAAGGAAACAGAGTGACACCTTACATGAAAAGCTACTTGAATGTCATTTAAACTTGTCAAATTGCAGAAAATAGAGCTGCAAATTGATCAAATCAAGGTTATTCATTATGTGAACTAATGCCTAATTTTCTTAAATGGCACCCATTTTACACAAGTTAAAACAAGAGATATTCCCTGCCTGAAATATTAATGCCTGGGAACAATCCTGGACAGGGCAAACTAGCCAGCACTGCCAAGAGCTGCTGTAATACGTGCAAAAATCCTACCACTAGACGACACCAAACTGATTGCCCTCTCTGACCTCCTGTAAAACACAGATCATACAAGTCCCTAAGTGAATTCCCTGCTTCATCTAGAGCACACTGTCAAGGCAGGATGAAATTGCCAGCAAAGAAGAATCCATGACAACCCTTGGTAAAACACTCCAGTAGTTAATTACTCTCATTCTTTTCAAAAACAGCTCTTTCTTCAAGCCTAAATTTGTCCAGCTGCAACTTCCAGCCAGCAACGATCACAATCCACTTGTCAGCTAGATGGAAGAACATTTCTGGTCCTTACTTAGGTACTTATAGACTGGTCAAGCCACCTTTAAACCTCTGCTCAATAAGCTAAAACAGATTGTGCACTCAGAGCATGTCACTGAAGGACATGTTTTTTAGACCTTTTAATCATTCTGACAGATTGCCTCTGATCCTCAGCTAATTTATCAGCATCCTTCTAGCACTGTTGAAACGAGACCCAGGCATACTATCACAAAAGCAATTGCACCAGTGACAAAGGCATTACCATCTGACTCTCATTTAACAATCCCTCATTTTCACAGCCAAAGACCTCACTCATCCTTGTGGTAACCCAGGAACAGATTATTCTGCAAGTGCCCCAAGTCCCTCACAGAATCCTCTTCTTCCCCAATAGGTCTCCCACTCTGGAAACATGACCTCTTGGAGCTCCTAGTTGCCAAATTTAACTTTTGGACTTATTAGGAGGTTCCACATTTGCTTGCTTACATTTCTGTGTATGGTACTACTGGCTTTGAAACCTGGTATCGCAGAACACCATAGTCCTTGTTGACACAAGTATGGAGTGAGCATAACTGCAGACTTTAATGAATCAGTGATCTAGGATTGTCTTTTGCATTCACCTATTAATATTGCTTTTTAAGTAACATATGCTAGGAACAAAATGCTGCAGGACCTTCCTGGAAACACACCTGTTCAACAGTGACTCCTTGTTACCCATCACATTTAGAGACCTGTCACAGCTGGTCAGCTAGTAGTGTCATCAGTTTGTGTCATGCTAATTCTGTACCACTTTTTTTCCCAAAATGTCCTATGATAGAAAGTTAACTGCTTTAGACATGCCAACAGTTTGATTTTTTAAGCAACTAAATTTATCACAAAAAGGAGATATCAAGCTACTTTGACAGTACATATTTTCCATAAACCATCTTGACTGGCATTATTTATATTACTCTTTTTAACTCTTTGCTACTCAAACCCCTTTATCGGGTATTTCATTATTTTGCCCAGGAACAACATCAAGTTGAATAGTCTATAATTACAAGGTTTGTCTTGTTTACCCTTTTTTTAACATTGGCACAATATTAGATTCCTTCCAGGGCTCTGGAACCTCCCCACAGATCCAGGAATGGATATCAGTGACCCAGAGAGCTAGACATGCCAACATTTTAAAAACTGCTTATGGATGCACGGGGCAAGTTGGCCCCAGCACCCACTTACCTGGCACAAGATGCACATCAAGCATTTCACTAAAGCACAACTAAGTCAAAAGCCAACACTGAGAAAGGACAAGTGAAAATGCTCAACCTAGCACACTTTCAGGGACTTGAATTGCTACAATAACATTTCAAGGCGCCCTTCTTCAGGGAGACACCCTCTGCAGATGCCCCCTGACCTTTCTACCCAGCAGAAGCAGGGAGAGGACCCTTCAATGCTGTCCTGCACTGTTTGAGACTGCAAATCAGAACAAATGTAAGAATTGAGCACAAGTGTGCACATTTGGGAGGGTGGTAACAGCAACTCATTACCATGAGAAGAGACACCTGTTTGCTCATGCCTTCCAGGCATGGACCCTAATTGAAATCAATGCTGAACTCTCAAAGTCAGGAGGATAGGGAAGATGTCAGCAAAATCTAACTCCTAATGAAAAAAAAGATTAGACAAGTGGAAACCAGGCTAAGAAGAAGCTAGAGGGCCTAGATGGAAGCGATAGTTGATGTAAGAGAGGAGGACATGTCAAACAGTAACAGAGGCATTGCAGAAGGGCAGTAAGGCAGCAGAGGAGAAAGAAGCAGTTAACATGGAGAAGGTGGTGGAAGAGGAAGAAATTAAATTGACAGTACTATTGCAAAGCCAGATGTAGCTGAAGGAAATCCTATTTCCACAATCTCCTCTCAGCCTTCTTCAGCCAGTTTTCCCAGTCTTCAGTTCTGTCAAGCTCCATACCATAGCACAGAGGGGAACAAATATTACAGGCAGTGAGAAAATGAAACAGGGAACTTTCCAGGACAAAAACCTGGTTCTCCTTACCACTCATTGCAGTCGTGGAACTCTAACTGCTCTGCTCTCAGAGGCTATAATACAGCCTGTGGTGACTTTGGGCAGAGCCAGGACATTTGGCTCTGACAAGTGATAGATGACAAAAGTCCTGTTGGCAGACTTGCAGGTCAAATTTGTTATTCACCTCCTGACACAAGCAGTGTGGAGTTGTGTTGTTCTGAAGAGGGGAAGTCAGAAAGGGCAAAAACCCAAGAAACTTTTTATTTTCAAAGAACCACTCTAACTCTTAAAAGCAACCTTGGACTTTAGAGGTATAGAAGACACACTGGAGATGAGGGCTGTGTGTTTCCAATCTCACCCTACTCCATTGCCTAAATTAATTGTCTGGGAAGAGGAGAAAAGAAGGATGGAAATTTCTGGCTCAAAAAAAGAGCAGGATCCTGAGCAATGACAAAGTGTGGTGAAGAACAACACAGAGGTGTGTTTTGAAAGTACGAGGATAACTGTACATAATGTCAGTAACCCGACAGCACAAGGACTTCAGCTGCAAAGGTGACAATGCTGACAAGGGAGCACTTGAAAGACCCCACAAGAAAAAAGTATTAGCAGTTTACTAGGTTTAGTAAACCTTTATTGCACTATGTTCAAAGAATATTTGCCCGTATGTAAAAGAATATCAAACCCATTGCAGAACTGTCCAAATTGGCTGGCAACTCAGAAGAGTCGGCATAGCTGACAGCTACCAAGTTAAATGCTGTGACTAAATCAAACTGACAGTGTCCCTTTAAGGGAACAAGCATGACCAAACAGTGCTATTTTTAAACCACTTTTGCAGAAGGCTGTTGCCATTTCTGACAGGGTTACCAGCAGCCAAGACAGCATTTGCAGCAGTAGTTTTGTGGAGTCAGTTTAGCGTGAGGGTGCTTCTCTACTGCTCTCCCCAGCCTTGTCTCAGAGAGCAACTGAAGAGATTTTTAGGAATTCTGTTCAAAAAAACCAAAAAACCCACCAAAACACACCAACCACAACCCTCCCCCCCTCCCCAGCCCCACCAAAATTCAAAGCAAAGCAACCAACATATGGTGTGAGTTTATCACATGAAACAGCAATAGCCATGTCTGTGCACACTCAGCACACTGATCTTGTGGGCAGTTTTACTACTGTTAGTTCAGACCACTTGTGGCTCCAGAACATCAGAGGAAGAAATACAGCAACTCATCAGTAACCATAAAAAACAGCTATGATGAAATCTACAGTCAGAGACACAATGCAGTAAACTTCAAATCCCAGCACATATTGGTGTCCAGAGGACCTTTCCACCTCTCCTCTATACAAACAGAGTTAATTTCTTCTTCAGAAAGTTTATTAGGTGTTAGGAAAAAAAATATTATCACATGAAGAAAAAACACTGTTCTTTGCAGAAAGATTTGAAAGACATCACAATATTTGTATTTTCTTAAAATTTTCTTAGGACTTCTGTGGTCACTCCTATGTGAAGAGGCACAAGTCTGAAGAGGAGACCCACTTAATACTTAAGCCCGTATTAGACTCAGATGGAAAACAGCTTACTATTCATGTAGGAGGAAGTATTTTTCATCTTCCACTTCTCCTGATTCGCTGAATCAACATGGTGGTGAAGTGTCAATTGACCAGATGCATTTAGAAGCAAAATCCACGAGATGCTCTATGCATCAGGAAGCTGCAGTTTTAGATTAGTAGCTTCATGTTGAGACAGCTCTTAAAACAGGACTTGCTCATTTGCAGTCTATATTCTCACAATACAGGGAAAACAGCTGCTAATTAACAGTAGTGCTTCTGAGAACTGAGTAGTTCCACCCAATATTGGCAACATTTTAGTTTTTCACACTAAGGAATACAGCATTAATTCAGGTCAAGCTATCTGCAACCCTTAAGACTTCCATCACTGTGCAGAACACAATTTAATAGAGACATAACCTTCCCTGCATCTTCCTCTTCTCCCATTAACAAACCTCTAACATCCCTGTGGCACCTCAAGCAATTGCCTGCACAGTGAGGCACTAGCAGAGAGGCATTTAAACTGTTTCAGCTGTCTTTCATGCAGTTTTCAACACCGTATGATCAGCAAACACTCTCTATAGAACACAGCAATCCATAAACTGTAACTTAATTATCTATGGCAAAACTGGACGTTTACATGGATTGTAACAGTGTAGCACAGACTTCATAAAGCATCCTCTTCTAACCTTAAAAAGCGTAATTTCCAGAGCAGAAAGTGCTCCCTTCTTCATTAGCATCAAAATGTCACTATTGGTGCCACTAGACATCAAGCAGCATCCTTTTGAGAATCTGGCATATTCTTCACTCTTCCAGCTTTCAGATGAGTACAGCATTCAGCTGAATAGCTTTTTCAACAAATGACATGTCACAGCCTTGACATAAAAATACTTGCACCTTGTCAATCATTCACTCACCATCAAGTTCAAATGCTCATCTTCACAGAGATGAATTTGATCTACACTGCAGTTAAGAATGTTAAATATGGACTCTCAGAGGAGAAGATGAGCGTGAGTAAAAGTACAAAGCAGATATGGCAAATCAGAGAAAATACCCTGCCATTTGTACAGTAAATCGGCAACACAACTTCCATAACATGTGGAAATTCAGCACACAGAACAACAAAAGCTGAGTGCTAGATGACAAGGATAGAAGTGTAAGCTGATATGGATGGTCTCCAATTTTAAACAGGTGACCTAAACGTCCCAGCTCAAAGGTTAGCTACTGTTTTATCTATCAGTGTTGTTATACTGCAACCATCACTATAATATAACACAGCCAGTCAGGTCCTTTATTGCCAGAGAGAAATCCATGTGTCATTTCCAACACCCCAGTTATTTCTTTGATAGATGTGTAAAACAAAGCACTATCGTGCACAGCAAGTTGCCTGTACTAGCCAAGGCATCATTCATCACTCCATCCAAACCAATTCGATCTGAACTGAAACTATGGTAAAAATTAAACATAGTCATTCCAAAATTATTCAGGCAAAATAATAGTAATTACTAACTCTTCTACTTAACCTCTCTGGGTCCATGTCATCAAAATAACTCAAATATCTTTAAGATGCCTGCAAGGAAAGAGCAGAAGCCAGCTAAAGGCCTAGTCTGGGATTTCTGAAAAGTCCAAAGGAATTAAATTCATAAGAGCTGGATGCTTAATACCTGCAGTTCTCCTCAGAAATAACAATCTACCATGCCTGGAATAACAAAAAAAAGTCCTCTACAAAATCTAGATTCTAGCAGAATTTATAATAGTGCAAGATATAAGCTATAGGAAAGGTCTTGTTTAGTATTACACACTTACTGCTTTTCAGAGTCATTTAAGAGTCATCCTGTCCTCATTTTGCCCCTCTCCCCCTTACCCGCCTCTCCCACAGAGGGCTTTCCACTGAATGGTATGGTATTTCACAATTACATTTTTAATTGAGAACTACACTGAATTGAGAAACCCCTTTTCTGGCATTGCATTGATGTTATATTTTTAACCAGCCTGTTCCTAGACTTTTCCTGGTCCTCCCAAATCACCCAGAGAAGCCACTTGAGCCATCTGTGCATGCTGTCTTCCATAGAGATCCTGATGGGCCACATAGCTGGGACACAACTGAGTTTTTGCCAGGTATGTCTCATTTTGCAGTTAAGGATTTTGATACATTATTCCTCTCATTTAACATTCAGTTTATATCCTTTTATCTTCATGCCAGCCATCTTAGAAAATGAAAGATTACATGAACCAGTCGATCAGCATACATCATCTAAACCAATACACAACAGTTCTGAGGTTATCGATTCTTGTAGATTTTAATATCCCATTGAACAGCCTAATCTGATTAACTCCATTTAATTCAATGCCACTCATTCATTATTTCGAGCTCTTAATTTCCACATGCTAGGTTAGCTGGGTTTCTGCCTTTTCAGTTCTCTTTTCAACCCACTTCCATGGATCAGGTAACTCTATACTCTGTTTGCAGTCAAAGACCTCAGGGAATCAACTCAAGAGCAGCAATGTTCAATAAAGCCAAGTTTCTCCATTAAAGCAGGCTCCACTTAATCACCCTTTGAATCAAGGTGCTGCAGTTTCAAAGAGAACAGCTACACTGCAAGGCATTCCCAAGACTCTAGGCAATGAATAAACAGCACACCAGGACACAGAGCCTTGTTTAAATGACACATTGGAAAATTGTCTCCTTGATCAGTGACAGGTGATACAGATGAAGAGGTCTGCTCTTGTGCCTCTCCCTTTTGGCATTTTGATGCTTTTTCAAGCTACTTCCAGAAGCCTGGAGGCACTAGGCATCCCCTTTTTCACAGAGATCTGCACGTATAGGGATTGTTCCCCCTTTACTGTACCAGGGCCACACAACCGTATTATCCATTCTAAGCCATTTCTAGCTAAGGACGCCTCTTGGAAATGAATACTGGCATGGGGGAGAGAAGGAATGTAATAGCAAGTCCTCAAGCTCTTAAAGCAATGTATTTTTCTCCTGGTTCTAAATGATTTTATTGTAGCTCAGATTTTTATCACATTACCTCAAATGGCAGGAACTGGCCCACCACTTACTTTCATAGCACTACCATTACTGCAAAGCAGCATCTCTTTTAATGGTGCCAGGGTTGGTGGCTCCAGACAGAAAAAAAGGGATTACTGTAGGGTGCCCATTTACCCACTGCTACCTCATTTCATCAGCCATTTATCAACATATTCCTCTTTTGGAGAAATAAAATCAATGGTAGGCGGAGCTCTTTCAGTGCATTTAACTTCCCTGGCACGATACAGGTAGTAACACAGCTGAGATCAAACACTTTCGCCTTTCCTCCAGAGCCAGCTTGGCTGCAGACTAGCTGCTTCTCAATTAGAGACTGCAGTATTTCTGGCAAGGGTTAAGCATGCTTTCTACAGCTGGGATTTGCCTGGCTGTTGCTTTCTTACTTAAAGAACATTCACTTTCTTATTACCTTGTTCACCTTTTACCCAAGGTCCATAAGAAGAGAAAGGCCTGGCACAAATTGCAGACCAGCAAGACAAATCTATGGAAAACTTTAAGCAGGTAAGGAGACCAAGAAATTAGAACACAGATGCTGCATTACAGCTTATAAACCTCATCACATGCTGCAATAAGTATTTCTCTCTTCGTTTCTTACAAGAAGGATAACTGCATTGTAAACAAAGCCTAAGGAAGCTTCAGGAGAGCTCCAGGTTTGTTGTCAAGTCATTTCTGCTCCCTGAATATCTTTACTTCAAGTAACAAGAGCTGCCCAATGAAAATTGCCTTGCACAGGTAATTTTAACCAAGTTTAATTTCTTGGCATATACACAAGGACAATAGAAAACTATCATTCCAGTGCTTCACATGAAGAAAGAGCTACTGTAGTAGCTTGTTCCACTTTCAGAAATCTTTATTCCTCTCTGGGTTTTATATTCAATGTAAATTCAAATTAGCTATTCCATCTCTAGAAGGAGTAGTGATCCTAGTATCAAAATGTTAGTAATGACTTGTGTTCATATGGCACCAAAAATGAGATCTCTGTTATGGCTTGCAAGGCTCACCAAGAACACGTGGCTGAATCAGAAAACCTGAAGACAAGTCACACCAGCACAAACCATTTCTTTTTGACAGGACAGGGTGTTTTAGGATGTAAACCAAGGAAGCACAATTAGATATTCCTATCTTTGCCATAAATTCCCCATGGTACATTTAAGGACACTTATTACATTGTGTGATTTAATATCCTAGTCAAATACTTCAAATCTTTATCTTTCTCCACGCCTGGCACCTCTCTACATCCCCTCCAGGGTCCACAGGATGACTATATGCTACACTAGTTCATTTAAACTTTAATACATTTCTGTCAAAGTGTTAGCATTTGCTTTAGTTGGTCAGTCTTTACAATTTCTCAACACTTCACAAATAATGTTCAAAGTAACTAGGATGCCTAGTTTACAAGTTTAAAGCCATTTGACTTGTTGCCTCATTCCTCATACAAAGGCCAGTACAGTGTGGCTGACAGGTAACATACTAATTTACATAGATACATACACAAGTGTTTAAGACACTACATACTGAGATTCCCGCCCCCCACCCAAATTCTGGCTAGCTTCTCATCCGGTAATGTACACATTGTGTTTTGCACTTTACAAATTCCTAGTATGCATGTAACTCAATAAATCAGCACTTACAAATCAGCCAGTCTCTGTGTTGCATCCATCTTCCTGCTCCCTGCCCTGAAATGCTTTGTCAGCAAAGGCTTGAGCTATTGGTTCTGCAGGTGCATGTAGATCAATATTAAATACACAGTATTTTAGTCTGCAGTGACTAATATTAACTCTGCTTCACCAGTCATTTGGAGAGTGCAGTTACCTAGGTGAGACTTCCAAAGCACTCAACACTGACCAAGGTCAGCAGTTGAACTCATTGAGACCATATAGGTCATTCCCTTAAGCGCTGCTTATACTGGCAGTGAACCACAACGTGTAGTAAGTAGGACCATGTTAAAAGAGATGCCAGATGGTTCAGAACAAACTGTTGGGTTATGGCAAACAGCTCTTTCACCTGCTAAGACCTGCACACTCAGGCACATCTTCCCACATCCATACCATCTCTATGGATCCATTTATCAGTCAGCTTCATTTCTAGTATTTCCCACAGAAACAACAATATCCTTCATTTTGTCTGGGATAGAGTTTATTTTCACAAAAAGCTGAAAGGGGACACAGCCAGGACAGCTGACCCAAGGAGTCACTCCTCAGAGACAGACTGCGCATCAGGCTCTGGACAGTGAGCAAATTGCACTGTGTATCACCCATTTCATATATTCTTTTATTAGAACTGGTTGGGTGGTTGTTTTGGGGGTTTTTTTCCTTCCTTTGCTGTCCTAGCAAACTATCTTTACCTAAACCTATGAGTTTTACTTGCTTCCAGTTCTCCTTCCCATCCCACCAGAGGGAAGGGAGTGAGCAGACCCACGCATGATACTTGGTTTAGCCACAGCTGGCATCTAAGACAAATGGGTACCCATAGGACTGACTTCACTAGCCTTCACTGATATTCAATGCAAAGTGAAGTAACCTTTTTTATATATATTTTAAGTTGCACCTTGCCTGAGACTCAAGAAGTAGTGTCAAGAAACTGTAGAAAAGAAAGGGGGGAAAAAATAAACGCAACATAAACACCAGAGACCAGGCTAGAGCACCTTCACATAAGCTGTTTCCATCTCCAAAAGCCATCTTGATTATTAATTGCATCAGCACTTCCTCTTACCAAATAGCTATGAAACAGCTTTGCTGCTGAAGTACCACGTGATTTTAGGTAAGGTGTCATCATGAGTTACTGTAAAGCAAAGAGCTGAGATATGATAGAAAAAAAAAAAGATTGTCAACTTGGAAGTGATGTGGAAAAACAGCACCAAGGAGGTAGCAGTGTTTCAGCCACAGGTGTCACAGCTTGGTATATAGTCCCACAGTAGGCATGGGAGGGCAGGAAATTGACCCAGGGGTGCTACACATTCAGAGATCATAGCGGATGCTTCAGATCAAGGAAGCTGACAGCCTACACGCACAAAAAGAAAAAGGAACTGATGAAAACAGTGTCATTGTACATTACCTGCCCAGCCTAGCTGGGTGGGCAGGCAGTAAAAATAATTCACACTGCAAAGTTAGCACCTCTGTCAAGGGAGCCATCATGCCTATCATGGAGAGCCATGACACCCCACTGAAACAAGCCCTCGCAGCTTTGAGCTGACAGACAAACCAAGCACAAGAACCATTTCCTTCACCACTGAAATGCAGCCTCCACCAGATCAAGACACTGAAAAGATTTCACAGCAAAAATTTACCTCTCCATTTCATCTAGTCCAAAGGAAACTGGCAAAAGTAGGTGAACTCAAGGAAACAGTCTATAGCTGGAAAACAGCCAGAGATTACCCTGGCTGCATGCAGTGATCAGAAGTAATGTCATTTGTTAACAGCCACATCTGACTGTAGACCATGCCTTAGAAACTTGCTGCGAGCCACACACTGCTGAGACACCTAGGATGCCACCAGTTTAAAAAAAAAACCCCAACCCAATAACAACCCACACCCAGAAACAAACAAAGTGAATCACCTATTAAACCATAACCCCACATCCTGCTGCAGCATCCAAAGTTTCTGCATCCAAGTGCTCACCCAAGCATCCTCAAGATCTTGTCAGTCACAACCCAAGTGCGGCTTTTAGAAAGGAAGTTACAGGGAGGCTCCAGACTGCCAAGACAAGAGACAAGACTGTTATAGGCAGTCACTAGGTGCTGTTAATACTCCATCAGACTGCATCCTCACTCTGTACCAAGGGCACCTTTTCACAGTCCCCACCAATATGAAATATGCAGGCTATTACATTTACATACTGCCTTCACATTCCAGCTGCTTTCGGAACAAGACAATAGTCCACGGAGAATGCCTCTCTGCTCTTTCCTCTTGTTCTTTTGCATACCCTTGAGCTGCACTGCTCTCAGCCAAATGCCAAAAAAAGCAGGCTTTCATCCTCCATGGTAGCACTCTACCCCACAGGGAAACACATCAAAGCTGTCAGTCCCACATGCACATCACCATTTGCTGAGAAATTGCCTTGTCTTCTCACCCACCCACCCTTCAACAGATGAGCAACTTCACCACATGCATGTCAGTCTTCAGTAAGAAATGGAAAAGCCTGCAGCCAAAGCAATAGCTGCCACAGCTGATTTAGCCATTGGTAAAAAATGAAGTGAAGGAACAAAGAGATGACTCCATAGTCACTACTGTTATTTGTATTACAGAAGGCCTCAGTCAGCTTACACACAGTAAGACTATCTCAGTGTAAAGTCCCAGTACAGGAGTCAGGCAAGAGTATTTCTGTTTCCACAACCCATTTATTCAAAGACCATATGACAAAACTAATGTCACAATAGGAAAACCAGGATTTTTCTCGCCTCTTCTCTGATACCGATCAACACCAAACCAAGAAATAAGGGGCAATTTGAGTGCATGAGCTCCAGCAGCCCAAAAGGAGTCTTTAAAAAGGAAATCCAATGGGCAAACCTTGAAACTGCATTTGTCAAAACGGCAATTCAAACTTCCAGGGTGTTCTCGTTTCAGCTGAGATAAAGTTAATTTTCTTCATAGTAGCTAGTATGGGGCTGTGTTTTCAAATTGCTTTGGAAACAGTGTCAATAATATAGAGATATTTGTAATATAGAGGGGGGGTTTTTTTTGTTATTGTCAAGCAGTGCTTACACAGAGTCAAGGCCTTTTCTGCTTCTCACTGTGCTCCTCCAGTAGGATGGCAGGGGTGCACAAGATGTTCAGAGGGGACACACAGGGGACAGCTGACCCAAACTGACCAGAGGGATATTCCATACCATATAGCACCATGATCAACTTCTAAGAGGGTTAGGGAAGAGGAAGGATGGTTTGGGAGGAGAGGGCAGTGGTGTTCGGAGTGGAGTTTGTCTTCCCAAGTAACCATTACACATGATGGAGCCCTGCCTTCCTGGGGATGGCTGAACACCTGCCTGCCCGTGGGAAGTGGTGAACAAATTCCCTGTTGTGCTTTGCTTGCACAGCTTTTACTTTCCCTATTAAACAGTCTTTATCTCTATGATGAGTTTTCTCACTTTAACTCTTCTGATTCTCTCCCACATCCCACCAGGGGGGAAATGAACAAGGTGCTTGACCGCCAGACTTGACTAAACCATGAGACATACTAATGCTCCTAAGTTACTCCCAGGATCTGAACCAATTCCATTATCTGTACAGAATTGTGCAGCATAGGAGAAAACTGGACTTATAAAACACATCCAAACCAGGCAATTCAGCAGTCATCCCTCTCCTGAGCTTCACTTCTCCTAAGCCTTCAGCAGAGAATTCTAGACAAGATCTCAAACCCCAAGTTTTGGTGGGGTGTTTGTTTGTTTTCCTCCAGCTGGAGCTTAATTTCCGTCATCATGGATGATCCAGGGCAGAGACAAAGGAAGTACTGAAGGGAATTATAAGTGTTTTGGTTACTCCATTAGCACCAACTGTGTGCTCCTGTATTCCAAAACACTGCTGAAGCCACATAACTTCACATACTTCCCTGCTTTGAAGGAGGCATTTACACTTCCCTCCAAGCATGTCCATGTTCATGCTACTATGGTAACTAATAGCTCAAACCGGAAAAGAACTCCATGATGCCAAATGCAGGACATGTGCATGATAAGAGTGATCTCATCCCCAGAAGTGGTCTTAATTTAAAAGAAGGAGCATGAACCAAATACAGAGGGCAAGGTAAGAGAGTAGAAAAGCTATTACATAAACAGATGTTTTCACTGAATGTCTCTACTTCCATCCTGTTTTTCATACAGCTCAGCTGCCTATAACACACCATAAAGACTGAAACCATGAACTGCGGTTCGAGGCTTTTTTGGTTCAGAAGAGGGCAGAAATATAGCATAAAGTTACTGTAATCCAAGGAGGTCAGCTGTTCTAATACACTTTCAAGCAAGCATTTACAAGTGATAGGGTGATTCTCTAGAGAAGTGTTAGGGGAGGCAGGTATTTAAATGCTGCTCTGGGTTTTGTGGCAGGTGAAGGCACTTATCTACCCTGACCTGGCCCTGCTTTTTATGACTGACTTATGCCATTCTCAGATGCCTTAAAAGGCCAAGAGAAAGAGAAAGTGTGGGAGTACCCCTCTACTTATCAAAGACAATGTTTAATTTACAGCATGCCCACTGCACACACCCCTCAACAGCTTGTATCACTCAAAATCCACACCAGAAGGGCATGACATTTCCTCCAGATTGCAATATGCCCATTCATTTTCAGATACCAGTGCTGCTGCTTAGGATGACTGCTGCACACGAGGAAATTACTAGAAGGTTTTTAAAATAAAAAAAAATGCCACCCATGTGCCAAGAGAAAAGGAGATGCACATGCCAAGCTCTTTTCCAAGAAGATTATGCTAAAAAACTGGGCAGTGATCTGAAAGGATAACTTCATATGAATAGGCTCATATGCAGCCCATGTACTTAACCTGTATGCCAACAAGCAATATAGCACAGCTCTGCTATTCATCCCATCTGATTGTAGAAGAATGGGAGTTGGGAGCTTTGTGCTGCCAAAATGCCAGCCACTAGCCAAAATGTACATTTGGTTGCTTGTCAGTACAGCAGATGTGAAACGGGCATCCTTTCCCTTCTCTGACCTCCTCAAGGACAGCAAAAGCAGCTCCAGAGAAGGAAATAACAGAGGTCAGCAAAATAACCAATTTTCTCAAGTTCTGGGGGTTTGGGCACTATTCCCACATCATGTATTCCACTAAAATTTGTCAAGAAAATACAATTCCCTAAATATTTCTCTCTTGCATAAGAAACTCCAGGGAGCTGAGGACATTCAGATTAAACAAACCAACAAGACAGTTATCAGTAGCAGCAAGGACAGTTTGTGCAAACAGGATTAAGAGGAGTGCTGACCAGCATGTGGGAACACCAAATATACAGAACTGAGACACCACAGAACTGTGAGCCCAAATGAAATCTCTCAAATTCCTCTTACAAATACCCTGCTTACTCACTGCGTGTTGAAGCTCCCTAATGGTGTATTCCAAACCTGGAGGACTACTTTTTTAAATTCAGTGGTCTTTTAAACACCAGGGAGGGAAACTGCTCCACCTGGCCATACAGCATGGAGGAAGAGTACCACGACCAAAAATTCTGAAGACGACTACAAGAAAGGAGTAGCTTCACTTCATGCCTCTACTTGATTCAGTGCTGGGGAAAAATAGGGTGCAAGCAGGTACGAAGAAATCTGCATGTAACAATTCTACCCTTAATTGAGATTCTTCTAGATAACAACAAAAAAAAATGTGATCTGGCTGCTTAAGACAACTGTAAAATATCTGCCCAATCCTACCATATTATAAAACTTCTAAAGACTTAAAAATTTAATTTCAAACCAGGAACTGCCTTCAAAGCCACTGGGACACCAAGTTGTTAGAAGTGGGGCTTATTTACAGACCTGTCCTTAATGGCTTATTTAATAAAATACACACAAATTTTATGCACTCATTAAGAACAGTTAACCCAAGCAGATTTCTATCTTAATACAGTAATCCATAGCCTTCCTAGAAAACACCTCTTCTTCCCTGTTCACAGTAATTTACAGGGACCTGCTTCCCATTATTAAAGTGTCAGGCTCTAAGAGGGATATTCAAAAATATTAAGAGGAATGACAAACGTCTTAACCTGTTCTATCTAATCAGAATAACAACTTCAGCAACATGCTCCACTTGGTCACAACTCCCTTTTTAAAAATGAAAATAAACTCAGGGGCAAGTTCTTTTGTTACCCTGGTACCTCCACTTGACTAACATAGGAAGTACTGACAGAGAATGGTGGAATTTCACCTTAGCAATGCTATGGCACACTAATAATGATCAGATGGAAACATCTTTATACATAGAACACACTTCCATCTATAAAGACACCACCAACACCTCCAGGCTGGAAATGCCAGGAGGCACCTGGAATCATCTGTCTTGGTACAGACTAGGTTTTCTCAATGACTATACTGTTATTGTGTTCAATCACTTCCATATAAATGTCTACTACAAGACTTCCCAAGTATTTCTGAAGTGAAATAACAGTAGTCTTACTATATTCCATTTCCCTTTCCATCCTAGGGAAGATGCAAAGTGATAATGTGTTGTAGTCATACATTACACAGATGCAAAACAAGCAGGAGCGAAAATATGAGGTTTTACATTGATCCCAGAGAAATGCATGTCTTTTTCCCATAACAGCTGAAGATTCACAGCCTTCCATCTCTTCTGCAAGTAGTTCTTCTACATGTTGTCTCTATACAGATGTAGAAGAATAAAAAAAAATGTCCCAGTTCCTGAAACTCAGTCTCTTATAATGATACTTTAGCAACTAATACCTATCCTTTCCCCAGGCATCCAAAATTTGCGAACGCTCCAGTCACTGACCCCATGCAGCATGAAACCTTTACAACCCCGACACCTAATCTGACCTAGTAATACAGCGTCAGATAGAAAAAGGCATTTACACAACACAATTCACTCAGCTTTGGAGATTTTTGGATATCTGCTTTGATATGAGTTGTGTCCCCAGAAATATGTTTTTCTCCACCAATCACAATCAGAAGCCTGTCTAGACAACCTGCTCAGATGCAGGTACCTAAAGATCTTAAATTGAACCCCCTTAAATGCAGGTTTACCGAGCACTTCTTTAGAAACATTAATAGTAACTTAGCTGGTACCAGTAGTACACCTGCAAATAACACTAATTTCTCAAATTATTTTACTTCTCACAGTTGCATGGTCTTTGGGCTCAGAACCAAAGACAAGGACATCCCTTTGTCATGCTGCACACACAAGTCTTCCTGAATTTTCCATGAACAAGTCAAGTCTCCAGACTTCCTTTTCAGGCCCTCCTCTGATTGCGTTTGATCACAGAATGGTTTGGGTTGGATAGTTCATCTAGTTCTAACCTTCCTGCCATGCAGGAGGATCCTGTGGATCAAACACAGTTCGCTTGTTCAGCATCTGTTCTCATAGCACAGGTTTGAAAAACCAGTAGCATTTTTTTCTTCACCTGAGAGAGTAATCTCACAAACCATTTCTGGCCATTCTGTATCAGGTCCATGATTATTCTTCCTCACCACCTACTGTTACATTAGAATAGACAGAAAGGGAACCAAGCTCCATAGTTTAAGTCACTCTTGCAGTCTCAGAAAGAAGGGGGGAATGGAGGAAGGGAGAAGCAATCTCTACAACCAACGGACCACATGCAAACACTCATAACCAACTAATGATGAAAGTTAACATTTTGCTTTTACAAACAGAATAGGAGGAACTGAATAATGCTCATGCTGTGCAATGACGTAACAGACAATGAAATCCCTTCAGAATGGCACAAAGTATCAAGAGGAAGCAAGATCTTTCTCTTTAGTCTTCCTACTATTACCATTTGTATTGCTCAGGTTCTGGTTTGTGCTGGGGTTACAATACTTCATTCAGAGAAACTCTTTGAAAAGATCCTTAATGAATTCATTTGCTAAGTCATGGGTTAAAAGTTCTAAAAGTATATTACCCCTAAGGAAAATAGATGTGAAGGATGACTTACTATAGAATTATCAAACACTGAAAAGGAGCAGCTTTGTTTGAGTTTGTTCACTAAAGAACAGAACAATATACGCCATCATCCTGCAACAACCGGCAAACAGTAATCTTTTCCAGGGACTCAAGAATATCCATCATCCATTTAGTCAATGTTTTATGTGTATTAATGCCCAACAGAAGCTCTTGGCATCCTCCAAGAGGAAGGAAAGGTCCCAAGTCTCCAGAGAATTCCAGGTACTCCTGAATTTCCACATTCCATCACAGTTTTCTTGATGACAAGAACAGCCCTCCAACACCTTATGGCCTTGTTTTGTCCTTCACCTTACACGCACAGCCTCAGAAGAAAACATAAAACTTCTTTCAAAGCATCTAGACTGTTCCTCTTACTTTACTTCATCTGCCCCTTAAGAACAGACCAGTTATCACCTTTGCTTTAAGACAGGACATAGGAAGCAGGCTTTCAAGCATAGTGAATATTTGGGGCTACAATTTTATTTTGGCACCAGAAGACATACTTCTATGGACACACCAATACAGAAACCCATAGAAAAAGTACAGAACTGGGAAGAATCAGTCAGCCTCAGGTTTCCTAGGATCATTATGCAACACACAGTCCATTATGCTGCTCGCCCTTTTCAAGTCTGAGGTGACTGCACAATAAACACCAAGTCCACATTTCATGCTTTATTTTAGGTGTACAACAACTCTGCGGGTGCATAATCATCAAGAAGCTAAACAGTCCATGAAAGGCACTGCAGCTAGGATGGAAGAGTTACTGAACCCCATTTGGTCAGAGAAACTATCTCTGCCTTGGAACCAGACAAACAGCTTTGATTTTCCAAAAGGCATTTCATCAGGGAGGTGTATGGCACACAGTTATTACCTACATTCTCAAATGCAGCGAGACAAACGACCAGCTGCATACCTATCCTCCTCCTGGCCTAGCTCCCAAGCACTCTGGCATTTTCCACTGTTGCCTACACGAATTAGACAGAAGACAAAGGCAAACTGCATTAAGGCTTCTGCCAGTTGGGTAGCGCTTCAGGTTTTAAGGACCACAGCCTAGGATTCAGTTACAACAGTTACTGTTTACAGCATGCTACAAATACCCTGTTAGGAAACATAACAGCTCTCTAACTGCAGAGCTGCTCTGTACTGTGAAATATGTCAGCAGAGCTTCGCCAGAGTACAGCACCGTTAAATATTCTGCGTGTCCTTGAAATCCAAGTGTTCGCGCCACCAAGTCTGACTAGCCTCTCCCTGGATGGGAAATTGAAGGTGACTAGATTAATTTCTAACTTTCTGTATTTTTTTTAAGTCATATCAAAACAGTGTGTTCAATGTTCTGCATCATTACTTTCTGTCCCTATAACACAGGACGCATGAAAATCCAGAGGCAAATAAGGGCACCTTCTCTTCAGCGATATGATGGGACCAAAACTCCAGTTTACCTTCTCCTGTTACCTCCGAAGCCTCATTCAGAAAAAACACTTGCCTCTTTCTAAGGGAAGAGCACTTAAAATAACAAGCAACTGCTGACTCAATTGCACTGTTAGAGCTGCTCCCATTTTCACAAGAGACTATACTCTTTCAAGTATTCCTTGCCCAGCAGAGTCTTTACTGACATCGTGCAAGTACAGAGTAATTTATTTCAGATAAAGGAGATCAAGAGAGACCAAAAGTAAAGCTCCTAGGAAAGAGCACAGCATGATTGTGTTTCCCCTCTGTGGCAAAACGCAGCAACTTCAAGAACAAAATGGTGCTAGAAACCATCTTAAACACAAAGATAGAGGGGGAAGAAGAAGAAAAAAGGGAAAGAGAAAAAAGGACTAAAAGACTAACAGTTCTATGGCTGTGTACTTATTACCCAAACAGATACAAAGAATAAAGGGGTGCCTGCAAAAGAGAAATGCAAGGTACAAAGGAAAGATTGTGAAGTAAATTTCTCCCCGACGTTTCTTCAAAGAGCATGGCAAATTCAGGAATGGATTCCATAGTGACTGCGCAATGTAACCTGAAAGAGCCAACTGTTGTCCAGAGATATTTATGATGCTTTATACAGGGAGGCTATTATCCCCTGAAATGGACTAGAGAAGAATCATTTTGCTACTTCACCGGTCCAAGGCTCTAAAAATCTGTGTTACACTTAGGAGAGTAAAAGTGAAGTATGCAGAAGTGATCAAAGGAGAACAGGCTGGTTTTATAGCCTGCAGGGGAAACAACTGATCATATATTCTTCCTATGACAAACAACTGAGAAAGTAATTGAGACCCTAGCAGAAACCAATGTTGTTACCTCAGCATTATTGATTTTAGGCAGACATCTTAATCTAACACATGACAAAACTTTGGTCATTGCAATAAGATATAGCTTTCAAGGAAAAATGATATTTATAAAGGTAGTTTATGGTTCAGTTAGAGATTCTTATGAAGTCAAGCTCAGGCTACAAAGGAATAGAAAGAAAGGGACTTCCTAAAAACAAAATGGATAGAGAGCCTGATTAAAAAGTGAAAATATGATTCAAGTATACTACAGCAGAAAGATCATCTGATCTTCAAAAAGTAGTAAAAACATAACTTTAGAATACTATATAAAGAAAGCCTTATTCTTATTGAAGGGATGTTTGACACTGAAACATTTAGAAGTTCACCTATTAGGGTTTCTTTAAAAAAAATTTTACCAAATTTAACAAAAGCATTCAAATTTTTTATATTAAAGAGAGGTGAGACTATTCAAAATATAATAAAATGAATCCAGAACACAATTTTTAAAACTTTATATAGCACTTCATTAACATTCAAACTCAAAGAAATACAACAGTAAAAAAATAAAAACCATCAATGCTAAAGAACAAAGTTATATCAAATTATAACAACCAGCTTAAGAACATATAACAAAGAGCTCATCTTCAAATAAAAAAACCCTCAGTTAAATAGGGAAATAGAATATTCCATACAACCAAAAAATTCTTTCCTACCTTCCTTCTGTTTCCTCCTACAAGCAATCTGCTCTTTACAACGTTAGATACCACTCCTCTATTTCCTAGAGCTATCTGAGCCCTCAGCTCTGCACTTTTTCAGGCTGAGGGAGGTAATGTACTACACATGGAGCTTCAGCTAATTGGCCTCTCTCCAGCAGATGTGTTACCTGCTAAATCAAGTACTGTCTTCTTCACAACTGCATCATATTAGCAAACCACAGTTGACTATTGTAGATGGTCCCTTCTCTGTTCTTCCCAACTGACCAGCAATGTACTAGGAATTCTTGATTTTAAGTCCCAAAGTCCCAAGCCTGATGGTTTTCACATGCTTGTGACAAATTCTTACTTGTGAACTGGCAATGTGACCTAGAGCTCTCTAGGAACTGGATTTAGTGAATGATCATTCATCATTCTTTAATATGCTTGGGGAAGACTGTCTGAGAACATCACAGTCCTGCACCGCTGCTGCTGTTGATTTTGTGCGCTGGAAAATCTTGGACAAGTGCCCTTAAGGAAAAAGGAAAACCACTGGGCTTCCAAAAATAGCCTTCATTTTTGGAGTTCATTCACTCAGCTGATATGAAACAAATCCAGTCTGTTGGCCTTTGACACAGATTCTTTCAGCCTTTTAAAAAAAAGGGCAAAAGATAATAGCATGGGAAAGCCTGGTTAATGAGGTATCATGACCATGGTTGATTTGTTCACTACTTCTTTAATTTTCTTACAGGTACCAGATTGATAAAGAGTTTAGGCACTATGCAGTTTAAGGTTTATGTGAAGCAGCATCTTGAGACTTACAGCAGGCTTTCTGAGTAAAGGAGAATGCTCCATTCAACTTGTGCCTATTTCCATGACACGGGGACTGTCTGCAGGAGCAAATTAACACCAAGCTTTATCCCTCACTAGAAAGTACCCATTGCACCACTGTCCATGCAGTTGTTCCAAGTGTGAGGATGGGCCACAACCTGAAAGGAGATCATTCAGAACAGTCTGTCACCTCTTTTGAGAAATTCAACGTGCCTCCAAACCATATCCTTCAACGACAAACTCTCTTTGTCAGGGTAACTGCTTCTATCATTGGATCTGTCAAGCTGAGCAACTAAATGAGCTATTTCAGTGGGTCTCACCCAGTCAAGCTCAATTTGAGTTTTACAGTCCTTGATACTTGTGGGATATTTTCATAGAAACCGTTAACTTACTTTGCACTGGGGATTATGCTGCTTGGTAGGGGCTATCTCTCCTCACGATACCTACACGTCCAAAGTTGAACCTAGTCTTGTAATGAGATGGCAAAAAGTAGTCATATATATTCAGAATGTTGGCCTGTAAGCCAGAAAGGCCTGAAAATATTTACCAATATGTCAAAATGCTTCTAGCTGAAAACCGTTTCTAAACCATTCGCTGTTTGCAAGTTTAATGGCTTAAGGCTTATGGGCTCATGAATCACCAGCTTTCTTAGCAGCAGCATTTGAAATGTTGATACCTTAGCCTTGAAATAGATGTGAAGGTACCACAGCCTTTACAAGCTGTTATCGAAGGACATACTTTAAAAGCTCCCACAGAAGACTGAAAGTGATAGAAGTAGCCGAGCAGGATGAAAGTAACTGAACCAACTTAGTTAAAGTCATTGTTCATGTCTGCGTTCCATTTTAGTGATCACCCTCCAGCTGGACAATGAATCATATTAAAGGAAGCTTTGATACTTACAGTTTGTCTGATAAAAAAATCCAGATGACTTTAGAAGTCATGATGAGTATTTGGGAAACTATTAGTCTTATTTCAAATTACTGAATTTAGCTATCAAGAAAATTTTGGAGAGCAATTCCATTTATCAGAGATTTTTAAAAAAGATTCTTAGAACTGCAAGTTCTTTCAGTTGGGAAGACATATGAACATTCATGGCAAAATAATTGCTACAACAGATACACATGGAATGAGTATCTCTAAGGTCAAGAAGGTTATGCCAGTAAATGGCAAACACTGCATTACAGAACTGCAAAACAAAATGTTAACCGTACACTATACTAGAGAGATAACAGGGATAGAACAGACAAATACAATAGCAAAATCAATTGGAAGAAAAAAGAAGTCTGAATTGTGAATAAAAAATATTCCATATGCAGTTCTCTAAAACATGCCACCATCAATTTATTTATCTAGGTCTTGGAAGGGGATATACACTGTGAAGAGTAAAATTACAAAATATATACATGTTTTGTCTACAAGACCTAAAAGAGATATATGAATTATGAAGACCAACTAAAATTAAATAAATGCTTATGGGTTTGTTTATCTGTGGATAGCTCAAAAGGTGTGGGCACTCACGTCTTCCTGGTTTTTATAAGGAACTGGTCCCATTTATACACACACTCACCCACAATACTGATGTGTCAACTTACAGATCTGCCTTTTCACTCCTGTCTCCTTGGGGGCATATTAAAATCCCAACCTGTTTCAAACACCTCTCTGAGGACTGCTAAGATCAGGTCAGCCTCAGCTATCCAACCTTTCTTCTCCATAAATATAGATAAAAATGACCATTTTGCCTATCGGTCAACTCACAACTCTTAATTTTTAACTCAAATTTCTCTCCAGGCTCTCACATTCACCTATAAAAACAATCAGAAAGATTTTGACGTATTTCAAGTATTATTTCTGCATATTCATCTTCTCAGCTAAAAGCTATTGTTCAAGCTCTCATCACCTTGATTACTCCAACTTCTTTTCCCAGTTCTAACCTCATTTGAGTCCCACCTATCCAGAATACCATTCCAATCAGTATTTTCAGCAATTAGTCTGAGCATGTGAATGCATTCTTTGGTTCCTCCTTGTATTTGGGCTTATACTCATTCTGCACTCACATCTGAGGTGAACTCCTTTTAAGCAGCTCCAATCCTTATTTTCCTTCCTCCTGAACTCTCCTTAAAATTTATCTGCTCTGATTTCTCCTGAGAGACTTGACAAGCAGGCTGCAGCCAAACACACTGATCAATAGAATCCTACTCCTTACACTTTCTGCCCACGACCATTTTTTTGCAGTCATATTGCAAGCTTTTGGGGGCAAAGTCCACTGTCTCCTCTTCTTTCAGTTGTACATAAGCTCCAAACACATTTCTACTTTACTCACCAAACTAATATATGTAGTATTTAAACTTGCTTCTCAACATTTTACGCAAATGCTGCCATGTTTTAGAGGACTGTGTGAGTACTATCCTCATTGTAAGCAGAAGAGAACAGTGTGTGGGGTAAAAAAGATCTAGAAAAAGCACCATTTAAATTACACTTGAAGCAACACCAGCAACATTGTAGCCTGGATGAAGCAGACACGATATACCACTCCACTAAATTATTTACAGTGTGATAGGTCCATACAGCTTCAATATATGTATAGGGGTAATGTTCAGTGAGTTGTGGTGATCAAACATGCCTATGCACACTTTCTTCAGGGTATCTGTGGTGTACAATGATTTTCCACCAGAGAGTAAATATGACTTTTAAGAGGGTCATCAATACCCAGCCTGGGCATTCCCCCAATACAAGAAGGATGTGGAACTGTTGGAGAGGGTTCAGAGGAGGGCCACGAAGATGATTAGAGGGCTGGAGCACCTGCCCTATGAAGAGAGGCTGAGGGAGCTGGGCTTGTTCAGCCTGGAGAAGAGAAGGCTGCGGGGGGACTTCATTGCAGCCTGCCAGTACCTGAAGGGAGCTTATAAGCAGGAGGGGATTCAACTTTTTAAAAGGATAGACAATGACAGGACAATGGATTAAAACTAAAGGAAGGAAGGTTTAGATTAGATATTAGGGGGAAGTTTTTTATAGAAAGAGTGGTGAGGTGCTGGAACAGGCTGCCCAGAGAGGTGGTGGATGCCCCGTCCCTGGAAGTGTTCAAGGCCAGGTTGGATCGGGCCGTGGGCAACCTAGTGTAGATCCAGGCCTGAGGTTGGTGGCCCTGCCTGTGGCAGGGGGGTTGGAGCTCTATGATCCTTGGGGTCCCTTCCAACTCATACCATTCTATGATTCTAGTTGCCACTAGGGTTTAGTACTCGTTGCCAGTACGTCAATGAAATGCATCTGTGGGATTTGTATCCAAGCCCACTTCACCTTCACCCACTTCACCACTTCAGTTTTTATATCTAGGTATCCTTCACCTTACTCTGCACAAGAAGTAGGCAAAAATCTACCAAAAATGTTTAAATGCTCAAGTAATCACAGCACACTGCAAGCATGTATTTAATTAATCCAATTAATCAAAGTTTCCTGTTCTGTAATTTGTCACAGAGCTATGTAAAATGAAAACTTAAATGGCTCAAAGAAAAGCAGCTGGCTCCTTTCTATTTAGTCAGAAGACTAACTCTTTTGCCACTCTAAGAAAGTGTTTTGTCTTGACTTAGGTACCTGCAAATCAATTTCCTTATCTAGAGGAAAGAATACATTGTCCGATACACTAACATAGTACAACACCTTCTGACACAGCCACCACGGGTAAGCTATTACTGCCTAAGAACGTGGCAGGGGGGAGGAGGAGCGGGAGGTTCAAACATATATTTAAGTACATTAGCAATTACCTTCACCAATTCTCTTGGACGTTTCAGAAACTGAAACAGTGAAGCAGCTCATCAACGTGAGCATCAAAAGGTCAACACAACAACGGAAGCTTACAAATTTAGAGTGTCTGGTAGAATCCTAGAATGGCTTACATTTGAAGAAACCTTAAAGATCATCTAGTTATAATCCCAATAGACCAGGTTTCCCAAAGTCCCATCCAACCTGGCCTTGAATACTGCCAGGGAGCAGGGATCCACATCTTCTCTGTTCTAGTGACAACCTGTCCCAGTGCCCCACCACTCTCACAGTAAAGAATTTCTTCCTGATATCTAACCTAAATCCACCATCTTTTAGTTTGAAGGCATTGTCCCTTGTCCAATCACTACACATCCTTGCAAAAAGTTTCTTTAAATAGTGTATCCCACAGTTCTCTCCCTCCTGCTGCAGTTGTAGAGAATAATCGCTAGATGGAGCTGCACCGTCACAAATCTGATTTATGGCCGCTAGAAGAGTTTGTCTCCCACGGTTCCGTTTGGCCTAACACTGACATGTTCCAGCGCCTCCTGATAGGTCATCCTCTGAAAGATGGGGTGACATGCTTTCATTTACAAAAGCAAAATAAACACGGAGAAAGTGATTACAGAATCACACACACACACACAAAAGGAACAACCCACAAGAAACCAACAACACTCACAGCTTTCAAATGAAGCAGATTTTAAAAGTGAACTGAAAAATATTTTACCTGCCAAGAGATCAGATGTATTGCTTTGTTCTGCAAGTCAGAGAGTACAACAGAGTCCTTAGTGCTTGGATTAGGTACTGCAAAAGAAATACAAAATCCCTGAGCTCAAACCTTTGTAAATAAAGTCTAGCACACACTGAAAATGTGCTTATAGGCAAACCCATTTCACATAAATGCCCTAGTGATATACTTAATCCTGCACTTGAGAAGTATTTACAAAAGAATCTTTTACTGCTAACTGCGTTGACACTAGAAAGATTTGAGAGCATAGGAACATAGTTGAAAAATTATCATCCTAATCCACTGGCACAAAATTCATTTGGCTTTCTAGAAGGTAACTATGTGCTAAAAAGGAATTTTTACCTGCTTTCATCCTACATCTGTTGAGGCCAAGTTGTAACCATCTCTATGCCTGTGTATTCCTGGTCTGCATGCAACATTACTAACTACCTTTAGAGTGACAAAATTATAGTTCTTCGCATCTTGCTTGGGTTTTGCAAATTCTAGATACTGCCAACACTTAACAAAACGCAACCCAAATTTCCATCCCATCTCCAAAAGGCCCTGCAGGGTCCTTTCAGCACATCTCTATGTAACAAAACAAAAGCATATAAAACTTTTTTTAGCCTGGTTTCTAAGAGAAGATGGCACAGTCACTGTTGGTTTATACATCAATTACCTCAGTGACAGATCAGGCCAGGGAGTAGATCCCTGAATAACCAGGCTGTCAAACTGTGGCAAGGGCCCTGCTGCACCTTGTTTGGAAAGTGCTGCAGAAGGGGGGCTGAAACAGCAGCAGAGGAAACCCAGGCCTCTCATGGAAGGTTTTTCTTCGTCCATTTCACCTAGGAATTTGCAGTTCTTTTGGTCACAATCTTACATGCTTTTTGATAAGGAATCTGTTCGCACCCCAGCTGCAAAAACCACCTGTGCTAGGGGAAGGAGAGAGCACGTTTCCTGGGCTAGCTGGAAGGACCAAGCCTCTCACCAGGACATTTCTGTGAAAAGCCCCTCCAGCCCACTGCCAACTCATGCAAGACGCGGTTGTGTTTTAAAACGAAGAGTTCAGCGAAGTCACGCCAGAGCCAGCCTCTGCGGAGGTGGCGGCACAAACCCCAGGTGCTGCTCTGGTCACTTTACGCAGCGCATCTCCCGCGGAATGCCCCCCGCCCGCCATCGACCACCTCGGGGCGTGGGTAGCGTAACAGTTACCAAAAGCAGCCCAAGTGCCGGCCCCCAGAGGACACCCACGCACCGCACCGCCCTCCCGGGAGGCGGTGGCGGACCGGGACCGCCCCGAGGCGCACGGCACCGCCCCGCCGTCCTGCCCCGCGTGTGACCGGCCCGGGCCGTGCCGCTCTCACCCGCCGCGCCGCTCCCCTCCCGGGCCCGAAATGCCCCTTTTCAGCGTGCCCAAAGAAGTGGCCGTCGGGACGGCGATGCTGGGGGTCGCCTTTGCCACGGGGATGCTCGCAGGTAAGCGGCGCCTCCCCCCGCACGCCATCGCGGACGGCGGGAGCTGCGCCCTCCCCTTGTCCCCACCGCTGAGTGCGCGGGGACCGCGACAGGTGCCCCTCAGGAGCAGGCAGGACCCCCGGGTACGGGTGGCAGTCAGGGGTGCATCCGTCTCGGCGCTGCCCTGAAGGGGGCTGCCATGCGGGCCGGGATTTCGCTGAACTGCGGCGGTAAATACGCTGATGCTCTTAGAGCCCAAGCCGCTCCCTGTAATCCAGCTACTGCGGCGTGGGGCCGGGGAGCCGGCGGGGTCGGGGCCAAGGTCCCAGCGAAGGCGAGGGCACGCTCCCAGGCCGGTCCCCGCCTGCGTTTATTTGGGCAGCCAGAAAACACCGTGGTGGCGTCCTGGGCGCAGTTTTGTCTGCTGGTAACAGTTTCGCTCCGCTGCGGAGAGGAAATGCGAGCCCACGGTCAGGCTGGGGAAGGAGGCTGGTGTTGGGTTTGTAACGCAGCCGCGTGCTCACTTACCCTTTGACCTCTGCAAGTTGGGGAAATAATCTACACCTCAGTGTAATCGTCTAACCGAAGACAGAAACCTAGAAATAAAGGCGGTCTTTAACAGCAAACAACTGGGTTTTTGTTTGGTTGGGGGGGAGGGTATTTCTTGTTATTTCTTTAAAATATTTGCCCCATTTGGTAAAAGAATCTTTGGGGGAAACTGAGATCAGTTAAAATTTAGCCTGCAGCAGGACCTACTTTTTTGCACAATGTTTTCATGCTAAACAAGCCATCAAGCAATGCCAGATTTCCCCTGGCTAGAGGGCAGGATACTGTCATTAGGAGAACACGGGGTTTGAGAAGATGCGTCAGCTGACAGCCCTAAAGACCAGCAACCTCTATCCGTCCGGGAAAAAAAAAAGGTTCCCAGATGAAGAAAATAGTGTGCCTCATTCATGCTTCTCTCCTATGTTTACACTTTGACTTATGATGTGATTGCTTGTCCTGTAACAATATGACAGCTTGTAACCTTCATATAGGGCACTGAACAGCATGGTACCCAAGCCTTTCCCTATCAGCCTTTGCAGACTTGGGGCTCAATGGGCATCATAGAGGTTAAAGAGAAGGGGGGGGGGAGAAATTATAGTCCACTGAGCTGTTTAGATACATTGTATTTTCCTTTTTCACGGGACTTTACAGAGTAAGGAACGCTTGAGCCTTTGGTAATACTTAGCTGCTTGCTTTATTTAAGCAGGCGATAACTGACAGAGATAAATGTTCCTTTTGTTCTTCTTTGGTTTGGTTTGTTGCTTGGTTTGGTTTTGGGTTTTTTGTTGGTTTTTTTTTTTTGTTAGGTAAAAGATACCCTTCTTTAGTTTTTGGGACACCCAAATCATCCAAAAGTATTATTGGGAAAAGCAGTCCTCTCTGGCAATACATACTGGATCACTCTTTGCGGGAACACCCAATCCTAAAGAAGTTGCGACTGGTCAGTATTTTATCCCTCAACATGAATGTTCTGTTCATTGTTCCACTAGGCCCTTTTAGTATTGTCCATGCCTCATCCTGAGCTGCTGGATTCTGTTCTATTCCTTCCACTATCTTATTTGCACACTCCTGGATCTATAGGCAGTAGCACACAAAATTACTAGATCATTCAGGAAGGACTACAGGAAGGCTCAGTTGTACCACTGTGCTCCTTATGGAGATGTACAATAGCCCAGTACCTTAAGGTTTGTCTGCTAGTTCTATAATCCAGAACCTTGAGGAGACAGCAAACATCTTACTACTATTGAAGATCAGTACTTGATGAACATGGAAAGATGGCTTAAGTCTTTTCCCTACTCCTTGTGCTTTCTGCAACTTCCAGTCCTTAGAGACCACTCTGTATACGTATTTATACTTGATGATACCTGGTCCAGAAGAAATCCTGGTCTAACCCACTTGCCTTGGATATACTTCCTACATGAGAGAAGCAATGCAAAGTTATCTGATCTATTAAATCCTAACACACATGCGCAACTGTTTTAAACTGGTAGCACTTAGACTTTCCAATGTTCATGGCTACTCAAATGAGTATTTAATAGTACTGGCATATGTTTTAGACATGTCTTCTTATCCATGGCCCCTAAGGCCATGTGTTTGGGCTGCACTTAATTTTAACTTGATCAGAGAACTTCATTTTAGTGGGCATATAAGGAAACTGTATCTCAGAGAGGTAATGTCCTCCAGCAGGCTCCAGTGTCAGAGCTCAGAGCATACCTCCTGACTCAGGACTGAGTTATTTCAAGAGACAAACTACTGGATAAAAGCAATTAGATGTTGAATACTGGAGCTGGTTGGTTGGAATGAGCTCTAGAGGACAAAAGGAAATGGGAGGACAGTCCTTGCCTCTAAACTGCCCCTGCACAGCCCTGCTTCTCCTGCTGCCCCCTGCTCAGTGCTGGGGCCCTCTCACCCTGACATAGGCACAGCTTCCCCAGCTGTGCTGTGTAGCCAGAACAACGTGATCTGACCTTCAGCAACAGACTTTAACCTAGAAATTCATAAAAACATCCTACATGTCTTGGAGGAATAAGGGCATAAGTAAAAAGGTTATCATTTAAAAAAAAAAAAAAAAGGTGCATCTGTTTATGCAAATACAGAGATATAAAGGACTTTCACAGACAAGGTTCCTCTATAGTCTTTGTCAGTTATAACTACTGCTGAGTTTGCCACAATCCTGGTAACTTTGGGGCATATTACCTGCTTTGAATGATTAGCCACTGCTTATGATACACACTCTACCATCCTTAGTTACTGTTAAATTCAAAGGAATTTCTGGCTCATAGATGAAGCACAAAACCATTTAAAATGAGAAAGGCAGGAGTATCTTTTTTTTCCCCTGGGATTTCTCTCTTCCACCCCCACCTCCAGCCCCCCCACCCAGGGATATGATTTCAAAAGCTTTGGGGTTTGTTTCTTGTGATGTGGGGTTTTTTCCTTTCTAGCTCACTGCTGACCATCCCTGGAGTAAAATGATGGTGTCCTGTGACCAAGCTCAGCTTATGGCAAATTTGGTCAAACTCATTAAAGCCAAGAAAGTTATTGAAATAGGTAAGAGTGTCACTTTGTCCTCTCTGTAGTAGGATAAAACTCCTGTCTGTGCTTCTCCAAATACAGCCATCCTTGCATAACATAGCAAGGCATTGCATCCCTTGGCAAACAGGTGGGCAAACTACAGTCTGAAAAGTAGTGTCTGATTTGCACTTACTTACCACTTTGTCTGTCTGCCCATTCGGTCATTCTGGGATCAGCATGGATGTCTCATCAACTCGGAGGCAATCTGAAAAAACAACATCAACAGATCACTTGGGTTTCCAATGTCAGGCAGCAATTGCAGGCCAGGGTGTATTCTTTCCTTCCTGTGTTTCTTGCCAGAAGGAAATGTTTTGCTGCACAGGACCTGCATGCAATCCACTTTCCTTCACACACCTTCATTAACAAGATGTCCCAAAGCCAGACTGACACTGAGCAATTAAATATGGGCTCCCACCATCTTTATGCTTGGCCTGGCTGTTATGATGCCATTGTGATGATGGATTTTGCTGTTGGTCTAGTCCCTTTAGCTTAGGATTTAGATAACATCCTTGTAAATCAGGATGTTTCTCAGAGATGCAGGGCAACACTCTGCCCTGTGTTTCCAGGAGAATTCTGGGAAAAGCCAACATTTTTTGCTAAAATATTGATTTTAAATTAAAAAAAGAAGTAAAAATTCCTCCCAACTCACCATTACACTAAAATGGAAGGGAAAAAGCTTTTGTGTCCATTACCAAATTGCCCTCCTCACTGGGATTTTTATTCCTGAAGAGAGCCTTGTACTTCAGGATTTCCTCCCCCACCCCCCTTTTTTTCCACGTGGTAAGTGTTAATGACTCTTGTGATTTTTCTAGGTGTTTTCACAGGTTATAATACCTTGAATATGGCACTTGTCCTGCCAGATAATGGCAGAGTTATTGCCTGTGATATAAATGAGGACTATGTCAAAATTGGAAAGCCACTGTGGAAAGAAGTAAGTAGAGTTTCTTCTGTTACATGTTTGGAACAGGTACATTTGCATGTCAAAGGATTTTGGTGTCTTAGATTTGCACATTTGTACAGAGGCATTCCTATCATTAAAGGAGGCTGAGGCAGTTCCATTAGGAAAGATAAATAAGTGCTGTGTGGAACCTAAAAATAATAGGAAAAACATCTGAACACCAGTCACTCCCTGAGTGCAACCTATTAACAGGTTCTTTCTTGACCACTTATCAATTCCTCATTCTTTTTCATTCTAGGCAGGAGTAGAGCACAAAATTGACTTGCGGATTAAGCCAGCTATTCAAACACTTGGTAGGTAACCTAAAATACTCAGTTTCCAGTCACTAGAAACATAGTTGAATATAATCCTGATGAAATCTAAGACTAAATATGCTTGTGGATATGATCCCCTTGCTAACAGTGAGACAGCTTCTCTTAGATTTGGGAAAAAAAAATCTGCTAAGTTCACACTTTTCCTACACACTAGCAGAGAGGAAGAAAACATTTGTCCTATGTGGTGGGCTGCACTGGTCACTCACCTGTCCTGTCCATTGCCTTGTTTTATCTATGAAGTACTATTGTCAGCTGCTTCTGGGAAAGCTGATTAGAAAAGATTAATTAGACAAAGCCCAGTTTCTCTTATCCATTGTCCATTCTAAGCAAGTGTTTCTTTGTTACAGACAATAAAAGATTTCTGAAGGGCAGAAAAAAATATAGAATCCAATATAAAATTTAGGATATAACAGTTGAATTGTGTTCAGAGGAGTTCAAATTTAGGATGTGTCAAAAAGCATGCAAGGCCATTAGAAAGGCAGCGACTTTTCTCATTCAAGGAGAGAGATGTGGAGCCGAAGGGATATTAATAAATACTCTGAAAATGCAAGAAATTCACTAGGAATGGAAAGGGCAGAAGGTTTCCAGCAAAGGTATTTGATGGATCCACAGATCCATCCATCACCTTGTATTACTTCCAAATTCATCCATCCTTTCTAAAGAAGCAAATATTAACAGTTTGCTAGGATGCATTGTCCTTGAAGTCTGATGGACAGCTTTGTGTAGGCAATGCTTCAGATTAAAAGAGCCTCTGTTGACAGCTGAGAGGGGTGGCTCAGAGAACCATAGGAAGGCAGCATTCAGTCCCTCTGCAACTGGCAGTTTGGAGTTCCTGGTCAAGAAGTCCACTTAGAGAAACACAGATTTGAATTCCACTTGCCTTGGCCCAGAGAGGGAATACTTACAGCAATCTTTGGCTGTTATAAAGATCTCCATCAGGATTTGTTCATGACTTGTATCATGGCACTTGATCATCAATGAGAGATCAGCATTTAGGACTTGTTAATAAATGTGAGAAAATTCCTAATCTATTTATGAAATCAGTGCTTCTCAGTCAGCTCAAAAAATAGCCAAAGATGTAGAGCATGTCCAGTTTCAAACTGCTTGACTTGTTTTTACTGCACCTTTCAGCAGTCCCAGCTGTATCCTGCAGGTTTAGAACTACTCCAAGTAGCAGAACTCAGTAACTGAGTGTTTTATGGCATACTTCACATCTAGATTGGTTTCTGTGGGATAAGCTTTTTTCTAGCTGTAGAGGAATAGGCACCAAAAACATTATTTAATGAGAATTTTGACAGGAATGGATGCCTTCCTCCCACACATCGTTAACTAGGGTGTAACGATTCTCTCTCTTGCTCATCTAGATGAACTGCTGGCCAGCGGAGAAGCGGAAACCTTTGACTTTGCGTTCATTGATGCGGATAAAGAAAGCTGCAATGAGTACTATGAAAAATGTCTGCGCCTCATAAAGAAAGGGGGAATAATAGCTATTGATAATGTAAGTACTGCAGTTGTGGCAGTAGGACAGGGAGTTACTGCTCTTGCCTCAGGAGGGGGGCAGAAATCACAGGGCGATTGTAGTAATGTGATTTCTGACCTGCAGTTTGATTGCCGGTTGTAACATGTTTGTTCCACGTTATACAAAGGAGGCTTTCAAAATCCAACATAAATTCCTAAAGTAAGCTGTATGGAGCACTAATACAGGGAAGGAGTAAAGGCCTATAGAAGTAAGAACAACTGTGTTAAATTTATGTCAGTAAGCAACCTGTGATAACAGAAACTTGTGTTTCATCACAGAGAATGCCCTGTATTATTCTGATTTATCATGTGGTGTGCTTTCTGCTGTGTACACTGCTTACGCAAGATCAAAGGTAGCACTTGTAATCAGGATCTTAATAAGTTATCAATTAATAACTTTTACTAGAAACAAAGAATGATATTAAACTTCAGGCACCTTCAGGATTATGGTGGCAGCTGAACTGGGGCTTTTAAAAATACCTATGTTTAATCCTGTCTCTTTATTTTGGCTTCTGATTTGCAGCAGAAGTTAGCCAATTCTGCAGACTTCCAATCCCACTTGCTTATGAGAGCTCTACATCAGAGACCACTAGAAATCTGAAATACTAAATAATTTTTCTAGAAAATATTCAGTACCTCTTCCAAAGTTTCCTTTGTGGTCCAAGGAACATACTAGAAAAAATGAGGCATATGTTATTTCTTTTTTCCATAGGTCCTTTGGGGTGGAAAGGTGCTAAAACCAAGAAAGGATGACTTGGCAACCCAGAGTATCCACCACCTTAATGAGAAGCTTCTCAGAGATGCACGAGTCAATATCAGCATGCTTCCAATGGGGGATGGCGTCACATTAGCATTTAAGTTGTAAGTGGAGAAAGCCCTGCAGATGGGAAGTGACAAGCAGCATCAAATCATCAGGAAAAATGCTGGCAAAACAGTATCAGAAATGGTTATTTAACCTGTATTTCCACTGGATAGCATAGCCTGGGAAGGTAGACTTTAGGCGCAGAAGGATTCTAAGAGCAACTAAGTTGAGAAGAGATACTTATTTTGAGATGTAATATGGTTTCTTATTTTAATTGTAATAAAGCAAGTAAACTTCTGTGAAGTTATCCTTGTAAGACAGTGGTTGAAAGAGATATCCCTCTGTAGAATGACTGAATTCCAAGCGAGTTGTTTTCTGTCCTAAAAGAGGCTACTGAGTAGCCGAATAATCAGTCCTACCATCAAAAGGAAAGAAGTGAAGTTTACCAATGTAAAAAACCACAATAGAAAAGTGAATTGTTAATGAAATGTACATGGTATCAAGGAGATTGCTAGCCTTCTTAAACCAAGGATATTGAAAGTCACTGCGAGTCCTTGAAGAGTACTACTTAAGAAGCCTCAAATATACACCATCAGGGGGGACACGCACCAAACAAACAAAAAAACCCACCACCAAAAAACCCACCGACTTTAAACATGTGTCAAAGGACAAGCAAGGTTCCCAATACAGAGCACTCCCTAAAAATTTTGCATACAAGGACTGTGTTTCTTTAACCTAGGTAACAGTGCAGACAGATTTTTTGAAGTCAGATTGAGGAAGACCAAATGTGCAAGACGAAAACCAAAAGAATTCGTCCACCTTACTCTCTCCCGCCTGCATGCCAAAGAAGCTTGCTAGGTTCTTGTTTCCTACACAGCTGCAGTCACAGAGAATTGGTGGCAAGTCTACAGAAGGAAAATGATGATTGTATGAGGATACAGCTGTTAACTGGCTATTCAAAATAATTACTGTGGAGATTCTCTTCCCTAGGCAGCATGTAACAAAATCATTCTTTTTCCACACTCTAGTAAAGTATTTCTCCTACAGTATTCTAAACCCCTACTTAATTTCTTTTGCTGTTGTCACCCATTAGTCATTTCATCCTGATACATTCTATAATTTTTTTTGATCAAGAAATAGTAGGTGAAAAAGCTCATCTTACCTGGGACCAATGAAAGAGAGTTAAGCAGGCAGGAGGAGTATGCTGTTTGAGTTAGAGAACAACAATCCAGCTAATGACTTCTTTTCAGGGTGATTTACAAATAGCAATAACTAATTTTTAAGGCTTTCTATTTCATCCTGAAAGTCCTATTAGAGAGAAAACCTAATTGACCAAGAAATGGAAAGTAGCATTTTACAGCTAAGAGCTCCACCAGCTATTCTTTTGGAGGACTAACACACTGGAAAGGTATGAGACAAATATATATTTTTGTATATATATATTTAAGAAAAAGGTCACTTAGATTCATTGGCTTCCTGTACAGAAGCTGTATCAAAGCTAAGAGAATATTTCCATTTGCTTAAATAAGGCACTTGAATGACTTGAGGTACTCGGGGACAAAGATTTCAAGTCTCAAAATTGTTAGAACCAGCTACTCGGCTCATATTTTTGAAATCTCAACTGAGTGGCTTGGGTTCTGATAAGGGGCAGACTTTCAGGGCACAGGTCTTGCCTATCTCAGACACTTGTGATAATACATTGCAGTGGGAAAGTGATGAAGAAAGGAAGCATTGCCTGATGGTTTCGGAGTAGGGCTATGAGTGAGGAGATCTCAATTCTATTTCTGTCACTTCCACTTAAAACCCTGATTCAGCAGAGCATGTAAGGTTGTGCTTAAGTACTTTGCTGAATAGAGGAAAGCCTGCTGCAAAGTAAAATCCATGCCTGGGAGAAGGCCAGGGCAAGGTGCATATGGCCATTAAATGAGATTTTAAATAGGGCACAAACCTTGTCCAATTTCTTCCGCTGGGTGCAGTTTTACTCTGAGCTTCAAACCTCTGTGTGACTCAAATTTTCTTACATGTGTAAAAGAAATTACAATTTACCAAGTCTTAATGACTATAATAGCTCTCAGATGGGAGTGGCTAAAGGAATATACAAGATCATTATACATTTGCATGTAAATCTTCTGGCCATGTTCTACCTTACAATTTTAGTTTTTAAGTAGGGTTACAAACACAAAATGGGACACTAACAGCTGAGGCATCCTCTCAAATATTTCTGCTTTCAGAGGCTGTAGGCTGATAATCACAAGCAAGCTACAAGCTGTTAGTTAATACACACCCTGGCCTAAAAGTACCTCTCAAACACACAGAAATCAGTGGAAGAAGACAGGTTTGCTACTCATTTCCAAGTTGCAAGAATCATTTCAGTAATGTTGACCCAAAAAGGGGCAAGCACAATGATGACTTTTTGCAAGACCCTGTCAAGTAACAGTTTAGCAGCCTGCAAAACCAGATACAAACAATCAGTTCATGAATTCAGAAACTCCTGCTCCTTGAATGGTGGGAACTGGCGAAGTCTCCCGTCACCTGTGCTAGAGGAAGACCTATCAAGTGCCTGAGGCTGAAGCCATGTGCAGCTCTGCTTTGGACTCTGTTCTATTTTAAATATGCAGCACATAGTGTGAGCATTTAATCAAAATTGTCTCCATCCTGATCACGTAATTACCATTAGAAAGAATAGCAATGTGTCCCTAAACTATAGATTGATGAGCCATCTGTACACTGAAACAAAGAGCAGAAGGAAGCTTAATTGAATCAAATATTTAGAATACATTACACTCGATCTTGCAGTTACTCAGAGGCTGGCCTTCTCTTCAGGCTTCTGTCCTGCACGTCTGGAATTCATCACCACTAACTGCATTTAATCCTTCAACTTTACTATAAAGTGACTGCTGGTAATATATAATTATGGTTTAATTCAAGCAGTGAATCAGCTTCAGGGAGTTTGTGGGGACAATGGGAATTTAGGCTTTCATTGGGTGGTGAGAGTGGACCACAAGTCTTTGTCTCTCTCTAATGACAAGATCATGTATGGGAGCTTCTGGGTCTGCTCACCCCTCCAGGTGACACACCTGCTGAGCTACTGCTCACACTGAACAGGGTCAGGATTTTCCTCCCCTAAAGAGGAGCTGAGCTGGGCACACAGCCATACTTGCAACACTGGCGTAACTTCTAGTTCCAAGAGTTGACCCCAGAGAGTCCAGCACAGGTGACAAATACAGAGTTGGGACATGCACAGAAGCAAACTGTGCTGAAGGACAGTGCATTAAAAAAAAAAAACCCAAACAAAAAACCCCCACACCAAACCAAAAAAAAACAACCTCCCAGAAGCCACCATGAGAATGAAAGCATGTAATTCTAGTCAGGTATCTCACTCCCTGCTTCAAAGATGTCACATCTGAAATGCTATGGTGTCATACTGGGATGGGTGACTGGGAAAGGATCAGAATACTCTTTCAGATCAGACTTTACATCTCCGTTATCTAGTTAAATGAGCAGGCATCACTTGGTTTAGCAGTGCTGGCCCTTTCCGATATACCCAGAGGGAAGGTAAGAGCTTGGAGTTACCAACAGTGCGGAAAACACTCAGGACTCAGACTGGGTGCTCAGAAATCTAGATAGCGCTGCCCCCCAAAAAGAAACAACTGTCCAAGGAGAGACACAGGGATTCCTGAATGCCCAAGACTCACCTCTGCATTTTCATCACTGCAGCTTTTGATCCAGATGGAACATGCAGGGGACGAAGCAGGGAGCATCACCGGTGTCTTACATT
Source organism: Porphyrio hochstetteri (assembly GCA_020800305.1). Classification (NCBI taxonomy): domain Eukaryota; kingdom Metazoa; phylum Chordata; class Aves; order Gruiformes; family Rallidae; genus Porphyrio; species Porphyrio hochstetteri. The sequence goes on from CM036911.1 coordinate 16,704,392, forward strand.
GCTACAGGCCTAGAAGACTGAGATGCTGGGTGTAGTGTAACTTGGAGGCATTTGTTTGATCCTCTGGCACTGGCATCCCTCCTTCTTTTAATAAGTTCATGAAGTGTTTTTAACCTGTTTGAATTTAGCCACATTACCCATGGACAGTGCTTTCTGTGAACTGCTACTCATGAAAGACAATGAGCAAGCTTTTTGTGAGAAAGCCTTAGGACACAGGGAAAGGAACATGAATATAAACCTCATTCATATCCCCTGCCTTTGAAGCATGAGCTGCTCCCCACACCCCCTAAAACCCGTGAGCTCAGATCTGAGCCACTGCCATGTCTCGAGCACTGCAGTCTTGATATTACTCAGGTAACAGCACCAAGTGCCATAACTTGCAGCTGGCTCCTCTTTATCCCTTGAAGAAATCCATCCTAAATGGCTACAACAGGGGTAAATAAGCTAAGAAGTAAGTTCTGTTTTGAGAGACCATTCCCTACTAGTTGAGCTTGGTTTTATCTAACTCAACCCTGCCACTACCCTTGCACTACCACAAGGATCACGACCATGCTGTGCGGCTTCGTCTGTTCTGAACAACAGGTACACCAACACATTTGGATAACCTAGAAGCTCCCCCCACACAAGCAATCTGGCCCCATCTCTGGGTGGTTTGCAGCATGTTTGATTTTACTGTTCATTTAATTTCCACAGGAGTGGCAATAGTATCACACAGTCCTTCCCTGAATAAAAATGTGGAAAGCTGTAAATAAAATGAAAAGACTCTTTTGGGGAGAGATTTCTGATGAGGTTCCAAAGAAGAAGTTCTGTGCAGGGAACACAAAGCTGATTCTTTGCTCTTTGCACACCAAAGAGCTGCAAATGAGCATTTCCTGCCACAGTGAGCTCTGAAGGTTCTTCAGATAAAGTAGTAAGATTTTTTTGTTTCCTCACCCTTCAGTTGCTCTGCTGTCTGTCTGCTGAGCCCTGCCCCAGAGCAGAGGTGTTTGCTGCTGCATGTTGTGCCCTCTGATCGGCACTGGGATGAAAGACTCTGCGCAAGTATAAAGCATTACCTCTGCATAATTCTAATCACACACAAATTGGTCTCATGCATTTGCAGCTACTTGTGATTTCTAAGTCACCTGTTTTATAATAATAATTTTAAAAGCAATGTTTTGAAAAAGGAAATGAACAAACATAAAACCTGTAAAAGAGGGAAATTAATGTGGGATTTCAGACAAGTTATTTATCTTCCTTTTTGGCTCAGTGCAATACTGTAGGGATAAGCACATAACTAGCTGCTTTAATATTTATTCCTATTATAGGAAAAGTAAACATTGCTGATAAGTCACTGCTTTCCAGGATTGGATTTCATATTTTAGAGACTGCTTTAAATTAATGCAGAAGCAAACATTATCTTTTCTTCTTATTCATATATTTCCCTAATGAGTTCCAAGCAAATTGTGCCTACTTATATTTTATGATTTTAAATAATTAAAACATTTTATGGAGGCAACTAAAATTCTCCCCAGAGTTAGCAGAAAGATTATTGATTGAACAGATCTCAAGCTACAAGGAAAAAATTATTACTTAGTTTAAAGGCTCATAATTTTATTCCAGTTCACCTACTGAAAAAACAAGAGACTATGCATTTTTACAGCAACCTTTTTGAGTTATGCTGGGGTAGGGACTTGGGTTATATTAGTGAGCTGAAAGTACTTTCTGACATTGTGAAATTAGATTTGCAGAAGATAGTTAATGAGAGAGTGTTATTAGTGCTGTCACAAGTAAATGCAATGCCTAAATACTGAATACATACATGACAACAGTGTTCATTACCCAGGATAAAGTCTGGCTGTACATTCACAACATCAAGGATTTGAATCAAATCCACCAATGCAAAACATCAACAGAAGAAATCCTCTCTCTGGGAAGGACAGGTTTTTAGGACATGGAGGCTATGTGTCTTGTCACGTTGCACAGCCACAGGAGTGCATACTTTTGGCCCTGATGTTACTGGCCTGTAACACAACCCCAACTACAGAAAGGGGGTTTTGTACCAGCATCAGAAGAAAAACAAATACACAGACCAACCAAATCACAACACCATCAGCCCCTTCCCCCCCCCCCCCCAAAAAAAAAAACCAATGCATTTTAAAACAGGTGTGAAGAAGCCTGTAGAAAAAGAAAAATTACAGAACTTAGACAATATACATAAAGATCCAAAATGCTGATTTCTAGGCATTATACTTTACCCTGCAGGTCCCACCCCTTTGCCTCTAACAGCTAAACTGCCACAGGCAGTGGCTCACAGTGCTCAATGCTTACTTCATTTCTTTAAAAGGTACATATTTTTGCATTTACCTACTACAAGTTAACATTGCTGACATCTGCCACAGGCCAAAACCTGGAAGGCAGAAGGAGAGCAATAACAGCTGCAACCAGTGGAAGTACAAAGTGTCATCAGACAGCAACAGAGACCTTTGAATCCAGGCAGGGAGGGAGCCGCGAGTCCTCTACACTGTGCTGTGTAGAGGGACCCACATCTGCATCTGGCCAGGGCCAGCTCCAGGGGCAGAGGTGAGAAAGGGTCCCTCCACCCACAGCTTCCACCCAGCTACTGATGTCTACCCAGCCTCCCGGGCGCAGCAGCAGGGTATTGGTGTGCCATTTCCGCAGTGTCACCTTCACTGTCCTCTAGCCATCTAAATGTCAGCTGCTATAAAACGATCTCCCAAGACACTTAATCCATCTTTTCAATGTAGAGTAATTAGTGAGGTTGTTCCAAAGCAAAAAGCCACAGTTAATTGTGCAACTACTGTGCCGTCATGTATTATATCAAAGAGATTAATACAACCTGAAAGAAATTGCAGGGGCCTCCTTGGTTTCCTTTGAACAGCAGTGCTAGATTATATTCCAGTGAACCTCCAAGACATCCCCAGTGCAGAGGAGCATTAATTCACTATCAAAGTGCAATTACAGAACAATACCCACTGGGTCAAACTCCTGACAAAACAGTTCCTGTACGAAGAGCTGCAGTTTCCTCACAAATGCATAGAGTCAGCTTCTACATCACCTCTGGGTCTTCTCACAGCTGTTGTGAGTTTTGGGCACAGTCATTTGCTGGGAACTATTCCCACAAACAGGCAGCCTTACCTCTCTTCAGGTTGGACAGACCATTAGGATGGAGCCAGTAAGGTGTCCTGCTGAGGGCCTGGGCCACAGTACCAAGTGCCCTTGGCCCCCATCAAGGATTACCGCATGAGATCAGACCCATCTAAGCTAGCACTGAAGACTAACTTGAAAGAGGCAAAAGGACAGATGCATATAATCAACACCCAGAGATTTGGGGCCCCAA